>CALNVZ010002974.1:35441226-35501226 GCA_940671915.1 Paracentrotus lividus | reverse complement strand
CTTTGATTGTTGGTTTTTAAGATTCACGTTTGATTTATCTTCTTAAAAAAATATTGATGCCCCGAAAGTGGGATTGTAATGTGATTTTGACGATTTATTCTTGAGGAGGTGATTTGGAAACTGTTCAATCTCTCACAACAGGCGTATCACAATGAAGGTCACATAATAATAAGCCTTTTCAAATTATGCATTTATGTTAAATCATCATATGGAAGTATCGAAACAATAAGACTGAGAGTTTGTTTCAATTTTTAATTAAAAATGATCCTCCACATGTAGGCCTGTAATAAGATTTTTACAGGCGACCATACATGTATAGGTCTTTTGTAGCAAAACGAGTTTGACCTGAACGCCAATCTAGTCATTATTTTTGGGGTATTAAGTCGGCAGTATTTCAAATTTGTAAAAAGGGATATCGTACAGGGGCCGCGGAGCGCATTTAAAGTGGGGGGGGGGGCTGAGCCCAACGTGTGGGGGCTGACACAGCCTAAAAGACACAAATCCGTGGTCATTTTCGCGTTTTTGTACACGTTTGCTGAAAAAAGTGGGGGCTGCAGCCCCCGCGACTCCGCGGCCCCTGTTGTAACCATTTTCTGTTCCGAAAGTGTCCTTTTTGTGCCTTCCTAATTATACAGGCAATAATCTTCTTGACGCATGTAGGCCTACACCAGTGAATTAATACAACTCAGGACATGTTTCCCGTTTGTTTTATTCATTTTGTTAATTTTTTTTTTTTTTTTTTTTTTTTTTTTTTTTTTTTTTTTTTTTTTTTGTGTGTGCCTTCACCAGTTACAACTTTGTCCACATGATATTAATGACTTTATTTAGAGAAGCGTCGTTACCGATTTTATGGGGGACGAGTGAATATTTGCGACCCAATTTTCAGAAAAGTTTTATAGCTTAAATGTGCTCAGATTTAAATAACTATTTTCCGTAAATGATCAAAAGAAGTCCCGTTTTGCCAAAATTGCTCTAAAATCTTTATAATGTTCATTTTGCTGGTGTATACATCCCCAACCTGTAGCGGTGATATTGAATGATATCTTAGCTAATGATATTCCGGTCTTGAATGATGTAATTATTCACTCAGTAATCGACTACAGGTGTAAAGGGGAGTATATATTTCTTTTATCAACTGATTATCAACTGAAATTTAGTGTATAGATATGATGTCAATCATTCGCAGGTCTATGCAGAGAACTAAGAGATAATCATTCTGTACACCACAGTCGATTTTTATGATAGATCAACTGAGTCTTTCAAAAAAAATGTATGTATGGTTGTATAGCTCTTAGCTTTTATCTAAAACGCAATTCGTGTCTTATTTATGTCACAATGCCTGTTACGATTATTCTCGTTTTTGTTTTGCGATCGATTCGTTCATTTCTTTCGACTTTTTGTGTTTTCATTTTTTATTCATTTAAACTTGTTAATTAAGCATTAGATGTACATCAATTTAAAAGTTTTGTTGATGTATTATTAGGAAGTCAGAGGTGTCATTCCGTATCGTTCCGTATGACAAGGCAATAGTCATTTTGATTAAAGTTTGATGTTAATGAAAAAGTTGTGAATAGTCTATATAGAAATATATTTTTGTCGTCTATTTTCAAGAGACATTATAAAGATGCTATGTTTAGGGAGGAAAGAGGTCTCATATATTTATATATATATATATTTTTTTCCATTATAACCCCACCTCAGGGGGTGAGGATGTCGTTAAGAAACTGAGGATACTTAAAGGTTCGCCCACAGGGCTAGGGTTTTAACATAAATCCATTGAATATTATACACGTAAAGACTTCCAAAATTTGAAACTCACCCTTTTTTTTCGCTGTGCACTATTAAAAATATATAAGAATCTATCATGAGAATTCCTTATGCAGATTGATGTGTTTATCGTTACGTTAAAAATGGGAATAATAATAGATTTATAACATTTCGTACGTTATATACGTTACGTGCTGCCAAATAAAGTTTACAATATCACTTATCACACTGTTATGATTTCATTCTTCTGTCTCTTTTATCAAGACCTCAATTTAATATCACTGTGACTCCTGACTGGATTACAATGGAGGATATCGTCTGATATACTGAATCCTTGATTTTTCACTATTCTGTCGGAGATATACTGTCGACCTTTTTTTAAGAAACGGAGAAAGAGAGAGAGAGGGGGGGGGGCACTTACTTTAGAGGAAATCTAGGCATTGAACAAAATTTCAATATTCTTCCCGACATCCATCAGCATGAAAAACGAGCATAGTGAAAGTAATTATTTCAACCCTTCCCCATCTAAAATAATTATATATAACTTTAAAGCAAGGCATTATTAATTTCACGAAGCATTCAATCTTCTTTTGTATAGCTTGAGAGGGAAAAAACCCTAAGTTACAGGCATCTATCGAAAAATGATTTTGACAGGGGATGAAAAGCTGGAAGGGGGCTTCAACCCTTACTGGGGGTAAACATAATTGGAGTGTACAAAAACACGAAAATAGCAAATTACTTGTGATTTTTAGATAGTTCAGCCTCCTCCATTTTCGGCGGATCGAGCCCCTATAACGCGGCTCCGTGGCCCCTGACTGAAAGGTGCATCTCTTTTGGAATGAAACTTCCCCCCCCCCCTTTATTTCAGCTTTAGTTAGTTTTTATCCCAATGAAACAACACATCCCCTCAATCATGACAATGAATAAATAAGTGATAATGTCTCCCCTTACAGAGTGTACTGAGTGAGTCAGAAAAAACTAGACACCTAGACAAATGTCAATAGAAAGAAAAACAAATTATAAACTCCAAATTATTATACATATTCTGAAAGAGCAACTCTGTCCGCAACTTTTGGTACCAATTTCGTGTATTATATATCTCTTTACGCTTGGATGAACACGGTGCATATTTTGCGATCATGTAAATTTCGAATTATGCATGCAAGAGTGGTAATAAAATATTGAAGCAACAAAAGCTGACTATAATGAAAGCAACTCCATCCTTAATAAAGATAGCATAACTTGTTAACGAAAGTGTTTTGGGCCAAATAACTTGGGAAGGGTGTTGTTACAGTTACATCCGAGATGTCGTCCAAAATAGTTTCATATTCAAGTTCAACAAGTGCCATATTATAACTATTGTATGGTTTACCTTGAAAGTAATGAATCATATACATCAAATAAATAGCATATTGAGCATACACAATGACTGTATTTATATCTGTTGCTTTTTCGTGAGTGAAATCAAAACCAACTGTTAATAATTTTTTTGTTTAATATCATTTTTTTTTTCTTCTTTAAACGTCAGATTAATCAAATCCACACTATACGTTTCCAGAAAGGCTTTATACGCTCGGGCACTCTAAAAGAACATGGACAAAGGATTATGTTGTTTTACAGAAAATACACAAGTTATCTGTTACAATTTTCCATTTATCTAAAAGGTAAAATCCTATATATGAAGCGTTTTGAAGTTGTTTTTCAATGTCTTAAATTTAAATTTCAATGTGTCTTTCCAGTCAAAATCAATTACAAGGTTCAGCTGACCTTCACATAATGTTAAAACAGCTGGATCTCTTTTCTTAAATTCACACAATAAACTATAGAAATTGCGATTATCGTAGTCTAATAAAATCATAAAAGTGTCCTGATTTCATAGGTCGCTTTCGAATATCGCTGTCTGCATGAGTAATTTATATATTGAATTCTTTCGATCCAAACTTTTTGTATCGCATTTTTCAGTTTCGAATACATAAAATCAATTAACAATGAATTTGATCCAAGCACTCGACAAATATCGTCCATATAATACCCTTTTTTAAAACTATTCTTTAAAGAATAAAGGTTTCCTATCATTACTGTTGTATATACCACAATACTTGGTTTTTAACATTTACAATATTTGGAAATTGAGTTCACTCCAAGTTATGAGACAGTCTACATAAAAATCGGGTACCAAATTGTTTTACGCACAAATTCAACATGTCTTTACTGAAACAATTTTTCTTCAGAAGTAATAAAAAGGGCATATTTTTTCAATCCAATTTTCTAAACATAAAATTCCACGGTACATCATCATTTTTAAAGAAACTGCTCAACCATGAGAAATGTAAGGATTGAAATCCTTACTCAGTCCTCCCTTTTCAATATTATTAATCAAGACTTTTCTTGACTTTTTCTCGTTTTGAATTCCATAAAAAATTATACATCAATTTATTAAGATCAACAACAAGTTTCTGATGAGGGATGGGTAATACAGACTGAGAGGCAACGTAAACAAATTGTGAAATTATAGTGATTTAATGATGATAACATGATCATTTTGAAATTTATTCATCTTTTTTTTCTTCAATGAGTTCCTTAACTTACTAAATTTTCTAAAGCCCCCCCCCCCCCCAACAAAGCCTTGTTTCTTGAGTTTCTTCCCGGAGTTTCTTAGTAGGCTACCTAAAAAAAAAAAAAAACTTGCCATCTGTCACCGGATTCCTTCGTTGACACAATATTAAAATTTATCCAGATAATGTGTCGCAAAAAACTGTAATACATTGTGGCTTTATGCCATATCGACCCAATCCGATGATCGAACTGTAGCTCGCGCGCGCGCGTCATATAGACCGGTACGGACAGACACCAATCACAACCCCGTCGCGGGCGCGATCAGGCGCGGCGATCGAAGCTCAGTTTGCGCTCGCTCTTCAACTTCAGCAAATACGGATATTTAGAGCTATATATCTCTTGTGTTCGATGCCCCTCGAAGAAATGGCACAAGTAAAAGCAAATTCCTCTTCAGAGAGTGGCATCAAGACAGATGAATGGCATCCATTCCAATGGTTCAATGAAGCGAACGGAAAACGACTCTCCTTGTTTCTTGTTGTGGCAATCATCTGCTCCCACACAGCTCGCCATTATTTTTTTCGTAAGTACCGTAGACGTAGTCGATCCAGACCTCTACCGTATTTGCATGTCTAACGTTAACCGTTCTAACGTTTATAGCCTAATATCAGTTAACTAAAAAAAATAAAAGAAAAATATTCAAGCGTTGATTCCCATATATTCATTGTTGTAGATTTGTATGTGCCAATCTTGATAAATGTTGTCGTCTTGATAGTTCATTAATTATCATGATTATGATGTTTTTCTCAGTCAGACTCGGACATTGATTGAATCATGAACATGATGAATGACCATTGTAAAACGCCCAAATTTTTACATTTTTGCTAAAACAGAAAAACATTTGCCATGTTTACTTTCAACCACTTGTCCACCGTGCAGAGATATTTTATATCATGTTTTGCGATTTAGATCTAGGGAGTCTAGAATCTAATTAACAGAAAATATAAGTATAAAGTAACCCTAACGTTAGAAGTCTAGAGATCTAGGTCAGATTTTTCTTTGCTCACTTTAAATTAGACTAGATTCTAACCCTCCTCAGACCTCACAAAATGTGCTGTTTTGATTGTTGGGCGCTCTGATTAGCTATCGCGTCAAGCTCCGCCTCCTGGTTGCGATGACTGAAGTGCGTTGACCGTAACTGAACAACGCGATTCAGCTGTTCCCGATAAAGACCGCTTTTGTCATGCGTGCTGTCAATCATAACCAAAGTGGACCCATTTCGCAAGAAAAACTGCAAGGCTCAACTTCACAAAACGTGTGCCCGCAAAGCCACTCTTTCAGTACTTTTTAGAATAAAGAAGAGAAATATAAAAAGGAACTTCAACGAATCCACACTGACAGACTCCGCCCGACAGTTGAAAACGTATAAAGAAATGAGGACTTACCCAAAAAATAAATGACGAATCTAAATTTTATCATGACTATTGTTCATTGGAAGGCACAATGGTAGTGTATTTCATATGCTAACGTGATCATTCGAGCGTCGTGCCTAAATTATGGAGTAAAAATTTCTACGTGTGAAATGTGTATCATGTATAGCATGATCATCATTTTCTGACCCTTTTTACATTGTAAACGACATTTTATCCCAAGCTTTTGATATAAAAATCAAATCTTCAATGCTGTTATTGTTATTGGGGTTTTTTTTCTGGCGGGGCAACCAGATTTTTTATTAGGGCAACCATTTTTGAGGAAAATCAAATATTTGGTTGCCCTGCAAGGGCAACTCCTAAAAAATGTTAATGTTGAGCATTGGTATACATGTATACAATTACTTCAATATTTTGACCTAGATGAGTGGGCTATGTAGATACGGTAGGTACAATTAACCCACTGAGGACTGAGCCCGAATAATATATTCGGGCTAAGGTCAATGGGAAATGCATGTTATAGCCAAATTAGCTCGTCTCCAACAGGTTAAGGTGGAAATTTTTGGAATCCACTTTGAAGATTTTTTTCTTCCAATTTTGTACTCTGCTCTATGATGCAGATCTATGCAGGTCGTATCCCACAAGAGATAGGGTTTACAGCGATACCCACAGACTAGGGTTAGGCTAGGGTGGGGAATACAAAACTGCATTTCGCGCCCTCTAAATTTTGTTTGAATATGAAATTTAGTAATTTTATATTGATTTCTTTTATTTAGAGAAAAAATGTAACTAGGGGTCCGTTTCTCAAAACCGTCATAAGTCTAAGTTCGTGGACATCCCTTTGAAACATGTGTTAATTCTACAACACGTGTCCCTATGGGTTGTCCAAGAACTTAGGCTTATGACGGTTTTCGGAAACGGCCCCTGATCTCTCCTGAAATACTTCTTTTCTCCCTATCCTCCAGGTGTTGTAAAAGCTGAAAGTGAAAATATTATTTGGCCAATATAACTAAATAAACCATAATAGTTATATTTCGGAAAGTGATTTTCATTAAAGCTTGCCCTTACTCCAATTTAATACCAAAAATCTGGATATTGCCTTCAAACATGTCCTTGTTGGAGAGTAAAATAAAAAACAAACAAACAAACAAGAAACAAACATTTTATGTATTCTACATGCATATCTTGTTTTTTCCACAGCCTATGATTCATGTCAAGCTCTTTTACAAGATGGCTACTACCATGGTCCTGGTGTCTGGCAACCAGATGGATGTACCATGCATCAATACTCACTCAAGTAAGAAAAAAAAAAACAAACGATAAACTTAAGATTAGATGTTCTTCATACACCCAGCTCACCTTCATTTTGCCCCCCCCCCCGAACCCTCCCTGAAGAAATGAAAAAGTTTCTCTGACTGCTTACAAACTGGTGTACAGGAATTATGGATTTTAATGATATCAATACTTGACAATAAAATACAAATTGAAATATTTAACTCACTTAGAATAATATTATCAACATGAAAAGAGGCATCTTTTTGGCATTTGAACTATTGCAATACTCAACAATACATTCAATTCTATCTTAATCTTACTTTGTATTTTCCTATTCCATTATGTATTCCATTATGTAAAAAGAGAGCTAACATGTTTAACTTTTTAGCTAAATCCTGCCAGTGTTTCGCTTTAATATTTCAGCAATTTCTATGTTATTTTTCTTATTCTGTATGCTGCGTATCCTGTATATTTCTTGATCAAATCTTGAGGTGAATTGTACCTGATGGTGTCACTCTTTTTATTATCATGACAACAAGGATATCATTTAACTTGAATACCAATAAGGAATAATTAAAATAAAATATGAGTCTTGCCCTTTGCTATTGATGTAATTAAGTTTAATTATGTATTCTGTTTACTAATTTTCATTGGAAATGAAGTTTGTTCACCTCTATAACACTTAACATTAGAGTCAGTATTTCAGGCCTGCATATTCCATGATACAAAATACATAGTCCTGACTTTTATATTCTTAACGCCAAGGTGGACACACCCCTACTTTACTTTTCTCCTCTCTCTTTGTTTATTAATTTATTTACTCATTTATTTATTGAATGTCCTGTAAATCCATAAACTCTCACAATAGAGCCTTCCTTTTAGCACTTAATTAAGGTCTTCCTGCTTTTTTGTTTGGCTCTGTCTTTGTTTAGTGGATAATCCTCTCAATTGTGTGTGTGCACAATTAACAGTTACATTAAGGACGTTGCACAGTTGAAACCAAAACCATGACAAGTTCACCAAATTTTGCACAGAGTTACTTTGGTATCTATGTATGCCAAAAATGCAAAAAATAATATAGGTTCATGTGCTTGATTTTTTGCTACGGAACTTTGAAGTTGCCATATTTGGATGGCATGTAAAGTACGCGTAATTTAAGAAATTGGCCTCTGTTAGACCTCGCAAGTGCAACAAACAAGTAAAAATCGTTATTACTTTGTCAAAACCGTATCAAACTTTATTAAACATTCCTAATTTGTTACAAGGTTTATACCAAATATGGGTACATTGTTTAAAATGGCAAATTTGTATTTATTTTTGAGCCAGCAGCGCCCTCATGTGGCAAAAAGGGTGCGTAAAATGGCAAAAACCATATCTTAAAGGCTTGGAATCTACAAGAAAATAAAAAAGTATAGTTTAAGGTGCACTTTTTTTAAAAACCATGACAGTCTCATCAAATTTTGCAAAGTTGTAGAGGGATTCATCATATATATGTAGAAAGTTTAAAAAAGGGGGGTCCATGTGCTCGTTTTCGAACTATCGGCGCCCGAATACTCGCAAACCGGCTTGAAAAGTCACAAAAACGCACCGAAAACGTCCAAAAAGCGTGAAAATCCACTCTAAATTGCACTTGATTCAAAATTATGCTCCCAAACATTCAAAATCCATGTCATTTTCATAAAAATTTGCAAAGTTGTAGAGGAATACGTACTCAACGGGAAGAAACATTCAAAAAAGGGGGTCCATGTGCTCGTTTTTAAGCTATCGGAGCCCGAATAGTTGTGAATTGGCTTGAAAACCACAAAAACGCGCCGAAAACGTCAAACAAGTCGTGGAATCCAACCTACAATACATTTGATTCAAAATCATGCTCTCGAACATTCAAAAGCCATGTCAAGTTCATCAAAATTTGCCAAGTTGTAGAGGAATATAAACTAAAAGAGTAAGGACAATAAAAAATGGGGGTCCATGTGCTCGTTTTCAAAATATTGGCGCTGTAATAGTGGCGAGTCGACTTGAAAACCACCGAAACGTGCCAAAAATACTCAAAATATGAAAACTCTCATCTAATTTTCGACTTGTTCAAAATCCTGCTCCCAAACATTTACAATTCATTTCATATCCATCGCAATCTCTAGAATAACACGAACATGCACCAACATAAATGCTTTACATATCTCTGCAAGTCGGTAAATAATGAACAAAAAGAAGGAATAAATAACATATTTATAAAGTTCATTTCTTTTAACTCTTTGAACGCTGGATCGCCCACGAGCGCTGTATATTTTTCCATTGTGACGTAGTAAATAATGCGCGCCCAGGATGCGCGGTCAAGATGCGCAGAAACATAACTGTGCAACGTCCTTAAGCTTTAATGCACACATGTTTAGACTGTCTTTGTGTTGACCATGTTTGCCTACAGGGGAATTTCATAAAATTATGCAATTTCATTATAAGTGTTGACATGGCAAAGAAAAAAAGGGAAATAAGTATATGTTACAGGTACATGTATCTGCAATTTGAGTCTGCACACCATACATGATTGTTAGCTAGCCAGAAAGTGTATTTTGGTCTAGCAGTCAAGTTTCTTGGCCCTACCCACAAACCAATTTTGATTGGACTCCCTTTTCAAAATTGAGTAGAGTCTTTCAGAGGGTGAAGTTAAAGGTTTATGTGTACACTTGTCTTTATTATCACTAAAACACCAATTTAACAAATTGAAACAACAACCTATCCAGATATGCCAACACTATGGAATAATTAGAACATTATAAATTAAAATGCACAAATAACGCACATAGTTAAAAAAGCTGAAACAAATGACTTTTCACAAGAGAAAGCTTGAATAATAACATTTTGCTCCATCATGTAGTTTTTGGAATGCATTCAAATCAATATATTTTTTCTCTCGTTAACAAGACATTTGTTTCAGCTGTAACTATTTGCGTTGTTTGATTCTAATATGTAATGTTCTAATTATTCTGTAATGTCGCCATCTCTGCATAATGGTGAGCTGTGGACTATAATGTAGGCCCTACACATTAGTAGAATCTGTTAAAATTCCTTGGATATTAATAATTTATATTTTCTATTATTCATTACTTTACAAACTCCAACAGAGATACTCTATCATGCTTTCATGACAAGCGCATTGTCATTGTTGGAGATTCTCGCATGAGACAGCTCTTCTTTTCACTTGTAAAGAAAATGACTATCCAACATGTTGAAGAGGGAAAAATTGTAAGTAAAACCCCTTTTAACACATGTCTTTCAAATATCTCTTTTGAGCTTAAAAATTTGCATGCATGATTGGAGAATTCCTAATATATGTCTCAGCAGTTTAGCCGACCTGGTATGTAGGCTGTTTTTTTTTTTATAGTAACATACATGTACCTCATCCATAATTCTGCAAAATAAAAAAAACCTATAAATGCATGTACCATCAACAGTGATAGCCTTAACACTGATTTTTATCTAGATAGTGACAGGCAATGTAGGTAACCACTATAGACAGGTAACCTTTAAAGAATCATGGCCTGTCTTACTGTAAGTTTCTGAATTGAAAGACTATGCAAGTGTTGAACATTGGTTTATAATGAGAATCGGACATGTGTGTTTGAATGATTGATTTTGTACTTCAAACTCCAACCACCTGTGCCCCTTCTGGCAAATCAAAGCATAGTTTTCAGCCTAAGTGTTTACAATAAATGACAAATAAACTAATTATTAAAATCAAACAGTTCATTCTCTCTACATGTTTCTAGGCGGTGCTGCACTAGCTCGAGCTATTTCAAATAGCGCGCTATTTGTGATCCGATGAATTAGCTCGATCAGAGCAGATCCGACTTTGTGGTCAAATAGCGTGCTAATTTTGAGGAAATCCAAGCCCGAGTCATCTTAGGTTTTTTTTTTAAAACTAGAGCTGGTTTGCGGTTTCAGCACGAAATAGCACGCTATTTTGCGCGGTGCTGCACTAGCTCAAGCTAAATTCGAAATTGTGCCCCTGTGCATGTATACGCTAGCGGTGAATGAATGAATGAATTACTTTGAGTTCAGTTTACTATAAAGTAACAACCAGAACTGGACAAATCTTTTAAAGCTCCAAAGTATTTTTACACATCTTTAATACATTGCAATGTAAGCTAATTTTTTACTGAAATTATTATTGATCCAAGGTTTGAGACTAACTTTTGAATGGTATCTTATTAGTGACCTTTAAAAATGAGTATGTGTACTGTATAAAAACCACCTGATTCAATATTTGCCCAAATGTTGATTTCAACACTTTATTTCTTTGTCAGATGTGAATTTTCTGTGTTAACATTAACAAAAGGAATTCAAATTGGATTTTTAGTTTGTTATAGTTTGATATTATATAATACATGTATTGCCATTGTTGTTAATTTTGATGAATTGTTTTATTTATATGTTTTACTTCATAGCATTCTGATATTTATCATCATGAAAAGGATAGAAATACAGAGATAGTGAGTACTTTCTTCTGATTTTATTTGATTTTGTACCATTAATTTGTTTTGAGTGTGGTAGCATTGTGTTGAAAGTTAGGAAACATTTTTGTGTGGTATGGTTTTGTGTCTTGTGTGTTATGGTTTGGTATGGCGTATACCTGTGTGTAACGATGTGTTGGGATGTTTATTGTCAGTTTTGGAGTTGATTTAGATTTTTTGATGTGTTTTTTAATATTTTCAATACACACAAATGGCACATGTTAATGATGCAGAGGTCGTGTAATGGATACTCTTTGATAAATATTCAAAGTTGTAAATTTGATTGGTTGTCTTATTTTATGTCATGCATTGTAGCAAAAGAGATTTTTTTTCTCTCTCTCCTTTTTTTTTTTTGTTTTTGCGAAGAGGTTACCAGCTAAGTGAAAATTGAAATGACATATTTTTCATATGGTATGTAGTTTTGGTACTGTAGTTTTCCAAGCAATCAAATAAATCAAAGAGAATTTTCAGAAAAAAAAAGTGAAGTAGATAGTAAACATTTAAGTGATTAAGGGTGTGAATCAAGAAATCAGAGCCTATTCTTTTTAATTATTTACTCCAAGTAATTGCACGTACATGTACCTTTATAATTTTGAAGAAAAGAGTGAAGGAGTTAGCAAACTTTGAAATGATCAAGGAATTCACAGCCTATTTATGTTGTTTACCCTAAAAAAAAAAGTAATCCAATGTACCAGAAAAAAGATACATGTAGTTTGGAATGAAGTGAAGGAGATGGCAAACTTTGAAGTGATAAAGGGGGTAAATCAATGAATATACCAAGTTTAAAGAACTTCTTGTTATTGTTTACCCCAAGTAGATGATTTGAAAGCAAGTTGAAGGAGATGACAAACTTTGTTGAATGATTGAGTGTTTGCAACAAGAAAAGACCAAGTTTAAAGCCCTAATTCTACCTAATGTATTCTTTTAAAAGTTAGCTAATATTTAATGATATCTGATATATCGAAGGAAACTTGAAAAGTGAAGGGGATGGCAAACTTTGGAGTGATTTAGGACTTCATTTAATATACATGTACATGTACCTCTTAGTTTATCAAATAATCAAACAGGCCTACATTGTGTATCAATGGGGTTTAGCAGGATTGTGAGAAAAGTTGAGGACATTGTAAACTTGGGAAAGATTACTCTGTGATTTACCAAGTAAATATGTGTACATATACATATGTATGCTTTAGGCTTACACATGTTTTTTTATTTGTTTTTTTTTTGTTTGTTTTTTTTTTCTTTATTGAGTATTTCTGAATCTATGTTTCTTGTCTTGGAAGATTTATTGTAGGTGTATATGAAAGTTAGTTTTTGAGAATACAGGCCATTGTCTCCCATGCCAACCTGTTTATAATTGCATTGTCCCTCCCACTCCTCTCATTTTTATCACGTATGTTCTGTTCTGTTTTGATTCCCTCAAATATCAATTGACCTTCCATGACTGAGCTCTTGTGTCTTATGGTGGTATCTCACTTGCTATGAGACGGATTTGGGACTACTTTGAGACAGGTTTGAGACGGTTTTGAAACTTGTATCGAAAACATTGCTGAGACATCTCCTCAACAAAAAAAGGTATCAGAGACGTCTCCGCGATTGAAAAAAAAAAGTATCAGAGACGTGTGCGACAGAAAAAAAAGCATCAGAGATGTTTCAGCGACGTAAAAAAATAGTATCTGAGATTTCTGAGTCGCAGAGACATCTCCGCGAAGTGAGATACCACCATTAGATGTTTAAAAGAATCTATTTATAGAAATGTTTATCACAGACTTTAGAAATCATTTCCCTTATTTTTTTTCCAACACAGGAATTTTGGTGGCAGCCTGAATTGAATGATTCTACAATAGAAGTCTACAAAAAACGAATTTTGGTAAGAAGTGTTTATCTTGAAAATAATATTGGGAGTGGACTATATTGCAATATCTTAAAGTAAAATATACATGTATGCTGTGATTGGTTGGATTTGTATCACATCACATTTAATGATGATTTTTATTGGATGGCATGATCATAACATGCTGTTGAAATGAAATTCCTGTATTAAAATTAATGGGGATGAATTTTGTCAAATTCTGATAAGGCTTGAGAGCAACAATTTTCATCACATTTACTTTGCGCAATTAATGACTAAGAAATGATCTATGTCACAATGAAATAGCACAATATAAAATAACAGAGAAAATGCAACAGGCCAATGGCTAGGCTGATGTGTAAGGGTTTACGCTATACCAGTATTTTTGTGATTTTTGACTAGTTAGGGAAAAATTTCGCGATTTGGTGGATATTTTATTTATAGCTGTACAGGTAAATTGAAGTGGAAATTTTCGCAATGACTGACTTGCCAAATAAAGCTACCGCGAATGTTCTTGTAAGGATAATTTCTAGACTGTATGAACTCTACATTACCTTGCGAAAATAAACATGCACTCAGGATAATTTTATGCTTGTACATGTATACTGTGTCATGCATGTCGTGTACATGTATGATAGAGTACGTCATATTTATTGATGATAACAGCATGTTTGTTCAAGTCCATAACAGTTCCTAATTCCTTACATGCTTATTTCCTTCTCAAACTACATTTTCAACATAAATTTAAACCCTACAACTTTTTCCAAAAATAGAATTGTGTCCTGAACATCCTCTACAAATAGAATTGACCAAATGAAAAAAACAAAAACAAAACAAAACAGAACAAACAAATAATAATGCAAACTTGTACTTTGCCCCAATGTACTGAAATCATGGAGCTTAGCTACCTGACTGAACAGGGACAAGTATTGATTATCAATTGAAATATATGCAATGGTTGATTAGTCTTGTTGTAAACCCACACCATATCCTCCCAAAAATTCTAACCAGTGTACTTACACGTAGGTACAATATACCTGATATGCCATAATGCTATTCTTGAAAACTAAAATGTAGTTTTGGAGTGGAGGTTAAAGAAACTTCACAGGTCTTAAAGAAAGATGTAGAAACAAGGGAAAATGAAAGTTTGGTAAAAATGGGCAAACGATAGAAAATGCATGGACTTCCCCAAAAAGTCAAATAAGTGCACAACAAGTCCTTGAACTATAAATAGATCCCAGAACAGCCAGAATGACCTGGAACTCGAATGAACTTAAAGCTGGCAAGCAGCACTGTAGGGTCCACCTGTGATCCAATTTTGATTGTATTGATCTTTCTAGTGTTTCCTTATGTTCTTAAAAATAACAAATTAATAATTTGAGGTTATATACATGTGAGATGTGAGAGAAAAAGGCCTACTTAAATGTTATTACACTGATTACGGTAGTGCTGGTGTGTTGTGTGTGTCATGTTGAGGTTTAATTATTCACATGACAATTAAAAATCTCAGTTGAGCTTGCATTCATGATTATTTCTTTAATATTTTCAATTCCTCTAAAATGGATCATTGTCAGTTTTGTAGTGTTTGTACCAGGCTTCAAAGAGTATGCTACATGTAACAGATTATGTTACTGAATATCCCAAAACTTATCAATGTGTGATTTATATGATTAAGAGTAAATCTATTTGTGGATCGACTTTTGAGATACAATGTAGTTGCTGTTCAATGTTTGCTCAGGAAATGCCGACTTCAAAGAAATATAATTTTTGTATGTACATGTAAATCCATTTGGTGTTACATCCGTGTGGCTGGCCAAAGTTCAGGGAAACATCATGTCATCCGCAAACATGAGATTAGCAGATGGTTGGGGAATTTCGGTTTTCGGATAATAATTTTTTTCCCCCATTTAAATTAGAGTATTATTTCCTGAGAGTGTTCTACAAAATGTATACAATGATGTTCTTCCTGGATTTGACAGTACCCCTGACCATTGTTTTGTGAAGCTAGTTGTCATGTGAATAAAATTATTTTGTTATTACAGGAATGAGGCTATCAATGAATTGTTGGTTTTACAAACTACATTGTATGTGTCTCTGACTTCTTCATTTTACAAACCAATATTCATAGGATCATAAAATCATCAGGCAATCAGTAATTTATAAACTGGATAACTTTTCATTTCAACCGAAAGGGATCCGTTCTCTTAAGAATTGTTAATTCTTGATCTGATTTGGGTGAAAATCAAGTACCATACGCGTATAATCTTTCAGCATGAGGGGCAGGGGGGATAAGGGATGCAAGGGAGTTTATGCAAAGACTACTCCAATCATTAACCATTGCATTTCTCTCTGTCAAACTGATGAGATTCTAATATTTTTCTTTTTGTATGACACTCAAGATTAAACCCTTTCAACCCTTTTTGTTTCATGTTGTAAATAAATACTACTAATTCCAGAATTTGATAAAAATTCTATTTTGGGGCCATTTCAAAAGTCTTTTTTTTTTTTTTAGACACTCTGTATAGCCAAGACCATGGAAGAAGAAAGTATACTTTTAGGGATTGATGATGAAATAATGAATCCATCTTGTTTCTATTTTGCTTGCAGGAGGAAGAGAAAAAGCCAGCGTTTGTTCATGGGGTTGGAACATGGACCATCAATTAAACCAGGGATCTCCAGAAGCTTTCCAACAGTTTCAATGTAAGATATTCCCTTTTCTATATTTTTTGCTATACCATCTAGAGCTCTTTAGTTTGCTATTTGTCTGCTTCCACATCTTTTCTAGACACCAACAATAACCTAATTCACATACCTGAGTTTAGGTTTGAATTTTATATGTTATCCAGATATGTTTATTACAAAGCTGACAGTACATAGTATATATATGTATGCTAGTCAGTTCTGATACATGTATGGTGTACCTGTCAATTTATTATGTTAGGCATTTAACTTTAATACATGTTGAATATCTATAACACAAAAAATATTTGTAAAGTGTGATCCTCCATTAACAGTTTTTAACATGGGCTCAATTTGTTGATTCTATACAATCCTGCTCAAATCCAATTTTATTCTTGACACCAGAAGTGTTGTAAGTGATGTCTTTAATAATGAACACATCAACAGTATACATGTAATTTCTGTGTAGCCTAAATCTGCTTTTGAATGGCAGAAATACTTTGCACAAACATTGATATGCAGATTAAAAGGATTAAACAAATTTGTATTCTATCCTTAAAGACCGTGTCATCCTTTTGCAGGCAAAAATCTTACATTTCTAGTTTTTGAGAGGATTATACATGTACATGTAGTAGCAGGCCTCTACAAAAATTTTATTTTTCACTTGCCCTGTCGGCAAGTTGAAATTTGGTCTTGCTTGCCACAAGAACAAACACTTGCCTGGATATTCTTTTCATTTTCTTTGTTTACACCCTAATCATGATTGTATTGTCAATAGCAACTTCCATCTGAGACCTGATATACAAGAATATTTTTTTGTGTGATATTTTGTCTGATTCACTTTCATAAACACATACAAATGTATTTTATTGTGTTTTTAGATGAAATGTTGCACATACATGTATATCTTGCTCTCAAATCATGGCTTGCCCGATTGGGCAAGTGAATTTGATCTTCACTTGCCCTCCAGTGGTTTTCACTTGCCCTGGGCCAGCGGGCAAGTGGGTTTGTAGCGCCCTGATAGTAGTATATTAAAGACTATATTTTCCCACAACATGAATAAGCTCAATGTGTGTTTGTCATATATATTGCGATTATCAGAATTCATACCTAATTTTTTCGTACCACGAAAATTAAACCGTGCGGTGCGAAATTCAAATCTACCGTTCACCGTTAGGTCTAGATTGGTAGTCATATTTTCGTTTCATATTACTGATCTAGGCAACCTATGACAGTAAGATTGAATAGACAGTATTGGTCGATCATATTCTAAAGTTATGCCAAGTTTCATTAGTTTTCGAAATTTGTGGAAAAGGATGACACTACCTTTAAGTCTGGTTTGACTAGCAGTTCAAGTGGCATCCTGTTCTATTCCCATTTTAATACATCTGTTCCTATTCTTTTCCTGCTAATCTTCCTGCAAACTTTCCAATTTTCAAGTAGAGATACTCCTCTCTACTTGTCTATAGCGGTCTTCCACTTTTGTTTGGGGGGGGGGTGGGGCAGGCGGGAATCTTGCTGAACTTGAGTATCTTGATGGTTCTATTAATTACATGTTTTGAATTTTCATGCACCGATCTATGGAACTTTAACATTTACACTAAATTATATTTGTATATATGTTTGGCAAGATATTTTCATCTGAAACTACACATGTTGACCATTGACCCAAATACTGGGTGGGGTTTAGATTAGGGCATATGAATACAAATACAACATCTTCATTCAACTATTTTATACTGCTCAAATATGAAATATGTTTGCTTTAGCTATGCAAACAATTGTTCTTGAGAAGGCAAACTATTCAACAGATAATGTAGATAACTGTTAGTGGAAAGCATTTTAAAATATGTTGATTTTCATTCAAATGAACAAATTCAAGGTCTGAATTTATTGTTTTGCAGTTATATGCCTTTTAATAAATATGAAAATCTTAAGAAGATTAATCAGTAATCACTATTTCCGTGCTACAATAAAGCATGTTTTTGTTTGCCTCATGTAATTTTTCTTTCTCATATCTTCATCATTAAATATCAAATTTATCTTCTTGTTAGTGTGAAGGTATTCATAAAGTTCTGAATTTAAATAGATTGTTTCCCTTGTGATGCACTTGCTATTACAAAAGTATTTCAGTGGATAAAGTATTCTGAAGTATTCTATTGTTTCTCCCTAATTTGTCCACAGCAAATCTCACAAAATTTGCGCCAATTATGGCAGAGACAGCCAGGCACACACATGTCATATGGATGTTACAAGGTATAATATTTTTAATAGACACATTTATTTTATAGTTTGTAAGAAAGAAGTTGTTTAATTGAATAGATACTTTGACTATAAACAATTGGCAGTATTGACAAATGTTAAAATGTTCCCCCTCTTCATTTTTAATAAAAAGAAAATAAAATAAAATAATAATAATAATAATAAAATAATAAAAATAAAAGAAAAGTAAAGGTCAGGCCCTGCTATGTAAATCGCATAGAGCAGTTTTAATTGATTATGCACTATATAAGAACCAGTTTATTATTATCATTATTGCACTAAATACCAATCTTTATGATTTTATTTAGAACCTTGATAAAATTTGCATCTGTGGGTATTTTATCGAGCAAGTTGCAAGTTTTGCACAATTTTTACGATTCAATTGACTATGAAGAAGAAAATAGGATGCTCAAATATAAAGTGTTTTTTACATTTTTAGTTTCAGTTGAAAAACATGTATGGAAATCTTACATGTATACTTTTATTAAACATATTGAATGTGAAGTTAAGATTTTTAAAATAATTTGAGATTGTGGAAAATAAGTCGAGCTTCACAAAAACTCTTTGCTTGTCATATTTATATTCAGGTCATTTGAAAAGTTGTGTCTAAATCATCAGGATTCCCAGCCCATTAGGGAAATCAGGGAAAAGTCAGGGGATTTTGATTGGCCCCAAAATCAAAAGTTCGGTAGTCAGTGAGACTAGTGTTTTATACTGCAAATAGTTCACGGCGACAACAAAGAAAACACGCGAAACTGGAAATGGGTTTAAATAATTATCAGGGAATTTTTAGATTTCATCAGGGACACACTAGGGAATTTTGTTTTCTCGAAATGCTGGGAACCCTGATTATGGACAGCTTGGTAAAACTTCCCAAGGTCTTCATATAATTTTTATTTTTATTTTATATTAATGTCTTATTCCTGTATGTCTCATAGCACCTGTTCAAGAAGATCTGCTTGTGCCAGAGAGAAAGATGATTACAAACGAGCGATTACAACTCTACAATGCTGCTGCACAGAATGAATTGTAAGTTTTTTCTGCCCTTTTTCAATCATGAAGGTAAAACTTTAAAGGACCACCATTCATCAAACACTTATTTATTCTGTATATGATGCACCACGCCGTACACCGGGGTACCGTTGTAACCCGGGGTACAGCGTTGTGCAGCGCCCTCTCGTGTCCATTAGCATACAGTTGTACAGTGTTTTCACGCTGAGTATTATTTTCATGGTCGTATGATCGGTGCGACAATGATCACAAGGCCTGTTTTCCTTCTTTAATATTATCTAATGACAATAATAGTACAAATTTAACTTATTATAGTAACTACTCAAGAATTTATATATAATTTTGGACAGTTTGGTAACCCAGGAATCAGCGCTAAAAATAAAATAAATGATTCAACAGAACGGTGATTTATTTTTTGGTACCCCAGGGTACCTAAAAGTGCATCATATTAAAATTTCAATAGTAAATTTGATTGTCCTATTTGGGACTCTCCCCATAGAGTGTGCTGTTATGCCCAACTG
Source organism: Paracentrotus lividus (assembly GCA_940671915.1). Lineage (NCBI taxonomy): Eukaryota > Metazoa > Echinodermata > Echinoidea > Camarodonta > Echinidae > Paracentrotus > Paracentrotus lividus. Next base: position 35,481,368 of record CALNVZ010002974.1, on the reverse strand, counting down.
ATAACAACTATTTGTTGATACCTGATAAAGTTATTATTTGTAATTGAAGATCTGAATATAATAACCACCCAAGTCCAATTTTTGGCGAAATTGGGTTAATCATGGAAAAATGTTTTTAAATCCATCTTGTGTATTCAAGGGATAAGCCTGACCCTGACAAATCCTGTATTTTGATCCTCAGTATAGTGGTTTATTCACTGAGCCTTTACACTACTGTACATTTATGTATAATTACCTTTGACCTTTCTTTCAGAGGTGAGACTGGGGTTAACTTTTGGCATTCAGCAGTCTTAACATCATCTCAATCTTGTGAGAATACATTAGATGGTCTACATGTATCAAATGAGGCTATCCAAACGGTAAGATATAATGATAATAACGATAACGCAATTTATATTTAGCCATCTGTATAGTAGTACTATTCGGAGGCACATGTCAATGGTGTTTCTTATGTCTGCCACCTAAAGCATTTGACTAAATAGCAGCTAAAAAAATACATTCCTTTGGCTCACCAGGACATTCAAATTCTCTTCAATTGTTTCTGAAATGCTTTGGTTGAGCCATCAAATACCAGCTGGCTGTACCAAAAAATGCTCCTGATATTACAGTTAAACATTGCCAATTTGCTATTGTATCATTAATTGATAAAAGTATCTTCCTAAACCTTGTCTCACCAGGATGTACAAATTCTCTTCAATCGTTTCTGCAATGCTTTGGTTGAGCCATCAGATGCCAGCTGCTGTACCAAACCTGCTCCTGAAATGACATGGATACAGAAAGGAACATTTGCCTTCTTCATAGCAACGTATGTCATCAATATTTGTAATATTTAAATTGTTTTCTGTTAAGGTTTGTATCTTCACCTATAAACTTACATATGCGAATCTCTCATCTCTAGCCAAATTCCTTTGTGTAGTGTTAAATATTACTGCCTTAATTGGTTTACTTCGCAAGATCATCTTTGCTGGTATAACTCAACGACGATTCTTTTTTTATTCTATCCATGCGAGAAGATCATGCACAGTAAACCAAAACGCAAATTGCAGGGAGTAAATTGATCGTTTCGCTAAAAGATTACCTAAATAAAAGCAATCAGTATGGAACCACCACTGAGATTTCAGGCATGATTTTTGTTTGTGTGTGTTTTGTTTTGATGTTTAATGTATGTAGAAAATACTTAGAAAGTTTTTTTTTTTAATGGAATTAAACTTGTTCTTTTGAACATTGTAAAGAAAAGACCATTTCAATATGTTGGTCATGAGAAGAGAGGAGCACAGAGAGAAAGATACCAAAAGTGAAACAGAAGAATCAACGAAGGAATATCTAGAGCACTTACCAAAATACCAAATACAAATTGAGGGCAAATATTTGTATGGAGGCGGTTTTTATTTGTTGCTATTCTAAGCCTTGTTCATGAATAAATAGGGCCTATTATGGAATCACTTAAAATTACTAATTAGTAAATATCTACTTATCTACAGACTTATATACACTAAATTACTTTTTCCCACTTTTTCTTCCTTATTTAGATTTGTTCTTGCCATCTTCTTCAAAATCCAGTCCAATCGTCGACAGATGGTAAACAAATCTTCTTCCACAAATCATGTAGATGCAGAAGCGGCAAATTATGCCACACCCAATCACGTCGCAGAGAATCATGTGACAGCCAATCATGTCGCAGAGAACCATGTCACAGCCAATCACGTTGCTACGAGCCATTCAAAAACCAAAGAAGAACCTCATTGGGTGGATACTGCCTATAAATGCACCAGCTGTTTGGCCAGATATGGTTTGGTCATGCTTTATGTTTACCTCTGTGATAGGTTAGTGAATAATCATTTTCTATCTGTCCCTTTCCTTAGCCTTGTTGTATCAAACATACCATTAATAATAACTTCTCTGAAAATCTGGATTTTGATTGGCCATTGATCAGTGGAAGTTACCATTCAGAGCTACCAAGTCTCATGCATTTTGCGTGAGACATATTAGCATTTAAGGTCCGTCTCATGATCTCACGCAGAACACCCATTTTCTCAAACACACACACAAAAAAAGTAGCATTATTATAGATTTTTACCATTTTGGGGCCCCAAAAGCCTAAAAACCGGCAGTCTTGCAAGATACCTTTCTACATGCTGGATGTGTAGCATGCGTGCGCGCCTCCTTTATGTACAAATTACTACTGCGTGTGCGCACATACGATAACGCACGCCACGTGCGCACTGCTTCCAAACACGGTGTGAATGATCTCACGCAAATTTTTTTTTTTTTTTTTACTTGGCATCTCTGACCATTGTGGCAAAGTTACCATTTCTTAAAGTAGACACACGGAGAAAATACACAATATTTGCTAATAATGGTCAAATTACATGTTACTGAATAGATTTTCCTTCGTTTATACGATTGACATGCTGAAAATGACTTGAATCTCTCAGAAATAGCTGTAAATGGTTTTCAGTGTTTTTGTTTAATCCACCCCCAAATGGGCCGCTCAGCGTGCGGAGGAGCTCCTGGTTTGTGACGTCACACCTTGGACAGCTCGAACAACAGCCAGCTGATCTGAGCTTGCGCGTGCAGCTTGATCCATTTATGTGCATGCAATGCATGCATATACGTATACACGTAACACCATTGCTCGCACTGTACTAGCTTGCTATAGCTGCTGTGTCTTGGATTAATATTGCTCTTTTATCACAACTGATTACACCATTGGACAAATTAAATACAGGGTTGTATATCCTTAGAATATCGTGTTTTGAGATATTGTTAACGATTGTGATTATTTTGTAGATTTGAACTTGCTGCGATAGATTTTGAAGAGTTTGCAATCATGGTAAAAGCACGAATCGCCTTGCTCATCTCTCACCGAAGGCCCGGAACGGTGCGGCCCGTTGGTTGTTGTTTAAGCGTTTAATTTGCCCATTGACATTGGGAGATATAATGCTTAAAATTCCACGTAAATTTATAGTGACTTCATTCTTATAAGAAGACTTATTCTGTGTTGAATCTATATTGGTTTTAATATGATTTTTTTTTAAATCTGAATCCCTCCACTAAGGTTTTAGAGCAAAATATAGTCATGACTTTCCCAACTAACTTACACGGATTATAACACTACCATCATTGGTTTGACAAAGTGGTCATGTCACATTTCCTCAAAAATTCCTTATTTATCGAAAGTCAATGGCTAAAAGACCAGAAACGTCCTTAAAATAAAGACAATATATATTGAAGAGGCAGAATATTTAAGAATCAATTATGTAAGCATTGAATTGTTTGCAATATTTACAGTCTACTAATTTAGTTTGGCTTAATTCTTACACACGTAACATATACAGTCGTCTCTCGTAAGACTGCTGCTTTTATCACGAATGCACAATCTGTCAAATTCATTGCAACAAGGTCGAATCTACAAAATAATATATTTCATTCTGAACAATATCTAAAACCATGAAAAAAGTTCGCATATACAGTGTATATGTAACTGAAGAACTAAGGAGCTATTCCTTCCGAAAGTTTGGCCGAATTATTGTTATAGCTAACGGATGAAATTATCTCGGGATCTGCACAATAATTTAAAGACTTAAAAAACCAAATGAACAATTTCAAAGATTATGATAACACTTACAATGTATTGTATAGGATTTTTGGTTGTAATAATTGTCATATGACAAAAACTTAAACGGTGAAATTTGAAATCCACAATGAAAACAATGGTCACTTTTTTTTTTTTTCACCACTCTCGTGCTGAGAGATAAGGCCTATTTTAATCATATTTAAATAGAACGGAACGGGCATTACTTAAATATAGTAGACAAATGATAGTAGGAATCAGTCGCAAGATATATCAGTTATCAGGGCCTGGGGTGAAGCATGAGATGAGAGAGAGAAAGAAAAGTTTTCAGAATCAGAAGTGCATGTACGCGATAAGCCAGTACATACAGGATACGTGTTTACAGTGGGGACACGGTACGGTTGCCACGTGTGACTCAAAAATCTGAGACGCCCTGCGGGTACCCGCGAAGCCTGGAAATGGGGGCCTTCTTTGAAAGGTGATTAAACTCCCGATCTGAAACAGATATTGACAAGGGGTTTCGATAATTCTGGAATCAGTAAAGATTTTTCGTTACAGTGGTATGAGTTTTGTTGCAATTAAAAGCAGTTTTGACTCTCCAGTTGTCTACTTTAATGGTAAATGCTATGAAACAGGGACTCTGTATTATTACTCCAGTAATTAAAATTAACATCTAAGACATTTCCAAAAAGGATGTATTTACCTGTATGTTAGGCAGGCAACAACTTTATTGTAAATATAGTCAAACATGCTTTAGTGAAGTTTCATACATGTAGATATAGAGCTGTCATATAGTACCGATGTCCAGTATTTCATACTGAAATGTGAGGAGAATACTGTAGTTTTTGGCCAGTGCTCTTGAAGGGTGACTAGATTAAGTAGGCATACTAAATACATATTTACATGTAGCAAGGCCTACTAAATAGGTATTTAGTAGGCCTACTACATGGAACTTTAGTCACCCTCCGAGAATGCTGGTCAATATTGTGAAATACCGAATTCGGAAGTCCCAGTTTACATGCATTTGCAGTTTATTGTATCTATTTGATACATTTCTTTTGTCACCAAAATACTGATTATTCCGCCTTTATACTGAAATGCTTGGATTAATGTTAGCAGCTCTGTCTAAGGCGATGGTCATAACTCGCCGTACGTGCATTGCGCAATTCTATATGGCAAATTCTATAGTTTACGATCAGTAGTGACTCTACATTACATGTGTAGAAAGATCTCAATTCTATTCAGGTTTGACTGTAGTAATCATAGATGAAACATGTGTCTGTTTGTTCTTCACAGGACGGACTTGTTCCCGAAAAGACAGAAGTATTACTCTAGCTTTTATTTCTTCTTTTCACTCATGTTGGCTTTCGTCATATCACTCTTTTTACATGCTGACACAAAAAAGGTATGATTCTAGAAATGATATTCTTTGTGGTAAATGCTTGAAAGAACTGCTTTTATATCAATCTGTTTTCTTGAATTTGTAAAGAGTGATCAATGATACAGTGATCACTTTAAAAAAATTCTACATTGTAATGAGAGAATTTGTACAACTGGTTTGAATTTATGATTATTCTTAATAATTTTGATTTAAATATTGTTGATAAAATTGAAATAAAAGTAAGAGGAAAATGTTATAATATAAGAATACAAAGCTGCCACAAATGCAAACAAAAATCATAATGTACCATTTGCATACATGCCAAGTCTCACGCATGTTGCTTGAGAATCACGCATTTCCGGTCCGTCTCACGATCTCACACAGAACAACCCATTTCTCGCGCAAAATGAGAAAAATAGCATTATTATAGATTTTGTTACCATTTTGGAGTCTCAAAACCCTAAATATCGGCAGTTTTGTTGCGCATCAATTGCAAGTGCGATGTTTTCAAGCAGGCGATCGTTATATGCAAGATAGCTTACTACGTGAAACGTGTGTAGCGTGCGCGTGCGCAATACGTGCGCAATACAAATCACATTACTATTATTATTATTATTATTATTATGTGTACAAATTACTACTGCGCGCATGCACACGTGGTAATGCTTTCAAACAGGATGTGAATGATCTCACGTAATTTTTTTTTTTTTAACTTGGCATGTCTGCATTTGTAGAAAGCAAACTGTGGAGCCCATGAAAGATATTAATGCAATTAGAGTAATTTTTCATTGGTAACTTTGCAGCACTAAGTGCTAGTACTGGTATAATTTGTAGATTTATCCTTATATATACAGGCTACTATTTTGAATCTAGACCAGACCAAGGAATGGAAAGGATGGATGCAATTATGTATATTGATCTATCACTACCTGGGTGCCAGTAAGGTAAGGATATAATTATGTATCCTTCAAGATAATCTTGATTTCCGGGGTAAATTGCCACCAACTTTGACTACTGCCCATTTGATCTCGTCCCACATGGTCTAATTGCCATTTTAGCTTTTTTACCATATTGTCTAATTCCCTTTTTTTTTTTCAATTCCCATTTTATCTAATGTCCACTTGGTCTAACACCACTTAGATGGTCACCTGTAACAAACTGGTAATGGACCAAATGTTAATTTGGGAATTAGACGAAAACCCAATTGTAAAACTTTGTATCTTTAGACAAAAATAAACTAATTTCCTCTCATGATGGAAACATATTCTCACAGAATGAAATGAAACTCATAAAAAAATATTCAGGACTACAAATAAATGAAATGTGGTAAATGTTACCAAAAGAAAAAAATTGGTATAGCTGAGTAAAATTTCAGAGAGTAAAGTACCATTCACAAACCCTTTGGTCTCTACATGTATGTGCAAAGAAAAGCCGGTTTTCTGGTTGGATTGTTTGTTGTCTACATATATTTAAAATAGTAAATAATGTAGTTGGATAATTCCAAACCTTTTTTGCATCATCATATTAATTATATTCTTTTAAAGAGGGAATGGTGCTCCAACTTTTCACTTAGCTGTTGATTGACAGGTTGTATATTACACAAAAAATACCTGGTGTCGATTTCATGAGAGCATCCATGAAATCAACACAGGTTGTTTATTACACAGGAAATACCAAATATGAAATTCACACAAACAGGTGTTTAACAATGGGCAGCTTAATAAGATGTAGATTACAGGAAACTAGGTAATCTACAAGAATAAAGGAGTGGAGTAGATTTATTGCCCACAATTTGTAAACATGGAGGAATGCATAGCAGCAGTTGGTGTTTTCATCTCCTTGTATTAATTTGTCTAATTTTTCATGAATCCAGTCTCTGTGAACTACTGTATCAGTTGTTATTTCAGTCTGCCTAAATGTTTATCTCTTTATTATATTCATGAAGTATTTATATCTATCCTTTATAAAAATCCAACGATATAACCATCTAAGTCACACTGAATAGTTGTATAAAATAACACTACAGTCCGAGCTTGCATATGCTGCCATCATTTAACCCTATTCTGACTGGGCTTTTCAAGAGGAGATTTTGACTGGGAGGGGAGGGTCACTGCACATGTAAAGGGTGTCGCTGGTATGTTTTTGTTGAAAAAAATTTCACATATTTAATTTATGCTAATTTATGCATACTCATGTATGCAAATTAGAAGCTCTTTTATGGAAATCGTTAATATTTCATTAATAAAATAATTATGAAGCGCCCAATTTTTTTCTAAAAAGTTGCTGAGTAGCAAAGACAACAGTTTATGAATTGACAAATTCAGAATTTCAAATTAATTCTTTTGTATTCTATTGTTTCATGAATTTCTTATGTATTTATTGAATTTATTTATTATGTATTTCTTTGTTTTTGTAATTTTTATGCTTGAGAAATGTATTTTGATCAATATAAAGACAAATTTGATCAATCAAGAAGGCACAACTATCAGTGTTATAAAGCAATGTAAAAAAAGCAGTATTTTGTACACAACGCATGCAAAATGACGATTTTTGTTCAATTTTGGCCTGACATGCGATTACATATGTTGCGTAACGCGACAACGGAGTGTCCGAATTTTTCGAACTTGGTGTCAAAATTGCGGGACACTTGAAAAAAAAGTCATAGAGCGCCGGGTCGCGACTTGCAGCGGTTGCGCGGCAGTTGCAGATTTCGTACAGAGGGGGTCAAATTGACCCCCCCCCCCAGTCAGAATAGGTTAAGGGCTTCTCTATCAACTGGCCATGGACTGTAGCCAGAACCCCTCTTTTTATCTTTATTAAATTCACATAAAAGCTTCACTCTTTTCCAGGATTGTACTATTTTATATCCTTACTCACAGAAAGACATGATAATTTACAATCGTTCCCTCAATGTTATTAAATCCTTCCTCTTTAGATTTTGATAAAAATTCCATTATGGTGTCCAAGTAGTAAGATATGCATTACTCTCGTAATCTTCCATATCACTTAAACGGAAGGGTGCTGATCCCAACATGGTCGATAAGCGAGATTAGACAGTATAATGGTGTGAGTAGCTATCAGGTATATTCATCATAAACTCAACGTCTATGATTATTTCTTATTTATTTTATCTTCAGGTTGTTCCCATTTACATGCACCTTCGTCTCTATGGTAGCATCCGACTTGTTCATGACAGCATATGGTCAGTTTTGTGCCTCCTATGATAAAAACAAGTTTGGTCTCGCCGAGAGTCTGTAGCGTAAGTAACCCATCATAGTAACTTATGGTTCAGTGAAAAAGAATCATTCGTAACAAATATGGAGATAATCAATATTCATCCCATAGAAAAGATCACGTTCATTTTAATTAGAATATGCTTGAACAGAAGACTACAGCATTGATTACGAACCATTTACTTGTAAAAAAAATAATCCTATAATGTAGAATGGACTGTTTGTTTTCAAGCACTTGTACCCCTATTAGCATAGCCTTGTATGATAGATAACTGTGGAACAACATATAAGAAAAGCCCTTTTTAATTGTCCTAACCATTGTTTTTACTTGCCTAATTTTATGCATAGAAATATCGTTTTAGTAGTATTCTCATCGTCATTTGTTTATCATTGTCCATAGTAAAATTTTATTTCCCCTTGATATACTGCTATTTAACTCATGTTAACTTGAAACTTCATTATTTTTCCCATCTAGGTTACTCTCCCCCCCCATCTACTATTTAACTCATGTTAACTTGAAAACTTCATTTATTTTGCCCCATCTAGGTTATCTTCCCCCCCCCCCATCTACTATTTAACTCATGTTAACTTGAAAACTTCATTATTTTTCCCCCATCTAGTATATCTCCCCCCCCACTATATTAACTCATGTAACTTGAAAACTTCATTATTTTTCCCCCACTAGGTTATCTCCCCCCCCCTCCCATTACTATTAACTCATGTTAACTTGAAAACTTCATTATTTCCCCCCCGTCTAGGTATCTTTCGCCATGAACCTGAATGGTGTTCTTCCTGTGTCTGGTATATGAACAGACAGTATCAGCTCTACTATTTTGTTCCTCTCGTTAGACTTCTGCGTTTCTTGTCATATACGCAACAATGGCCATCTTCCTCGAGTCACCAACAACGGCAGAAAGTAAATAGTTAACTAGATTTATGTTTTCACAAGAAGTATATATTTGAATAAAATTTTAATTAAAGATTATATATAAGTAGGTCATACATTCTCAGATTGATCCTCTTGACTCTCCAGTGTTTTAACTAGCCTTAGCATGTCAGCTATAAACATGTATATCTCTGCACCCTAAGCATTAAGGAATTATTTTAGGTAGTCAGAATGGACAATATATGTATTAAGGTGCATGGCATGGATTGACCCTCAATTTCTAGACTGGAATTAGAAATAAATGAATCGATCGATAGAGATTACAACCCCAACATAGTAATTCTTATTTCTTTTATTTTTTATCTATTTTGTACCCGTTTTTGTAGATGTGTTACTGCTCCCTTTGATAAATATATAAACTGAAGAAAAAAAATTTAACTTGCATCCTGCAAAAATGTATAATGATAGATCTTGAAGACTTAAAAAAATATGTAACTCTGATTTACAATATGTTTTTATTTTTGAGAAAAATATAATTAGCTCAAGACTTTTCGAGCTATTACTCTAAAGTAGATGAGATAATAATTCCCTATATCTTCGTTTTTCCATACAGTAACACAGGCACTTTCTCTACATGCGCTGCTAACTTGTGATTTTATTCATTATCATCACATGCTTATCATATTCACAGGTAAGACTGATAACCTTTGCATATCTGACACGTCAACAAGCTGTAAAATTTTAAGAACATTTTCTAAAATTTGTTAAAATTTGGGGCAGTTTTTTACAATCAAATAGTGATAATCAATACCAGTAGTTTAATATATAGACATGTTTACTGTGATATTCAAATTTATGGATGATTTTTTGTTGTTGTGGGGATCTAGTTACGAGGTATTCAAATAACTTGCTATTAATGGATGAACTACAATAGTTAGAATCCAGTTTGCATTCACGTTACATAATGCTACATGCATTACTTCCAAGCATTGATGTTGTCAAAAACAACCATTGTTTGAAAAATATGCATAGAAATAGAATAAATTGTTAAACATGTCTAATATTTGGAATATTTGTATTTTTTATTTTGCTGAAAATGCTTCATTTTAAAACTAATATTTTATTTGGGCTACAAATAAAGGGCCATGACTTATTGATAATATTCACATAAAGCTTCCCCGCTAGCTTCCTGGCAGTGCAACATGCAACATTTTGTTGAACTTATCTAACAGATTATTCTTATTAAAGTTTGTGCTGGTTTTTATTTCTTTCTTCTACCATTAGGTAACATTTAATCTGATGTTTGAATGGTGGCCTTTTAATCAGCTCTTCTTCTGGCCAGGAACATCAATCTATGAATGGTGGTTTAGATGGAACCTGGATAAATATGTGAGTCTTTTCATGACTAATGGTAATTAATAATGGTGATGGTAAACATACATTGTGGAGTTTTGTAAAGGTTGTAGTGATCTTGATGATGATAATGAAGGAAATGTTGATGGTGGTGGTGGTGGTGGTGGTTGTGATAATGGTGATAGTTCTTATGACGATGATGTTGTTTATAATGTTGTCGATAATTGTGATTTAATGACGGATCATGATGATGAATCGTTTGGTTATGATATCGGTGATGATGATGAAGTGGATAATGATGATGCTGATGATGATAATGTGGATAATGATGATGATGGTGGTGATGATGATTATAATGATAATGATGATGGTGATGATGATGAAGATAATGATGATGATGGTGATGATGATGCTGAGGATGGAGATGTTGATGATGATGATGAAGATGAAGATGTTGATAATGATGATAGTGATGATGATGAAGAAGATGGTGATGGAGATGGTGATAGCGATGATGGTCATGATGATAATGATAATGATGGTGATGATGAAGATGTTGATGTTGTTGTTGATAGTGGTGGTAATGATGATGGTGGTGATGGTGTGGTTAGTCGATGATAGTGATGATGATGATGATGGGGATGTTGATAATGATGTTTATAATGATGATGATGATCTTGATGATGATGATGATGATGGTGATTTTGATAATGGTCTTATTCATCTTTAACCTCTCTTTCCATTCTTCATCCAGATTATTCCATATGGGATGTTCTATGGTTTTATCCTACTAACATCAAAATCCTCTAAATGGTTGGATGATAGTCATAGTGGAGACCTTTTCTCACCAACCAAAACAATTCTCCTTCACATCGTAGCAGCTTCTGTCTTTCTAGTAAGTTATTTTGTTGGAATATAATGCTATTGTGCATTCTGTCGTACTCTAAACAGAAATTTATATGGCCGAGATTTATCAGTTCTCCTGTAAATTTGTAACTGTAGTTTTAAAAATATGAATTTATGATGACTCTTGACTGTTTAGGCCCTGTCACATCAGCCTTGCGTTTGAGTTACGGGTGAGTTGCGGGTGACAATTTTTGCTACTCGCAGGTCGCCCGCATTGACAGTATCTTGCACGCATCTCGCATGCAGTTGCCCGCAGGTGCGCACGCAAGTCTGATTTGCCCGCAGAAAAGTTTTGAACATGCTCAAAACTTGTTCCGGGTGATTTACGGGTGATTGCCAGTAAAGGTACACGCAGAACACCAGTAGGAGACCCGTAGCGGCCGCAAGTCACACTCAATTAACCTGCTTGAAGCACGCACATTGCCCGCGGTCTTTGCGGCCAAAATATTATGACGTAAAACAAGTCTTTTGGCGGGATATTAATTCCTTCAACAAGTTTTTAGCCTGGTTTCGAGAGAGAAAACTTCTACAGAATGGTTAACAGAGCTCACATCAAGAAATAGTAATTGATAAATGACCCATCAATTTAAAGCTTAGAGTCTCTTCTTTAATTTGATAAAATCTATATGCCATACATGACAGTAATAACGATTTGAAGAGAGGAAAACAAAAAGTTGTTTGGTGGGCTGCATTTGACATTCTCTTTAAAATTTAAAAAGGAGGAGAAAAGGGGAAAAAGAAGGAAAATGGGAGAGAAGAGAAGAAAAAGAAAGAAAAAGAATGGAAAAAGGCCCGATGCTTGTGCAATTTTCACCCAACTTTATTCAATAAGAAGCGCGAAATAGGCCTAATTGGGTTATAAACAACCATAACTAAGGTCTTTAATGTGGGGAGGGTCCACGAGGCCGATTTTTTTTCACAATAAATCATAATGCACAAATAACTCCAATTTAGAGCTCAAAGTTTTCATCTCACGCTTCGCGCTCGTGGATACTCAAGTAGGGTTTATGATGAACGATTATCACAAATTCTTAGCTGAAATTTTGGGCTCACGCTTTGCACTCACTTTTTTTTTTTCATTAATTTAGTTCAAAACACATTCTTAAAAGCATCAATTAAAAAGCAATTTTTTGGGCGCACCCCCTATCATCCGAATACATTTCTCTTTATGCCTCTTGTCTCAATGGCCCCCGTTTCAGGAAAAATGCCCCTTTCCATCGTGACCCCCACTTTCAAATTTGTTCCACTGCTTCTGGCATAATAACTTGGGCATAAAATGCCGTTCTTCCAGGAAATTAATTGGCAAACTTTGCACTCACAATGTCTGATGTAATTATAATGGGGCAAAAATCGTATTCATGGTGGCAAATTAAAATACATATGCAAACCACTATAAAAAATAATAGGGGGCGATAAATCGACAGTGAACTAAGGGGCGCCAAATTGACCTTAAACTTAGGGGCGCCAAATCGACCTTAAACTTAGGGGGCCAAATCGACATTAAACTATGGGGGCTTCAAATTGATCTTAAACGTAGGGGCGCCAAATTGACCCGAAACTTAGGCGGGGGAGCCAAATTGACCTGAAACTGAGGGGCGCCTAATTGATATTAAACTTAAGGGCGCCGAATCGACCTTAAACTAAGTAAGGGCGCCCAATTGACTTTAAATGTAGGGGGGCGCTGACTCGACCTTAAACTAAGGGGGGGGGTGCCAAATTGAACCTAAACATAGGGGCACCAAATTGACCTGCAACATTTGTGGGGCGCCGAATCGACCTTAGGTTTAGGAGGGGGCGCCAAATCGACCTTAAACTTAGCGGCGCTAAATCAACCTTAAATTTAGGGGGCGCCAAAATGAGTTTAACGTGGGAGTGCCAAATTGACCCGAAACTTAGGTGGGGGCACCAAATTGACCTGAAGCTGAGGGGTGCCAAATTTACCTGAAACATAGGTAGGGCGCCAAATCGATCTTAGATTCAGGAAAGGGCGCAAAATCAGCCTTAAACTTTGGGGCGCTAAATCAACCTTAAATTTAGGGGCGCCAAATCAAACTTAAACTTAGAGGTCTTAAATTGACCTGAGACTTAGGGGCGTCGATTTGACCTGAAGTTAAGGGGGCGCCAAATCGATCTTAAATTAAAGGACGCCAGGTTGAGCTCAAATGTAGGGGCGCCGAATTGACCTGAGACTTAGGGGTGCCAAATTTATCTTACACTTAGGGGCTCCAACTATATCCTAAACATAGGGAGGGATGCCGAATTTACCAGAAACTAAGGGGCCCAAAAAACACATAAAAACCAGAAGGGGTCTTTAAAATGGTCTCTATGTAGAAATAGCAAAATTTTAAAATTCCATGCCTCCTGGTTTGTATATACATACACATGTAGCAAAATTTTTCGCATCATCTTTTCCCATTGAGTTATTACATTGTGTTCCTGAGGAACGCATAAAATTTCCTGTTTTCTAATCATTCGAATACATCAAAATTTCCGTTCCCTCTTCGCACACGTCTATGTTTGTCATCTTTTACCAGAATTTACATTATGGGATTCTAACCGTCAAAACATTTAAATTTATTTTATTTCATGGACCATTTTTTTTTTTTTTTTTTTTTTTTTTTTTTTTTTTTTTTTTTTTTTGCATTTAGAATTGATCTTCAACTTATTAGCTGGGCCAAATTGAGTTTACACGTACGGGCGCCAAAATGACCTGAAACTTATGGGGGCGCTGAATTGAAGTTAAGGGGACGTCATATTGATTTTATAATTACGGGCGCCAAATTGAGCTAACACGTATAGGGCGCCCAAATGATCTGAAACTAAGGGTCGCCAAATTTACCTAAAACTAAGGGGGCAACAAATTGGTCTTTAATATGGTCTCAATCTAGATAGAGCAAAATGTCAAAATTCATGCATCTGGGTTTGTATATACATAGCAAAATTTTCGCTCTTCGCTTCGCGCTCGCATCATAATTTTTCAATTAATATTACATTGCGTTCCTGAGGAACGCATGAAATTCCTGTTTTCAAATCATTCGAATACATCAAAATTTCCGTTCGTGCTTGGCGCTCGCTCGCCTGTGTTTTTCCTCTTACCAGAATTTACATTTTGAAATTCTAACCAACAAAACATTTCAATTTATTGATCTTATGTTACATTTATTTTGCATTTCAAATTGACCTAATCGTAGGGGCGCCGAAATTGATCTGAAGTTAAGACGGTACCAAATTGATCTTAAACTTAGGGGCGCCAAATTATAGCTTAAACGTAGGGGCATCTTTGCTGCCTCTGGTCGGAGAGGACGCCATGGTCCGTATCGTCTGAACTTCACTTGCCATGTTTACTTGAGAAATGATGGTTTCTCTATGCTCGCACCTTGCAAGTAACTTAAACGCAGGCAACATGCAGTTAGGCTGCAGATGCCACGCAGAGCACATATGTAACTAACACGCGAGCTTGCACGCGGCCACTTACGCGCCTGACTCGTAGGTCACACGAAATACACGCAATCAGACAGTAAGTTACACGCGTACAGCAGGTAAGACGTACGCAAAACTTGTGAAAATCCTTGTTTGCCGCAGAAATCTTGTTGCGAGCAGGAAAATTCCTGCTCGCAACTCACCCGTAACTCAAACGCAAGGCTGATGTGACAAGGCCTTTTTGAAAAATTCAATGGACGCAAACTATGTAAGAAAAAGTTTTTAAAATTGCTAATTTGTTAATACATGTACATCATACATGTATGTGTTTTCAAAAAGTGATTTTTCATTACTGTAGTCTTTTGGTATGTCTTTTTCTCTCTCTCTCTTTTTTTAAATTTTTGGCGGCATAACCATCATTTTAAAGATTTCAACAGGGTAGTAGTGTGAAATCCATAGATTTATGATATTTATTAATTCATCACTGATTATGTAGAAGATGATGATGCAGTTGTCAAAACACAATTATTCTCCTTTTTTTCCACTCAGCTTTGATAGTTTCCTGTGTACCTCAATTAATGTTTGTTTGTAAATAAGATAATGGATATTTTGATAAATAATAAGTTTGTCTAAATCATTGGTTTAATACTATTAAAAATCATGTTTATCATTTCCATTTTAATTTCAGATTTACAGCTTTCATACATATCATTGCACAAGCAAGCCTACTTGTAATGCTCTTCATAGTTATATCAGCTTTATCCCGGTAAGATTTTGTCTTTCTCTATTATATCACTGCGAAAGCTCAAACGTGATTGATGGCATGGTCAACTGGTCTTGGTTGTCGGAAATTAAATATTTTGTAGCAATTGCCTTTTGAATTTGAACGATTACAACAATATTGCAATGAATATTTGGCCTCTAATTTTGGTAAAAATTGCACATTTTCATCTTTGATACCAACTATTGTAAGATTGATTTTGATGAACTTAAAATGAATGATTGTAGGAAAATGAAGGAAATTAAATTGGTAAGAGATTTGATGATGAGTTTGTGAATATATATGAAAATTGTTTGGAGCATACATGTATTTCACAATCACTTTATAATTTCACAATGTACATTTAATTTTCCTATACAGGTGACTGCTTTATTATTCTTAGAAATACAAGTGGATACCTGAGAAGAAAGTTCAGTGTATTTGCTGCATGGTTTGGTGAAATATCATTGGAGGTAGGTATTTAGATATATTATGATCCTACATATACAGTGCACACTCTCCACCCTCTGAAATGCGATCCAATTTATCCTCTAGTAGACACATATCCCTCGGATAGGACGTTAAATGGAGGTCCCGTGTAAAGGAGAGTCACAACCTTTGCACGTTAAAGAACCCACTGCACTATTAATATGTAAAGACTAGGGGAAACCCCGGTGTAGTTGTCTTCCTGCATACCCCCAATCAGTTATATTGGGAGGAGAGACCTACGGGTTACAGTGATTTAGTTTGCTTTTCGCCAACCATGGCACAGGTGACGCCAAAAAATGAGTACTAATAATAATAATAATAATAACATATACACTACTTGAACCACATAGCATTGTAATAATCAGTCATACAGATTGATGAGTTTCAAATGTCATGTTACTGATGATGAATAATATCAAATCAAATCAAATCAAATGAATCTTTATCGACAGTATATAAAAGTGAAACATGTTGCCAATTTGAAATGGATATCTGATTTCCTTAGACCATTTGAAAAAAGTTATATTTTTTGGCATTAGGTAACTTTGTGGGGGCGTGATTTTATGAATTCTTTTATTTCCATGTGTGCTATATTATGATGTTCAGTAGGAAACTCAAAGTTGTGCCAGATTCATGTATAATGATGTTGTCAAAATATCTGTGACTGAATACTACCATCTGTACCTTGGTACACTTTCATCAAACACTGCATTCTATGGAGGAATCCAGTATTTCCAGTCACTCATATATTCTCACTTTTTTTTAAGCATGTGACGATGCCTTTGAAGAAAATTTTCAGAACTTTATTATTACACAATATTAAATACACTGAAGACATGTACATGAAGCACCCGCAGCTAAGATAACCTTAAGCCTCCACAAAGTTAGGAAACCCCTTTAAAGACCAGCTTTAAATTTTATTTTAACTTTTAACTTTATTAATCCCTCCTTTCGGTCCATCAGCTATTCATATCACAATAGCACATCTGACTTGCATGAGAAACCAAGATTCTGTTTGTCCTAGTACCAGGTTCCTTGACTGAGAAATCGGCCTGTTTTAGTGATTCGTCCTTATATAACTGATTTCTACCTTTAACTGTCCTCTCATAAGCAGACGGAGGTCCATGCGATCGCCTATGTGGTGAAGTTATCGCGTCGCTACAACGTTGATCTGGCCCAGTTCTCTTGTATACAGTTGAAAAGCCCTGATAAGGGCTCAATTTTTAAGTATTCCAAATACAAAATTAAATAACTAGAATCTAGAATAGGTCTATAAATGTATGTACTTTTACCAGAAAGACTCTTGAAAGTGTGCTTAGATGCTGAACACTTTAAATCATTCATTTTTGTAGGTAGACCAAGATGCTGGCATCACTTTCGCAACAGCGCAGTGCATTGTACATTCAGTACCGCACGCAGTTTGTCACCACCACACGGGCGGACATGGGTGACATCGGTCTATGTAGGGAAGCCTGGGTCTAGCGGAACCAGAGAAAGTCTTCGTGGAGCATATTCCGCGACCGAAATAGAACTATTTATCGGTCAACTAGTTTCCCTACCCTAAACCTCATCCTGACCGACCAGCACCCAATACACAATAATAAAAGATTTCATTTATTGTCTTCTTTCCTTCCATCAGCTATTCATATCACAGTATCACATCTGGCTGGCCCAAGACACCAAGACGCTCTTAGTTCTGATACCAGGTTTCCCGACCCTTAACCTCATCATCACCACCTTCATCTTTGTGTGTGTTGCTGTGGAGCTGAAAGACATCACTGGTACACTCACATCCATTGCAATCAGTAATGAACCCAAGAAGCTATACACCCGCCTAGTTATCTTCTTTATCCTACTTGCCTTTCTCCTATACTATAAACTCTTCTTCAGGTAAACTGTTGAAGACACTCTGGAAGGGGTCTATTGGAAATGTGTGTAATAGGGATAAGTCCAAAATATTTTGCAGCTTTGTCCTATTCGTTAAGGGCAAACAATTTATCATTACTTGATTATGAAATCAAGGTGTTTTTTTCATGTTTTTGGTAGAGGTTCTTAATTTTTTCCTAAAACAGGAAAAATACTTGAATCATTTTGTAATTAACTTATGATAAATTATTTGCTGGTAACAAGTGGGACAAAGTTGCAAAATAGCTTGGACTTGCCCAATAGCAGAATTAGCTCATCTTTGATAGCATAGCGCATTAACCAAGCTGTGTGTAAAGTTACGCATGAATTTACGAATGATTAGAATATGAAGAGCCAAATGGGGTTCTCAAATCATTTTAAATGACATTAGCTGAAGTTCCATTATGCACATATAGATTTCAGTTATTAACAAACATTTTGGAATGCTGAGCATATTTCATTTTTAGAAAATTTTATTCAGATTATTGGAAATAGTGTCATACTTCTAGAAGAATTTAGAGTATCGCATTTGGCACATCATATTCAAGTTAAAGTCATACATAACTTTAAACAACTTTGTTAAACACCTCCAGGGGTGTATGTGATGCATAAAGAAATCAAATAATCATTTATAGAAATCGTATAATTTATTTATTGATGCTGAGCGGGTTTAGAGTATATTTCCTGCCTTGGAATGTTAAATAATCCTGCAATACTAATAATAATTGTGAAGCAATGTACATTACCAGGGGCCTGTTTCTCTAAGAGTTACACATGACTTAAAGCCGCACTTTAACTGTAAGCGTATCCGGTATTTAATGCGTAATCTCATTGATAGTCATCTCAGTAGCTCTCATATACCATGATCTGACCAATAAAGGTGATGCATAGGAATTTAAGTGCGAGTTTACTCTTTGTGAAACACCCCATAGGTAATTTCAAATACCACAAAAATGCTCAAATTCTTTTGATTCTATTATTAATCAGCCTGTTACCATGATAGTTACAATTATTATTACCATTTTACTGAACAGGCCTAGATGTAAACAGAGATAAGGTGTTGTTGTGCAATCACAAAATGTGTGATTAATTTTCAGAGTGCTCTTTTGAAGGCAAATCAATTTTTGAATATTTATCTAATAGAAATCATTTTCAAGTGAAAATCTGAATATATTTGTTACAAATATAAGAATATAGATATCTATCATTGCAGTCTTTCATTATTTTGTTGAGGGAATGTGGGTGCTTGCCGTAGTTGTGTATGGTACTAGTGTAACATGCTGAAAAGATATAGAAATATTATTTAGATGTCTCAAAAGTCTTAGATTAATTTTTCTGGCTGTAAAATTATTATATGTTTGCAAGGCTGCCTTCTCACTTTATATATTTGCTGTGAATTTTACTTGCTTTTACCCATGACCAATGACGGGTGAGAATATGTCTGTAAAGCGCTTAGAAACATAGTCTAATTATGTATCAGGCGCTATATAAATCCTGAATATCTTTATTATTACTTTATTTGCTAGTCAGTGAGTTTTAAGACTTATTTGTGGATATACATCTACACTTGAATTAGTATCGTAGATACTAACTACTCTTTAGATGCATATATATTTTCCATGTTGATAATAATGTTGAACCAATTTATGTATTTCTAAGAATAATGCAGCTCATCAAGAATAATAACCACTTTTATTCTTCGTGCCCTGAAATGATTTATATATTGCCTACATGTTGTATAATCCAATTGAAATATCTTTTTCCAAGCATTGACGTGCACAGAAAGCTTAAGATAACCTACTCACTCCTGGGTTATTTTATTATCATACATGATAATTCTGATATATGTTTGTAAAGTGCTTAGATATGTAGCCTATTTATTGAGCACTATATAAATCCAGAATATTATCTTTATTTTTCATCGCTGGGCTGTTAAAACCTCATGTCTCATAAATGTCAAATGTTCAGTAGAGTGGAACCCCCCCCCCCAAAAAAAAAAACAAACAAACAAACAAACAAACAAAACAAAAACAAAAACAAAACTAGGCGGCCAACACTACAACCTATGGGATCACTTTTCAATTGATATGCTGTAGTTTTGGGGGATAAGAGAGCTGAGATTTGGACAGGGCACCTCTAGACCGATTACCTGAAAATTGAAGGAAAAAAATTGGAAAAAAAATGAAATGCAAGGTTTCAAAGCCCAGCGACAATTTATGAGTTTGATTAGATGAATGCTTGTAGATATTAAAGTCAAGCACCCTTTTGAGGGAACCTACATGTATTTACAACCTATGTCCTCTTGATAGATATATATTATATATGCACTGACAAACATAGCTCAGATTAGACTTGCCAAGATGTTGTATTGATATAAACCTTTACCTAATTGCTGCTTTTAGAGAATGAGTACAGTACACTCATGTTATAGTGAGGTGCTTCGAACCTAGCCAATAGACTCATTTTAACAAAATCTTGTTAGTGCTCAATGTAACAGGAATATACTGTATTTACAAGGTGACCTTGGCATTAGAAAGTCTGGTTGACTGGAAATCATGCAAAAGAATGATTCTACAGGTAAAATGTCATTGAGTAACCTTGATTGACTGAATACACTTTTTAAAAATAATGTTAGATTTTTATCATAATACTGGTGTAGTTCTTTCGATTGGCAAACCTTAGCCTTTTTTCTGTCAATTGTTACTTATACAGTCTGTGTCAAAAAGAATGGTACAGTCAGAGAAAAAATCATTTAGGTATGAAATCTTTTAAAATGTTATGTATGTCATGTATATATATATTTTTTTCTTGCTGATGGAATTTATTTCAAATAATTTGCTTTTGTACAACAACAGATATGCTAATTTCTGTGTGAACACAAGGGAATTAACTCCGCACAAACCTATTGTTCTTTTTAGCTCATTTTGGCGGCTCATGTTCGAAACCTGTACCAAGACATGGCACGGCGTGCGCAAAATTAATTTTTATTGATTGTACAAAACTAATCATATCTCAAGATATACAGCATCAAATGGGATGAAAAAATTGCAGCAGAAAGCTTATTGTTCCTGCTTTATGGAAATACAATTAAAAAATGTTTCCCGACTGTACCATTTTATTCGACACAGACTGTATAGAGGCATTTAAATGCCATTTATATTACCTGTGGAATCGCTTATAAGATGTCAAGATACTTAGAGTACCATTGTGTGATTGTTTTTAACATTTATTTCATAGACTTTGTCATATGTTCAGCAACTTAGTTGCAGAAGTCAACTTATTTATTGTCATTTTGTTTTAAACATGGATATGAAAAGTCATGTCATTTTTCAAAAAGTTTATGAGAAGAAAAAAAAAGTCCTTTTCAATCTTTTTAATTTCAAATCAACTCTTTTGTTGTTTATTAATTTGTTATTTATTTTGTTGTTTTTGTTTTGTTACATGTATATAATCTTGATTTATGATTTGTGTATTTTTTCAAAATTAATGTCTTGATGAAAATCAAGCAAGAGTTCAGCAACCATTGGTTGATATTATGTATGGTATGACATATGATACCTGTAAATTTCAATATTTCTACAAAGGATGATGAATTCTGAATTAAACTTCTAGCTTTATTAAGATTTATATGAAATTCATTAAAAGTACAGCTGAGGTTCTGTCATAGCAATTGACCAAGTACCTCCACCATTAACTTTGAAACTGTATTTTATGCTATACAACAGGCAACTGACTGCTCCAAACTTCTTGTGTAAATTTTGTTACAGACTTCCAGGTCAGTTTGCATTAATAGATTTTAATTTTTTTTATTATATGAGTTTATATAGAACATATTGTTCTTGAAGTGTGTATTAATTTGACGGGTTAGACAGAATCAACCTCTGAGTTATTTTGATGAATCTTTTTATTTGCCAGTTATATGAGTTATATTACACCCAGATTATTTCATACATAATACATTTTTTATCTGAATGTACATTTTATTTCTTATGTGATTGTTGAAATTTATGCCATCTCTGAATTTACTTGTTTTGTTAATCATTTGTTAATCAATTGTTTCTATTGAATAAAAACTACTGCCAAGTCTAATCTTGTTTGATCTTTGAATTTTTTCCAACTCATGTTTAGTTATATGCACTCTTAAAATTAAAGCTAAAAAGTAACTTTTAGGAAGACAGAAAATCATTTATATCGTGTGATATGATAAGAAAGAACTCAATGAGCCCCATGCAAATTGTAAAATCAAATTTAAGAAATAAAACAGTGAAATAAATTCACGATCTTGAGTAAAACCAAATGTGTGAGCTGTGTGTTTGTTGATTGAGCAATTTTGATTAAAGGGATAGATGAACTAAATTTTACAAGAAATTATGTGTAGGACATTTAACATACATGTAAATGCCACAAGTACATTTATAAAAAGAACAATGTGAACATTTTCTCTGTAGTTTATTGGAACCTATTTTTAATAGATGTATAATTTCACTTTTGAAAATGTTGAGTCATGTCCATAAAAAAAAACCTTGGTCATTTGTTATGCCTCTGCCACAGAAGCTGTTGCCAAAGGCATCATGCTTTAAAGGTGGGGACATTCGTCCTTGGGCAAGTCCACGCTATTTGTTCCCGAGATGGTGATTTTTCGACTTTTTGACCATTTTTGGGTCAAGTGTGAAGTGGGTTTGTAAAGGTATACATAATGTGTCATATATCACCATAAAGGTTATGAAATGAACTTAATGCAAATGAGGTCAAAAAGTCATTTCAAGGTCATATGACGTCACAAGGCTTTTTAATATTCATGAAAAATATATAAAATGCATTAAAATGCTATTTTCAACCATTTAAAAAAGAGGTTTGTCATAGGAGTACAACCAAAAAGTAAGTATTTTCTGTTTTTATATTTTCTTGGCTAATATCACGAACCTAGCACATAGCTTTCCATATTTTTAGACTTAAATTATTCAGGTCTAAGAAATAGTCTCACAAAAGTTACTGACCTGATGTAAAATCATACATTTTTATTACCCACCCTCCCACCTTCAGAAATGAAACAAAATAAGATTTCCTTACATTTGTGTTTTGTATTATGTTTCTTTTGTTTTATCAGAGAGATTTTTTAACAAATGATGTTGCTACGCCTTGACTACACCAATTGTTTAATAAAAAATAATACATGGAATAATTGTCCCGTGTGTTACTGTCCCTTTTGTTACCTGACATAGTTTTTAAAACTTGACCTTTGCCAGAAAACTCGAAGTTGTATTAACGTTAAAATATGTCCTTACAATGTTTATTACATTTTGAAGAGGATTTAACTCCGCAAATTTAGATCTACTTTTTATATTCAGAGTTATATGTGAACAAAGTCAAAATTTGAAAACACAATTTTTTTGTGGTCCCGTTTGTTACCGACGAATAAATGATCATAAATTAATTATGAATTGAGTTATAACTATTTTTTTATGTTTTTGTTGAACATTCTTAGAACCTTCAGGAATATACCAAAAGATTGAGATTTCATTTCAGATTTTTCAAACCAGCCCTATTTTTGGCTCTGAATGTCCCGTTTGTTACCGCGCAAAATAGCTTGGACTTGCCCCCTTCTCTTTTGAAATTATTTGAAAATTATATGAACCATACTAGCAAGAATGATCACCTATCAAAACTCTCATCTCTTCTTTCTTCTTCCACTCTCTTCAGTCCTTACCAGGAATAACCGCACAATGCACCATAAACCTAATCAGCACAAGACATTTGTCTAGATAATCTATTTTCCTGTGAAATGAGTTACCTTTGGGGAATATCCTATTCTTTGCATTTTATCAGTGAGAATTTTGGATGTGTTAAGGAAAAAAAAAAAAAAAAAGTTTTCATTGTTCATAATGTCACTAACGATGCTTTTTTACAATGTAGGATTCACAAACCATGTTTGGACATATCCTGATTAAAGAATGTAAAGAATCCACTAACGATACAATACACAAGAAAAGAAACGAACAGACTGATATACAGTACACAATGAATCTGCATTATTTATTCTACTAAAAACTTACAAGCGCATAGTGCAATATACATGAGCTTAGTTACATACACAAGTTACAAGGGGATGGGATTTAAATATAGATATAGTACTGGGGAATGCTTCTTTCAAAAACATTTGGTAAAAGCCAAAATAACTTTTAGTACTTGGCCACTATCCGATAACTGGGTTTTTTTCTGCAGTTCTATAATGTGATGAATAAAAGAATATAAACATAAAACTTAGTAACTGTATTTAAATTTACTGTAAAACAAAGTAGTTTGGCAACATATTTTTTTTTCTGGAATATTTATTGATGTCTGGTTTTGCCAAAAATACTAAGGTGAAACTTTTGGATAGACAGATTGTATTGAATCTCTGTCAGCAGTCTAAGGATTAATGAATACCAAGAACAGGCTTGTTACGGAAAGAAAACAACCCGAAGATGCTCATATTAACAAATTTAAAAGTTAAAACGGAAGTGAACTTTAAAAAAAAAAATTGTATTTCAATGGGAAAAATGAGAAGAGAAATTTAGTTTGCATATCAACGACAAAGTTTATAACTGAATATTAGCAGGAGCTACATGTTCAAAAATATGTTTGATTCAAAATTTAATATGCATGTTGTATAATAGCAGTAACCATCATCTGCAAAACAGACGGGGAATCTTAAAACAGTGGCAGAAAACAACTCATGTGATATACCATCCCATACAACTGTACATTTGAATACAAATAGGAAAAAAAGTGCACTAATACTGTTTGAATACCTACTTTTGACTTCATTTGTACATATCTATCTGCATATCACATCAATTATAAACAGGTTATTTGTCTACTAAAACGCCAGCAGATACAGGTCCATTGCATGGAAGATTATAAAAAAAT
This sequence comes from Paracentrotus lividus, assembly GCA_940671915.1. NCBI lineage: Eukaryota > Metazoa > Echinodermata > Echinoidea > Camarodonta > Echinidae > Paracentrotus > Paracentrotus lividus. Next base: position 35,456,552 of record CALNVZ010002974.1, on the reverse strand, counting down.
ATTCTTTTGGGGCTGCATCTCTCTGATTATGTTTTATTAGTTCATTCAGGAAGAAACAGGTAATTTCCGGTGGATTTTCTAAGCTGGCGTAGGACATGAGAAATTACACAAAATGACTTGAATGATCGAAGCAAAGCTCACAAGATTATGTATTTACAAAGTTTTCTTCAACATACATGTACATGTCACCTCCATTACAGAGTTACTTGCATTTATTATCCATTCCTAAGTTCTTTTCCACTAGATTTTATAAAAGAAAAAACATCTAAACGTAACAATAACAAACACTCAATTTCAGTACAACCTAAAACAACGTATCAAACAGAAATCACAATGACATAATAATGACCATCTAACTAACAAAAAATATACTAGAAGTTAGTTAAATATGCCCAGTTTGTCTTAGTAAAGGTATCAAAAAGGAAAATAGTGCAGATCAGGCCTTGCCATGATTGTATCATAAAAATACATTTCATGATTTAAAAGTACATTTCCAGCTAGCGTTTACAAGAGCCCCATATCTTCCACACCATGACTGGGCAAAGATTAGAATCAGATTACTAAATAAAAATTGAAAGGTTAGAGTTGAATACATATATCTTGTTAAAAGCAGCTCAACAGAGTCATGATAAAAATTTACATTTTTTTCATTACAAATCATTTAAAAATTTCATTCATGAATTATGCGTATGCCTTTATGGTTTATTTATTCACAAATGTAAGAATATATATACAGAGCATCATGATATAAATACACCTATTTTCAACATCCATTCTCCCTTACCTTTCTAATATCTTGACCGAAATCTTGTTTTGTTTTTGTTACATAATCCAAAATTCTTTCCATACATAAGATGACACCTTTTAAAGAAGAAAGTACTTTTTCACCCCTGTCCTCATTTACCGCTATGACAATTGTTTTCATGAGAGGAAGAATGGTTTGATGATGCTTCTACAGTATGTACAATATTTATAGAAAACTGGATGTAAGCTTTTTATTGAAAACCCCAATTTCACCTGTATATATTAGCTGTAGAAATACCCAAATGAGTCTTGAAAATAAAATGTGAATACAACTTTTCAGTCCTTTCCCAGAGCCTTACTCATTCATTTAGTTTTCTGTATTGAATATCCTTTTTACCACTGGCAACAGAGAAAGAAAAAGATAATTCAGCAATGGTATGAACACTCAAAATTGGTCGCATGAATACATAATAATAAGATATATGAATACCAACAAAAGTGAATATTTAATCCTCTGTTGTTTCTCCTACATGCTTACTCAAATGTGCATATGAATACAATTTAAAAAAATGTAATTGAAAATAATGTGAATACCCTATGCAGAATACCATTGTTGAAGAGCAAACATGACCATGAAATTGACTTGGTGAAGGAGTGCTGAAAAAGGATATATTAATCTTGCTACACTACAATCACAACATAATACTTAAATACGATAAATCATTATCAAGTACATTACTAAGTTTGAAAGGTGGGGTCAATGCCTGAGTTGGTGAACTTTCATCCTTTTCATTGAGGTCTCATGATACCAATTTTTCAGTTATTTTCACGAAGTGTCAGCTAATTTTCCACAAAAGCTATTTAAAGAACAGGGATGGGGGGAGTGAAGAGAACACTTCTGCCCCCATTTATTTATAGCCATTAGCCTAGAGTAAAAGTCACATTTCTGCTACACCACTAAGACAAGGTTCTCCAGTTAAAGAACTCTTTTCAGTAGATCACCAGATAGAGACTACACTCTATTGCTAATCACTCACATCCCATACTCTTACCAGATAAATTTCCTCTTTGTTGGTAAATAAATTGAACAGGTATTCCATTGAATCAAAGAATTTTTGCACATTTCAAAGTTACGTGTATGACAGACGCAATCAAGGAGGGCATTTCCTTACCCAAAAGTCCCCAGAAATGGTACGGGTAGGACTCTGCGACATCTTTGACACATTAAAGTTAAACATCAAGACTCTCTTTCTTTTCATCTTCATCTTATTTCATGATTCCTGTTCTTGCAATTTTCCAATTGTCAGCTCATCGCAATGAACAGCGTATTGAAAAGGATGAAACTTCACAAATTCAGTGCCGATAGATTGTTGTCACACATTATAGACAATAGGGCAGTTTAAATATTGAATCTTATAAATTGGAGTAATTACTTAGTACTGAATTTGCCTGAGTAAATGACATATTCCTCACCATTTATTTCTTTCTTTCCAATGCGATTTATAAATTGAATACTAAGATAAAAGTCATGTTTTCTTGAATTACAATGAATACATTCTTTTCAGAAAATTTGATATGCAAGTTGCATTGTTTGAAGACATCTTTGAAAAATACTTATCCCACAAATGTTTTAGGAGTACTTCTCAAGATTTGAATCAAGCCAATTACGCACAGGATACATTAAACTCATAGTATGTGGTATCTTCCAAGAGTCACATATCCTATCTTACTGCCAAACTCCTTATACCAACAATCTATGTACACAGATACATTATACAAAGAAACCCATTTGGCCATTATCACTATCACTAGTTTTTAACTGGACACATGTTGAGCCACCATGGTAAAATATACCGGTACTTGCTCTTTGCAACTAGTTACAAACAGTTACCAGTTTACAAGCTGTTGTCAAAGAATGCCAGACTGGTGTTTGCAGATCGGCATCAAAGAGCATAAATCCAGTGTTTAAATGTTGGTGTCAAAAAACGCCAGACTGATGTTGACAGATCGATGTCAAAGAACGCCTGACTGGTGTTTACAGATCTGTGTCAAAAGAACGCCAGGGTCCTGTTTCTTGAAAACCATCATAAGTCTAAGTTTGTGGACTAACACATTGAAACGTGTGTTAATTCTACAACACGTGTCCCTGTGGGTTTTTCCAAGAACTAAGACTTATGACAGTTTCGAAAAACAGGCCCCAGACTGACGCTTACAGGTCGGTGTCAAAGAAGGCCAGACCAGTGTTGTCTGCCGGTGGGATGCTGTCAAGGTTGAGATCGTTTGTTGGGGGTCCCATGTCAGGTAGACCAGGATCCATACCAAAGTCTCCTCCTCCACCCAGATCCAGGTCCTGCATCATGGGCTCAATGGGTCCAGTGGCATCATGGTAGCCTAGGATAGGAGAATTAATAATAATAATATCATTGGGTATTTAAAAATTATTTGAGCAAGATGCCCGAGAGACGGGTAAGGTCCGAATGACTGTTTCTACATTATATTCTGAAAATCACACGAGTCTAGTACTCAAAGCACAAAGTTGCAGTTTTCATATTTGAAATAGGGACCGAAAATTTCTGTACCCATGACAGAAGTGGACAGTACCTTTGTTGCGAATGTGTATTTCTAAATGGTTTGCAATGGCCACTACACACCTAACGTTATGAAAGAGACTACATATTGAATGTATTAGCAATTGGATTACATATGAAACTAAAACAAAATGGGTTACATCTGAATTCATGAAAATAACATTGACTGAAAGTTGATTATTATGTTTTGTTATTCTGTATACTTTTGTTAAATTGTTGATGTCATGCAGGGCCCTCTTGTGAGGCCACCCTGATGAGGCCACCTGATAAAATTTGACTGAATAAAGTTAATCTGATTTTAGTGCATTGAAATGAATATCCAAATTGATTTACTCCACCCAAAGGCAGATAATTAACCAGTCTAGCGAGCATCATTGCAAACATGAATCACACCCAAATATTGTGAAGCTGCTGAATAATGGGAATTGTCTTACCTTGCATCTGTGGTGGAGGTTGTCTATACTCTCCATGGTTACTATGAAGACTATGTACGCTACCATGCTGAGGGTATCCTGGATCTGATGGATGACCTCCCATAGAGCTTGGTGGTAGGATCTGATTATCAGATGGCATGTCAAGTGGCTAGAAGATCAGAATGGAAAATATGACTAATTACAACTCACATCATTAGCTTTGATTGCCATCAATCTCAAAGGAAACTTCAGTAGGAATATATTCAATTTCTAGATGACTATACAAGCAGTACTGCATTAGTGTTTATTTTCACGAATTGTGCAAGTCACTTCTTGCAAACAATTTCACTTCAATGTTTGGCTATTTATTGTAATAAAAACATTGCATAAATTGCAAAACTAAGCTCTCGCCAATTCTTCACCTAGTCCAATAGCCTAAAAATATCTGGACTCGAAAATATTTGCTTATACAGTCCTACTAGTATAAATGAGGAAACTCTTGGATGCACATTGCCTTTATTAATTTCACAATGGATCCATACTTGTACATTCGTTGTCATAGATTGCTCTGCCACTGCCAATTGCCATAATTAACAAACGACAATAGAATTATTAAAAAAATATTTTGTTTTTAGATTGAGAAGAGTTATTACTTACATCACCCCATGGCACTGAATCACCTCTGAAGAGAGAGTTGCCTAACTCTACAGAAATCCTCTTCTTGTAGTCTTGGGGCTTGTCATCTGACATACGGTACAGTACTGCTGCGGCATAGGTTGCTGCAATTTCAAATAATGTTAAAATCTTGTTAAATTTCATATTTGGCATTTATGGCTGGTACCCGGTCACATCTTTACTGACTCTATTCTAACTCTAAGAAAAAAAAAAGTTAAATCTTGTTAAATTTCATATTGGGCATTTATGGCTTGTACCCGATCACATCATTAAACCGACTCTTTTCCAACTCTAAGCCAAAAAATAATGATAAAATCTTTTTAAATTTCGAATTTTGGCATTTATGGCTTGTACCCGGTCACATCATTAGACCGACTCTTTTCCAACTCTAAGCCAAAAAGTAATGTTAAAATCTTTTTAAATTTTGAACTTTGGCATATATGGCTTGTCCCCATGTCACATCATTAAACTGACTCTATCCCAACTCTAAGCCCCGAAAAGTTGCCATTTGTTGAAATCTCAACTTATGCTTGGTTTATTACCAATCCAGTACTGGTCTCAATATAACTACGTTATCAGAACTCAACCTTAGACGATACTTATTTATCCCCTTCATGTTTGTTTACAAATCAGGTAGACAGAGATGGTATCGAGGACAACCATTAATAAATGTGCATATTCATCAGAATTGTATCCAAACGAAAATATCCAATATTGTAAATTGTTGTTAAATTGTTACAGTGGGGTTCTGATTATATAAAGTTGACTCCCAATATAATGAGCACTACATTATAACAAGGACATTCTCTTGGTCCAAATTCAAACATTTGCACATGTGTCTCTTCGGAGTAACAAAATTCCGTTACCAGGTAATGGGCTTTGTCCCAAACATATGACTAGTTCGGAAGTGGACTGTAGTGACACATAATCAAATGCATTTCTAAATAATTTGAACTTACCAACTCCCTCGTTCCTGGAGTGTAGGAGCTCTGTAAGGGGTGCAGTGGCACCCTCTTGTTCAATCATCTCAGCACCTTGCTTCTCAAGGGAGAGCTCAGACAATACTCCTGCTGCAACACGCTGGATGTTCTCAATGTTAGAGTACAGCAACTATGTGGAAAAGAAAGATGATACAAAATAAAAATTTAACTTGCCTTTGATTATGCTTTTACATCAAAAGCCTAACCAATTATAAAGATATTATCTTTTTGCAAATCAACTGTTACTCAGTACTTTCTATAATCCAAGATTCAGACATTAAAAGCTACAAGTCCATTTGCCTAACATTGTTGAATACTACAAGCAAATTTTATTGAATTTATACAAGGTATCAAATTTGGTAAGCACATGTTTATGTTTTCTTGAAATCATTAAGCGAAGTGGCAAGGTGTAAACACTCTCGGCGATCCTTTTATTTTTGATTTTCAGCATTAAATCGGTTTCAAAGAACATAGTTATCATGGCTACTAAATTGGCTACCAAATTTTAGAAGCTCCAGGGATAAATTTTGAGACCGAGTCCCTGTGCAATAACTGCTCATAACTCAAATGCATACATAAGAGTAGCAGCATTATGTAGGGTACACTAGAAAAACCCAATATAAACCCTTGGTGAAAAATAAAACAGTCATTATGATTATCATAAGTGATGTACTCTGTAACATCAATAATTATGATTAATTACAAATTTGAAACAACTATTCTGATTGGTTTAGAGTGAAACTTTTAAGCAAGAAGTGCACACAACAAGGATCCTGATTGGCCAATATCAATTACCAATTAATCGTAACTATCAATTGTTAGAGGGCACTTGTCAGACATACCTGTACAAAGAGAGGGATACAGTTGAGTCCCTGGATAAGTGCTCTGTTATGAGAGTCCCTAGCTAGGATGTGAAGAGCTCCTGTAGTACCTTCTACAATATCCTCCATACGTACACCATCAGCATAGTTGCCTGCCTGCTGGCTGCCAGTGCTACCCATTGATGAACGCTGTGTATAATATAAATCAAATTCAATTATTTTCTGTCCATAAGGTTCTCTGTGTAATAATCATGGATAAACTGAGACTATTGGTATCACAATATAAATCAAATTCAATTATTTTCTACCCATAAGTTTCTCTGTACAATAATCAAGGTAAAGGGGGAAAATTGGTGTCATAATATAAATCAAATTCAAGTATTTTCTATCCATCAAGGTTCTCTATGCAATAATTGAGTGTTGCAAGATCAATGGTAAAGTGAGATCATCAGTGTGACTCTTGATATGCCCTAAAGAAATATATATGTACATATGATGCAAAATACACAAATCAAGAATGTTACAACTTCGCGATGATAGTCAAATTGTAGACTTACTCTCTGTGTGTCTTGATGAGCTCTCATGAGAAGTTGTACCAGTCTGTGTAAAGCTCCTTGTTCTCTCAGTGGGGCATGGTTTGCAGAGCAGAGTGCCAAGTTGCGAATGAGACCAACAGTAGCCTGAAAACATCAAAGGGCCAAGTTACATATCAAATCACAAGATAATTTCAGTGAATCTGACATCACATCAACTCAACTATCAATTTATTATTCAAAGGCATTTACACAAAATATAATTAAATAAAAATAAAAAAACAATTGCAGGTGCCTACCAATGAGCAACAAATGTTTTAAATTGATCCTAGACATGTAAAAATCTGAAACATTTCCACAGCTGTGTGGAATCATTGACCATTATTGTGGTCATATTACTATAAACCATTATAAGTCGTGTTAATGTATAAGTTTGATAATATCTGCAGGATGAACAACAGAAAGTGATTAAGATACCCTACCTTGATAAGAGGCCACCTAGACGGAGGATGAAGTAGTTTCACAATGACCGGGATACCATAGGTCAATCTTACTGTGTTCTGACACATCTCTGCTCCAGGATGTCTACTGGTAACATGGCGCAGGGCACAAACCTGTCATAAGAGATAGCAAAATGCAACATCCTTTACTGCCAAACACCTCCTTTTATTAAAGAAATAGCGTTTGGATACGCACTTACTGTCTTCCTTTTCCAACATGTTCCATAAATATTTTTCCAATATGCTATTTTACTTCGCTCACCTGACAATTTGTTAAATGATCTCATCTATAATCATTAGCTTCAAATTAACATTTGATGGTGTATCTTCTATCCACTTACACATCTGCACAATGTGTCCTAGTCATCAGAGAGATTTATTCAATGGAGCATCATGCAAACTGAAACTTATACCTCTACACCACATACTTTTTATATTTTTTCATAACTCTCTTGTCTATTCTCATTCTTCAATAAATTTTACTCAAATTAAGCATTATCACCAGACCTCATTCATTGCCAGACAGGTAACAAATTTCATGGTCATATAATGCCGGTCACTGCACAAAATTAACACGAAGCAATTACATGTTCAATGAGATTTCATAACTTCTCCCCAACCAATTTGATGAAATATTTTTAGGATGAGGTGGTGATTTTAATCCCTGCATCACCACCATAATTATCTTATTCCCTTACCGCTGGTTCTGTGATTTCCTCCCTATCTCCAGCCTTCAAGACGGTCTGTACGAGGGCTTCTACTCCACCCATCTGACTGACAATCATCTTATTACGGGAGTTATTACATGTCAGGTTAGACAGGATCCCGCAAGCGCAGGTCACCACGTTGATGTCATTGGATGCTAGAAGCTGTACCAACATCTGAAGCAGTGGCTCAATGTCATCCTGTATGACAAATGAAATAGTGATAAAAGGGAGTGCTTTAGAAAATAAGTCGATATCACCTTATTGAGATCGTAATAAAGAAAAAACATTCAGAAAATGTAGAAGAAAAGGCACAGGCCATTGCACATTGACACAGGGGTATTGAGTAAACAAATGTCTGAAACAAGCATGTTGTAAAAAAAAAATGATTTAATCAATTATAAACTGATTTTAAAAGGATTTTATCAATTATCAAAACTACACCTAAGAGTATGTTTTAGCGAAGTTTGGTAAAATTGAGCTCAGAGTGTCGGTCTTCATCGCATATGTAACGCAAATATATCGACAATAAGAGCCTCTTTTATGTCTATCGGTGATTACATCTCTTCCAGTTACAGTTAAATGACAGCTAATAGTGATATACAATGACATTTTTTTTTCTTCCCTATTGATATATCTGCAGTTCATAAATCAATACAATTGTACATCAATCATCACACTAAAGTGACTTAAAACCACCATGCTCTTGGAAGTAATGTGATTGTTTGGTTATAATGATTGTGGACTACTCACAGTTCCACGATGGCAGTCAGAGAGATTCCTCAGGGTCCAGAGACAGTTCTGAACCAAGCGATTACTGTGATGTCCAAGGTGAAGACCAAGGGCAGACATTCCTCCTGCAATAAGCAAGACCATAAAATAGATAGAACATAATTTTGATTCTTTAGACTTTATATTCAATGACTATTTTGGTACATTTTTGTAAACTCATAATTTGTGTGGTGTCACAAATTCTTCATATAATAGACTTAATGAAGTTTGAGTCATTCTTGATGTCTTATTTATATTTGTAAGGTGTGTCTATTCAAGGACAGGTCAAAACTAATAGGTAGACTCATAATCTAAAATATATTTGGAGGCTTTTAGAATGAAGAATATCACTATGACTCTTCTCCCAGTAATGAGTACTGAAAAAAAAAATTAAATAAAACTATTGTTTATCACCAACACATATAACCTTTGGTAACACTTTAAACTGCTTACTTCCATTTGACTACATGTACTTTAGCTCACAAAGGGAGTGAATATTTCCATGCAGAGATGACAATGAAAAAGTGGGATAAGGCATAATCACTGGCTTTTACTGCACACAAACTGAAACAGTATGGGCTTCTTTTTCGAGAATCTCGATAAGCTTAGAAAAATATCATGCTTCTTGTTAGTAAATACTTGCCTGCTTCAACGATTCCCGGTTTGTTGTCATGGCAGACTGAGAGGACCTTGAGTACCCTGCTAGTGGTCCAGAGAAGCTTCTCATACTCATAGGTACGCATGATATGAACCAAGGCTGCTGGTCCGTTACTTGCAAGGATGATCAACTGAAATCAAATGATAGTAGGAGTGAAAGTTAGGTCATGACATCAGATGTGAACATAAAACTTGAACTTGTCCCTATATTAAATAGGAATCATAGGAATAAGGTGAACTTTTAGACAGAAATTTAATTTCTTTTCTGGGAATCACCAGGCATTGGTCGTTGTGTTTGTTATATCCTCCACATATATAATAGCTTATATCCAGTTCAGTTAATTGTGGATAAGCTGGGCATGCTGGCCATTCCTAATCTATTAAGAGACCAATGAGATTAGTTCATTGTTGCTCTAGAAAGTTATTTGCTATTTTGAAAGCAAACTTTATTTACTGGGATCAGAAGTTGGTGAGTAGTATCACTCATTGTCAGCACTCTGCATTAGCATACAAACCCACCCTGTTCAGACAGAGATTGAATCTCTGTCACATCTTTCAGATGGTGACATTACAGGTTGGCCAATGAATAATCACAAGTTAAACATGTCTTTCAAAACCCAACCAACCATGCAACAGCAGTTTTATAAGGGAGAACACTATAACAGAGCTGCCAACATTGGGATGATAGAATCCAGAAGATTTTGCGGAGATATGATTTTGTGAGGCAAAACACATGTGCCTTGCGGCGTGGTCCCGGCGGTAAACTCAGTTATTTATGGGGGCAACAAAGCAATGCCACACTCACAAACACTTTACAAATAAAGCATGGCCATTTTTCATCATTTTTTTCCCCAAACAATTTCAATTAAAAGGATTAAATAGTAAAATTAGCACTAATTTCATTATTTACGAGATAATCACATGACCCTCTCTTACCTTGCTTTTGTTCCCCGAGAACAATGCTAAGACCGAACCCAATTGACTACCAAACCATTTTTCCTACTTCACTGCCCTCCCATAATACCCTGCCTCACGCCTGCCTGAACATGCGTGGCAATAGCCCGCCAAGGCAATTAACTTCATTCTGAACCAACCAAATCGACACTCGTCAAGAGACAAGGTTGGGGGCCGGAGGGAGGGGCGTAAGAGAGGGTCATGTGATTATCTCGTAAATAATAAAATTAGTGCTAATTTTACTAATTTACTTCAATATCACATGACCCTCTCTTACCTTGGCTTAGTCCAAACAGACCAGCACCGACACCCAAGGGTGGACAAAAGAGAGGCAGGGGGGCTAAGAGGTTCTTTGGTAGTCTCGCGGTGGCCGCCGACAACACCGAGACACCAAACGCTCCTCGCCCAAGCAAACGTCACGTAGGTAAAATGAAATGAAGGAATTACTAGAGCGCCAGTACGCTGCCTTCAAAACATCCTCAGTGGGAACGCCTGCAAAGAGCGCCAAAGAGCACTGATACCTCTGGTATGTGAGCTCTGGGGGCCCTTCCTGACATCAAGGCGTCAGGACCCGCCGCTTTAATTCCTCCACGATCCATCTGGAGATGGAGTCGGGGGAAGCGGCAGAAAAGGGATCACGAGTAATGATGAGAGTTTATCACTCTTACGACGCGATTCGGATCTGGAAAGGTACCATTTAAGGGCCCTAACCGGAACACCATACTTTGTCCTCCGGGACCGAAGAGAAGGAGGAGAGCTTGTTGAGAAGATTTCACCGGTCCCGAAGAGGCAGTCTGATTCTTAGCAATGAAACGAGGTTAGGGCGAGACGCACTCCCCGAGGTTCGAACCTGATGTGGCCCTCAGCTATACTCAGGGCATGAAGCGAACTTCGTCTGTGGCCTGAGGCCACCGCCACTAGGAAGACAGTCTTAACTGTCTAGTGGTGAAAAGAAGCTTCCGACAGCGGCTCGAAAGGAGGGTTAGCTAACGCCATCCAAAACCTTAGGCAAACTCCAAGAAGGAGCTAGGGAGTGGACTGAGGTCTTCGTAGAAAGAACGACCTAAGCAAGCGGCCAACTCGGGAGAGTTGGAAACATTCGACCCATCATGAAACCATCGTGAATAGCCACAATGCAGAACGATAGCCACGTAAAGTCGAGAGGAACGGCCTTTGTCGAAAAGATGGATTAAGAAATCCGCTAAGACTGGGCAAGGGGCTCCTTGGGGGAGTACCCTTCTCCTCACACCATTCGGAATGGCAGCTAGACGGGAGTTATAAACGTTAGCGTCGACTCCCTCCGGCTCCCGGCCATGAGGGTCGAGGCCCTTTCCGGAGAAGCCAGACGAGATTGCCTGGAGACCTGACATGGCCATGCAGTCAGCGAAGACGGCTCGGGTGCTCTGGAAGAGCGCCGAGATCGCTGACTCACAACGTCCCGCCAACGAGGGAGGGGCCACGGACGACCGACCACAAGCTCGGCAAGGCGAGGAAACCATGGTCTGCCCGGCCAGTGTGGAGCTATTAGAATCATCCAAGCCCCGTCCTCCACTAGCTTGGCTAGTACTTGGGGGATCAGCGGAAAGGGGGGAAAGGCATAAATTCTCATCCCTCTCCAGCTGAACGAGAACGCGTCTTGAGCGTTCGCTCTCGGGTCCGAGCCCTTCGAACAGTAGAGACCGGAAGACGATGATTGAACTCGTTCGCAATAAATCGATGTCGAACGGGCCCAACTCGTCATCAACCGATCGAAGAGGGTCTGATGGAGAGACCATTCCGAGGGGAGAGATTTGCCGCGGGACAGAAAGTCCGCTATAACATTCTCCCGCCGGTAGGTATGAGGCAGACGGGAGGATACCTCTCTCCCTGCACCATCTCCATAGCTGAGCCGTCAAGCGGTTCAAATGTCGGGAGTGTGTGCCTCCTGACGATTGATGTAAGCCGCCACGCTCACATTTGTCTGTCAGAATGAGAACCGAGCGGCCTAACAGTCGATCCTGAAAAAATTCCATGGATGACTGAACCGCTAACATCTCTAACACATTGCATGTGGGGCGGGAAGTCAGTGAGACCAGTCCCCGCGTCCACTGACCCTCGCATAGGCCGCCCAGCCTTGGAGTGACGCATCCGTGGAAATTGACACGGACGGTAAGAGTCACACGAAAGGCATGCCCTGGAGGAGAACACAAGTGCTCTTCCACGGAGCTAGCAGCCGGCGTCATCTCCGGCGGGAGGGGACCCAGGTCTCGGAGACGAAACTCCCTGCTTGGAAGTACGTTTGAGGTGCCACTGAAAGGGGCGCATAAGTAGCCGACAGTCGGTTACCGAGGCGTTGAAGGCTGGATAGCAATCCATAGAATCGAGCCATAGCTTGGCTCTCGCTCTGGGGAGGATGCTGAGGCGTCGAGCACAGAACATAATGTCCTTCGTATACGAGCGGCGCTCGGCGGGCTCGCTCACCGAGCAAAATCCAACTCGGCTCCAGATAAACTGGTGTGCGAGTCGGTGAGAGCTCTGACTTGTCCCAGTTCACGCGCAAACCCAACGCTAGGGTCCACGTAGGAGGATCTCCGGGTGCCGTAAGAGCAGCTCCCTGGAATTGGCTATTAAAAGCCAGTCGTCCAGGTAGACGAAAAGTCTGAGGCCCTGCTCCCTGAGGAAGGCTACCAAGGCGCCCAGACTCGAGTAAAACTCGTGGGGCCAATCTCAGGCCGAAGGCAGTACCCGATAACGGAGTTCTGCCTAGTACCTTTGAGAACCAAAAGGTCCCTCGACCTGGGTGGATGGGCACGTGGAAATACGCATCTCTCAAGTCTAGAGATTCGCCCAATCCTCCGAGCCGAGAGCAGGAAGAATCCTGCCGAGGTGCTTCGTACTGAAAGTGCTCCTTGGGAAGGAGTGTATTGATCCTCTCCATGTTCAGGATCATGCGATTTGCCCGACTGTTCGGGATAATGAATATCGGAGAGAGGGCAACCCACGGTGGTCCCTCACCTCCTCTATTGCCCCTTGTCAGCAGCGAAGAAATCTCCTCCGAGATATGCTGCTGATAAAGGGGGGAGAGTCTGGGGGTGCGTCTCCTGATGGCCGCCGTGGGAGGGGACCCGTGAGAGGAACACGGTAACCCTCCGGACGATCGACAACACGAATGCGTCGTCGGTGATCTCTTCCAGCGGGAAGATGCATCTGGGAGACGCCCCGGACTCTCACCGGAATCCGGTCCGGGCCGCACCGTCACCCCCGACCCCCTTTGGCTTTCGCCTTGGAGGAGGGGAGAGAGGGGCGGGACTTGGAGCCATGGAGGAGGATTTCTTAGGCTTTGGTTGACTCCGCTGAACGGGCTCCTGTTCTGATCCTCCTCTCGAGGTCTCCGTCTGATAGCTGACTCAGGTGCAGCAGGACGGGAGCTCTTGGTTTTACGCTGGGTGGATTAGGCTTGTGTTTCCTGCCAGCCTGTTCCCCAGCTCACCCGCCTGCTTTAAGCTCGTCCAATTCCTCTTACATCTGGAGTTGAACTGCCTCCGAAGAGGAACGGCGAGGAAGGGTCCATGGACTCAGCCCATGTCCTGAGGTCAAATGACTCCTCGAGTCTCAGACGAGCTTAGAGTCTTTTTTCTGGTCTGCCGTTACCAACAGCGAGGCAAGCGCTAGCTGGTGGAAAACCAGCCCCGAAAGGGGACAAGGATCCTGTCAAGGTCTGAGAGTCTTTTGACGAGATCTTGAGAGGCTTGGCTCGGGCCCGGAGAGAGAGCAAGATATTACGAAAGGCTGATAGCCTCATACCAGCTCTGATACCGCCTCCCACCTCCTGGAGGTGGCGGTCTTCGCTAGATTCTTGCCGACCAAGGGGGCCTGAATCTTGTTCACCAAAGCGACGGGCTTCCGACGAATCTTGGGAAGGAATAGACCTTACATCGAAGAATTCTCGAAGGAGAAATCCCGGCCCAGCTTGGAACAGAGATTTCTTCGACTTGAGACGATGGGCCACTTCTGAGCGTACAGCCTCCCAAACTGAGGGGGGCGCTAATGCCAGGTTTGGGTTGCTTCGAAAGAAGCAAGCAGACATCAAGGACGACGGAGCCGGAGGCCTAGAGACAGCTCAGCGCTCGTATTTGTCCAAAAGGCGTACTGCTAACCGCGCAAGATCAGAGGTGGAGTAGTCCGCCCTGCTGATCGGCTCTCAAGTCATCAGAGTCTGTGTAAGACTTCGCTGGTAGCCGCCGAGTCTTCCTCCGACCAATCCGACTCGGGCTCCACCAGGGGAGGACGAGCGGCGAGGGACTCCCGGGGGAGACTGGGCTGGGAGAGGAGAACTCCGAAGTAGCTTGGAGTCAATCACTGATCCCGTATCCAGGGGGCCGTAAGGTCGGGCGCCCGGAGTAAGGGCGTCCCAGCCAGAGGCCATGTGGCGGGTGCGTTGTGACCGGGCCGTTCGTGTGACGGGGCCGGGCGTACACTTGCCAGGGGGGTTTGCTGCCCCGTCACCTCTGGGAGCAGAGCCCGAGGGATAGGGAGCGTAACCCGCTTGTAGGGTGCCGGAGGCACCACCAAGGGTCGGGATATCCGGCAACTCTCGGAAACTGCCAGGCAGGTCGAGCAGCTGCATCCTGAGCGGATAACGAATATCCCTGGCGTTCGGCTAGAACATCCTGGGGTCCGAGAGGCCGGTTGTTCGCAGGGACGAACTCCCGGCAGGCGTTCGGGCGTATCCCAAGGGATAGCCGTATAACCCTTGCTGCCCACTGGACGACCAAGACGAAACAAGCGCTTGACGTAGGTGGGAGCACTCCGGACGTGGGAAGCGGAGCGCCCATCCTGGGGTTACCCATGATGGAGGTGGTACCGCCAGATGCAGAAACTGCGGCGCAACGGGTTCCAAACCGTACTCGGCACGCCCGAGGGGCATGCCTGAGCGAGAGACGTGGGCGCACGACTCTCATCCCCGAGTGAGACGGAACCGCAATTTCCTGTGCTACACCCGGGGGG
>CALNVZ010002974.1:35374092-35437312 GCA_940671915.1 Paracentrotus lividus | reverse complement strand
ATTTAAAGGCTATTTTGGGGGTGATTTTTGTGAAGTTAGTGGTGGTCGGGAGCAGTGTTTTTCACCAGGAGTGGTGGTCGGTAATTACCCATGGTGGTCGGGCCCAATAACCACCGCCGACCAGCGACAGTAGCTCGCGCCGCTAATCACCACTAACATGTTCCCATCGCACACACATTGCAACCCGGAAGTAACTGGCTTTTTACTTGTAGACTAATTCACCAGTCGTTTACTAAAATTATCGTCATTTACATTGCAAATCAATGTACGATTATATAAATATGGGTAAAAACTACTGGGTAAAATGATCATGAGATTTCGGCACGAGGTCGGGCTTGTTACGTACATGTAGACTAATTCACCAGTCGTTTACTAAAATTATCGTCATTTACATTGCAAATCAATGAAAATCCGTGAGATTTGGGCATGAGGTCGGGAGGGCAGGAGATTGGGTCAAAATCCGGGAGTCTCCCGCAGGATCCGGGAGAGTTGGCAGCTCTGCTATAAAAGAACCTTTGAAGATGGTTATGTCCGGTTCTTACCTTGCTTTCCTGGTTACCATAGGCCAGGATCTGAAGGCAGTCTGTTGTGATGGCCAGGAACTTGGGGTTGTTACGGGAGAGCAGAGCAACCATCTTCTGAAGGCCACCAGCAAGACGAACAGCCATCTTAGAACCCTCTTGGTGGAGTAGGAGATTGTGCAGGGTGGTGATGGCATAGAACAGAACAGACTCTACAGGGGAGCTGGAGAGAGATGAAAATATGGATGTTAAATAGGGTAATGATCATACAGTACTGCCCTAAAACTTATGATACACATAAAAAATGTACCACATATGCGAAAATAGGTATCTAGAATATTTGAAGCATTTATGTTTCTCCTGCAAAAACCACAAAAAGTGCCTAATTCAAACATTGACTACATGGATTTGCCAAATAAATCTCCAGTAAAAAGCATAGTCACATGGTGTTCTTCTCCACCGTAAAGAAACCTTACCTGAGCAATTTGATGAGAGCCGGGATACCACCACTCTTGAAGATCTGGAGGAGACCTGCCCTATGATGGGAGAGGTTGTGCAAGGTACCTGCAGCACACCTGGTGGTCTCTGCATCATTGCTATTTGACATTGCTCGTACCAAGGCAGCTACCATCTGAGGGGAGTTCATGATGGCATGACGGCTGGCCTCCTTCTTGGAGAGCTGATGCACCATCATTGCTGCCTGGTTCACAACAACCTGCACAGCAAAGAGATAGGGAATTAACCTTTAGGATTCAAACTGCTTACTCAAATCACATTGTCCAATGATGATCGAAAAATGAAAGCAAATGCAAAAACAAATGCAAGGAGAGCATGTATTATACACTAAATAAAGCTTAAGGTTTACAATCGTACTTACAGCACAACTTATTATCATTGAAGGAGTGCTCATATCAAACTTTTCTGGAAAATACGCTTGATAATTTGGCATAAATTCAGAAGTTACGTATCTCAACCGTAGCACTTAAAATCCAGCTGTACAAAAAGATCTATTGAGACTCCGTCATTCCTTCACAAGATAAACATGTAGGACAACTAACCAAGTCATCATCATTGAGAAGCTTAGTCAGCTCTGGGATAGCCCTGGTGGCTAGGTCAGCATCATCCTGGTAGTTTATCAGGTTGACAACAGCATGCTTCAGCATCTGGGAGGGTTCTGAGAGGCGTTGGACAGCCGTCGGATGGGCAGGGTCAAACTGGGTGGATGGGATCTGAACACCTTCTTCCAAGGTCTCAGGGAACATGGCAGCCCTGACACGCTGTGAACGAGTCTGGGTCAACTGCTGGTTCATCTCTGTAAAGATTCAAGCAGAATTCATCATTATATTATTTGTAGGTTTAAGAAAAAGGATTCATTCTTGCGTGACATTTAATGAAGGTAAAACATAATCAAATTGGTTGAAGAAATTATTTGGATTGATTCTATTAGGGTGAAAAGTCATGTTCAATATCGTCTACCAGAGGTGCATTAAATCTATGCAAAGCTTTAATAAAATTGGATTTGATGTCCCTTCGAATCATAAAAGACAGTGAAAAGCCTGAACAAAACGGTGTAAACAAGAAATTTGGTTTAGGTAAAAACAAAAAAATGGTAGTGTAATGGCTTCAAGATACATGTATCTATACCCATACTTGTAAATAATCAATATAATCTTCATTCTCCTTTATTTCACAGAGGTGCAAATGGTCTTAAGAGTCTGCCTAGGATCTAGATCATTACATAAAATATAAGTAAGTTGCATAATGATGTGTCACCTACCATCGACCTGTTCCTGTGTGTATTGCTGACCATAGCCAGCGTCCCAGTCAAACATGCCCTGAGCTTGGGCCTCCTCACCACCTGCATCTTCATGGCGTGACTTGCTGCTTACTGAAGGAGCCTGTGTTCATGTCAAATAAGAATATGTTTCATCTTACATACATACATAATTATGTACACTGTACACTTAGGTATCATCTTCTCAATTCATGTGGAAACTAATTGCTTTACAATGACTGTATCAGTTTCTGAAGAGCATTTCATCAACATTTCTTTTTTGTCTGACAAGTTATCAGATGTTACATCTTTACTTGATATTGGTTGGCTGAGAAGCATTTTTACTATGGTATAACTGTTGCATAAAACATGATAAAATGTCTGACAAGTCCTTTCATGAAACACCCCCCTGATTTTGAATTCAATTTGCCCAAAATAGAAGTATATTACAAGTTTTTAAATCGTTGGTGTCTTGTGTGTAACTTCATGTCCTATTTTTGGCCATCCAGCAGTTAAAATGAAAACATGAATCTCATAGTGTCTGTGTATTTCACCTTTCTCAAGCATACATGTAGCTGAAATAAATTTAAGGTGCAGCATTAAATTTCGCACTATGACAAATTTCAATTGCCAACAGTTCATTCAGTTGCACAAATTGAAAAGGGAATATTCAGCCTTAGTCAAGCCCTTATCTACAATGTAATAGAGCAACAACATATCTCTCATAGCATGTCACAGAAGATAAGCCATTCCAAATTTCATGTACTTTTCTCAAAACAAACCAAAGGTCATAAACAGAGATACTGTGATGATTATATGGCATGAAAGAGAAAGATAAATGCAACTTACGTAAATATTACCAAGTTCAGAGGAATGTCTAGTGGTAGGGTCATTTACCTGTTTTTCAATTCATTTAATATATCTAAAAATAGACTTTAAGAAACTGCAGTTAAGTATACACGTGCATCTTCATAATGTAACAATGAACGTTATTCTCTTCAAACTCCCGCTCTACAAATTCCTTGACACTGGAGTGATTTGCATTGTAACTACAGAATTTACAAAAAGGATCCGTCACAAATGGCCCGACTAGAAAAAAAAAAAAAAAAAAAGGATGGTTCTAATATTCAAAAATGCAAAAGTAGAACCTATTTAAAGGGAAAATAATACTCCATCCATGTGTACAGATTTTAATATGAAAAATAAAAGTTACAGCACGTTTTTCATTACACAAAATTCTCAAGGTACTACGAGAAAAAGAGAATGTAATTTTCGTGGTAAAACAGACTGGCTGGCTTGCATGTCGACAGTACAAGTTTCTTGATGCATATGAGCCAATATTAGTATTCCATACATTCCAAAAGGTACTACATCCACTTTTTATAAAAATTGAATAATTGACATCACACCATTATTCAGGTAGGTCCCTTTCTTTGAACAAAACTATTCACCTCAATTTTAAAAGCAACCATTAGAAAATGCCCTTTCTGATATCACTTTTCCATAAACTGCTCTAAAAAATACCGAAAACAAATGCGTTTTCATCAGAAGTAACAAAGATGGATGTAATACCTTTTGGACCGGAGCCCTGGATATAGATGTGAGATTAATAAACTTACATGTGATGTTGCATTGCTCTGGAATCCTGAATCCATACCATAGCCATGATGTTGCCATTCCATAGTATTCTGCATAGGATCCTGCTTAGGGAGGTCCTGTAGTCCTGGACCGCCTGCATAGCCCTTCTGTTGTGGGTTCACAGGCTGCTGGTTAGAGTACTGCAAATAAAAAGATTTTTTTTTTTTTCTCGTTATCATACTGATGCACGTATTGGGGTGGGTGGGGATGGGTATCAGGTTTTTAACAGACGTGTATCCATCAGATTAGGCCTGGGACCAACCTTAGACGTCACCATCCGAGAGACGTGACTGGGTTTCGAACCGGGGTCCGCTCCATGTCAGTTTGTAGGCTGATGCAGAGAGTTGACAATGAGCGTTACCGCTCAACCAACTCCTGGGGGGTGTAACACAAAGACTTACGATTGATTAAAAGTTACGATTGATTTTTTCTCGGTAGCCTCATCATGGACAGGCTGCTCCAAAGTTGATGATCTTAATCATAACCCTAGCCCTAACCGTACTCTTAATCATATCCAAATCCTAATCCATGACTGTACCAGGTTTTCAAATGAGGTTGCCAAGAAAAAATCAATCGTAACTTTTAATCAATCGTAAGTCTTTGTGTTACACCCCACTGATCCCTTTAAAGGATTATGTCAATGAATTCAAGAGCTAATTCATATATCCCTCCTCTCCCCTATCACCTACTCCTCCCTGTATATGTGTACGATTAGGTTAATCATCCTCTATGTTTTTGATTTTCTACACCTTTAAACTGACAATGATGCTCTTAAAGCATTTGAAAGTCTTTTATTGGTTCCTGTTCTCAAACATTGTACAACAATGCCACATAAAATAAAATAAATTTAACCTTCTTTTTTTAATGTGCACTTTAAAAAAATGAAATTCTTACCCTTGCCTGCTCCATGGTTGGTGATGATCTTCTTCAATCTTTCCAGTGAAATCTGTTTGAGAAAATAACAGGAGAAAACAGTGGATTTAGACTCTTGTTATATGCACACATATGGCCATGCGTTTTAAGTTGGGCCCATGTTGTGTGACACACTCAAAATTTGTACTAATCGTGCACATTTCCATGAAAGTGGCTGTAACTTTTGAAAATTTGTATTAACCCCACAAAAGTATACTTTTTCTGGAAGCTGAATGTCTGAGGAGTTCACAAATGCGCTTAAAATTAACATAGGTGGCGCTCTTGAAAGGTTATGAATCTTAAAGCCTGAAAAATTCATGAAAAAAGATGTTTTTGGAAAAAAAATTCAAAAAAATACTGCTTACCCTACAACATTTTTTACTGCAGATTTGAACTCATCACATTTAGAGCTTCCAAACATGTATAACTTTCTATACCCTTGGAGGGTTTACCGCATTTTGCTCCAGGCTGGAAAGATGACTTCAAAAATTTCAATTTTTAAAGAAAATGTACCTTGTTGCCGTGTTTTAAGTATTGTACATGTGTTACTCACTGTTTAAGATACTAGACATGTAATGAAGGATCCTATAATAAGTTGGTAAGGCAGATAGAAGTAGCAAAGTAGTACAGACATGTGAAAGTCCTTTATCTTGGTAAACATTATTAACCATAATGTCCCATATATTTGTCATTCATATAGTACAAGTCACAATGTACTACAGTGTACAACACTAAACTGTTTATAAACCGTTTATAACTACTTTTATGGATCATTAACAAGCTAAATTACATGTTGTAAGTGTTTTTAGAAGGGTGAATGCATTTCAAATTTAAAAAAAAATCCATCTCTGAAAATGATTTTAACTCTGTTTTACCATGTTTACAGCACATGTACCATATTTGCCTGCGCGGCTCTCCTGCGCGGCTCTCCCTCCACCCCTGACTCTCCGTTAATTAACAGTTAATTAACAGACAATGAAAAAATTTAAAACACATTTTTAAAAACATGTATTTTGTTGCCCTACATGAGAGCTTTAATTTAAGACCAAATTCAGCTATATGAGCTTGTATAAGTTTTTAAGTAAATCAGTAAACAAAATCATATTTGAGGAGCAGATGTCACAACTCCACCTTTTTAAGGGCCCAACTCAAAACGCATGGCCATATACAAAGATATACGTAGGACACTGCAACAATACATGTGATGTATTCAGTAATCAACTCATTTGCTTTATAGCAAATACTTCAATTTTTCAAGATGTAAAATACACAATCATAAGACCATTCAATTTGTAATCATAAGTCAATGACCCACTTACAGTGTACACCATGCAAGAGTCGAATAGTAAAAAAAAAATACCCACTCAACAACAAGAATGTATTGCACACTTGTCTCATTTACCCAAGACACTTCCATTATTTGGAAATAAATCTAAGGCTCATTACTTTTTGTTACTCTTTCACTACTCGTGTGCATGTACACCAAACCCACAATAAGCGTTAATTCCAAGTGTAGATGTTACAAGTTTTATAAATTAATTCTTCAAGTAGCCAAGGGGCATGTAGCCTACATGTACATGTAAGTGATAAAAATATTTCAATTTGCAGCAGACCTGAAGTGGTGTTTACACAAAGTTCTCCAAACACATCATCATGCATACATTTTCACAAACTTCACACTTTGTGCGTGATAATTTTGCCTTACATGTACAATGTACTTTTATGTCTACATGTACCACGCAAGAGACAAGTACTATCCATATAAAAATCCAGACAAAGTGTTACCTTTTAAACTTCTCTTAATATTAGAGAAAAATATACACAATTTGTTGCACATTATATTTGTATATTTTAAAAATACAAAGTGAATGGTGAAAATTGTACATACAATATGTATTGATAGTACTTTGTACACAAGTAAATGTACACATTCAATCAAGACATTATATGCATGCACAGAATAACAAAGTGATGTAATATGTAAGCATGTATGTAAGTATGTAAACTTAATGCTCCCTTCTAATTTACACGAAAGATTCCCATTTACAGAGGTTTTCCATTGATGTACTAACTGAGCCTTCATTGTGTGCTTTTCCATGTAGCCCTCCTATTGTTTGGTTCATGACTCACTATTGAATATCTAACACTGCACAGTGCACACACAGCTTATCTCCCTATCCAAGCAACCCTGCCTACAAGACATGGCCTGCATGTAAACTCGGCATAGATGCATTCATGTACCTTATGACAAAAGTGTTTTTGTACATAAGACAAAAATGCATGGGCTACAACATGTACATTTTTTTAGCAGACACAAAGTAGAATTGCATATATACATGACGTACATGTAGCATAGAACTGCATGTACATGAAACACATGTATGTACATGTACCATGTACTGGTTTAGTTTCGCAGTGGTTCATTTTTCTTTCTTCTTAATTTTTTCCACTTCAATAAAAGACTTCACATATTTATTTATAATAATGAATACGGTATTCGCTGTTATTTTTGCGCAATGAATTTTTTTCTTGCTGAGCAGCCTCAAAACATGTTTACAGGTTCTTAGATTTGCGCTGCATGTTTGTAAGCTCACAATTAAACCCATTCAATACATGCATAGGAAATCATGCCTATATGTATACATTTGCGGGTTTTTTAATTCGCGCCTGCCGCTCTTTGCACGAAATTCGCAAAAATTAATGTACCATAAATATTCCAAAAATGCAGTACATTTCAAAAAGCACAAACAATTTAATATCTACTTGGGAATATATCCAACATACATGTACATGTCGTCCAAAATCATGAAAAAATTTGCTTGCAGTCCCGAGTTACAAGTAGCAGAGCCTACATATTCAGTTAGCACATCATAGCACTTGTGCAATGCATAAGGTATGGTCTCAAGTGGCTTGTCTCTCTCATCTGTTTAAAATTTTCAATTGTTATTTTATTTTTTCATATCCATTCAATAACAGCAGATTTTGTTTTCGTTTCTCTTCATGGTTGACATATTCTCAAGTATGACAAAGCAGAGACATGAACTTCTACCCTTTGCTATTTCCGAATGATAAACATGTAGTTGGTGGATTCACTTGGGCAATCAAAGGTGTATCAAAGGTCACAACATTTCAGTACATCAATCATTCATTCATTTCAGGTCGGATAATCTGTAGGCCTGCATTCATAATGTACATGTCCCTAATGAAGGGTTGGACACTCACTCAGACAGATCCACCTGCAACCATGGGAATTTTTATGTTGAAACACACAGGCCAGAAAGCCTCTCTAAAAAAGTGGTTCTTATAAATAGTAATCAAAACACACCTCCTAGAATGTAGACTACATATTATACATCCACCTATATGCATGATGCACATCCAATCTTAGCCTCTGTGAAAACATTTCATGATAAGCACCTCCGCCCATGTATGATTCATTAAATCCCAGTTTAAGAATGGATTTCGAAAAATGTTTGTCAGAAAAAAAAAATGACATCATCAATGAAATGCAGTAATCTGATATCAATTAAGTTTGTTTCAAGCTTACAAATAGGCCTATACTTTACACTTACAGGATGATGACACCAGTATTTTTATACACCTGACCTACATGTACATAGGGGGAGGAATTATTTTACTGCAAAAGGTCTATGAACCATCCCTGTAGCCAGAGGATTAAAGAAACAGCAGTGTTATCATTGCTCATGGAACATTGTATAATGCAGGCCATCATCACTTGGCCTAAATTTATACAGGCATGTCGTAGACATGAAGCCAATCAATACAGACAGACATAGTAAGATGTTGGTACGATTAATTAGACATGTCATCTGCCATATAACTGACTTGTGCCAAACTACTTTCCTGCCATCCTAATTACTCCAATGAGATACCATTAGTCTCCTCAATCATCCCTAAACTGGGTGCTGAATAAATTGAATCTTTATGGCATGAGCATTGAAAACTTATTGAATGTTGAAAATGTATAACGTTCGATCTAGAAGGTGGGGTGTAGAGAATGTCCCTTACATGTACATGTACATGTATTTTAGACGTAAAATCTATCATACACTGTACACTTACATGTACATTGTATACATGTACATTGCTATGATTTGAAACTATTCGCTAATGTACATTATATTAAATTTCCCTTGTGCAGCATATAGCTACAATAGTACAAATGATTATGATGCATAATGCCGGCCTAAAATGTAGCAAAATGTGTATGGCATTACAGCATGCCACTTTATAATATACTTGAAGTAAAACATTTCAGTAAATTACATGTAAACACTTGCATAGTTGTATACTGTACAGGAACATGAACATGTACATGTAGTAAAAAAGAAATTTTATATGATCGACAAATAAGTGTGTACATGTATGTCTGATCATTTTTGCAAGTTGATATACAAAGTTTATCGTTCCTTTTATCAAAATATAATGGGCTTACAAGTAGACTACAAAGTAACTCTTGCTATAGCATGCTGTCTGGGCGAAGGCTTGATTGACATTGCCATGGTGCATTGGTATGTGATCATCAGAGGCACTAGGGTACTACTCTACAATAGGCATCTTACACCCGCACCACATGAATATTATAGTTGACATTAATGTCAAGAGAGTGAAGAGATCAGACGCCACATATCAAGCTTCCAAGAATGCTCCAATCTGACATCATGTCAATGTTAGTCTCACAGAACAGTGAAACAATGTAACTTTGTTGAGGATAAATCCATGAACTGAGCAGCTTCTAATACTAGTACAATAAATCTTTATACTGGGCTCGACACAAGCAAATCTACAATACATGTAGGCTAGAATTAGCCCCATTCCCCAGCCCCCTCCCCTTTATATACATAAAGAATTTTCACTCCTCTCTTTGTCTTCTGAAGGTAGATGTCAGAAGACATCAACATACCTGTCAACATTGTGAGTCCAAATAGAGGGACAAAATGGGTAGAAAGCATTAAAAATAGGGTCATTCCTGTATTTCTTACATGTATACATGACTGTACATAGATTTATAAATTATTATTATTGTCAAGGGTAAAATGCTCTTTTTTTTCCCCAAAAAATAAATAGGGACAGTTGGCAAGTATGCATCAATAAAAATTCATTTTCACTTCAAGTATTAGGGTCTGCATGTGAACACGTAGGCTTTGTAATATTGTATTGTTTTTTTTATTGTTCATCAAGCTTCAGAATTCAGTTAACGTAAAGTCTCAGAAGAAACGCTACTAGCCTCACAAGAAACGTGAAAATAAGTTGGCTATACGAAGCAGACTAAGCCCTGTCTGGGTGAAGACAAGTGATATGAGACAAGTCTGACAGGGTCACCTTACTCACTCAATTGGTATTTCATGTTCACAAGGATTGAACTTCTCACCCACAATCATGCTTTCTAAACATCCATTACATTGTACACTAAAACTACACTCAACTGAAGTTGAAGTAAAAAATAAAAAATAAAGCAAATTACAGAATACTGTAGGCCTGTTTGTTAGTTCATAACTTTCAATAATGTAGGCCTAGATGAATGTCACTCCATTTACATGTAGGCCTATACAGTTGATGTATGTAATATCTTTTCAGAGGCAGTTTGAGATTGTGATGATAATATGTATAAAATCCTGCAACTTGAACAGTGTACATGGACAATATCGACAGCATGCATGTTAATAATTTTGTTGTGTGTGACTTTATATCGTTGAACTTTGACTACTACATGTAGCCTACATCATACATATTTATACATGTAGCATACTTTATGACATCATAGACATGTAGATGATGCCAAAAATTCCATAACAAATGATATGAACATTGCTATCTTATCTGAGCTTTTAATTAGGGAGTACATGTAGGCTACATGTAGCCAGCCTACATTGTACATACATGTACATGTATGTAGGCTATACAAAAAATGTATTTTATGGACAATGATATGATACCGCAGATTTTTGTTGCAAAGAAAAATAGGCCACAACCAAATTAGTCTCCTCTTTTAATAAATACAGTCAAGTGAAATACTACATGTATTGTACTAGCCTAATAATTAATAAGTTACATACTGTGAATCTACAGTATGATGCATTAAAGATATTCACTTTTCGTAAATCAAAACTTAGGCTTACATGAGGGCAAACATCACAATTACAGGAAATATATTATTCTGTAGCTTGTTCATTATAATAATGCGAGATTCGCCAGTCATGTACCAATATGATCTGAATCCATATTCATTTGGAGCACCCATAAATTTAAGTGTATTCAGCACTTAGCATCATTATGTGCATATGGAGAATGCACTTGGGGAGTCCATGAGATAAAAAAAAGTGGATCCCACCAACATTGCATTTGCCATAGTGAATGTGTACAAGTGGATTGGTGTTGGGATAAACAGCAGGTACATGAACATGTACAGTGTACAGCCTTGCATCTCCCATTACACACACACTGTAATGCATTCCACTGCTATGAATACCAATGCTGTACAAACACACAAAGCCACTGCAGCTACTCCCACACACAGAGAAGCCACAATAACCTAGTCTTGGATCTGCTAATGTTCAGACACTGTTCTCAAAGTCAAGTAGTCCCAGTCTTTCAATGATCAAGACTTAATGATACGCTATCCTTGAGGACACAACTAAATTTTCCTTTTACAAGGACGCAACACTCAATGATATGCATACATTTTTGTACAACACATGCAGAAATGATACAGTGTAAATTAGTGGATCATTTTAACCAATAACTTCTGTAAACTGAAGACTAATATCAAAGAAAGCTCATTTACTTTGCCTGCTCTCCTATTGTGTGCACAGCTAGTCATTTACTCTTTTCTTTGGAAATAGAAAATCTTACCCCTATGACTTCAATTTACCGGAAGTGCATTCCAATTACATGATTTATTGTGTGTGACAAGGGCAAGAAGAGGCTATCAGTGTCATCCAGAAAAACGAACCTTTTCCTAAATATAATCAAAGCTTACCCCATAGATGTATCTACAAACCGTATGCCTAAAAGTAAAAAGCCCACACAAATATGCTTCATAATAATACAAAAACTAAAGCCAAAGGCAAACAAATGCATGGTAATTGGAACAGTTGCTTGTATCTAGGCCCTACATGTACATTTACTGTATACTATAAGCCAATACTTTCGCAATTTTTGAACCAGTTTGGAGATTCTGAATTCGCAAGTGGATAATTTCATGATTTTTTTAATGCTTTCATTTAAATAAATAGGCTTATGTTCAAATGCAAATTTTCGCGAAGATCGGCTCATGAAATTCACGAAAATAACCGCTTAGGTGCTAGATACAGTATTCTATTTAATGTTGACTACATTTTTGTGTACTGTAAACGTGGAAATATTCGCGGTACATTTATTTTCGCGGATTTCGCGCAAAGGTTGTACGGCGCGAATTTAAAAACACGCGAATATATGAGCATGATTTCTTATGCATGCTTTGAATGGGGTTAATTGCATTCATACATAAACTCAGCGCGAATTTAAGAACCCGCAAATATGTTTTACGGCCTATAAGCGCGAAAAATTAATAGCGCGAAAATTAGAGCGAATACAGTATTCAAAATTACAACAAAGAATAGGCCTATAGTTAAACCCTCGAGAAGCTCTAAGACCTAATTACTGTTATTGAGAATAATAAATTGAGATTGGGCTGGTAATGTTGATTTGTATTATGTTGTAGGCCCTATGTAGTTTACATGTGACAGGAATGGTTGGTCTACTACTACTAGTTTGTCGGTTGTATTAAAAACCCATATTTGTACAAGTATTAGTGATTTAGCGCTTGACATGTTCATGTTTCATGTGACAAAATGTTTGCTGCAAAAAAAACCAAAAAAACTTCAGAATTAAAATCAACCTGACCTTGTGTTGTTTTTATTTATGTACATGGTTGTACAATTCATGGGCACATTCTACATTGTAATTGCC
Source organism: Paracentrotus lividus (assembly GCA_940671915.1). Lineage (NCBI taxonomy): Eukaryota > Metazoa > Echinodermata > Echinoidea > Camarodonta > Echinidae > Paracentrotus > Paracentrotus lividus. The sequence continues at coordinate 35,424,496 of CALNVZ010002974.1, read as the reverse complement.
ATACACATGAACTAGTGAATGAAAATTAATGAATTGAATTCCCTTCATGAAAATTTGATTTCCTTCCTTGTCTGTTTACTTTCCATTAATTGCCTATTGCCTTGAATTGCATTAGATGTACATACAGCAAGCAGACAGCTCATAGTTTTTAATCATTTGCAACCTACTTGTCTTAAAATACATGGATGCTTACTTTCAAAGATTGAAATAAAGCAGAAATCTTGAGATCAATGCCCATGATGTATTTGATCAGATGTGTTTTAAAAAGCACTGTTAAACATATAAACCCAACAGTTCGGTCATTCAGACACCCCTTTCTTATGAAAAAAAAGTCCCCAGTAAAGAAACATCCAACTTGGAATTTATATAAACTTTTTTAAAATTTTTTTTTAGTAATTTCAAAAGGATTGGGATGGTACAGTAGTATTTCTTTGAAGAAACCTCATTGAAAATTATGATGGAAACCAAAACCCATGGAGGAAAAAAATATAGGAAAGAACAAAATAAGAGGAGGAATTTTTTTTAAGTTTCATCAATTTCAGCTAAAAAAAAAACGAAGTTATGAAATCATGAAAAATCCTGTATTTTAGGGTTAATGGTTAATGTGAGAAAAACAATAAGACCTTTTAAAGGGATTTGGTAACTTTCAAAAACAAGAGCAATCAGATCAATATTAATAAAATTATAATGTTCCAACAGTAAAAACAAACTACTGAAAGTTTCAGATCAAATGGAAATCATTTACCGGTACTACCTTAAAACAGTGTAACAAACAATGCCAAGCATACAGCCGAACACCAGTAACCTCTGCTGCTAGCTCACCAGGCCTCCAGAGACGGGTACTATACAACAGGAAATAGGTGTATTGCAAACGCACATGGTTTTATAAACCATCAGGTGTCGGTTTATAAAATTTGAGTATGAAATCATTGATATCTCGAAGGTAAAGCAAGCAATTAGCGTGCAATTTTGAAGAGATACCAGACTGACCTAAGTGTTTATAATTATGTTGGCAAAATACGCTAAATCGAATAAAATGGATTTGAATATCATTCAATGTTACTGCATCCCTTTAATGTATCATAGGATAGAATTTGATAAAGATTTACCCAAAAGTCAAAAAGACATGGGCATAGCCACATACAGCTGCAAACCAACATCAGTCAGTACTGAAAAATGGCTGTCTATCGCCCTCTTGGTTGCTGAGGAAACTTCTCAATAATAATTAGCGAAACCAGCTTTAAACCTACCTCAAAATAAATTAAGATAATCTACAGTCTCATTGCAATATATTTCTTCCATTAGATATTTTCAATTTTGTTTAGTATAATTTTTGGATATGCCACCTTGACTTGGGGTGAGCCCCTCAAGACACTTTTCTGCATTGACTTTCCATTGGAAGAAAACTGCTGCAGTAAGGTACATGTACTTCCCAGTGCAAGGTCAATTATGAATATACCATGCATAAGTGTAAAGTGGGGCATAGCCTACTTCTGTTTCTTCACCAGATGCACCCTACTTCTTTGTACTCTCCAGTCTACATGTTTTTCTTCTGCACAATGTCTGGCTTCTTTTACTTGCACTCATCACGCACTCACACACTGCCAATTAGTACCCCACCCTGGACAGCTGTCAACGTAGCTTTTTCAGGTGCAACAATTCAAGATTCAAGATTCAAGATTCTATGTCATTGAATTGCATTAAAAATCTCATAGAATCAGAGATAGTCTAGATAAATGTGTTTTACTTACAATTTAAATGATTCTGATGACATTGAATCAGAAAACAAAAAGGCTACAATATTTTCTGATGTTCTGTCATCATTTTCATAAAGAATAGAATCTAAATCATTATATTCTGTTCATTTCTTTTTTTTACACAGAAAGTATGATTCACATTCTTAATTTCAATATTGTCTTTCGATTAGCATCAATTGGCATCATTGTATTGTGCCATGTCATTGCTCATTTATTTCCCTCTCACTCAATCCGGACAACCCGCACGCAGATGGCGTCTAATTTTACATTGTACATTCGACCCAAATCATACACCAAAAATATTTACTACCAAACAACCCAACACATTGACAGTCACGACATGTGACAGTCCACAACAAGCCACTACAATTCACTGCCTTCTTCCACACACATGATTTTTACTCGTGAAACTGAAAGTTGTGTTTAGAACACTGAACAGAGTCAAAAGCTGTGGGCTTTCAAGAAATTCAGAAGTGGAACTAGATGTGCCTACTCTTAGAGGAAAATATTCTCTTTCTTCCATGGCCTACTCAAGTGGAGTTTCTGCAGTTAACACATCACAATCAGAATCGACTGCCACTGCCAGTGCTGGCCAGGATGACTGAGCCTGTGCACAGGCCCACAAACCAACATTGAAGTTTCGAACAAGCAACACAAACAACACTCGCAGAATGATTAAAAATCGGCAAAAAAAATACACAAAAGCCTTTAAAACATACTCACCTATCTAAGGGTCTGGGAACCCTAGTACAGTTTTAAACTGTCACACTATTAACTGCTGTATGAGTCCCTTTTAGCTTCCTACATGAATGTTAGATTACACGACATGATATGAAGAGGCAGACAGGTCTTTCGTTTTCGGCTAGCTATATAACGTTGAAAGTCCATAGACTTATTCGCACACGTAAATTGTATAGCCGATCTCAACTCGACTCGATAAAGACAAGCTGTCAATCAATTACAGATAAGTCCGCATAGAAAAAATATAGTGCGAACATTGGTATGCAATCGTTATTTTTTGTGTAACTTTTTAAACTATGCATTTGAATTTCTGAATAAATAAAGAAGACAGAGTCTTTAAATTTTGTTTTCTGAACGATTCGTGATATTCTTATTCACTATTTCTTTAACTTGAATTGGCGGATGGATATATTTCTGGCGGTGCTTCGCCTAGTTTGACTGTACTCATTCAGTTGGAATGCTTTTATTGTCAATGATCAAAAGGGGGCATTGTCGTGAACACAGGTGGGTAGGTCAAAAGATTGATTGATGGCACACACAGTCAATGTAATTTTAAAAAATAAGTGTAAGAATGCAATGTTCATATCAATTGATTAGACGAAAATAAAACAAATATTTCGCCTTACGCATAAGACAGGTCCTTTCAATGGGCGCCGGGTGGGGCCTATGGGGCCGCCCCCTCAAAGTCCCCCCCCCCCCAAAAAAAAAAATAAATAAATTAAAAAAAAAAATAAAAAAAATGAGGGCGCCGGGCGGGCCGCCCTGCCCCCTAAAAAAACCCAAATTAGAGGGAAAATTAAAGTGCCTAAAATTTGGTATTTTGGGCCTTTGACTGTACAAAAAAAAAAAATCGGAAAATTGCCCCCTCCCCCCATCTCATTAAATCCTAGATCCGCCATTGGGGGGTTTCCGGATAATCAGGGATCGAGGCAGGGGCTTAAAGGAAACCAATACCCAAGGAAATAATCACTTTCATAGGAAAGAGCATAATGAGAGGAGCAATTAAAAAAAAGTTTCATCAAAATCGGTTATAAAATAAGAGAGATATGGAATTTTGAAAGGTCTCGTTTTACCTTCTATGGGGATCCTCAAATTGGCATCATCAGCTTCAAAATGGCCGATTTTATGGACAACTCTAGTTGTACACAAATTTTCAGATTTTCCCCATTTTCTTTCAAAATACGTCTTATTTACTTCTGAGCTCACAATATGTCATGGGAAAATATATTTCACACAACATATGTTGAGCTCAGAAGGAGGTAAGACATATTTTGAAAGAAAATTGGGGAAATCTGAAAAATTGTGTACAAAAACCAACTTGTCCATAAAATCGGCCATTTTGAAGGTGATGTTGCCAGTTTGAGGATCCCCATAGAAGATAAAACGAGACTTTTCAAACTTCCATAACTTTCTTATTTTACAACCGATTTTGATGAAACTTTTTTTAAATTGCTCCTGATTGTGCTCTTTCTTATAAACATGATTATTTCCTTGGGTATTGGTCCCCTTTAAGAATTATCATGTCATTATTGAACCCTGTGCCGATTAAAATAACAGGAAAAAAAAACGGACTCTTCGGAATATAAGAAGCTGCATAGGCTATGTCCTACCGGTAGGGTTAAATTAAAGGGGAAGGAAACCCTAGGAATTCATTAAATTGTACAAAACAGACAAATCAAAGAAGCTGATCAATGAAAATTTGGGGAAAAATGAATGAATAATAACAAAGTTATGAGCATTTGAATGTTGTGATCACTACCGCTATGGGGATCTTCACATTGGCAACGGGCCCAAGATGTGTGATGTCATGATGAACAACTTCCCCATTGCTTTTGTACATATTTCACTCAAATTGTCTTTTTTTATTTATTCCGTTAAAAGATCTGAGATTCTTTTCATGGGAGGACATGTAATACAGGTTCACAAAATATAATCATGTGTGAAGAGTCTGTACTACCATTAGAATGAGGAAAAAGAGGTATTTTTTATATTTTTTTGTATGTCATATGGGAGAGTTGTTCCTCTGTGACATCACACATCTTGGGCCCGTTGCCAATGTGAGGATCCCCATAGCGTTAGTGATCACAACATTCAAATGCACATAACTTTCTTATTATTTATTCAATTGTTCTCAAACTTTCTTTCATCTGTTTCTTTGATTTTTTTTTGTTTCATACAATTCAACAGAATTCTAGGGTTTCATTCTCCTTTAAGAAACTTTAGAAAATAACGTAGGGCCTAAAGCTTTTATATATATAGGGCAATCTGAATTCATTTTTAAGAATAAATCATAAATCTTTCCCACTCGCTCGTTGCGCTCACTATAGCTGGGCCTAATACATTTTACTTGTTTTGTTTTGTTTCAATTACTTTGTTTTTTGCTGGGGTAGCGGAGGGTGGGACATAACCGATATCAGTTCTGAGGGAAAACGGAAATCATCAGAAGTATACAATTATTGAAATCAAAATATTTGGCAACTTTCCTCTTTCCGAAAGATGACTTCAGTAAAAAAAAAATAATAATTAAAAAAAATAATAATAATAATCTTCAGCAGCCAAATTTTTCTATAGTTAAAAAGCTAGCTGAAGTAGGAAAACCAATAAAAGACGGACTACAGAGGGGGCTCTTTTACATTGTGCATAGAGTCCACTGAATTCTCTACCAAAAATCGGTAGAGATCAGTGATAGAGTCCCTATTTAGGGGTCAACTCCCAACGCGTAGTTGGTGAGAGTTCTCTGATATTATGGACTCTATATTTTGCATTGTGTTCATACTGGTTGGTTGATTGGGTTTTGACAGCCGTCTTGTCAATCATTCATAATGATTTATATAGTTCTTATATGATTTGGGTGTTACGAATCTTTTCATCCTTTTCGTGTTGTGTGTTAGTAATGTAAATAAATAACATCAACAATGCGGCTTAATTTAATGAGTCCGACCTGGTCTAAACGGAATATTTTATATTCTACTTTTGGTTCATTTTTTTTTCTACGATTATTGAGGTTATTCTTGAACAACCGTACATGGAAAGTGCGAAAATTCATTACAACAAGTAGTATGTCCGAGGATTTAACTTTAATTTTATTCTTTATAAACTTTATATCACTGAATCAAGGGCCTTTTGTTGCACTGAAAAGACTACTAGTATTCAATAATTGTCTGAACACCTAAGGTGCTCTAATTTTATGTTAACAAGGAGGCGCAAAATTGACCTTAAAGTTAAAGGTTACCATTTTGACTTTTAACTAAGGGGCGCCAAATTGGTCTTAAAGTTAAGTGCGTCCAGTTGCTTTTAAACTTCCATGCCTTATATACGGGCCTGCAATTATATAGAGTAAAATTTTCGCTCGCATGTATTGCGTTTCTGATGAAAACGCATAATGTATAGAGAAAATATTAATCTTAAACGATAAGAGGCGCCAAATTGACCTTAAACTTAGGGGGCACCAAATTAGCCTGAACATTAGAAAGCGTCAAATTGATTTTATAATTGACCTGAAATAAACAGATAACAACTTAGGTTCAGACCAAATTGACCTCAGCATGCTTAGGGTTCGCCAAATTGGTCTTAAATTTAGGGTCCAAATTGATCTTGATATTTTGGAGGGGCGCCAAATTTACCTAAAAATAAGGGGGCGCCAACTTAGTCCATATGCAAATTGATCTTAAACTTCAAGGGGCGCCAAATTGGTCTTAAAATTATAGTCCAAATTGATTTTAAACTTAGGGGGCTCCGTGATCTTAAAATTGGGTAGCCCCAAATCAATCTTAAGCTGTTAGGGGCGCAGGGGCGCCAAATTGACCTTAAACTTGAGGGCGCCAATTTGATCTCAAACTTCAATGCCTTCTGAAAATGGTACATAGAGTAAAATTTTCGCTCGCGCTTCAAGCTCGCATCATTTTCCCATTTAGATTGTACGTGTTCCTGAAGAACGCATAAAATGTCTCGTTTTCAAATACAAGTAAACTCGTAGGCCTATATGGAGAATATTTCCGCTCGCCCTTCTTATTTTCCCTACTCTCAATTATTGTTACCAAGATACATCCAATACAGCAATTTACATTGGCTTAATTTCAAATTACTTGATGGAAAAAATTTCAGCACACGCTCACATGATTTTATATTTGTGAGATCGATTTATCGATTGATTAAATCGAAACCCGAAAAGTAACTATTCATGAAGAGTGCAACAACCACTAGATCCTCTACAAAATATTACGTTTTCAGATTATATTTTAAAAAATGCTCTCGCTGGCATAATTGGTAACATAAGGATCCTCATTATGAGCATAGCACAAAAGTGCTTAAAAGGATTTAGTAGCTTTCAAAAACAAGAGCAATTATATGAAGATTAATAAAATTATATTGTTCCAACAGTTAAAACAAACTACTGAAAGTTTCAGATCAAATGGAATTCATTTACTACCTTAAAATAGTGTAACAAACAATGCCAAGAATACAGTCGAACAACAGTACCCTCTGCTGATAGCTCACCAGGCCGCTAGAGACGGGGAACTTTACAACAGGAAATGGGTGTGTGGAAAAGCACATGGTTTTATAAACCATCCGGTGTTGGTTTATAAATTTTGAGTATGAAATCATTGATATCTCGAAGGTAAAGCAAGCAATTAGCTTGCAATTTGGATACCAGCTAGACTGACCTAAGTGTTTATAATTATATTGGCAAAATAAGCTAAATCGAATAAATGTGATTTGAATATCATTCAATGTTACTGCATCCCTTTAAAATTGGCTATGTTCAGAATATAGTATATTATTACCCTTATAAGACATCTGAACCGGGCTATTGCAAATTCATACCGACCGCAGCTTTGATATGATATCGATATATGAAGCGATCATGGGGTATATTGGCCATATTGACCGGAATAAAAAAATCCCATTGAAAAAACACGCATTGACGTAAGGCTGCCTTTTTACAATGTTGACCGGCTGGTCGGGGGTCCTACGCGTAATTTTAATGATGCGCGTTTACAAAGAGTAGTAAGACAATGGATACGCACAGAAGCATTATTGCGTCACAATGGTTCAACTCAGAATGCTGAAGAAACAAAGAAAAGAAAACAAATCCCACGACAAATGCCCAGTTTAAATCAGTTTTTCGGTTTTTGGTAACGTTATATCCTGAGAAAGCAAACTTTTATGACTCGTTGAATGACACATTCTGCAAATTATACCGAGGCATGATGTTTCGAGGGGAATTGATTCCTTGATATTTTAATATTGATGAAGACAGTGGAACATTTTGGATTCAAACATACATGACTGTACTGTAGCAGTTGTACCAGACCAGCTAGGATATGTGGTAAGTAGACTACACTGTGTGTTTTCAATCAATGTCCTATGTTGGAGATAGGTAGTTGAAGGATAATAATAAAAATATTGACTGTTTTTTTCGGGCAATATGGCATATAGTGCCCTTACTAGCACCATATTGCCCTCGTCTTCGACTCGGGGCAATATTATGCTAGTTCAGGCACTATATGCCATATTGCCCTCAAGGGCAGTCAATATTATTTAAATATCATTACCCGAGAAGGCCCTATGATCCTTAGAGTTATTACCCCAGAAAAATGCCTTAAATGTCCTGTTTTCCGCATAGAAATAGAGAAAATTTTCGCTGGCGCTTCGAACTTGTCTATTTTTCTTGTTACCATTATAGCTGCATCATGTTTTGGGGGATGATTCCCCCCCCCCCCCCCCCCCCCCCCCCACCCACACACACAATTTTGATAATGAGTCCAGCTTACTTTTTTTTTATTTTTTTTTTTTTATTACAAAAACCGCCTAATGATTTTCTTTGATAATTCTCAAAAAGGGATTCAAATGAATAGTTTAAAGGTGGTCATTCACGAGCATCGCTAAACTAAAACGAGAATTCAAGATGCGCTGTGTGTGGTCGCAGCCATATTGTTCACGAAGCTTAGAGCATGACTTAATTTGCATACGGTTTTATGCAAACACACGCTAGCCAATCGCGATCGCGCTGCATTAGCGTACAAGCGTGTGTGTGTGTACGTGTAGAGCATGCACTGTATCATCAATGTTCTCGTGCATCCAAACATGCGAGCAGCCGAATCAATGCCGATAACAAATTGGCTCATGACTTCGGCAATCGTTCGGGCGTTCTAGCTTTCGGTTTTTGGACCACTGCGTAAGAGTCGCACATCGTTGGTATGAATGGGCATCTTGCAATGTTCGTTACCGCGTACGTATTTTGAACTCCCTCTGCACTATGAGGAACGTGCATCTTTAACATCTTTCAACACATGTCTCACACTAAATACGTAGACCATGGCGTCATCAAAGCTGTTTTGAGATGAACAGTAACCACGCCCATATCTCTGTACGCAAGTGTCATTTTGGGGAATTTCCCCGAGTTGCCTTCTGCATGTTTTGTTTTATGACGGCTGGTACTTGTTTATTAAATAATACTTTTGAACCTAATGATATTGAAATATTTTGAAATTTAATATATACTGCATTTAATTTATTATAAACATATTTTTCAAGTCATCAAAAGGTAGAAAATAACTCAATATATTTAACATTAATACACATAATGACATATTGTTGAAAGAGCTAGAGACTAACAATGTCAGCCTACTGTCACCAGGAAAATCTTCGTTTGAGCACATGATTTCTTCAATATTTCACATAAAATGGCGGCACCCCGTGAAAACGTTCGTGAATTAATGACCAAATTGGGAGTGGTAGATGACATGCAAGACCTGAGAATACGAGAGGAACGTCATCATATAGAATACATCGAGATAAAGATCAGCTATGATGAGTTTTTCCGTTCATTTTTACTGCCGAACAAGCCTTGTTTACTCGGCAAGCACACCACTGAACATTGGCGGAGTGTTAGGGAATGGGTGTGTGCAGACGGCAAACCAAACTTTGAGTACATGCACGCAGCATTTGGTAAGTTTTGTGTCACGTCATGTTTGATTAAAGAATCAATATATCTAGTTTGTTTTAATGTATAAACTTTTACTAAATCTGCTTTTTTCTAGATTTCTTCACTTTTTACTTTATTAATATTAGTAATAAATTTATAAAAAGATAATGAGAATGAATGAGATCTATCATTTATTTCTTTTTCTTTTTCTTTTTGGTTAGCGAAGAGAAAAACTCTGGCTAGGTGAGGCTTTTGTCCACTTAATCATTTGTGCTAAATATGACTAAGCACTGTAATGATAAATATGGTCTGACTCTAGCCATTTACAAATGCAATGATATATATATCTTAATTTCTTTTGTTGATGTTGCTCCTTTCCCCCAGGAAGTACTACAGTCCCTGTGGCTAATTGTGGTAGAGAAGAATATTTTGCCCAACCCAAGCAGGACATGAAGATGTCAGACTACCTCAAATACTGGAAGAAACACATCGAGATGTATCACAACTCTTCAGATGGATGCCTCTATCTCAAAGATTGGCATTTTTCAAAGTATGACAAAATTTTATTCTGTAAATTAAAATTATCTACCTTGCTACAATGATTAATATTTGCTTTTTGAACTGAAAAGTAATGTAGAATCTTCTAGAGATATATGTTGTGTGTTTCTTCATAATTTTACTTAATAGAAAATGATGTGTGTAAAATAAAAGATTGTTTGCCGCAGACATAGCATCAAGCATAAAAAGTACATACCAAATATTTTGCTGTCAAATTTATAATTGAAATAAAACTTGTATAATTTGATGTATGCCAATATGAAAATATTCATACTTTGTACAGAGTATTGCCTTTTTCTCTCTAGTGTTTATTTTTTTTCAACATCATCATTTTTAGCTCACAAAAGTGGGGATTTTTGCGTGGTCTTGAATTCATGTTTGTTCTCTGACTCTACATTCAACGATATAAAACAGCTTATAGACCCACAGTATCACATTGATGTGTTATATTTTATTTCAGTACATTGGAAGACATTAATTTGACCCTGCATTATTTTGTATGGGGTTAAAAGTTTTAATAATGCCAACTCTCTTCATGAAATAAGGATACTATGCAAAGTAAGATAGTATTCGTATATTTATACAACCTCTTTTTAAATTTTCTGTAGAGCATTTCCAGATTATGGTGCATATGAGACACCCATCTACTTCACTTCTGATTGGCTTAATGAATTCTGGGATCACCGTGAAGACCATCCTGGGGACGACTATCGCTTTGTGTACATGGGACCTAAAGGTTCCTGGTAAGTTTGTATTTTGTAAGTTTCTACTGTGTTATAAATATGTTTCGGACTAAGCCTTCCCACAGTAAATCATAAGAAGCTGATTTTTCTGTATAAATTTCCATTAGTATTCTTATAATAACCAATTTAGTGTTCGATTTCCATGAGCCATGATTATACAGTCCATTCTCCTTACAATGAGTTATTCTGGACCAAACCAATATTTGCTTCTAAGAAATCTTGTTATCCTGAAAATATAAGACACAAAAACGTGCACATTTTTAAAACCGTGCGATCGGCTGTATTATCCAGAGTTCACCAGTGTGGCTGGCCGACTGAGAACTGCCTCATTATAGCCATAAAGATATTTTGTTTCTGTGCTCATTATAATGGGAGTGAACTGTAATTTGTTTTTAATTAGTGGTATATATATATGCCAGTATAGCCTATTTATATCTACACTTTGTTTGGGAATGAAATGAGGATGTAGTTATATGACATTACACTTTAAACAAGTATTCAGGATGAAGAGAATAAGTTGCAATTTTTATAATAATACTTTCTTTACCATAGGACCCCATTCCATGCAGATGTGTTCCGATCTTACAGCTGGTCAGCCAACATCTGCGGCAAGAAAAAATGGCTTTTCTATCCTCCTGGTGCTGAGAACCATCTCAGGGATACCTTCGGAAACCTTGCATATGACCTTACCTCTCCAGAAATGGAGGATACCAAGAAGTACCCTCATCGTCACAAGGCGGGGAAGCCCATGGAGGTCATTCAGGAGGCAGGACAGGTCATCTTTGTGCCTAGTGGATGGCATCATCAGGTATTCAATCTAGTAAGTAATCCCCACTCATTACCATGGTTATTGTTTTGCACCATAAAACTCGGTTCTTAATGGAATAAGATTGCCTACTCTTTTGCAATGCAGTGTCCTTTCATATTACTGGTAGGCTCTTTTTTGGTTGGAAGGCAGAAAACAGTACCAAGTAGTATTAAGAAACCTCGACCTGCCACTCTCTTTTGCACATGTACCTGAATGCTTGCATGAGTGACACGACATTTGCTCCTGCGACAATTGCTCCTGGCTTTTTGGGGGTCTAAGATATCGGTGTGTAGGGTTGCAATATAGGGTTTTATGTAAAGGTTAGGGTAGGGTATAGTGTGAATTCCAGGGTTGAAGTTAGTCATTGGAATGGAATTTACAGCGGAGCAATGTTGCCAGAGGAAATGCCATGAATTGCTTGTATGGTACTTGTTTTGGCTAATCAGCTATAATGGAATGTTAATGTGATGCTATATGAGCATTACAAATTCATTTACAGGTGCCTTTATTTCAATCCCAGTCCTTCTTATCTTCCTCTCTCTCTTTTGTAGGAAGACACAATTTCTATCAATCACAATTGGTTAAATGGTTGCAATCTGGACATCACCTGGCGGTTCTTACAGTCAGAGCTAGAGGCTGTTCAGAGGTCTATTGAAGACTGTAGAGACATGGATGAATGGGGAGACCAATGCCAGGTAGATTGAGGCATTATATTGGAGTGGTTTATATCTACTTGGTCTAAGAGCAGTTAGTCTAATTGGTTGTTTAACACCACACAGGCTAAACCCATTTGGTCTAATTTCCCTTTGGTCTAATAGGCCGAAATACTTGGTGTAATTGCCAATTCTTCTAATTCCAAAATGAATATTTGGTCTTTTACCATTTTGTTATAGGAATTGACCAAGTGACCAATAGACAAAATGGACACTATATGAAATGGGAATTAGACAAAAAGGTAAATAGGCGAGGTGGCAATTCGACCAAAAGTTAATTACACGTAGGTGAACTTTTTTTCAGACGAAATGCAATTAGACCATGTGGGGTGAGACAAGTTTATAGGCATTAGTCAAAATGGGTTTAGACCAAGTGGGAATTTACCATTGGAGTTTAAACACTTTGAAATTCAAGTTTGTGCATTGCATATAAATGACTACATAAGTGATAGATGTCCTCAATGAAGTGCCATTTGCTTTCCTTTCTATACCAGTATAAAAACTGCCAATGTATCACCAGCATGTGGCCAGTTTTCTATTGTGTGAGTTGGCATCAACTAACCAATTAGAAAATAGTCCACTCCTGTTATAATGATGTGCTTGGGACCAAGTCAATTTCCTCATGAAAAAAAAAATCTTGTTGTACTAAACACCATAGGAACATAGAAACATGCTTGTGTTTGAAATTGGTAATGAGAAAATTTCCTCTTTATTATGAACATTTGTTTTCTCCACGCTCATTATAGGGAAAGAGGACTGTACTCCAATAAAGTGGCTTATAAATTCCTTACCTCATAACAGAATATTAGTGTTTACATATTAAAGTTTTGAATGAGAGTTACATGAATTGCCTTTACCACAGCATTAAGACATTCAAAATTATTTTATTTGTGCTCTAAATTAACCTCAATAATCTTTGTTTGAAAACTCTGTAGCCATAGCTTTAAAGATCAAACTTGAAGAGATAATTTTGTTAGCACTGAAGGCTGTAGGACCCCAAGCAGAAATTGTCTGTTCAAACTGGGTAAGCCCTGTATATAATTCAGTCAACCCCTGTTATAAGCAGAAAACCAATCCAATTGTCTTGTTAGAGTGAAATCTTATACTATAAATAAAGTCACATAGACACACAGGCACATGTTCAAAATTGGTATCGGACTAATCACTTTTTTATTTATGATATCTTGATTTATTCGTCCTCATTATAACACGACTTGACTGAAACAAACCTTAGCTATGTGACTGATATTGATTATGTTATGTCTGTTTCTATTTAATTTCATTTTTCATTTATTGAATAGCTCATCATGAAAGCCAGTAGTGGAATGGACTATGCAGAATTCTTCAATTATCTTCATCTCATATCATCGCGTAGATTGCAATCATGTAGCAAAAATAGGACAAATTCACCAAACCCTGCCACATGTCAGGACGAAAGTGAAACACCAAAGATGGACTCCCCAGTGACACATCAGTGTGAACCTGCATCAAGTGCTGTTAAATCTAGTGAAAGAACTCCAGTGCTAACAAATGTTGGTGATAGAGAGCTGTCCGGAAATCATTTTGTGTTTGATTTGTGGAGGATACAGCAGATATTACTGGACATGAATGGAAATCAAGAATTTAAGGAAATAGACTCTAAGAAATTATTGCAAAAGCCGGAGGAACTACTCCATGATATAAGTACTGAGTTGGAAAGATCATGAGACTTGTATTTTTTATGGTATTGAGCTGTGTCATTGGCACAGGGTTTTGTGACAGAGCAAGAATATTATGCATTTAGAGACTGAAATATCTTGTTCTGATGTGAAGTGAAAAAGTGAAAATTTGTATATTTATATAATATATAATATATAATATATATATATATATATATATATATATATATATATATATATAAGTGCGATGAAACTCAACTTTTTGGACATGACGACGTTTTGTCCAGGTTATATATGTTGGTCACGGCAGAACAACTCCGAAATCCACACTTGATTACACGCCCTCTATATTTCAATACTTCAGAACAACATAATAAACACAAACACGTAACAACTCTCCACGGCCTATTAAGGTAAACAAATACTTGTACATATTATTTATTTTCTTCACTTTTTTGTATACATTATATAAGATAAGATGTTGGTGCCTGATTTTGTTTGTATGATTTACTTTTATTTATTATGGTTTTTGTTCTTGTTTGTTATGATTTTCTCTTCAGAAATCCTGATGAAGGCAAATAAGCCGAAAGCTTGATTAAAGATTCAAAGTCCAGCAACGTCCAAGCTTGTCCTAGACTTTTTATTCATAACACATATATATATATATATATATATATATATATCCAAAAGTCTGCCTGATGATCACACCAGCGTGAAACCAGTGGTAGCAGAAACAGAAAGGTACGCCTATATATATATATATATATATATATATATATATATATATATATATATATATATATGCCACGAGTCGAAGACAAGGAAAGTATGGCCCATATTCTGAACTTAAGACTGAATTAGTATGGGTCACAAGTTTTTGGTGCAAACCTATTGTGCGATTCTTTTTGTCTGATGCATCAGTCAACATCAGACAATAGTATCGCACAATAAGTTTGCATGAACTTGCAACTCAAACAAATTCAGTCTTCAGATCAGAATATGGGAATTATAATAAAATTGCTAAGGGTGTTTTATCAGATTTTAGCTTGTAATTCTGATCCATGGGAAAATTCAAATGAGAAATGTTTTGTATTACTGTATTCGCTGTTATTTTCGCGCGATTAATTTTTCGCGCTTAGAGGCCGCAAAACATATTTGCGGGTTCTTAAATTCGCGCTGAATTTATGTACGAACGAATTAACCCCATTCAAAGCATGCATAATAAATCATGCTCATATATTCGCGTGTTTTAAAATTCGCGCCGTACAATCTTTGCGCGATATCCGCGAAAATAAATGTACCGCGAATATTTCCACGTTTACAGTACCCTGTTGTGGAATTGTTCATACACAGTTAAGTCCACCCCCATTATAAAGGGTATTTGATCAAAGCAATTACCCTGTATCTTGACATTCTCATTATAACTGGCATAGACTGGATACTGTACAAACACGTACAAACATGGCACTTGGACAAGATATAGTTATTTACATCTTCTTTTACTAAAAAATGCAAACCTAAATAAGTTGTACATCATGATCATTGATTACATGTAACTCAAAAGTAAATACGAAATCATAGATTGTTTTCAGCTCAGGGAAAAAGATTGTAAAAGTAGAAAGTTTATCAATTGTCAAAAAGCAATAATGCTGCAAGATTTTTTATCTTGGGTATTACACTTAAAAGTCTTTTGACCAGCTAGTAACCGTCCCTCAAATATTGTGTTTCTACAAAATATGGTGCACAATCCGATACATTCACATAAATCAAAGTACTGGGCAGAATAAGGAACCCATGAAATAATAAAATTAATATAATACATTAAAGGAAAGGGTTATTATTATTTTGTGTCCTGCCAATCTACATAACACTAATTCTCGATTCAGCATAAATAACAAATTGAATGCATTTATGGACTACATCAGAGACAATTTTCTCTTCAGTTCTTGGCTTGATATGATTCGCATACATACTGTTCACAATTCATGTTTTAGTGAATAAGATATGAGAAACCTAAATTATTTTGCATGCCTTTATCAATTGGCTATGAATTCAACTTGCATTTATATCATTAAAAAAGTCAATATATAGCTAGCAATAACTAATCAGGTTTGTAACAAATTAAAATCATACTACTAAAGGTGAGAATGTTCTGTAGTCCCTTGTACTGGAATAACAGCTTGCCCGTTCAAGCTCATCTCCAAATGAAATCCTTTCAAAAGACGCGTCGATGATAAATAGGCAGGAAAAAGGATTCGACGATGATATAACAAGCAGGAAAGTCTAGTCTTGTCAAATCAATTATAATAATATGTACAAAGTTCTCGACTTATCCAAAACATGAACTCCAAAATTCAAACTTCTGGGCCTTCACTTCCTGGAATGAGCTGTATAAGAAAAAAAAATTAATAAGAAAGGTGAAATGTTGTAACCAAATACTTGCCACTGTACATTGAAATGTATCAGGACAACTACCCCCTGGACAATTACCCCAAGGACAAATACCCCCAGAAATATGGTTCAGGTTAGGTTTAAAGGCAAGGGGGTAGTTGTCATAGAACCATATCTCACAAGCTGAGGGCATTCCTAGAATGAAATGAAAGAAAATCTATTCAACATTTTTATTTTGTTTTCAACAATTTGTGACACTTTATGACAATTATGACAAAATGTACAATTCCATGTCCTATATTATGAAGATACACAAATGTTGCGTATTATTATTTAGGATTAAGTTTGAAAAAATGCTACAGGCTCGTCCTGATGCTTCCAAGTATTGCACAATCATGCAGTTAATTTTTATGCTCAAGAGTACACTTTTCTGTTGACTTACAACTCTCCATCAGCATTCAAATAATAATTCTGATAATTTCAATTGTAGGTACATCCTACCACTTTCTTCATGCACTGCAATTCTTCATCATTGACATAGCCTGTTTTGTTTTTGTAATATCACATTTATATTTCTGACTGGTGTTGTAGTATTGTACATGTGAACAACAAGTATTGCTAATAAACTTACCATTGTAATATTGTTCCCATTTAACAAAATCTGGTCCAATTTTGTGACTCTTCTACCCTCTGCTGTAGTTTCACTGTAATAAAAGAAGATCAGGTTTGAAGTGTGTCTATTAATTCCAATATTGCCCTGTGCCCAAAAGTTAAATACCCTTCATTTGTACAAATCTGTAATTTGGTTGCCAGGAGCTAAAATTCAGCACACTTTATATGATGCAAAGCTATTTCAACGTTGCATACATTTAAATACATTAAAGATGTTTAAATATTCAAAAATGAATATTGAATGTTTATGGTGTCATATTTATTAACTTAGTGCAAATGATGCAATCTTAGAACGTTGAAGAAATAAAGTGATCATATATACCTGTAACAGACCTCCCAACCTTTCCGCTTTTGGCGGAAAGATTACGCTTTTTTTTAAGTGTTTACGATTTTCCGCTTTCGTCTATTAATTTTCCGGGAAAAAATCATTCAGATTCAATTGGCATTCCATACAATGTGAAATTGCCGATTTTGACCTTTTCCCAGGCTTTTTATGAAAAAATGATCGCTTGTGCAATTAAGTTTGTGTTTATCGGTGCTTGAAATTAGTTTAAAAAGACTTGATACAAGTCTAGCGTGAATGGAAATCTTAAAATCCCTAGCCCTGCGTGCGATGATTTCAAGACTGCAGGATATAGGCCTAGGGCAATTCTAGCTGTCTCTCAGCCCGCTAGTCCCCCATGATTGAGAGCTCAGTTTTCCATGGCAGTACGACGGGCGGGAATCAAGATCATGGATTATTTTTGAGCTATTTCTTTCTGGATTATTTGGATATTATCATGCCTTGGAATTGCTTTACAACTAAAAAGAACAGCAAATGCATTGTAGCATCATTGATTTGGGGGAAGAAAAATGATTTTTTTTTTTTTTTTTTTTTTTTTTTTTTTTACCGTTCTTTATTTCTGCATCAATTGTGTTCACACTTGGTACATATGATCCTTGGGTAAGTGTTGCTGAGGATGATGAGGTCAAAGGTTATATAGGGGTCAAATGACCCCGCTCGGACGGTACGCTCCCTCGTAGTCGTACAGTTGCAATCTTTTTAGGATTTTCTTTGTTGAAATGTTGGGAGGTCTGCTGTAATGTCATAATTGTATTGTCTACAATATTTTTGTGTCAAAGTGAACATTAGAATATTTTAACTAACCAGCATATTATGGAAAGTACAAAAGCATAAATGACACCATAATATTAACAAGAGAATGGCACCACAGTCACATCAACAATACTGACGAAACCAACCAATACTCTGATTAGCCAACATTGGGTTGGTTTACTTTATAATCAGTTTGAATTTAGTTTGGTGTTGTGACTAAGGCTGTGCATTGAAAAGTTACAAGAGTACATTTATATACTTACAATTCTACAACATCTTCTAATACCATGTCTGTGCAAAAGGAATCTGGGTCAAGGGTCATAACATGTATTTAATACCATTAACCTCTACAACAACTTATGAATCTCAAAACTTTAATACAGCTACATGTATCTGTCTCTCTTCTGCTTTATAATCATACCATTTTTAATTTTTTTTTTTAAAACAATGATAGTATCTAGTTCCGAGTAATAAGTTAGCAAATACAAGGTAAAAAACAAAATCCCTTCAGACAATATAAGAGAATACAGAAATCATAATATCTTTGTTTAACATTTCCCCCTTTTTTCTGGATCCATCCTTTTTATAACCACATATAATAATTGCTTCCTTATACTTATCAAATGATTGTAACTTCAATCCTGTACTTGACACTAAACCCTCCCCTTTAAATCTCTAACACTGTTGCAACCCCAACACAACCATAGATCATGCATGCTTCGACAAAATGAAACCTTTCAAGAGCAATTGTAGCAGGAGCAAATGTTATTTCTTCGTAAGTTACAATTCATCTTGGTTATGTTGTTGAGTGATTAACTAATTTGTTTACATATCAACATCAAGCAAAATAGAACCCAAAACCGATTCATTCCAGAAATTAATCTTTAAATGATCCAAATATTATGTTTCATTTGCAGATTGAGCATCCAATCTAATAACACGATGGAATTACAGTAGAATTTTTTTTTTCATGTTTATGCTAGTCATATTTCAACTTAATTATGATACAATCCATTGGAATTCAAGGATACTGACAAAGTCATCAAAGCCTAGCAGAGTACCAACAATCTCTTTATCTGTCTTCATAACAATGTGTATTCGAGAGCCAATACACTTGTCCACAAGTTCTGAAGAAAAAAAAGGAGAGAAGAAAACAAATAAAAAACAAAAAAAATACAATGGAAATAGATTACATGTTCATTTTTAAAAATAAATAATGCATGGATATATATGCTGTTTTTACTTTGGTCACAAATGCTGCTTTTATATTTCCACTGCAATACTCACTCTAGACTATACTAAGTCTAGTCTCATTCTCAATCCCTCAAGTTAAATACAAGTGGAAGTCAGACCATCACTCAAATCAATGCGTCACTGTGTTTTGTGAAAGTTTACCCCTTTTATTTTCTTTATCCATGGTAGCTGTAGATTTTAAGTAGTATTTTTCAGTTTGAAAGATATATAGACTTCTAGACCTTCTAGACTCTAATGGCTATATCCTCCAATTTGTCTCCTCTCTGCCCGCTCACTGTGTTACCACAAAGTCAATGGCGTGGAACGATGTCTCCGCCACTGAAGAAATGAACAAGAGTGAATGGACTGGTGACTTATAACCAGATTATGCCTATATAATTGATATTTTATAGTGACGCATTGTATTACCGGACACTATTATAATTCCGGACGCACATATTACTGCGCACTAAAGCAATTTTGTGCGCGTAGGTCGGCGCAGTTAAATTCCACACACCAAAACATGGAACAAGATTGCTAAAATGAGGCAAAAAAATATAAGTTTTACCTTATTTATCTCTTTTTTGATAGAAAATGGTTAAATTTTCACATTGCATACCTTTACATTAACAATTGATATAGAGGATCTATTTTTTGATGAAAAAATGAGCCTTGTTTGCCGAATTTCAACCTCTCGCTCGGCGTCCGCTCGATCCGAATGTTGACGTGCGGTTATGTGGCCGTGGTGATTGATTCTAGTGCCGTGCAGCCGGTTCATTTGCGCCGCATGCCGCAGCCGGTTTTCCAATCATGACGATCGCGCAAGCGCAAGAGCGATAGATAGAGAACAGGAACGTCGATAAACATTATCCAAAGTTGATAAGTTAATTGAAACAATTATCTTTCTTAAAAAAGGCTTGGATCACACAAAAAGACAAAGATTAAGAAATAAAGGATATGTTTTATCAAACAAAAACCCTAAATAAATCCAATGCCAGTCTCGTCTAGTCAAGAGCATAAAAATATGATGATCGAAAACAAATTAAAAATAACACGCAATTATAATGTTGTATCCCATAGAGGGGGCGCGTCCGGAATTATAATGCAATTTGTCAGGCGCAAAAATAATTGTTTTTCGTAGAGGGGTATGCGGCAAGCGCGATACAAAGAAAACTGTTGGTAAATATCAAAGAATTTTAACATTTTCATAAATTTGACAATATTTGGAATAGTCTAACTAGTGCATAGTGCGAATTTTTCTTAATTTCATTTCCTCAAACTGTCCTTTTTAAAGCAGTAAAATAAAGGCGTCCGGTATATACAATACACTGCCATATGTGATATGGTTGAATTACAAAACGGAAAGTTTTCGGTAAGAACGCGACAAGCACTGCGCTGCACACGTGCACACGCGGGTGCCGACCAAATGCTACAATGTCGAGCTCATCCACGCCAGCGCAGGCCCGTCGCCGAGCTACAGAGACACGCTCCCAGTCCCAAGGCCAAGCCAAGGACTTGAGCTCCATAAAAAGGAGCTGACATGCACAACTGACAATCATTCTCAGACAAATTCATAACAAAATAGAAATAAAAGGACCTTACCAAGTGGTAAAAGGTGTGACGGATTAGAAGTAGTCATCCTGTTTTGAGCAAATGTAGAAAATCAAGAAGAAATGTCAAAAATTTGTCAGCAGGCAGCTCTTTTCTGAAGAATGAAAAGTTTTCTCTTTTCAGTCATTCCATTTTTTTTTAAATCAAGTGCCGTTTTCGTGAAAACATAACTTAATGAATATTTTGAGAAAAAACAACCGTATAAAATTCTGAGCCTGACGTGAAATATTCAAAATATACTCATATAACTTAAATCATAAAAGAGAGAAATTAACAGTTAAACTTGAAAAAATGATCATGTTATTTTACTTGGGTACGGTGCACTTGACCTAAGTCTAGCAATATTCGAACAAACAAACACGACCACGGCCACCACACTTGCTGAGCTGGGCTTTGACTTTGTACAGTTGTAGGCAGAGGAAAACATCCGAATATAGGTATTGAGTAACATTTATTAATCTTTAATACATCATTCAATGACAACCATGGAAAACAAAGAGGTTGGGGAGATAAAATATTTGTGTAAGAATTAGATCCTTTTTGTTAGGGTTCATTTTAAAGGGTTCATTCACTTCAGTGAGAGTGAGGGTGAGCGAGCGGGAGTTGTCCAGGCATCGCTGCCGTGCCGCCCCCGGCGTGGCCATGCCTGGCGGCCACTGCACATTACGAGATGAGTTTCTATGACTGGGCACCTAACGTTAGAATTTTACCTCAATTTCTATACAGAGTGAAAACAATGATTTTATGAAAATAAGATATCAAAATGAGTAACAATAAATCTGAGTGTTGAGAGAAGAATTTGTTGTTAAAAATACTGGGTTCATTTTCTCTGTATGGTGAGAGTGCCTAAGTCTGCGCGGTGCCCATGTCTGCGCACCCACGTAAATGCGCGAATTTTATAGAACAAAACCCCTAACTAATATCAACCTGCAATCTTAACCTCAACAATCCATTTTGATACCAAAAACTGCGAAAAAAATTGATTAAAAATGGTTTTCAGCAAGTTATATTTGCTACCCTGAAAATTTCAACCATTCTCAAAAAGTGAAAGTCAAAAACTTGCGTGCGCTTGATTTGCGTGCAAAATGAGTTAGTGCGCAGACATGGGCACTATTCAATTCTGCAATACAAAATGACAGCCCTTCGAAAAGTCGCAAAAAAACATTGTTCTTGTAAATTAATTCTTGAGATTTTTTGATTAATTGATCAATAGAATAGGAAGAATGGAAAAATATTGATGAATCTTAAAATAATACTTTACTTTTTATTGAAATTGAGGTCAAATTTTAGGTGCGCAGACTTGGGCACCGCCATCATAAAGTTAACAGTTAAAGTTAGACCTATTAAACGTTAGGACTAACGATAGGAGTCTAACGACGGGTCTAACTGTTAGACGTTAAAGTCCTAACGTTAGATTGGGGGTTGGGTGTCCGGACACTTAACAAAAGTGAAGCCTTGTTTTTTGTCTTTGGATTAACAAAAAAATATATTTTAATTTGAATCGTGCTTATCTTATCATCATCAATATTTGTTCTTCACAATATTTTCTACCCTTTGTGCTAAAAAAATACAAAAATATTGCTTGCAAAACCTTTTCAAATGGCTGATAAAAATTGACTGTCCGGACACCCAGTTAGTTGTTCGAACGGGTTGGGTGTTCAGACACTCAATTTTGATAACTTATTTAAAAGGGTTTAAAAGTAATGTCTTTGTAGTGTTTTAGCACAAAATGTCAGAAATATTGTGGACAACAAATATTGATGATGATAATGTAAGAAGTATTCAACATATATTTTTGGCTTAATCCTGAGACAAAAAACCAGACTTCATTTCTGTTAAGTGTCCGGACACCCAAATCCCCACCCTACTTAAGTAATACTCAGACCGAATGTTTCTCTCACATGTGGATTAGTTTGGACCTGAAAATGATTCTGAGCAAATATAATTTAAAATGTCTTGTGTGATAATGAAGTCAGAAGAATATAAGACTAGATCTATTCTAATTAAGAAGAAGATTTCAGTGCAAGTTCTACTTTCCTTTCATTCTGTATTTCCTTCAGTGGAATAGCCAGGATGTCAGCCGTGTTTCTTCATGTAGGACAATGCGGTAACCAGCTAGGCCAACAATTCTGGCAACTAGTCCAACAAGATGAGGAAAGCAAGTAAGTTAGTGGTGACAAATATATGTTTTGCCATAAAGGAAATGCAACTCAATGCTAGAAAATTGTAATTCCTCAGTATTTTAGACAAAAATTCTTTAACTGCTTCACAACTTTCTTCATCTTAATGTCACCTCCTATCCATGGCATTAAATGCATTTCTTGTTATTTCGAATTTTTTGAAATTGAAAACAAGCTTCTGCTCTAAATTGTTTTACTGTAAGTGGAACAAGATATTTATTAACTTGACTTTCAGAGAAACTTCTATCTAAAAATAAAAATTAAAAACGTAATTTATTGATGTGCATTGACTTGACTCAGGTTTTAAAAGTATACTGACAAGATTTATTCCTTCAAATGCACTTTGCACTGATACTGGCTAATATTAAAGAAACATTGAACAATTCAAAACTTTATATTACACTAAGAAGCTGTAAAAATGTAATGTGATGCATGGTACGAAAAAGATATGTTATTGTTTCTGCTATGATTATCATTATTTTTTTCTTCAATTCATTAAAAAGATGCTTTTATTTTCATTGTAGGCGCACCTTTTCCCGTAGAGATAAGAGGCTCCCTTCTCTCCATGTTGATACAGAGAAGAAAGTGATTGCAAAGCTGCTTAGAAATAGTAAACAGTAAGTTCCATTTCAAAATAAAAAGTCACATTTTATTCTAATAAAAAATAGTTTAGTGCTTGCCTTATGCAATCCTTTTAGCTTTTCAATAAAGGGAAGTAGTGTACATGTAGACCTATATGTGGTAGGCGCGAATCTAGCGTTATCTCTTACAAATTTGCCAGATTGTGTGGGGACAATAGCAACTGTATATGATTCTTGTGCATGGGCCGATACAATTCTTTGCAGAGGAGATGCTGGATCTGCTACTATGTGGTACTAAGATTATGGAAGGAGATAAAGAAGTTTGTTGAATAACCTTATACCGGTATCAAGAACCTTTGCAAACATACAACTTTCACAAATTGTTACCCTCTTTGCAGTAACAATTTTTAAAACTCTCCCTTAATAATGTATTGATTGTTTAGTTGGATATTGAAGAACATGATTTTATCATTGTTTTAGATTACCTGTAAGAGATGAGAATATCGTTTTGAGCAAGCAAGGTAGAGGAACAAACTGGGCAATGGGTAAGTGAATATTTTACATGATAGTCCAGTAGATGGTCCCATAGGCCATGTACAAGACCCGGAAAAGTCTTTAAGTACAAGGTTTTTTGGTTGATTTCGTGTCATATGGGTTATTTAAGAAATTCAGCTTGGTTGCCAGCTTGGCAACCTTGGGCAACTTTTTATTTGCATAATTAGAAATGAACCTAATTAGCATATTTTGTGTATTGGATATGTGGCTAATCGTAATTCAAGAACCCCGAAATAATGGATGAAACAACTTTTAAGGGTATTTTACGAAGAGAGATTCATTTATGATATTATTTTTATCATTTTAGTAGTGCTTTGTCTTTAAATAGCCTAATTAGCATAAAGATCTAATATGCATATTAGCTATGCATTAATATTAGCCTATGGGATCAATTATCAATTTTTCTTATCTGGAAAGCCTGAATATTGTGCAATACAACATTGAAATCACTTTTATTGAAGACATCCATTAATTCGAGATGATATGTTTTTGTAGAATATATATATTAGCATAATACGAACAATGGCCTAATTAGCATCAATTGTAATATGGAATAATGGGTTAATCTTAATTAAAGAACCCTGGAAACGTGAATGAAACGACTTTTTAAGGGTATTTTACGACGAGGAATTCATATATGATATCAGTTTTATCTTTTAAGTAATGTTTTGTCTTAAAATGGCCTAATTAGCATAATGAGCTAATATGCATATAAGCCTATGCTGTAATATAAGCCTAAGGAATTAATGTTCATTGTTTATTTAGAAAGCCTGAATATTGTGTAATACGACATTGCAAATCACTTAAGACATCCCATTAATTCATAGATGATATATTATGTGGAATAAATAATTAGCATGAAAGAACAATGACCTAATTAGCATATCATTTGTAATATGGGATTGGGCTAATCTTAATTAAATAATCTGGAAAAGTATATAAAAAGTCTTTTTAATGCTACTCTACAACAAGGAATTCATTTATGACAATATTTAGTACAAGTAAGAATTTGCTTTGTTTTTAATTAGCATATTCATCACAATGAGATAATTATTATACATAATTGTTTTAATCCTATGTGATTAAATTCAGTATTTATCTAGAGAGCTTGAACACTGTGCAATGCAACATGTAAGTCACTTAATTTAATTATCATGCTGATAATATATTGCATTTTTAATTACCTATATAGTTAGCATAATTAGAATAACAACTAAATCAGCATAATATTATCTGTACCCCCCCCCCTTCAACATACACGAAGATACCCATTTTGGTACGGGAAGCCATATCAAAATTACCCTCTACAGGGCCGCGGAGCGTTTTGAAAGTGGAGAGGCTGAGCCAAAGTGGGGGAGAGGGGGGGGGGGGCTGAACAGGCCAGAAATCACAAATATATATACGGTCATTTTTTGCATTTTTGTACATGTTTGCTAAAAGAAAGAGTGGGGTTCAAGCTCCCCCCCCCCCCCCCGGCTCCAAAGCCCCTGTCCTATTACAGCCTTTATAAGGGAATCTGCATTAAAATTACCTCCTATTACAGCCATTTGAAGAGGGAGGTAGTAAAATTACCCCTATTTCATAGGCTTTTGGACCACATTCGGACCCTATTTCATGATTTGTCCTAAAACTTTTTTTAAAAGGTAAAATTGTGGTAGTTTTTATTTTTATTTAGTTAATATTATATGGTCGAAAAACCTGTAAAAGGGGTAATTTTAATGCAGCTTCACTTCTAAGGCTGTAATATGGTGTAAGTTGGACATTGCTTCCCCTACCAAAAGGGGTACGTGTATGGTTGACTCCTACATGTATATGGGCAGGGGGAGGGGGGGCAAATACAGATAATATGCTAATTTAGTCGTTATTCTAATTGTGCTATAACTATACTATAGGTAATTAAAAGTGCAATATATTATCAGCCTGCTAATGATTTTAAGCGACTTACAATGTTGCATTACACAGTGTTCAAGCTCTCCAGATAAATAATGAAATTGAATCACATAGCATTAGCAATAAGCAATAATGCATAAATTATCTCATCGTTATATATGCTAATTAAAAACAAAAGCAAATCTTACATGTACTAAAATATTGTCATAAATGAATTCCTTGTTGTAGAGTAGCATTAAACAGACTTTTTATTTACTTTTCCAGATTATTTAATTAAGATTAGCCCCATATCCCATATTACAAATGATATGCTAATTAGGTCATTGTTCTTTAATGCTAATTATATTATTTCCACATAACATATCATCTCATGAATTAATGGGATGTCTTCAATAAAAGTGATTTGCAATGTTGTATTACACAATATTCAGGCTTTCTAAATAAAAAATGAACATTACTTTCATAGGCTAATTATTATGCTAATTAGGCCATTTAAGACAAAACCATTACTTAAAAGATAAAACTGATATCATATATGAATTCCTCTTCCTAAAATACCCTTAAAAAGTCGTTTCATTCACGTTTCCAGGGTTCTTTAATTAAGATTAACCAAGATTAACCCCATATTCCATATTACAATTGATATGCTAATTAGGCCATTGTTCGTATTATGCTAATTATATTATATTTACAAAATATATCATCTCATGAAATAATGACATGTCTTCAATAAAAGCAATTTACAATGTTGTATTGCACAATATTCAGGCCTTCTAGAAAAAAAAAGAAAGAAGATAATTATTAATTAATCCCATAGGCTAATATTAATGCATAGGCTAATATGCATATTGTAGCTCATTATGCTAATTAGGCTATTTAAAGACAAAGGCAATACTTAAAAGATAAAAATAATGTCATAAATGAATTTCTCGTCCTAAAATACCCTTAAAAAGTCGTTTCATCCATATTTTCGGGATTCTTGAATTGTGAATTAGCCACATATTCAATACACAAAATATGCTAATTAGGTCATTATTCTAATTATGCAAATAAAAAAAGTTGCCCAAGGTTGCCAAGGTGGCAACCAAGCTGAATTTTCTTATATACCCATCTAGAACACAAATCAACAAAAAAACCTTGTACTTAAAAACTTTTCCGGGTCCCCAACATTTCTACTGGACTAATGAAGGGATTTGTTGCTTTTGTGATGGTCCTCTTTTTGATCGAGTATCAGCTGTATTATGATAATGTAGGGAGCTTTCAATTATGATGGTGCCAAGCAATATAGGATACCATAGGATGCTTACCAACTTCAGTGAAATTTTTTGACTGATGATGATGATAGGTGATAGGTAATCTTGCCATTTTTTTGTTGGTTTTATTACAAAAAGAATCAATGTCAATTAGGATATCATGGTCCTTGGATTAACCATATTCAGACAATGGGTGACATCACACTAGAAATAATGCGGAGAGAAGTAGAATGGTGTGATTTTTTCTCTGCATTTGACTTGCCGCCATGTAAAACAAATTTTTGATGTGTGTGTTCTGATGAATGGGTAATTATGAATTGCTAATTTCATTTTTTTTCTTAGGATACCATGGGACGTCTACCAACCCTAGTGAGGCCATGGTCGATCTCACACTAGAAGCCATGAGGAGAGAGGTGGAAAGATGTGATTGTTTCTGTGGAACCGTGATGATGCATAGCCTTAGTGGGGGAACTGGTTCAGGTATATCACATTAATATCTTGAAATCTCAAAGGCGGTATAGTTCAGCATTCCTTTAATTCATGTAGCATATGAGAAAAGTTTGCCTGTTCAAGTGTTGACCTGAGTATTTAATGCCAATGTCCTGAGTGTGTGAATAGAAAATCTGGACTGTAGTTAATTACTTATAGAGAGAAAACCTCCCAAAGAATGTTTTTCTGACCCAGGATGCAGCATTCTGATCTAGTCCACCTTGATTATAAAGTAAATTTTGTATAAGTTGAATGCCTTTTCAAGCCATCTTTGTATTCTAAACCTTCATAAGTCAATTTTTTTCTAAGTTGATGCTATTTGTTCATTCCTGACTTAGGCAAGGTTGACTGAGTATCAACTTGAATGATTACAAACATACACACTACTCTGTACAGCTTTCCTTTATTAAACAAGAGGCATTCTATTTTTAGTTTTGGGAAGTCCCATTCTAGGCTAATTTTCTTTTTAAGTGTATATATTCTGTCAAAATGTTCACAGTCTCGCTAGGTTAGTCCCAATCAAAAATTTAAAAGTTGATAATTTTTTGCTTGTTTTGTTGTTGCTTGCAGGACTTGGTTCCCGGCTGTGTGAGGCTGTGAGAGATACATATCCCATGGCTTACATACTGGATGTAGCTGTAGCTCCCCATACACAAGGCGAAAGCCCTCTTCAACACTATAACAATCTCTTCTGCCTCTCATGGCTACAGAAGTGAGTATAATTCTTCCTTGAAAAAAAAAATGAACAACTTTTCCCTGAAAACCCTGCAATCTAAGGCTTGATTATCACCAAGAGAATCAGTGATGCAAGTTGCTTGAATGTCACAATTTCTCCCTGGTTTTCTGTGTTTTTCATGGTTATTTTTTTTTTATTTCAGTACATGTTTGTAGATGATTTTATCCTGTACCACAATGATATAGCCTTGCATTATCTACAGGGCTTTAATAAAACAAGGACAGTCAAGGTGTAAGTAGCATGGAAAGCAAAGTTTTCTTCCTCATGTTATTATGTTTCTCACTGTTGTGTATCTTTGCTCTGCGTTTACCTATCATAGTGTCATATTATCACAATGAAGGATGTCTTACTGTATGGATCTACAAGGTTTGGCTATCCCCCTTTAGCAACTTTGATGCAAGTGATAATAATAATAATCATTTTATATACCTCAAAATGGCAAATTGCCTCTAAGCGGTTGGGAGAAAAGAAACAACTGAAAAAGAAATGTTGTTGTTGTTGTTTTTATATTTTACGGCGCTTTCATTCATTATATATATACTTTGCAATACAAATTGTATCAAAATTAAGATCACAAATTACAACTACAACTAGTCTGTGGAATCTTCACCAGATCATGAAGTAAGAAGTAGCATGGATAACATATTTTGTCATGTTCAAACGTGAGTGACACAACTTTTGGACTGATAGAAGGGCGCATATCTTTGCACTTGTAGGTTATGAATGGATCATGACTACCATATTATGTATAATGTAGGAGTGGCATGTGTCATTACCAGTAGGATTTGAATTTTACAATTGGTCCTGGGAATTATGATTAAAAAACGGTGCTTGAGTGACACGACAGAAAAAAGACATGGGTTTCTGACCATCATTGGTTATGGTTGGAATTGTGCCCAAGTAGAACTGTAAGGGTACCATAAGTGCTGGTATATGTATATGAATAGTGTACCTCTCTGACATTTATTGTGTTTATCAATCATTCCCTCTCTGTTGAAAATGGTCCACCTCAATGTGTCGTGAGTGACACGACATCCAAAATGTGAGTGACACGACCAGTGCCTTAAATTCAACATTTCAAGTAAATAACTAAATCCAAATTACCTGTATTTATATACCATGTTAGAGTAGTCCATGAAAATTACTTTAAGCAAAAAAAATCTGACAAAAGTGATTGGTATTAAGAATTAGAGGCATTTAAAGCACCATAGTCCCATACGTGCAAATTGCTGTTTGCTCAATTATTCAGCGCAAGAAAACTGGATCACATAATGTTTGAACTTAAATAATTGTTTGTATTGTAAAGAAGCCTTTGTGTTGATTTCAGATCCTAATTTGCATTTTCAAAGGCACAGCGCCACATTGAAATTTCAGCTAAATGTCCCACTTAGTCTGAATATGACCATTTGTAGTTTCTCATTATTGCTGTTTCATCTTTTGTGACAGGTTTGCTGATAGTGTCATCCTGTACCACAATGATGAAGTCTTGCATCATCTACAAGGAATGAATATCACCAAGGGTGACCGTGATGCTACCAATGTAGATATCACAATGATGAATAAATACATTACAGATTCACTGGCTGGATTATTATGCCCTATTACAAGTAATACTACAAGAAGGTATGGTTCTGAATATATGCAAATAATTTGATTTAGATAGCGATGTAGAATAATGATATACAGGGATCCTTAGCAAAACTTCTAAAGGTTCCAAGCCAATTAAATAGATGACATTGAGCATCAGGCTCTATTCTATTTAAAGTTAAACTACACAAGTAGCTTTTGCAGAGGTTAAACTCCTATCATCGAAGGATTATTTAACAAAAAATATCTTCTGTCATTACTAACATTATAACTAACAGTAAAATAACAATTTACTTTGCAATCTTTTGTTTAGAGCAGTGGTTTATTTCAAGTATTTTAAATTGAATAAGTCCAACTTTCTAAGAAAAATAACAATAATATTCTTCTCAATAAATTTCTCATTAGGGTCATGAAATGTAGCTATGAGATATAATTCAAAAATTTTCCTGAACATCCGGACAACTGTGATCCTTTATTTGATATACAGGGTAGTTCTTCTGACATTGTTCTCAATTTAATGCTGTCAATTCATTCATTTATTTCATATAGTGGCATATCTTGTGGCAATGAACCTTGGGAGCTGCTGAGATCTGTTGCTCCAATGCCTGCACATAAGTTTCTGCATGTGTCACATGTCATGAAAAGGTAATCAGTTTGGATTTTATGACTTCATGCCAATAAAACGGCTCATTATGTTCTGTTGAAAGATGTTTTTTTTTGTGTGAAATGTTTCTTCTTTAGTAATTTAAGTCTTGTTATAAAGGTCACTCCTGTAATAATAGACTAAGCTTGGTTTGTGATGAGATTTGTTTCTTAAAAGCCTGTTTAGTCATGTCTCACTTACCTGATCTTGTTCAAGTAATGTTCCTATGTAGGTGTTGTGCAGACATGATGAGAATATATTTCAAATAAACTACTTTACATTGAATGTTAATCCACTCTTCTAAAACAAACAAAATAAATGTTAATCACTCTTTTAAAAACTTGTAGGTCATGTTGATTTGACAGCTTATTAAATGAGTAAATAATACAAACTGCCCATTGAAATGATTGTATTGTGTATTAAAATCAAATAACAACACTGATGAAAATGTATCAAAATCTTCATGTGTTTTATGTTTCCTTTTCATCATAGTAAGTCAACTTGGGAGTCCATGACTACCAACCTCATACAGAATGCTGTCAGATATGATGTAGATGGACAACATGTATCCTTTCTTTTGCAGTCTGTAATATATGTTACTTGTAATATGAAACAGATTTTCTTGTATTCCTGCCAGTTTTAAGTTGGATGCTTCGGTCACATTTGCTTAATGTCTATTTTAAATCAACTATTAAAATAAATCACTAGTTTATCAGTGAATCGCAATCCAGACTGTAGCATTATGTTCTTGGTTTATGTCCACTTTGTCCAACAGCAGATTCTATGATTGTCTAGTATCATAATGTGCTAAACCCATTTGGTCTAACAATTTGGTTTAATTTCCCATTGGCCTATAAACACATTCTTGTATTGGTCAAATGACCACTTGGTATAATTGCCTTTTCATCTAATTTCCAAATGACTATTTGGGCCTAATACAGTTTGTTTTCCACTTTTTCTCACTGACCTTTATAGTACCATCCAAATACATTGATTCTGTTATTAAAGATTATTGATTCCTAGTTTTGTGATATGTGCTTTCCATGTATTTTCCTTAATAACATTGTTTGATATCAGTATTCTTCTTTAGCTTCTCTTGTAGCAGTAAGAGGAGACACCACATCATCTTTCACAAGGAGTCTTCCAACCATTGAGAGAAAACTGAAAGGAGCTCTAAACTTTGTTGACTGGAATCCATTCCCCATAGACTTCTGGATAGGTATGTTATTGGAAGAATTAGATTTACACAAACAGATCAGAAATTCAGAATTTTTTTTTTTTTTTTTTTTTTTTTTGCTTTCATATCCTCAAATTAATGATTTCAAGTTGACTTGATAATTGTCGTAGGTCAAAATTAAAAAATGGTCAAATGTAAAGTATTGCTGTATTCAACTTTTAAAAATCCAAAGTCTGAATTTATGTTGACTATACTTGGAGCTTATTTTAGTCCCCTGCTTCATGGAAGGTTAAGTATTCTATTCAGTAAAAATTTCATCGGCCTTTTTATTTAGTTTACGATGAGGAGTGTAATCAGTTTATAATTTATATCTCCCAGAGCATTGCGATCCTCAAATATATATCATTACAGTGATCCCACATTTTTTGTTGTTGAATTCCTTGAAAGCTGTGTGCTCCAAAACCAATTGTTAATATTGGACCAGCTTGAGCACCCAGCCTCTTGGATATGAGCTCTTTACAAGTAGCCAACATCATGATTAGATACAAATATACTTTTGCTTTTTACCTCTGCCTCTCTCTTTCTCATTCTTTTAATCTTCTATTACCTTATGCTTTGTTCTGATTAGTTTAAATGAATATGTATGAACTTTATGAGTGCAATATACTATATTATATATTTTGTTGCTTTTGTTCATTGTACTAGGAGCAGCATGTGTTGGCGCATAAACCTCAGTGTAAAAGTGTTGTATTTTGCTTTTGTGTACCCTGGCCCACATGCTGCTCCTATTTCTTTCTATGATTCTCATTTTGATAGATATGTCTTCTCAAAATGTCATGTATTTGTACTTTCTATGAATGGTTGAATAAATAATAATGATAATGATAATAATAATAATAATTTTTTTGTTATTGTTTGATGCACTTTGTAGGAAACCAGCAAGGAGTTTTGCCTAAGGATTCTTCTTCTATCACAGCATGTGTGAATAGCAGTAGAATCATGAGCACGATGAAGAGAGTGCAATCTAGAGCACAGTCTATGTTTGAAGCCAAGGCCTTCTTACATTGGTATCAGAGGTACAACTGCGATGAGGTTTGTAAAACTTTTATATTATAAATTTGATATCAGATAATCATACATTTTTTCACTTTCCTGTACTCCAGCACTTTGATTAAAAAGTTTTTCAAATTTCACACCATTGATTGCAAAGTTAATTAGGTATGTTTTCATACCTGAAGCTTTCACATGATGTGACTGAAAATTCCATTCATATTGTTGTCTTAAAATCCATGGGATTATTTTTGTAGGTATACATTGTAGGGCAAATATGGAAGTCTTTATTTTGTACCATTATGTGAACAATCAATTTGAATATTTTAGCAGTTGAAGGTTTCACAGTGCACCAAGTATTCTTTCTTGAGATTATGAGTTGTCCTGTAAAGGATCTACTCACCCTCGATGTTTTGATGAGCATTTTCCCACCATCTTCAGTAGAATTTTAATCTTGAAGTTTATCTCTAGGCTATTTAATGTGATCTTTCTCAAAATATTGTCGAACACTTTCAGACGGACTTTGAGGAGGCATTTTCCACTGTGGACCAAGTCATCAGGGATTATAAGAGCGCAGCTGACGGTTGAAGAAATCCCCACCAAATGACGTTGATCCAGAGCTGAGGAGGTTGCAGATAGATGGATGACAAGGATGGGGATACCGGTGGAAGCCAACTTCTTTGTGTTGTACTGGGATCTGTGTCGTGATCTGAAGGTTAAGTCACTGGACTGCGGCACTGCGGCACACAAGGTTTGACTCCACTGAATCCATACAGTGAGGATGGATAAACTGTGTGTGAGTGTTGGGAAGAGCAGATCATGGAACACCTGCTGGTATGCCCCCACCTAATTGAACCATGTACCCTTGACGATATGGAAGGGTTTAACCCCAAAGCACATTCCTGCGAGCTGCGTCCAATGCTGGACTGGTGTAATATAATAAAATGTATTGACCCGAAAATAAGAAGACTCCACATTATTAGCATCCTTGGTAATTGATTGAGCTATTAACAATGGGAACCAGATGCTTCCTGTACATGTAATAGCCAAATCTTGCCTTGATATCAAACCTGTTGAGATCTTAGAGGGTCAGGGTTCTAAGATGATGTCATGGAAAAGACACAATTATACCAATGTTACTGATTTTGCATGCTCCAAGAGACAGAAGCATGTCTTTATTAACAGAACAAAGATCAGAGCAATTACATGTCACACCCACATTCGGCAGTACAATCCTTTTTCTCAACTTTTATGTATAATTCTGATGTTACAGATGTTCTACCACTTTTCCGATTCTTAACACCTGTCCAATACATGATGTGATCGTGAGGTTGAGCCCTACAGATATACAGGGTTTTGGATAGGTGGGACAAGGTGTAGAAAAATAGAAATTAACAGTTAAAAGTGTTGTAGTGTGCAGCTGTTGCTGTGTTCGCCAAAACAGGCAGGGAAGCTACCATGATCTGATGGATAAAGTAGGGCAATCAGTAAATTTTTGCACCTTTTAATGCACCATAAAAAATTTGGTAACGATTGAAAGCATGTTAACCCTTTAGCACCTAAAACCGCCGAAAACGCCAGTCGGCATACTCACTGCCCCAAACCGCCCCTGTTTTATGCGCGCTCTGATCATTATAATATCAAAAATATGTGATCAAACATGCCAATACTTGATGTGCGTTACCCATGGGATGTGTGCTGTCCGATTCTGTACAAAAAAGTAAGTTTTAAGAGTATTTCGTATTGAAACACCCTGATGCAAACACAGCAAAACCCTTTTCGTTAGGGAGTAAGCTGACACTTTTCATGCAGTCTCTAGGTTCTAAAGGGTTAAACAAGAATTGTAGTAGATAGGCAGCATGTAGTAATTACATTATCCATGAACCTATCTCAGGTTGGCCAACAGGACATTGCAGGATAATGTTCTAAGCTGATCTTGATTAAGGTTTATTACTGAGCCAAAGCATCATTACCACAAATCTTGAGCCATTGATTTGAGACACTTTAAAATTATTTCTAATTACTGTGGCAGCCCTCTGTCTTTGATTACTAGTAGTTGTTTGTAATGTGGCTGAATGTAGAGACATAGCGGAATGTAGATTCGTTTTCCCAAAGTATATGGGATTCGAGAGTTGAGTAGTACTGTAGGCTATGGTGTATTGTCTGCAGGTGAAAATACAGGGGAATAATAGTGGGGCGGATAATGTATATTGGAGGTTCTATATTTAAATTAATGGGAACACATTGCAATAAATTACACAGTGTAGAATTAGTTTATCGTGTCTCAATTCCTGTTTTTTAATGTACACGCAATTCACTCACACACAAAATAACATAATTGGTTTAATGCCACCACATATTACCTGTATTCAGTATTGGACAGGCTGCCAAAATTCAGAAAGCTTCTCGTATTTCCGCTCTACTTCTGATTATCCGCACAGCTCAGCTCTTGATGACAAAAGTGAGATTTTGAGAGCGGGACCAGGTATTTATGCTCTATCGTGCGTGGAAAATATGTGGGTTTAGCATCCACCATGCTATCAAAGGCGTTCTTCCAGAGCATGAAATGAAGTGGATCACCTTCAAACACAGGAACTTCGATCTTTGGTAATGGATTGGTCAACGTTGTGTTGTTACTTGTCACAATTTGTCCCATGGCTACCCGGCTAAATTGCGTGATACAACCTTCTAGTGAAGACGCTATCTTTTCCCATCCTGCTGGCACTCCTGGGCTACTGGCTCCAGGGCTACTGACTCCTGGGATACTGGGAGGTGCTATATCAGGGCGGAAAGGAGGTGTTGGAATCTTCTCCTGAGAATCAAAGAACCTCTTCATTCCTTGACTCTTCTTTTCCTCTGTCAGCTCTTTGAATGAAATCTTTGAATCATCATCAGCATCATGTTCGCTTATCTCTTCCAACATCTCCAGCTGTGTATCAATCTCCCCCATTTCTAGCCTATCAGCTAGGTTTGCTGTCTTTGCAGCGATCAATTTCTGCTTTAGTTCTTGCTTTTATTGGAGGGCAATTTGTGTTGCTGTTGTTGAAGAGCTAATCGACGCTGTTCAGCTTCAATCTCCTCTTGTAGCAGCTTTTGCTGGTCGTCCTTAAATGACTGCTTGGCCTGCAGTGCAGCTTTGCGAAGATATAGTCTCTCACTCTTAACTGACAGATGTGACTTGGTGAGACTCCTCTTACTTGTTGTGCTTCGCCTGCTAAAAAGGCTTGGTGCACTTTGTGTAGAAGAACTTCAGGCATCTCTCTTACTAAGTTGGAAGCTTCTTCAGCTGCATCATGTTCTCTCAAGGTTTCCTTAAAGTTCTGAACTGGAGGTGTATATCACTGACTGCATCAAACACTTATATTTATTTATGGCTGCCGTCCTTTACCCTCGGTAACAGGACAGAGTTCAAAGTCAAATACATCCCAACAGAAATTAATTCACGCAAATGGTGTTGGCTCATGTTAAAATGTAGCTTTATTTCATCATCCCAACCGTATCATCAATGAGCGAGATAAAATACTGAAATACAAGCAAAGAAAATGTAGAAATAAGTAATTTAGTTCAAAGTATAAACAGTTTACAATATCGTTGTACTGTAACCACTAACTAATATAATTCACTGAAACTATACATGTAAAACATGACAAGGTGTATACAAATATTAACTAATAAAACGACATTCCTCTTAAATAGCTGTCTTCTTACTGTTTGTTTCAGTTTGAAAGCTGTTTTTTCAATTAACAGTTCTTTTCAGTTTTCAGTTATGTCCACGCATTGTTTGCTTGTTGTCCTTTCTTTTCTCCTCTTGGTGAAGCAAGTATACACTGAACTGTCTGGGAAGTGAAGTGATTCCATGTTGTAGGTGATCTTCACTCCAGGTGGAATGACGTGCTTCCCCTTCTGGAGACTTTGCAACCATCCTCAGCCTAGCGCTAGTTCCTGGCGGCCCGGAAGAGTTGATCGACATCTTGTGTGGGCATCCTCTTCCGTCTGTATGGTCTGTCTGGCATGCAGCATTGGCTAGGGGCCCTTACTATAGGTGGATCTCGGAGAAGAACTGTTAGAGGTCTCGGTATGGGTAAACTTACGTGTCTGCTGGCTATCCACTCTTTGGCATGGTAGGTCAGGTTTTGAGGAACTGCGTGGACTTCTGCTGGTGTCACGATGAGACCCCTGATAAGTGCATCTTGGAGGACCGTTGTCATTCATTTAAAGGTCATGTTTCTATGTTGTGTCTTAAAATTCCTCATATGAAAAATAAATAATCATGCAATGACAAAGAACTTGAAGCGAATGTAGATCACATCATCAGCTCCAAGATCAAAAAGATCATCAGGGTTGCGTATTTTCTCGCCATCATCCATCTTGCAGATAAAAGTCCCTTACCTTGTCGCCATACTCTTAACCCCATCAATCTTTTTGACTGCCATGATCAACGAGTACTGCATTCTGTTTAGGTCCTCATTCACATAGACCCCCTATTTCAAAAAAGTTTAAGAGCATACTCTTTCACACCTTCGGCACACTGTCAGACTCTCAACTTAAGCTCAAAACTCACCTACAACACAAATTAATTGTGACAAAGTGGAGTTGAGTGTAGCAAGAAGAATAGTCTCACCAACAGAAAGTCCACTCTCTTCATATTCTTTACAAATGTGAGTATCTTCCTTCATCACAAGGAAAGCTATCACACGACCTCCTGCAACATCATTGCCAAGGTGAAATGTTATTCCCTTTGTAGGGAGACCTGGAACAATACCAACAATCACCTCTCCTGAGATCAAATCACAACTCAAATGGAACAATACCAACAATCACCACTCCTGATCTAATCACAACTCAAATTCAATTTGTACAAAGGAACAGTTGCCAATCCTCTATTCACATCAAAGTGAAGTTGCAGACAGTGGCCACATTGGAATCTTGTCTTTTATTAGTCTCTTATCCAGTCACTTTTTCATATTCGTAACACCTGCTTGAAGCTGTCCTTGTCTTTGAGATCAAAACGTGCTCGGTACAGGGCATCTCTTCTCTTCTGCGGAGGCCAAGCTTATCTTTGACCCTTTCACCTTGTGTTACCTTCATCATCCAAGCACCGGTAGTCTTGAATGAATCCCCTAATCGCTCATGAAGCAGGAATTTGGCATGTTCATAACCTCCTTTGGGGTCCATTACCATACAGCCATGAAGGACTCTCCCTGCTACTCCATTGCCAAGGTGATAAAACTGGTGGAGCTTAGCTGCATCATCTATTGATATCCTTTCAACCCTATTCTTGAATGCTTGCCAAAATTCCCAGAACATAAGAGGATTACCATCATACATGTATGTCATAAGTTCTACACAGGGCAGGAGCATCGATTCCATCATACGCTGCTGCTGTTGTTAACCCTGGTGTAGAAACTTGGCAACCTTTGTCTCTGATGATCTAAAAGAGTTTCATCTGCTGGATTTGGCTTAGCAGGTAACAGCACAACTTTCTCCACTACATTGAATATTTTTAACTGTGAGCTAACTCAGGCTTCTCTACCAGATCCTGTATTGACCTCAATCTAATCCTCTCCTCTTGACCCCAACTTAATTATGTTGCGACTTTGGGTAGGGGTGCATCCTGCCCCAAACAAAGTGCCATTAGTGATGCAGGTTACAAATACATACGAGTAAGCATCGCCATCATGAAGCTGAAAAAATATCACCCAACTCTTCTTTTGATAAAAGAAGCCTTACTCTTCGCTTTTTAGTAGCACTACTGCATGTTATTAGGCTTTTCTGATCTTACGTGTAGAATATTGCTCTGTAGCCGATGAATTAACAAAAATATTGCGTATTTCCTGGGTGACATCTTGCGTGAGAGCAGCAATGACATTTGCATATTTTGTTGCTTCTTGGTTAATGCCACGTGTAGCAAACTGTGCTTCAGCGATCCAGACTAGGGGCTCTAGTCTTCAAATAAACTGCAAAGTGAGCTTGAAGTTCTAGCCAAAGGTGTCAGGAGATATCTATGGCTGAGATGAAAATCGGCTGGGCCTGGCGTCTGGTGGATGTCTTGTATCATTGAGAGAGCAATAGAGCATTCTATACTTAGCCTGCTTGCTTTGATTATATTGCTTGAAGCCGATAACCGAGTGCATAGGGTAGAGTGTTTTGTCAATAGTGATGACATCACTAGGTGTCATCGCTGCAGAGCAACTCCTATTCAGAGCATCATGCATATCTCTAAAGACTGCAAATCTGTGAATTCTGAATATGGCATAATATGACCGTACATCAATACCTATAAATTGGTCAAGTATGTCATACCTTATCTCATTCCTATAGTCGTCTCCGTCTGCTGTCAACTCCTGATCAGCTAATTTTGTTTTGTAGACATAAATATTTGTGTTTTCTGAATGGCCTTACTGTGTATACACAAAATTCCTCTCTGGTGGGGGGGGGGGGGGGGGGGGGGGGACATCCATTCTTGCAAATTCAGTCGAAACTCTATGTCAGTTATATCTGTAGCTGTTAACAAATCCCTGTCAATAAGGCTAACTTTGTCACACACAGCAATTACCACATGCTTGCCACATACATGCTCAAGAGAATTATTTCCAATTGGGAAAGGGTAGACGTTCTGTGTGTAGCTACATGTATTCCACATTCTTGTCTCACATCCTTTTTTGTCAACATCCTTATGGCATTATGTGTGTCTTTTGGAAAGAGAGTTAGTACCAGATGTTTCCTCTTTCCTGATTGATACCCCACTTTCAGCATCTTTGCTAAGGAAGCATCTATTGCATACAATCTTTTCAATTTGTCTGGCTGCTGGGCGACCCGTACTCCATCTCATTTTGAGATGCCACCAGAGCTG
This sequence comes from Paracentrotus lividus, assembly GCA_940671915.1. Lineage (NCBI taxonomy): Eukaryota > Metazoa > Echinodermata > Echinoidea > Camarodonta > Echinidae > Paracentrotus > Paracentrotus lividus. The sequence goes on along the minus strand of CALNVZ010002974.1, from coordinate 35,384,593 downwards.
TAGTCCAAAACCAATCTGCTGTCTCTTGACAGCTTTTCTCTGATGCGGGCGTATCCATCCTTCCTCTGTATGTGTATCAGCCACATCTCCCTGTGCAATGCGAGTTGATCGTCGGCGCCGGCAAAACCCTGTCTTTTGACTAGAGAAGGGTTACTCGGTTGTAATTGGCAATGCTTCCTCATAGTCAGCTAGAACAACGAAGGGGTTGTGCGGTTGGTACGGATTAAACTATTTGTTTGTCTTTCGGATTGACTACGGTGTTGTTGGAGTATGACCTCTGCTGCTTGGCTTTATTTTTGGGCAGTTGATCTTACATTGGTACCGGAATTGACAATTTTCCAAGCTTTTTGTCACTTGTTATTTTGCTGTCGATTTCATTGTCTGCCGTTGATAGAATTTCGAGTGGGAATGTTGGGTCATTTTTCTTCTCCCTCATTCTCTTTGACAATTGGACCAAGAGCGAAGGCACCCATGACTTGTTTTTCAATTCAGTCAATCCTACTATTCAGAGCTTCCTTTTCTTACCGAATTTTCTGGAGTAGGTTTCAGCAATTCACGTCATCATTTAAGATGTCTTCTGTTGCTTGCATTACTACCTCTGCATCTCCTTTACCATTTAACTCCTGTTCTCTCACTTCATCCACTGCATTTTGCAAACGTTTGCCTTTACTCCATTTGAATTGATACCTCTCTTACGCAGTTCCGAACAAAGGTATTTCATGCTAAGTTGTTTCAAATCTGCTGGCAAAGTTTCAATTATTACCTCACAGTATGAGAAAGACAGCATCTTATTTTATAGATGATATAGATCTAGGTCCACGTAGCTCAATAAAAAAAATTCTTGATGATGACACCAAGATTTGGCCAGTTAACTTAAAGTTTACCATGGCAAGAAGACAAATAAATAGAAAGATCTTACTTGAATAGTCTCTGGGCTAATATGGTACTTGAAATTCCAAGCTGCTAAAAAAAGAAGATAACAGGTGGAATTCTGTTGTGATGTCAAAGCTGCAAACAGGTGCCAGGACACGTCATCCGTTCGGTGACCTCGGAAGACGTCAAATCAGCAGTGGTTCTGCCTTGGTGTTAAGCTGCTCCTGGGTATGCTTCACATATGGAATTATTATCTTGTCTAAATATTGTCCCATAGTCTCAGAATTGTTCCAATGTGAAACCGTATGTGTAACATCCCAGTCCTCTGGAAAGGCAACATTGGGGTGACATCTTTCAGTTGTGCCTTGGTAGATGATCTGAGGTGGCAGCATTTCTCCTGACATGGTGCAGGCGAGCAGCGCAGTATACCGACACTTTTCGTCGATTCCTTTCACATTGATTTGTTTGTCAAATCTCAACGAAGGCGCTGCATGGCTTCCATCATATATATATATATATATATATACATGTAGTTGTGAGTATGGATGCTTCAATTGTAGTGATGGCCACTCAGGACACTATTTATTGAACCTTGAGCCACAATACCATATTCAATCATTATATTTTCCAATCTAGCATCATGGAATCGCTTGCCGATGCATGCATGCTCACATCGCAAGACTGGTATGTAAAAGGCAAAGGAAGTGGACCAAGATTTGGTGTTCCCATATGTTTGATGTCCAGCTTTCGTGCACCAGCAATAATCATTAACCTTTGGAAGAGATTTCTGTAAGCCTTGATGATGATTTCTTTATCTTTTACCTTGGACTTGGTGAACCGAGAATTCTTTAAAGTCTGTTCAGTATTGCTGAAGGCACTGCGGCTCAAGGAGCCATGTGCGAATGGTTGATTGATCAATGCTGAAGTCTCTATGTATATTGATCATCCGGTACCACCATTCATTTCCAAGGACATGTGCAATACCTTCTATCGTAGAGCGCTTAGAGTTTCCATTTGTAAAAGCTTTGATGTTTTTAAAAAAACACTCTAGTTTCCTTTTGAATAGGCAAATGAAGGGTGAATTCTGGGTCTCTGATCCGATTACAGTTGAGGTTCTCCTTTACTTTGATTTTAGTTCTGATATAAAAAGTCTGTGAGCATCAGCAAACAGACTTTCTTTAGGGACATTAACAATTTGATTTTATTTTGAAGGCAATCCAACATAGTGCACGTAGAGCTATTTTTCACCACTGAAATTTATCTGATCTTTAATAATTTTCAGTGTGTAGAGCTTTTTTGTTGACCATTTATCTTGACAGGTATGACTGAAAAGAGTTTTTTGGTTGCCACACAATGAATTTGGATGAGGCAGAAATACAAGAGAAGTCCTACTTAATACCACAGTTGTAGCAGCTAGGTATTCTGATTACAGTGTACTCATCCATGCTCTTGACCACTGCCATTGAAACCACCTGCCACATAAGCTCAGCTTATCTTCTATCTTCTCAGTCAGCTTGTAGACTTTTGCATCGACTGTAAGAACAGTTTTTAGACAAATTGAGAATATTCTACTGCAAGATATTAATTTTAAACAGTTTCACTTGGAGTGGTGATTTGGGAAGTTATGACTTTGGTCCTACCAGTAAAGTCTGTTAAAATTGAGCTTATTTCATTTAATTCGGTCTGGTGATAATCATACTTCAAGTCAAGCTTACTGAGAACTGTTCAAATTATACAGAATTTCATCCACGATAGGTATTGGTTGTCGTTCTATAGCCTAACTATAGTCTTGTTGGCTTGTCTCATATTTACACATAATCTTATGTCACCATTTGGCTTAGGTACAACAACTACAGGGCTCACTCATGGAGTCGGCTCCTCTACTTTCTCTATAATATCATAATACTCAAGCTCATCAAGTTTATTTCCCACCTTTTGCCTCATGCTACATGGTTCCCGATACATGTATTGGTCGAACCGATTAATCAGTATGCAACTTCAGCTTATAATCTGCTAACTTTCCAATCCCTTTAAAACACTCTGGGTATTCATCGTGAATCCCAGTGGATCTACTAACTAGTGCTGCACCCTCACCATCTAGCATCTTGCTGAAACCATTGTCAGAAATTTCCCCAATTTGAGAGGTTTGGATGCCCTTTTTGCATATAGCCTCCTTTGAGTTTTCTCTGTCTTGCATTTGATTTTCTTCCCCTTAGTTGTTCCCACAACTCCTTGTCAATTATGCTTGCTGTGGACCCACTTTCTACAACAGCATCATAATCAAGTTAATCTACAATTTTAGGAAGAGTTTCATACTCACAGTTACTTTTCACACTGAATGTATACTCATCATCACCAAGTTCACAAGTCCCTTTGAGACCTTTGTTCTATTATTATTGATACATATTTTGTCAGTCTAGATACATACATAGACTAACCCCTCGAATACTGACCACAGCTCTGGTCAAAACAGAGTCATAAATGTTGTTTGTCAATCACCTGTTATACATTGATCTTGTAATGTCAAACATGCATGTGGAAGAGTGCCATGTGGTAGTCAGTCTGGATTACACCTCAATAAAGCAGAGACATACCTTTACATCTCTCTCCGAACATATTCTGTACTGTGACTGTAATACTTTAATGTTGTCTAAGTAAGAATACTACAGGCAATGAGCCGTCATGCCCTGAGCTGCAAATACCTTGTGGTTTAAATCCTCGTGAACCAGCAATAGAAGTTTAGGGGATGGGAGTCCTTGAGTGGTTTTTGCCACATTCCTCCTCTTGCCTTTATTACCAGTCATGGTATCACATGTAGTAAAAGAAGCTAGATGTAAATAATACACTGTACTACAAATTCTTTTACCCCCCTCTATTACTTTATTTTTTTATCCCATTTCCTCTTTAAGCTTTGGTAGGATTTCCTTATCCATCACTTGTACCTTTGAAGATTAAGATGTATAGTCTCCTTCAAATTTGATAAATCTGCCTCAATAGCTTCAAAACGTTGGTTCATTACCTTGGAGAGTTGTGCAAATAGTCTTTCATCTAACTGATAACAGACAAGCCACTCCATCCCATGTGATATCTGGAGTCGGGTAATTAATAATAATATAATAATAATAATAGTTGAAAACTTATAGAGCGCACACACCGTCGAGGACGCTCATGGCGCTAGCTCAGCAACAGTTCTTTTTGAGGAATGTATGTTACGAATCAATATTAAAAAATACTTACAATAAAAACCAAGATCACATTTCATATAGTTTGCCCACCAAGGCATTCTCAGCCTCGCCAGGTGGGCCTGGTGCCTCTTGCTTGCTGCTCCGTTCACCAACAATTTAAGGGACAAGCCCGGTTAGCACATCATTCACAGGAGCTCTAGTATAGCACTTGAGGCCACCACGCCCCAGATGGGTTAGCCAATCAGACCAAAAGGCGATAACAAGAAAGATCTGAAAGCCTAGATTATACACAATATATATACATACATACATATATGTATGCATACATATACATATACATATAAACTCATATACACATATTATGCAGATAAAGTTATATAATAAATTATGAGGGGTTACATATCGAACAGATACGACTTAAGACGATCTTTAAAGGTAGAGTGTGTTTTGAGACAGCGAAGTGATAAGGGAAGCTTATTCCATAGTTTGGCTGCAGCATGCGAAAATGCATTGTCTCCCATGAATGTCGTACGTGGAATTTGCAACAAATTATCACTTCCTGATCTTTAGGGTTCGAGTTGGATTATATGGTGTAATGTATCTTTAATGTATTGTGGTGATATTCCATGGATGGCACGGTGGACGAGTAACACAAGTTTAAAGTGGACTCTTTTCTGGACAGGTAGCCAGTGAAGAGAACGTAATACAGGTGTAATAGAGGACATCCTTGGTGTAAAGGTAAGGAGCCTGCACTGGAATTTGGAGAGATTGCAATCTCTTTTGTTGCTGTTTGGTGATTCCAAAAAGAATAGAATTACAAAAATCTAAAGTGAAGAAATCAGTGCATGGACTAATTGTTCGCATGCCTTCTGAGTCAATGATTTGCGAATAAATCCAAGGTTACGCCACTGATATCTCACTGACTTTGATATGCTAGACACATGTTCGATAAATGACATATTATTATTGAAATCACACCAAGATTACGAACACTCGAGGCAGGTTTTATGACTTTATCACCGACGTGTAACTCTAACTGATTATGATTAGCTTTAATGAGAGAATTCTTAGAGCCAAGAATAATGAACTCAGTTTTGTTTTCATTGATTTTTAGACTATTAGTATCCATCCAGTTTTCATGTTACTGATACAAGCTTCTACATTTCTCATCACATCAGCTATTGCATCTGTTGATGGAGGTACAGACACAAAAAGTTGGATGTCATCAGCATAGCAGTGGTATTTTATATCATGTTCTTTTATTATCGTATTAATTGGCTGAAGATAAACAGAGAATAGGAGCGGACCACCAACAGAGCCTTGTGGGAACACCATAGGAAAGAGGAGTTGGGTCAGATTTAGAGTTATTTACCGAGATGTACTGAATTCTGTTATCTATGTATGATGAGAACCACTGCAAGGCAGTGCCTGAGACCCCAAGAGATTGTAGTCTTTTTGCAAAAATTTTGTGGTCTATGGTGTCGAAAGCACTAGACATATCGAGCAATACCAAAAGTGTATATTTCCTTTGTCCATTTCCAAAAAGTATACTATCTACAAGATTAGTCAGCAAGGTTTCCACACTATAGTGTGGACGGTAAGCGGACTGATAATTATCGATAAGACTGTGTTCAAGGAGATACATTGTATGTACGAAGGCGTGAAAATGCCACTCGTTCTGTGAGTTTGGAAAGATATGACAAATTAGAAATCGGTCTATAGTTCTGCAGACTATCGCTGTCCAGATTCGATTTCTTCAAGGTGGGGCGCACTGCGGCAACTTTCATACTGTCGGGAACTATTCCTAAATCCAGACTTTTGTTTATTATACTTGCAATTGATGGTGCAATAGAAGGGAGGCATTGTTTTAGAAGAGATGTTGGAATGATAGAAGAGATGTTGGAATGATAGAAGAGATGTTGGCATGGTCAAATTTACAGGTTGGGTTTTATGGGCTGCGTAAGGTGTCCATTTGTAGATGTTGAGGTAGAATCACCAGCGATTTGAACATTTGGTGGCCTTATAAAGATTTTGTAGAAGAATTTTTGACCTTTTCTTGGTTTTCTTAGATTTTGTAGTTAGACTTGGTGGAAATTTTTTTGAACGATGCCTCAGGTTATATGCCTTTCTCATTTCAGAAATTAATTTCACATGATAGTGTATACGTAGACCGGGAGCTCAGTAAAATAGGTGCACCTCCCACGAATGCATCATGAAGAATTGTCAAAGCGTTCTAATGGATGATGCCATCTCGTAACCTGTTCCTCCTCTTCAATAGTTACTGTATCATCCGTCGCCAGACATGTCCTAGTTGCATGGAGTCACCGCTGGTATTTAGATTTCCACCATTGAGCGTTCTCATGAACTATACTGTCATGAAACCTTCTCTTCTTTTCCAACAGATCCTGCTTCCTTCGTATCCCAGACATGTTTTGGATTGCACCAATTTAGAAGAGATCATTATAAGCATGATTTAGATGAAAAATATCAACAATATAAGTTGCTCTTGCTTTTTGCATTTTATTTCCCCCCCCCCTTAGGTGTGAAATAAAAACCTATATCTAGCCTATGTCTATGAATTAAAAAATTGTTAATAATATGTTACAAAAAAAAAAACTAATTGTAGATTCTAGAGAATTGTCAACAACATGGCCTGCCAACGTTTAATGCAGTGGAGGATACAGGATTTTAATCATCTTGTTCACTTAACGTCTTTAAAATACAATTCAAAGAAAGGTTATTACAAAATGGGCCTTTTTTGTGATGTGATTTTTTTGTTTTTTTTTGTTTTGTGCTTACAATTCTCTTAGTGGGTCTTTCTCGGCTAAACCTTCCCTTTTCTCTTCTTAATGACCCACACCCTCTTCTGTTATTTGTATTGTAAATGCAATTTAATCGTTAGGGTGCTGTCTCGCTTCGCGGAGGCGTCTCCGCGGCGGAGTGGAGGTTTCGTCTCTGCGACGGATGGATGGTGTTGAGGGCTTCTCCGGGGCGTCTCCGGACGTCTCCGCGACAATTTGTGAATCTCCGAGACGTCTCCGAGACGTCTCGGAGACGTCTCGGACGTCTCCTGAATTTCGCAGACGGATGATTTTTTTTTTCATAGAGTGTCGCGGAGACGTCTCGGGGGGGGGCGTCACTCGGGCGTCACTGATACTGTTTGTCCGTCCCGGAGACGAGGTTTCTGTTCTGTCGCGGGGACGTCTCCGCGAAGTGAGATAGCACCCTTAGCAAGTATAATTATTCGGGTCGAATAACAAGATCATTACGATCTTTAATCATGATCCCCACTCATTTATGTCCCTTGTTTTCTTGTTTTTCTTTTTTTTAATCCTCCTATTTATTTTCAATTGTGTACATTCATGTATTTATATGTATTTTATATGTATGTATCAACAATTGTCATGATGCATTTTGTTTGTTTTTAATATTTGAGTGAAATAAATGAATCTTGAATCTTGAATCTTGAATCTTGAATCTTGAATCTTGATCTTGAATCTTGAATCTTGATAGGGGGGGGGGCGCCAGGCCCGATAGGGGGGTGTGCCAAAATTTTCTGATTTTAACACGTACAGTCAATGAGCGGTTTTCAAATTATAGGGGGGTGCGCATCCCCTGCGCCCCCGCCTGGATCCGCCACTGTTTAACGTTAATTTTTATTTCCCTGCCTCGGTCAGAAGGTGTGCAGGAAAGAAAAGTCCACAAATATTATAATTCTGCGATAGTAGGGCTAGCTACCATACCGATTCCATGATGTAACTTGGACGTGGATTTACATATTTTCAGGAACTGAAAGTAAAAACTGAGAAGTTAGAGAAGACAAATAAAGATCTGGAAAAGAAGAAAATAATCTCGAGAGGAGACTTGTAGAAATCAATGGCAGGCTTAATGACTTAGATCAATACCATCGGCGTATCAACCTAGAAGTTGTAGAGTCCCAAACAACGAGAAGAGGACCCGGAGAAAATCGTCCAACGCCTGGCAAAGCTGGTCAGCCCAGAAAATCACGGCCCGTGACTTCGACGTCGTTCATCGACTGGGGAAGAGCTCAGAAGAGAACAAATACCCACGACCGATTATTGTGAGATTCACAAACAGACGGGCACGTAAAACATTCTACGACGCAAGGAAGAAGCTGAAAAACTACAGTGCGAAGGATCTGGGATACAGAAAGTGATGCTAAATCTTCATCAACGAAAATCTCATACCCTCTACAAAAGAGTTGTGAAAGAAGTGAACAAGGCGCGTAGAGATGCTGGATACAAGTTCCTGTGGACACAGAATGGTCGTATCTGCTTGAGGAAGAATGACAAGTGTCCACCCATCGTCATCAACTCCAGGGAGGACATTGTCAAAATAAAGTAATTTATTCTCATGTTAATAACCAACTTCAACCCCTTTTGATTTTAATGAATGAATCCAATTCATCCCACTCTCAAAAAGAAGCAATAGAATGTGATAACTTATCTTTTGATGTGATATCAACGCCTTTATTACCCATGATTTCAATTTGTATAAAGATCGCTTATTTGAAAATTCACTGTCTGTTTCACATGTGAATATTCGTTCTTTACAACAAAACTTTGATTCATTTATAGAATTATATGAAGATGTATTTCAAAGTAAATTTAGTTTAATTGGCCTTTTCGAAATTTGGAATGTAAAAGATATTAACCAATTCACGATTCCACATTACAACATAGAATTACAATGTAGAACAGGACAAAGAGGTGGAGGTGTTTGGGGCTTATGTTCATCATTCCTTAAACTATTCTCGAATTAATGATTTATCATTACCAAATGCTGAGTGTCTTGGTTTAAAAAATACATGTTCAAAATGTAGCATTATATTTGGAGTAATATACAGAAAACCAGGAACGAATAGAGATGAATTCAATTCAGAACTTAAAAGTTTATTGAAGAAATTGAATTTAGACAAGAATCTATGTATCATTGTGGGTGATTTCAATATGGATTTATTGTCTAAAGAAGATAAAAGTAATTATTTATTATGCCTTATGCAATCGTTTGGTTTAAGCCAGGTGATTTCTTCACCAACACGAATTACTAGTTCAAGTGCAACCCTTATCGATCATATTTATACAAATATTTCATCATGTTGTATTCATTCAGGTTGTATTGAGGCTGGAATATCCGATCATCTTCCAATTTATGCCACTTTTGAGAAATTTCAATGCAATATACAGGAGAAAAAACAATAATACTCAGGAACTTTCGAAATTTTTCAGTCGATTCCTTTAAAAATGATATGATGAATGTAAATTGGACAGATGTATATGATTGTTTCGAGCCAAACGAGGCGTATGATAAATTCTGTGAGATGTTTTTAGAGGTATGCGATAAAAGTGCTCCCATTGAGGAGATACATGTGGCATCAAAGAAAACACATAAACCATGGATATAAACACGCTCGATAAAGAAGTCAATTCGGAAAAAGCATCAAATGTATTCAAAGACGATCAAGTCTGGTTTAGTAAAGTTCATTTCGATAAATTATAAGAAATATAGAAATATACTTACTTCGATTGTTAGAACCTCAAAAAAAAAATGTACTATGGGGAGCTATTTGAAAAGGATAAGTCTAACAGCAAGAAAACCTGGAAACATATAAACGAACTATTGAACAAGAATAACTCCTGTGATAAAAGCACAAAAATAGAAAAAATAAAATCTGAAATTGATGGTGTACCATGTGAATACACATCTCCAAAGGACATTGCTAATGTTATTATGATTTTGTCAACATAGGCAAAAAATTAGCTAGTAAAATTGATTCAAATGTTAATCATACAGAATATTTGAATGAACGTCAATCTAAATCTTTTTTTTCTCACCGGTGATCAGCTCAGAAGTGAAAAACTTAATTATGAATCTTGATCAATCAAAAGCATGTGGTTATGATAATATACCTGCTAGGCTTTTATTTAATGCAGTAGACTATGTCTGTGAACCACTTAACACATGTATTTAATGTATCATTCTTGACAGGTGTTTTCCCCAAAATATGAAAATAGCTAAAGTGATCCCAATATATAAAAAAGGATTGAAATGTTTACCTGGCAATTATCGACCTATTTCGATATTACCAATTATAAGTAAAGTATTTGAAAAAATAGTGAATGCTCGCTTGATGAAGTTTCTGAATACAAACAAAAATTCTTCGCGAACATCAATATGGTTTCAGAAATGGTTATAGTACAAAACTCTCGCTGATAAATTTGATAAACGAATTAACACATTTCACTGACGAGGGTAGAATAACTGTTGGAATTTTCATAGACTTTGCCAAAGCATTTGATACAATCGATCATACAGGTGCTGCAAAATAAGCTGAATCATTATGGCATACGAGGACTTCCATTAAACTGGTTTAAAAATTACCTGGATAACAGATATCAGTATGTTTGTTATGATGGTATGGA
>CALNVZ010002974.1:35341342-35374067 GCA_940671915.1 Paracentrotus lividus | reverse complement strand
GACTCGATCTGCTTTGTGATGGATCAGGAGATTCTTTTAAAAACCTGTTCGATGTCTGGAACAAATTTGGTAGATTTTCTGGATGTAAAATGAATATATCTAAAACTGAAGCTAATTGGATTGGATCTAAGAGAGGTTGTCAGAATTTCCTTTAAGAGACATGGGAATCACATGGAAACCTTCTAAATTCAATCTTTGGGAGTCAATTTTTCACTGGATTTAGGATTGATTTTTGATTTGAATTACAAAGAAAAATTAAAAAGAATCAAGCAGACTATCAATTGTTGGCGAATGAGAAATCTTTCACTGATTGGTAAAGTTGTGTTATTTAAAACACTTGTTTGCCACAACTGATATTTCTCTTTTCAGTTCTTTGTATAAAATACCTCGTTCTTTTTTTCAAAAGAGTTGAATGGAATTTTTTTCAGGTTTATTTGGAACGGGGGTAAAGACAGAGTCCAAAGAAAAATTATGTGTAATAATTATATCAAGACTGGACTAAAATGATTGAATCCTTTAACATTTGCTAATGCTGCAAAAGATGGTGTGGGTTAAAAATATTTTAGATACCAATTATACTGCTCTTTGGAAGGATATTGAGTTATCTTTTTTAGTAAGTTTCAAATGGTGATATTTCTTATTTGTGGAACTCTTTGGCCCCAGAAAGTATTCTTAATTCACTTGGTAACATACAACTTGCTGAATCTCTTCGTGTCTGGTACTTATATAGGGAGGAAGCTACTTTAGAATTTTATGGTCTATAATTTTCAGAATTAAGTGCCTGTCAATGTCTTTGTTCAACAGGTTTATTCGATCCAAATCTAAATCCTATTTTTTTTTACGAATCTTGGTTTGATAAAAAACATTCTTACCTTATCTGATTTATTTAATCCCCCTTTTCCAGGGCATAAACTTTTTGAAGAATTAGTATTAGATTTTGGTATATCTTCTGGAGATAGAAGGAAATTTAACTTCTTAATCCAAAATATCCCTGAAGCGTGGATAGAGAACTATGATGTCGATATTGTTTGGTGTTCATGAAACCATTGTTCATAAAACTGGTCTAACGTCTAATACGACGCAATCTTGGCGTCGTATTAGATTCCCAAATGTCTTATGTCAACCAAATCCACTAGTATCTGCAAATCAGTTCGCTATCAATTGCGCAATATTGGCTTTATCGGAAATATCTTACTCGTTCTGCAACAGAGAAACTTATTCATTCACTCATTTCTTCTCGCCTCGATTTTGGAAACGGATTACTTTATAACTTACCAAACGTACATATTGGCGAGATTGCAAAAGCTCCAAATGCAGCAGCGCGTATTGTTTCGTTGACAGCAGACGAAGTCATATCACACCGATTTTGCAAAATCTCCACTGGTTGCCGTAAAAGAACGTATCAATTTCAAAATACTACTTTTGGTCTACCATATCATCAATGAAACAGCCCCTGAGTACAATAGATCTTTATTAATTAAATACCAACCCACACGAACCTTACAGTCGTCTTCCTCTGGTCTTTTGCAAATTCCCTTGTCAAAAAATCATGGGGGAGCGAGCTTTTGCTCATGCCGGTCCAGCCCTGTGGAATACACTTCCACAGGTGCTGAAAGATTCATCCTCATTGGAAACGTTCAAGATGAATCTTAAGTCTTATTTGTTCACTTGTGTTTTTTCTTGAAGACAGACATTCATCCTTGTGTACTATTCTTTGTATTACTTGTAAAGCGCCTTGAGCATTTTATTTAAATGGAAAATGGCGCTATAAAAATCCCATGTATTATTATTATTATTATTATAAATTCTAAACAAGTTCCTAGGGATGCATACACTATTTTATTTGGTTCCCATGTTCCTGAAAAAAGATACGACTATTTGGGGCGATAATCTACCTTTACCTGTCAATGTTAACTGGACAAAATACACAATACTAATTTTTTTCTGTACAATTGAAACTAAACTAAGATCCTTTTATTTTAAAATTTTTCATAAAGCTTTTGCTCTAAATATACTTCTTCACAAGATTAAAAGAAGAGGATTCACCTAATTGCTCGCTTTGTAATAAAAAGAGGAAACATGGTTCATTTTTTTTGTGATTGTGAAAGGTATCTCCAATTTGGCTTGATTTACTAGATACAATATCGCAGAAAAATGCAAACTTTGCAGTTCAAAATTTGTCCAACTTTGAGAAAATCTTTGGATTTTGTGAAGATAAGTTTGTTTCCTATCTCTTTTTTACTGAAATACACATTTATGTTAGTAAGTTTAATAACAATGTTCCAAACTTTGCTGTTTTTAATCCTTTGTTAAGAAACAAAAGAAACTGAATATGTATTAGCTAAAAAGAAACAAAACTACACATCCATTTTCAAAAAATGCGTTTTGATGTTTAACTGTTCCCCCTACTTTCTACATTGGTCTCAGTATATAACATAAAATTGTACCTCGATGCCCTCAATCAGTGAATGTATTGTAAGTACATTTTTGCACTATTATGCTGTACATAGTAGCATACATGTATCCAGTACTCTATTACTTTTAGTTTTGTTTTTAATTCTTTTGAATGAAGTCACATAGTGTTTTAAAGTTGATAAAGTTGCATTTATGGTACAGCGACATGATAAAACATGATATATGCAGTACGGAGTCATCGGAGGACAGAACCCCTATTGTATAAGTCGGCACGTTGATATGACTCTTGTTTCAACGAAATCGGTATTCATAAATTATGTCTCTAGTTCAGGTCACTTAGGTCAGGGTACACTTCATGGTTGAAAATTTGTCGTGCGTTGACGGCACTTGTGAAGAGAAAAACTCAATGAGTTGGTATGCAGTCGGCCTCGTCTTCGACGAACTTTTACAGTTGGGTTCAAGGAATTTAGATTTTCAGGTCTTCTCTTGTTTTATTTGACCCATGAAGATCAGTTTTGTTCCCTGTTTTTTATTGGGTGTTTTGCCTTTTGGTGGTCAAATCATCAGTTTTCCACATGTACGACTTCATGTAGATTCGTCTCAGGCAGGGTTGACTGTATATCAAACAAAACTTGATCAGTATGTAACTACAGATACGAAAGTGGAATTTTAACTGTGGGGTGTATTCGGTCTTCGGTGATAAATAACAGGACTAAAGCTTGATTCTTGTTTTTCTTTGTTTTACAGGGGTTATATTTAGGCATATAGGTCCGGTTTACAAAGAGGCTTCCTCCTACTTTGTGCTTGGTACTGTATCTATTATGTCCAATGTACACATTTCCATAAATAGTCTTCTTCTTATTTAAAGTTCCCCTTTTTCTTTATTGTTTCTAATCAGTAATTTTATTATATATGTTGTTGAAACTTTTTTTTGTAATTGTTGATACGATGTTTTTGATGACCCTGTACTTTGATTTGTTTTTAATGAATAAAACACTTAAATAAAAAAATAAAAAAAAAACTTAATTGGTAATTAATATGCAAAAAAAAAAAAAAAAAAAAAAAAAAAAAGATTTGTTAAATACTTAATTGTCTCAATGATTTTGTTGTCTTTTTAACAGCCGCAGATGTCACTGCTAAAAACGACTGTCAGCAAGATGTGCTAATTGTCTGCCAGTAAGGCTGATTCATACAACATTAATTGAGACGCTCTATGGAATGGATCCCAGAAAGAGACGAAAGAATCGACTATCGAACTCTAACAATGGCCTAGTATTAAGCAAAAAGGCATCTAAAACAAACTGGTCAACAGCTAAGTTGTATGGCATAAAAATTCTTGATTATCGGACATCAGCAGTGTCAAGGAAGTTGAGATCCATTATGTAGGATGGGATATGAAGCTTGATGAATGGATTCCAGCAAATGAAGTAATTGGTAGATCTACAGATTGTGACAGAAGTGATGCATTAGATTTATTCAAGCTTCAACTTTCAGTTCAAATTAAAGAAAATATTGTACTATCCAGAATAAGAGACACAGAAGTTTCATTTAAAATTCTAGTACAGCACGAAACATTTGAAATATTTATTCAAGCTAGTGGATCTGTCAAAGACTGTGAAAGAAGAGGTCATACAGATACAGAACAAACCTATTCAGCAATGGCTGAAATTTAGGATCCTTCGTGGTGGTATTGCATCACTAATTCTGCAGGCGATTTTGTATACGTGAACGAATCAACGATTCATCTGTGGAAGTATGAACGGAAGTGCCTTGAAGAATTTTCGTACAACAAGGATGGATCCATCTCAAAACAACTATTTCACAGAGGCTTTACAATGGTACTCAGATTTGTAAAGCAATTTGGAAACCAGACAGAGCTTGGAAAACTGCTTGATGTGAGTACATGAACAAGTTAGCAATACTGCTTGAAAGACCGATGTGTACCACGTTAACAACACAGAATGATGGCAAAGATAAAATCAAATGTGTTACTGATACTATGTTATATTTTGTAGTAGGGGCTAATTATTTAGTTCATTGTAACAATCAATCTGAATTTATTATTGAAAATTAATAACTATGCATTATACCTAATGATATGAGAAAATGAACATCCACAAGGTAAAGATCAGACAGAATCTGTAGTCAGAAACATTTGTATACATGGTGATTCACAAACTGAAAATTGTGTTGACAGCATGTTATACCTGAAAGATAATTTCATGATATCAGACAAGGCCTACAGAGAACTTGCCATGCAAGTAGAAAACATTCCGTCTTTACATGGAATCCAAATTCGCATGAAAGAGCAGTCGGGGCACTGACAATGCTGATGCCAAACAATCTGACGTGCATCTTGCACTGTGGTGAAATATGCGTGCAGTGCTTTTCCCTCCTGAGCGTGCTTCCCCGTATTTCATAATCCATCCCTCTGAGCCTTTGTTTATTCTGTGATGTGTCAGACCGCGCGCCTTGAAAGAGTCGCGTTGGTCGCACTAGAGGAGGCTACGCAGACTTAAATTATTATGTGGACAAAATGCGTAGAGACGTTTTCATATGCAAACAAAGGTCTTCTTGTCTCTTTCTTCAAGTCTACAGCACAACAAAAGCATCAACAGATTCACAGATTTCCATCTGCCATGGGTATTATTACAGAAGTGTCGTGCTTGGATTCCATGGAACCATTGTACAATGGAACACCAGGTAAGAACAAGAGTGGTGAGCTGATATGTATGGAGAACCTTATTATGAGGCACTGTGAGATTTTGTAGGAACTCTACGAAGTCGAAAGTGTTCCAGAGCTGGAACATTTTCTAACGGCATTTGTGATGAATGCAAAAGTCTCACCAAGAATCGGACCTTCCGTAGAATGGTACAGCGAACAAAGGTTAACCCCTGTCCAGAAAGATGTCAGGTTCAGTCCACAAGCACACATACAGAGGTACCAGTAAAACAGATGTTTTTCTGAATCCAGTCTGTGTCACAAAACTAAGGAACTACAGGAAACGGAACAATCACCTACGGCTTGTCAACTTTTGACTTGGAGTTGCATTTTAGTTGCAGGGTCTTTAGACATCTGACAATCAGAGATTGTTTAGCAGGAACAATCAGTGGTGTTGAGATCACGAGAATTTTGTTGACATTTAAATCACCATCGTGTGATGTGGATTATTTGCCAACAAATTGCATACAATACCATTTCATGTGTTTTCTGTTTGTTGCTTTGCAGCCTTATAGAGGGAATATGGTGAATGCTATTCATTGTATTGTTATTTGTACAATAACAACCTTTACGCCACTTACGCCATTTAGGGTATGTTTTTCAATAGGTTACGCTGAGTTTACGCCATTTAGGGTATATGCTTTTCAATATAAGGATGCGTGTGATATATGCCATTTCGGATCCATTTTAAAGTGTGGGAACGTGCATGGGTAGCACAATGTGTGGTGAGTGATCCCCCCCCCCTCCCGCGGGTCAAAACAATAGCTATATCAACAGTCATTCACAGGAAATATGAGACAGTCAGTGAAAACATTAAAGTTACTGAACAGTCAATTTCCATGTATTCATATTATATCTACATTCTTACTAACTTGATTTTCTATATAATTTACGATCGACAAAAGAATGTGGAAATCAGGAAGCAATAGCACAGCTATGCAAAAGTTAACTAAAATGTCAAATGAAGAGTCTAGTTCAATATATTTAAAAAAAAAGTAGTTGAAGACACTTGAAGCAACTTCGGATACTGCTGAAATGGTTCCATGATAGTATAATTCCCACAGGACCTATAGGTTATGAATGCTTTGAAGAGTACAGTGGATGAGAAGGAGGATTATTTCATCGTTTCTTACTTGGAAGCTGTAAGGAAAGGGCACAAGATCGATAACCAGCAAGACACTACGAAGAAGAGAGTTGCTAATGATAGAGCAATGGCAAGACGGATGGAACTTCTCAGAGAAGGTTCCTATCTGCTGCAGGAACAGTTCCAAGACAGCTGATGAGAAGGAGGATGAGTTCATCATTTCTTGCTTGGAAGCAGTGAGGAAGGGGCACAAGATTGATATCCAGCCAGACACGACAGAGAAGAGAATTGCTGATGATAGAGCAATGACAAGACCGATGGAACAATTTCACTTTGCAAAAAATTGCAAAGTGAAATTGATCTGCTGAAGGAGAAATGACTTCTCTCGGAAACCTATCACAGGAAATCTAATCGGTTTTTATGGCTTGAAAAAGAAAGGAAATGAAAATGTCTTGAATACACTACATGACGCATTCATATCACTCGGTTTGAGCGAGGAAGAAGCCAAATCCATAGCAATTGTAAATGCTCATTGCCTCCCATCCAGGAATTGTGACAAGGCAAGCAATATCCTGAACGGTCATCGTATGTTTGTTTACATGACTTAAAGGAATAGAGTTGCTAAGTGCATTTGAAGGTTCTTACAGAAGGTTCCTATCTGCTGCAGTAACGGTTCCATGACAGTACATGAGAAGGAGGATGAGTTCATCATTTCTTGCTTGGAAGCAGCAAGGAAGGGGCACAAGATTGATAACCAGCAAGACACGACAGAGAAAAGAAATGCTGATGATAGAGCAATTACAAGGCTGATGGAACTTCACAGAGAAGGTTCTCATCTGCTGCTGGAATGGTTCTATCAGAGCATCTTTCACACAGGAGCTATGAATGTGGGGAAGGCCTTGATGACAACCAAACCAGTTGAGAGAAGGAGTATGATTCTGAAGATTCAAGCGTCATTGTTTCTTGCCTGGAAGCTGTAAGGAATTTGCACAAGATCGATAACCAGCCAGACCACGACAGAGAAGAGAATTACTGATGATAGAGCAATGACATGATGGATGGATCTATCTAACCAATCAAATAAAGATCAAATCAAAATAAAATAAAATCTGACATTAATGAATCAAGGAATGCAGTTGAAGTTCAGATGAAGCAGCTTAAGCTACTGCAAGAACAGTTATATATCAGCATCATTCAGACAGGAGCAATGAATATGGTGAATGCTTTGAAGACAACCGTGAATGAGGAGGAGGAGATTCAAAATACTCAAGTGCCATCGTTTCTTGAGAGATCAAGCTCCTGTGAAATTGATCATCCTAGCAGACCACAAACAGCCCTTCACTGCCCGTTGGCTACAAAATTACGTAATGCGTTTGCAGGTTGACACCTTGCTCGTAAACTACAGCGATAAGCGAAGCTTTGAAGTCAATTGCTCCATGCCACGAAAATGACGTATATATATATGAAGTATCTGGGAGTAAATTCAGAATGATAGTACGATATCTACAATATATGGCTGCACAGTCGATGGGCTTTTCCTGTGCACATGCGCAATACATTGTATCTTCTTTTTCGACTACGATCTCAGACAATCAGCATTTAAATCATCAAAATCGGAGCAAAATTGGCCAAATACGAGGTAAATATTGCTTTTGAAAATTATGAATATATATCATGTTTATTAATTTATTAAATTTTGTTCCGATCGTACCCACATTATGTTGAACTTCCTATTTCAAAGGTGAGAGTTTATCTTTCAACTGGTATTGGTCCCATTTGCGTGTTCTTGTGAGAAAAATAAATTTATAAAGATATATTTTTCATGTTTTGGCGATTTACGATGTTTGATGCGTCGCATCGATTCACATTTGGGTTTTTGTACTCATTTCAGTCCCATTGGTTTGATTCAGTGGGATTTCACATGTAGCATATTTTATAATTTTCTAGAAAGTCTTCTTATCTAGGCTAATCCTGTGATTTATTAATAACAAAAAAATGAAATAGACGAGAAGGAATCGAGCTGTCACCATGGTCACTGGTGAGTGAGCTGTGACTGAAATTCTATCATTTCTTATACTAGACATCATTACAGTCATTTCGAGGAAATTTAGTGTCCAATACTGTTAGTAATCTTAATTATTAACTTATTAATTCATTCAGGCCATCTCCATGATGTAATAATATAATAATAGAAATTGAATCACTTTGACCTTTTTTTTTTTAGTGTGAAATAAAACCTATATCTAGCCTATGTCTATGAATTAAAAAAATTGTTAATAAATATGTTACAAAAAAAAAAACTAATTGTAGATTCTAGAGGAATTGTCAACAACATGGCCTGCCAACGTTTAATGCAGTGGAGGATACAGGATTTCAAATCATCTTGTTCACTTAACGTCTTTAAAATACAATTCAAAGAAAGGTTATTACAAAATGGGCCTTTTTTGTGATGTGATTTTTTTTGTTTTTTTTGTTGTGTGCTTACAATTCTCTTAGTGGGTCTTTCTCGGCTAAACCTTCCCTTTTCTCTTCTTAATGACCCACACCCTCTTCTGTTATTTTGTATTG
The DNA here is from genome assembly GCA_940671915.1 of Paracentrotus lividus. NCBI lineage: Eukaryota > Metazoa > Echinodermata > Echinoidea > Camarodonta > Echinidae > Paracentrotus > Paracentrotus lividus. Next base: position 35,365,278 of record CALNVZ010002974.1, on the reverse strand, counting down.
TAAATGCAATTTAATCGTTAGGGTGCTGTCTCGCTTCGCGGAGGCGTCTCCGCGGCGGAGTGGAGGTTTCGTCTCTGCGACGGATGGATGGTGTTGAGGGCTTCTCCGGGGCGTCTCCGGAGCGTCTCCGCGACAATTTGTGAATCTCCGAGACGTCTCCGAGACGTCTCGGAGACGTCTCGGACGTCTCCTGAATTTCGCAGACGGATGATTTTTTTTTTCATAGAGTGTCGCGGAGACGTCTCGGGGCGTCTCTGGGGGCGTCACTGATACTGTTTGTCCGTCCCGGAGACGAGGTTTCTGTTCTGTCGCGGGGACGTCTCCGCGAAGTGAGATAGCACCCTTAGCAAGTATAATTATTCGGGTCGAATAACAAGATCATTACGATCTTTAATCATGATCCCCACTCATTTATGTCCCTTGTTTTCTTGTTTTTCTTTTTTTTAATCCTCCTATTTATTTTCAAATTGTGTACATTTCATGTATTTATATGTATTTTATATGTATGTATCAACAATTGTCATGATGCATTTTGTTTGTTTTTAATATTGAGTGAAATAAATGAATCTTGAATCTTGAATCTTGAATCTTGAATCTTGAATCTTGAATCTTGAATCTTGAATCTTGATAGGGGGGGGGGGCGCCAGGCCCGATAGGGGGTGGTGCCAAAATTTTCTGATTTTAACACGTACAGTCAATGAGCGGTTTTCAAATTATAGGGGGGTGCGCATCCCCTGCGCCCCCGCCTGGATCCGCCACTGTTTAACGTTAATTTTTATTTCCCTGCCCCTCGGTCAGAAGAGTGTGCAGGAAAGAAAAGTCCACAAATATTATAATTCTGCGATAGTAGGGCTAGCTACCATACCGATTCCATGATGTAAACTTGGACGTGGATTTACATATTTTCAGGAACTGAAAGTAAAAACTGAGAAGTTAGAGAAGACAAATAAAGATCTGGAAAAGAAGAACAATAATCTCGAGAGGAGACTTGTAGAAATCAATGGCAGGCTTAATGACTTAGATCAATACCATCGGCGTATCAACCTAGAAGTTGTAGAGTCCCAGAACAACGAGAAGAGGACCCGGAGAAAATCGTCCAACGCCTGCCAAGCTGGTCAGCCCAGAAATCACGGCCCGTGACTTCGACGTCGTTCATCGACTGGGGAAGAGCTCAGAAGAGAACAAATACCCACGACCGATTATTGTGAGATTCACAAACAGACGGGCACGTAACACATTCTACGACGCAAGGAAGAAGCTGAAAAACTACAGTGCGAAGGATCTGGGATACAGAAGTGATGCTAAATCTTCATCAACGAAAATCTCATACCCTCTACAAAAGAGTTGTTGAAAGAAGTGAACAAGGCGCGTAGAGATGCTGGATACAAGTTCCTGTGGACACAGAATGGTCGTATCTGCTTGAGGAAGAATGACAAGTGTCCACCCATCGTCATCAACTCCAGGAGGACATTGTCAAAATAAAGTAATTTATTCTCATGTTAATAACCAACTTCAACCCCTTTTGATTTTAATGAATGAATCCAATTCATCCCACTCTCAAAAAGAAGCAATAGAAGTGATAACTTATCTTTTGATGTGATATCAACGCCTTTATTACCAATGATTTCAATTTGTATAAAGATCGCTTATTTGAAAATTCACTGTCTGTTTCACAGTGAATATTCGTTCTTACAACAAAAAACTTTGATTCATTTATAGAATTATATGAAAGATGTATTTCAAAGTAAATTTAGTTTAATTGGCCTTTCTGAAATTTGGAATGTAAAAGATATTAACCAATTCACGATTCCACATTACAACATAGAATTACAATGTAGAACAGGACAAAGAGGTGGAGGTGTTTGGGGCTTATGTTCATCATTCCTTAAACTATTCTCGAATTAATGATTTATCATTACCAAATGCTGAGTGTTCTTGGTTAAAAAATACATGTTCAAAATGTAAGCATTATATTTGGAGTAATATACAGAAAACCAGGAACGAATAGAAGATGAATTCAATTCAGAACTTAAAAGTTTATTGAAGAAATTGAATTTAGACAAGAATCTATGTATCATGTGGGTGATTTCAATATGGATTTATTGTCTAAAGAAGATAAAAGTATTATTTATTTATGCCTTATGCAATCGTTTGGTTTAAGCCAGGTGATTTCTTTCACCAACACGAATTACTAGTTCAAGTGCAACCCTTATCGATCATATTTATACAAATATTTCATCATGTTGTATTCATTCAGGTTGTATTGAGGCTGGAATATCCGATCATCTTCCAATTTATGCCACTTTTGAGAAATTTCAATGCAATATACAGGAGAAGAAAACAATAATACTCAGGAACTTTCGAAATTTTTCAGTCGATTCCTTTTAAAAATGATATGATGAATGTAAATTGGACAGATGTATATGATTGTTTCGAGCCAAACGAGGCGGTATGATAAATTCTGTGAGATGTTTTTAGAGGTATGCGATAAAAGTGCTCCCATTGAGGAGATACATGTGGCATCAAAGAAACAATAAACCTTGATAACACGCTCGATAAAGAAGTCAATTCGGAAAAAGCATCAAATGTATTCAAAGACGCATCAAGTCTGGTTTTAGTAAAAGTTCATTTCGATAAATATAAGAAATATAGAAATATACTTACTTCGATTGTTAGAACCTCAAAAAAAATGTACTATGGGGAGCTATTTGAAAAGGATAAGTCTAACAGCAAGAAACCTGGAAACATATAAACGAACTATTGAACAAAATAACTCCTGTGATAAAAGCACAAAAATAGAAAAATAAAATCTGAAATTGATGGTGTACCATGTGAATACACATCTCCAAAGGACATTGCTAATGTATTAATGCTTTTTGTCAACATAGGCAAAAAATTAGCTAGTAAAATTTGATTCAAATGTTAATCATACAGAATATTTGACATGAACGTCAATCTAAAATCTTTCTTTTTCTCACGGTGATCAGCTCAGAAGTGAAAAACTTAATTATGATCTTGATCAATCAAAAGCATGTGGTTATGATAATATACCTGCTAGGCTCTTTATTTAATGCAGTAGACTATGTCTGTGAACCACTTACACATGTATTTAATGTATCATTCTGACAGGTGTTTTCCCCAAAATATGAAAATAGCTAAAGGTGATCCCAATATATAAAAAAGGATTGAAATGTTTACCTGGCAATTATCGACCTATTTCGATATTACCAATTATAAGTAAAGTATTTGAAAAAAATAGTGAATGCTCGCTTGATGAAGTTTCTGAATACAAACAAAAATTCTCGCGAACATCAATATGGGTTTCAGAAATGGTTATAGTACAAAACTCTCGCTGATAAATTTGATAAACGAAATTAACACATTTCACTGACGAGGGTAGAATAACTGTTGGAATTTTCATAGACTTTGCCAAAGCATTTGATACAATCGATCATACCAGTGCTGCAAAATAAGCTGAATCAATTATGGCATACGAGGACTTCCATTAAACTGGTTTAAAAATTACCGGATAACAGATATCAGTATGTTGTTATGATGTATGGAATCTCAGAGAAAAGAAATTACATGTGGGGTTTTCACAGGGGTTCAGTTCTAGGACCAACTCTCTTTTTTACTATATATAAATGATTTATCAAATTCCTCTTCATATTTCCAAATTTGTTTATTGCTGATGATTCGAGCCTGTTTCACACATTTGACAAAGGAGAGAATAGAATACAACTAGGAGAAGTAAATAAACACCTATCAGATGTTGTCACTTGGTGTGAAGCTAATAAACTTACTATAAATGATATCCAAAACAAATTAATATGCTTTTTAGAATAGAGGTAAAATATATTAACTTCAGAGCAGTTGGAAATAAAAGGTAAAGTTTTGAACTTAGTTGATACAGTGTCATTTAAGGTCTTAATATTGATGAGAAAACTTAACTGGGAGAAACATATTAATAATGTATGTAATGTTTGCCAGCAAAAAGCAGGTATTTCTGTACAAATCAGACATTATGTATCGAAAAAGATATTGTTATGTTATACAATGCATTTATTTACGCACATTACTTATGGATTAGAAGTCTGGGGAGCTGCAAACAAAACATATCCTTAGTCGAATTTTGGCTCATACAAAAGAGGATTACTCGTGTTATATTATTCAAATCCTTCAATCATCACTCAGCTCCTTTTTTTCTGAGTGTATCGATTCTAGATGTTTTTAAGCAATATCGTCTCATGATTGCAACATTCAGTGCATGATTTGTTGATAAACAAACTTCCTCATCGTTTCATGATTATTTCTCATTTGTTAAACACCCTTACGAGACAAGAAGCAACGAAAATAAGAATATAACACTCATCAAAGTAAGGACAAATCATTGGAAAACAGTCTGTTTCGTATTCAGGTGCTTGTCATATGGAACGCTCTTCCAAATGATATTAGAAAAATTAAATCACAGGAAAACTTTTAGACAATCATATAAGGCAATTCTTCTTGCAGAGTATTATTCAATTTAATTAAATTTCGTATCTAAATAGTTTGTAAATACTGTAAAATACGATGTAATAATTTGTACATATGTTTAAATATGATGAATAATTTGTACATATGTTTTAAATATTGATGGTAATAATTTTGTAACATATGTTACTTATGTAAATGTAATTATAATCACAGTAAAGACAAACTAGACGGGGCCAACCTATGACTAGCTTTAGCTATTTGTTGGCTCCATTTTACCAAATGCATATTTATATTGAATTCTGGTTTATGTATATTTTTGCAATGTTGGGTAATAAATAAAACAATACAACAATATTATCAGAATGAACTAGAATTATTTATTTGATCAAAATTTAGGTTTTAGTTTAAAAGTCTATTATATATATTTTTTTTTTTCAAATTAAGTAGCTTTTTTCATTATTGTAAAAATGAAAACAGTTAATTTCTTCTTCTTATTATTATTATTTATTATCATGTTGTGATAATTTTCACTTGTGTTTTATCTTTCAACTCCAGGTCAGACATGGCTACCTCTCCTTCATCAGTACATCATACTTTCATCGCAACTTTGTGCAGGCTTGTGGGCAGCTGCTTCTCACGTCGGAGGTATACCGAAGTCAAAGCTGGCTAATTTGATACAGCGTGCTCTATCCATCAATGTTGTGGATGACAGTGATGATATACATCCAGAATTTGTGTGTGAACTTTGCAACCGCAAACTTCACAGATTGAATTTAAAGGCAAGGAAAAAAAAAATGGTTCTGTCGCTTGGGACTCAAATTGCCATCACAGTTCCAAAACTTTGAAGCGCACAAAGAATGTAGCTGTCCTTGTAGGAGTGAATAGGCAAGGAAAGAGCCTGACCTCTTTGTCAAAAGGACTTGAATTGGGAGTAGAATATGGATTGCTGCCCAACTAAGAGAAGTAGGAAAATTCTCCTGTTATTCGGTAGATGACGAGGATGCACAACAAAGTGTTTGAGCATTGAAGGAGAATGGTCCAGTGGACCCTTAACGTACGATGGACGTCCCTGTAACAATACTCCCTGCTTGAAATCGGACGGATTCCATCTTGTACACCACTGAATCGCTTGCTGATTTAGTGCAAACTGTTGCTTGACGCCAAGGTATGTCTTGGAAATCCAGAGCATGTTGGTACCGGAATCTTGTCCTGCAGAGCAAAACCAGCCTATATCCACCATCTCCCAACTAACACAACAGTCCGTCACTCCTCCTTGTCCTCTTCTAATACGTACAGACGCGGAGATGGGAGGGAGTAACAAGATGGCGATGCCTGCAGAATTTACAGGAAGATCTCAGCCAAATCCACAAAAGATTCAATTCTACAAATCTCTCTGCCCCCAAAACCAACTACAAGTATGTTAAACCAGGAAAGTTAACAAAAAAAAACTCAACAGAGCACTGCAAGAGAAGAAGAGTCTGAAGAGGAGAATTAAAAAGCTTGAAGAGAGAATCCAAAAAAAATGTTAAAGAGGATCTGAGGTACATGTAGTTAGCGAGGAAAGCCATACTGCATTCAAGGAAGTTTTTATGAAACAATACATGTGAATGGAATTTTCAGAGGGCTCCGCTCGAAGACCTCCTTTGGAAAGAACAGGGAAATGCCTTCATACCAAACCAAAAGGTATGCGGTGGCATCCAGCCATTTTTGAGACTCTGCATAGCCCTTGCAGCCAAATCCAAGGCTGCATATGAACTGCTCAGAGGACTCCGGCTTCCTTAAAATTACCTCATACACGAACTCTAAGCACTACACACAATTTACAATAAATAACCCAGGATTTCTGAACTCCCTGATCTATCTATCAATCAAATAAAGATCAAATCAAAATAAAATAAAATCTGAAATTAAATAACAAGAATGTAGTTGAAATTCAGATGAAGACAGCTTAAGCTACTGCAAGAACAGTTACATATCAGCATCATTCACAAAAGGAGCAATAACTGTGGTGAAATGCTTTGAGACAACCGTGAATGAGGGAGGAGAATTCAAAATACTCAAGTGCCATCATTTCTGACTGGAAGTGTAAAGAAGGGGCATGAGACTGATGACCAGCCAGACATGACGAAGGAGAGAGTTGGTGATGACAGATTCAATGAGAAGGCGGATGGAACTTCTCAAAGGAGATTCCTATCTACTGCGTGAGAACGGTTCCATGACCAGTATCATTCACACAGAGCTATGAAGTTGGTGAAGGTTCTTGAATGAAGACCGAACCAGTTGATGAGAAGGATTGATTCTGAAGACTGGAAGTATCATCAATTTCTTGCTAGGAAGCTGTAAGGTTGGGAGCACAAGATCGATAACCAGCAGACATGAAGGGAGGAAGAGAACTTGCTGATGGATAGAGCAATGACAAGACAGGAGGATCTATTCTAACCAATCAAATCAATTAAATAAAAATCAGATGAATATAAAATCTCATCTGAAATTAAATGAATCAAGGAATATAAACAAAGAAGAGAGTTGCTATGATAGAGCAATAACATGAAAAAAAAAAAGGTCAAAGTGATTCAATTTCTATTATTATATTATTACATCATGGAGATGGCCTGAATGAATTAATAAGTTAATAATTAAGATTACTAACAGTATTGGACACTAAATTTCCCTCGAAATGACTGTAATGATGTCTAGTATAAAGAATGATAGAATTTCAGTCACAGCTCACTCACCAGTGACCATGGTGACAGCTCGATTCCTTCTCGTCTATTTCATTTTTTTGTTATTAATAAATCACAGGATTAGCCTAGATAAGAAGACTTTCTAGAAAATTATAAAAATATGCTACATGTGAAATCCCACTGAATCAAACCAATGGGACTGAAATGAGTACAAAAACTCCAAATGGTGAATCCGATGCGACGCATCAAACATCGTAAATCGCCAAAACATGAAAAATATATCTTTATAAATTTATTTTTCTCACAAGAACACGCAAATGGGACCAATACCAGTTGAAAGATAAAACTCTCACCTTTGAAATAGGAAGTTCAACATAATGTGGGTACGATCGGAACAAAATTTAATAAATTTAATAAACATGATATATATTCATAATTTTCAAAAGCAATATTTACCTCGTATTTGGCCAATTTTGCTCCGATTTTGATGATTTAAATGCTGATTGTCTGAGATCGTAGTCGAAAAAGAAGATACAATGTATTGCGCATGTGCACAGGAAAAGCCCATCGACTGTGCAGCCATATATTGTAGATATCGTACTATCATTCTGAATTTACTCCCAGATACTTCATATATATATTACGTCATTTTCGTGGCATGGAGCAATTGACTTCAAAGCTTCGCTTATCGCTGTAGTTTACGAGCAAGGTGTCAACCTGCAAACCGCATTACGTAATTTTGTAGCCAACGGGCAGTGAAGGGCTGTTTGTGGTCTGCTAGGATGATCAATTTCACAGGAGCTTGATCTCTCAAGAAACGATGGCACTTGAGTATTTTGAATTCTCCTCCTCCTCATTCACGGTTGTCTTCAAAGCATTCACCATATTCATTGCTCCTGTCTGAATGATGCTGATATATAACTGTTCTTGCAGTAGCTTAAGCTGCTTCATCTGAACTTCAACTGCATTCCTTGATTCATTTAATGTCAGATTTTATTTTATTTTGATTTGATCTTTATTTGATTGGTTAGATAGATCCATCCATCATGTCATTGCTCTATCATCAGTAATTCTCTTCTCTGTCGTGGTCTGGCTGGTTATCGATCTTGTGCAAATTCCTTACAGCTTCCAGGCAAGAAACAATGACGCTTGAATCTTCAGAATCATACTCCTTCTCATCAACTGGTTTGGTTGTCATCAAGGCCTTCCCCACATTCATAGCTCCTGTGTGAAAGATGCTCTGATAGAACCATTCCAGCAGCAGATGAGAACCTTCTCTGTGAAGTTCCATCAGCCTTGTAATTGCTCTATCATCAGCATTTCTTTTCTCTGTCGTGTCTTGCTGGTTATCAATCTTGTGCCCCTTCCTTGCTGCTTCCAAGCAAGAAATGATGAACTCATCCTCCTTCTCATGTACTGTCATGGAACCGTTACTGCAGCAGATAGGAACCTTCTGTAAGAACCTTCAAATGCACTTAGCAACTCTATTCCTTTAAGTCATGTAAACAAACATAACGATGACCCGTTCAGGAGTATTGCTTGCCTTGTCACAATTCCTGGATGGGAGGCAATGAGCATTTACAATTGCTATGGATTTGGCTTCTTCCTCGCTCAAACCGAGTGATATGAATGCGTCATGTAGTGTATTCAAGACATTTTCATTTCCTTTCTTTTTCAAGCCATAAAACAACCGATTAGATTTCCTGTGATAGGTTTCCGAGAGAAGTCATTTCTCCTTCAGCAGATCAATTTCACTTTGCAATTTTTTGCAAAGTGAAATTGTTCCATCGGTCTTGTCATTGCTCTATCATCAGCAATTCTCTTCTCTGTCGTGTCTGGCTGGATATCAATCTTGTGCCCCTTCCTCACTGCTTCCAAGCAAGAAATGATGAACTCATCCTCCTTCTCATCAGCTGTCTTGGAACTGTTCCTGCAGCAGATAGGAACCTTCTCTGAGAAGTTCCATCCGTCTTGCCATTGCTCTATCATTAGCAACTCTCTTCTTCGTAGTGTCTTGCTGGTTATCGATCTTGTGCCCTTTCCTTACAGCTTCCAAGTAAGAAACGATGAAATAATCCTCCTTCTCATCCACTGTACTCTTCAAAGCATTCATAACCTATAGGTCCTGTGGGAATTATACTATCATGGAACCATTTCAGCAGTATCCGAAGTTGCTTCAAGTGTACTTCAACTACTTTTTTTTTTTAATATATTGAACTAGACTCTTCATTTGACATTTTAGTTAACTTTTGCATAGCTGTGCTATTGCTTCCTGATTTTCACATTCTTTTGTCGAGTCGTAAAATTATATAGAAAATCAAGTTAGTAAGAATGTAGATATAATTATGAATACATGGAAATTGACTGTTCAGTAACTTTAATGTTTTCACTGACTGTCTCATATTTCCTGTGAATGACTGTTGATATAGCTATTGTTTTGACCCCGGGAGGGGGGGGGGGATCACTCACCACACATTGTGCTACCCATGCACGTTCCCACACTTTAAAATGGATCCGAAATGGCATATATCACACGCATCCTTATATTGAAAAGCATATACCCTAAATGGCGTAAACTCAGCGTAACCTATTGAAAAACATACCCTAAATGGCGTAAGTGGCGTAAAGGTTGTTATTGTACAAATAACAATACAATGAATAGCATTCACCATATTCCCTCTATAAGGCTGCAAAGCAACAAACAGAAAACACATGAAATGGTATTGTATGCAATTTGTTGGCAAATAATCCACATCACACGATGGTGATTTAAATGTCAACAAAATTCTCGTGATCTCAACACCACTGATTGTTCCTGCTAAACAATCTCTGATTGTCAGATGTCTAAAGACCCCTGCAACTAAAATGCAACTCCAAGTCAAAAGTTGACAAGCCGTAGGTGATTGTTCCGTTTCCTGTAGTTCCTTAGTTTGTGACACAGACTGGATTCAGAAAAACATCTGTTTTTACTGGTACCTCTGTATGTGTGCTTGTGGACTGAACCTGACATCTTTCTGGACAAGGGGTTAACCTTTGTTCGCTGTACCATTCTACGGAAGGTCCGATTCTTGGTGAGACTTTTGCATTCATCACAAATGCCGTTAGAAAATGTTCCAGCTCTGGAACACTTTCGACTTCGTAGAGTTCCTACAAAATCTCACAGTGCCTCATAATAAGGTTCTCCATACCATATCAGCTCACCACTCTTGTTCTTACCTGGTGTTCCATTGTACAATGGTTCCATGGAATCCAAGCACGACACTTCTGTAATAATACCCATGGCAGATGGAAATCTGTGAATCTGTTGATGCTTTTGTTGTGCTGTAGACTTGAAGAAAGAGACAAGAGACCTTTGTTTGCATATGAAAACGTCTCTACGCATTTTGTCCACATAATAATTTAAGTCTGCGTAGCCTCCTCTAGTGCGACCAACGCGACTCTTTCAAGGCGCGCGGTCTGACACATCACAGAATAAACAAAGGCTCAGAGGGATGGATTATGAAATACGGGGGAAGCACGCTCAGGAGGGAAAAGCACTGCACGATATTTCACCACAGTGCAAGATGCACGTCAGATTGTTTGGCATCAGCATTGTCAGTGCCCCGACTGCTCTTTCATGCGAATTTGGATTCCATGTAAAGACGGAATGTTTTCTACTTGCATGGCAAGTTCTCTGTAGGCCTTGTCTGATATCATGAAATTATCTTTCAGGTATAACATGCTGTCAACACAATTTTCAGTTTGTGAATCACCATGTATACAAATGTTTCTGACTACAGATTCTGTCTGATCTTTACCTTGTGGATGTTCATTTTCTCATATCATTAGGTATAATGCATAGTTATTAATTTCAATAATAAATTCAGATTGATTGTTACAATGAACTAAATAATTAGCCCCTACTACAAAATATAAACATAGTATCAGTAACACATTTGATTTTATCTTTGCCATCATTTCTGTGTTGTTAACGTGGTACACATCGGTCTTTCAAGCAGTATTGCTAACTTGTTCATGTACTCACATCAAGCAGTTTTCCAAGCTCTGTCTGGTTTCCAAATTGCTTTACAAATCTGAGTACCATTGTAAAGCCTCTGTGAAATAGTTGTTTTGAGATGGATCCATCCTTGTTGTACGAAAATTCTTCAAGGCACTTCCGTTCATACTTCCACAGATGAATCGTTGATTCGTTCACGTATACAAAATCGCCTGCAGAATTAGTGATGCAATACCACCACGAAGGATCCTAAATTTCAGCCATTGCTGAATAGGTTGTTCTGTATACTGTATGACCTCTTCTTTCACAGTCTTTGACAGATCCACTAGCTTGAATAAATATTTCAAATGTTTCGTGCTGTACTAGAATTTTAAATGAAACTTCTGTGTCTCTTATTCTGGATAGTACAATATTTTCTTTAATTTGAACTGAAAGTTGAAGCTTGAATAAATCTAATGCATCACTTCTGTCACAATCTGTAGATCTACCAATTACTTCATTTGCTGGAATCCATTCATCAAGCTTCATATCCCATCCTACATAATGGATCTCAACTTCCTTGACACATGCTGATGTCCGATAATCAAGAATTTTTATGCCATACAACTTAGCTGTTGACCAGTTTGTTTTAGATGCCTTTTTGCTTAATACTAGGCCATTGTTTAGAGTTCGATAGTCGATCTTTCGTCTCTTTCTGGGATCCATTCCATAGAGCGTCTCAATTAATGTTGTATGAATCAGCCTTACTGGCAGACAATTAGCACATCTTGCTGACAGTCAGTTTTTAGCAGTGACATCTGGCGGCTGTTAAAAAAGACAACAAATCATTGAGACAATGAAGTATTTAACAAATTTTTTTTTTTTGCATATTAATTACCATTAAGTTTTTTTTTTTTTTTAATTTAAGTGTTTTATCATTAAAAACAAATCAAAGTACAGGTCATCAAAACATCGTATCAACAATTACAAAAAAAAAGTTTCAACAACAATAATAATAAAATATACTGATAGAAACAATAAAGAAAAAAAAGAGGAACTAAAGTCCCAGACCGGACCGAGAAATGAAAACCAAATTACATAAAACGAAAGCTAATATTTCTTCCTAATACAACAATTCCCAATCTAAGCATTTTTATCTTCCATTTAGATAGTATTTCATAAAAAGGTGATCGAACCTCAACCAGCCATCCCTCCCAAGTACTCGTAAAAGTACCCTTTATATAATGCGGCTGATGACGTCAAAGAGTTTAAGGGAATGCTGCTGCCAGGCATGATAGGGTTCGGCTTTAGAAAACATGTTTGTATGCTATGTCAGACAATAGACCCCATGTGTGCTAGAATTCTATTGTTCTGACATAGCAATACAAACGGTTTTCTAAAGGCGAAACCCAATCATGCCTGGCAGTAGCATTCCTTAACTTTTTGACGTCATCAGCCGCATATATAATAGGGGTACTTTTACGAGTACTTGGGAGGGATGGCCTGGTTGAGTTCGATCATCTTTTTATGAATACTGTTATGAAAATTTAATTTATTTTGGGGTATTTATGTTATACGCCTACTTAGCTTTCAATCGATGTAAGGTTGTATTTACTCCGTCAACGGTCTTTAAATAAGAAGAAGACTATTTATGGAAATGTGTACATTGGACATAATAGATACAGTACCAAGCACAAAGTAGGAGGAAGCCTCTTTAAACCGGACCTATATGCCTAAATATACCCGGTAAAACAAGAAAAACAAGAATCGAGCTTTAGTCCTGTTATTTATCACCGAGACCGAATACACCTACAGTTAAAATTCCACTTTCGTATCTGTAGTTTACATACTGATCAAGTTTGTTTGATATACAGTCAACCCCGCTGAGACGAATCTACATGAAGCGTACATGTGGAAACATGATGATTTGACCACCAAAAGAGACAAAACACCAATAAAAAAGAGGATCAAAACTGATCTTCATGGGTCAAATAAAACAAGAGAAGACCTGAAAATCTAAAATTCCTTGAACCCAACTGTAAAAGTTCGTCGAAGACGAGCCGACTGCATACCAACTCATTGAGTTTTTCCTTCACAAGTACCGTCAACGCACGACAAATTTTCAACCATGAAGTGTACCTGACCTAAGTGACCTGAAACTAGAGACATAATTTATGAATACCGATTCGTTGAAACAAGAGTCATATCAACGTGCCGACTTATTACAATAGGGGTTCTGTCCTCACGATGACTCCGTATGCATATATCATGTTTTTATCATGTCGCTGTACCATAAATGCAACTTTATCAACTTTAAAACACTATGTGACTTATTCAAAAGAATTAAAAACAAAACTAAAAGTAATAGAATACTGGATACATGTATGCTACTATTACAGCGTAATAGTGCAAAAATGTACTTAAAATACATTCACTGAATTAGGGCATCGAGGTACAATTTATGTTAATACTGAGACCAATGTAGAGAGTAGGGGGAACAGTTAAACATCAAAAGCCATTTTTTAAAATGGATGTGTAGTTTGTTTCTCTTTTAGCTAATACATATTCAGTTTCTTTTTGTTTCTTAACAAAGGATTTAAAAACAGCAAAGTTGAACATTGTTATTAAACTTACTAACATAAATGTGGTATTCAGTAATAAAAAGAGATAGGAAACAAACTTATCTTCACAAAATCCAAAGATTTCCTCAAAGTTGGACCAATTTTGAATGCAAAGTTTGCATTTTTCTGCGATATTTATCTAGTAAATCAAGCCAAATTGGAGATACCTTTTCACAATCACAAAATAAATGAACCATTGTTTCCTCTTTTTATTACACAGCGAGCAATTAGGTGAACTCTCTTTTAATCTTGTGAAGAAAGTCATTAAGAGCAAATAGCTTTATGAAAATTTTAAAATAAAAGGATCTTAGTTTAGTTTCAATTGTACAGAAAAAATTAGTATTGTGTATTTTGTCCCAGTTAACATTGACAGGTAAGGTAGATTATCGCCCAATAGTCTGATCTTTTTTCAGGAACATGGGAACCAATAAAAATAGTGTATGCATCCTAGAACTTTTTAGAATTACCAGTTTATGAACAATGGTTCATTGAACACCAACAATATCGACATCATAGTTCTCTATCCACGCTTCAGGGATATTTTGGATTAAGAAGTTAAATTTCCTTCTATCTCCAGAAGATATACCAAAATCTAATACTAATTCTTCAAAAAGTTATGCCCTGGAAAAGGGGTTAAATAAATCAGATAAGGTAAGAATGTTTTTTATCAAACCAAGATTCGTAAAAAAAAATAGGATTTAGATTGATCGAATAAACCTGTTGAACCAAAAGACATTGACAGGCACTTAATTCTGAAAATTTATGACCATAAAATCTAAAGTAGCTTCCCCCTATATAGATACCAGACACGAAGAGATTCAGCAAGTTGTATGTTACCAAGTGAATTAAGAATACTTTCTGGGGCCAAAGAGCTTCCACAAATAAGAAATATCACCATTGAAACTTACTAAAAAAGATAACTCAATATCCTTCCAAAGAGCAGTATAATTGGTATCTAAAATATTTTTAACCCACACCATCTTTTGAGCATTAGCAAATGTTAAGGATCAATCATTTCAGTCCAGTCTTGATATAATTATTACACATAATTTTTCTTTGGACTCTGTCTTTACCCCCGTTCCAAATAAACCTGAAAAAAATTCCATTCAACTCTTTGAAAAAAGAACGAGGTATTTTAATAAACAAAGAACTGAAAAGAGAAATATCAGTGTGGCAATACAAGTGTTTTAATAACACACACTTTACCAATCAGTGAAAGATTTCTCATTCGCCAACAATTGATAGTCTGCTTGATTCTTTTTAATTTTTCTTTGTAATTCAAATCAAAAATCAATCCTAAATCCAGTGAAAATTGACTCCCAAAGATTTGAATTTAGAAGGTTTCCATGTGATTCCCATTCTCTTAAGGAAATTCTTGACAACCTCTCTTAGATCCAATCCAATTAGCTTCAGTTTTAGATATATTCATTTTACATCCAGAAAATCTACCAAATTTGTTCAGACATCGAACAGGTTTTAAAAGAATCTCCTGATCCATCCACAAAGCAGATCGATCATCAGCAAATAATGAATTTTCACCTCTTGTCTAGTATCTTTATACCTTTAACTCGGTCATTCTGTCTAATAGATAAAGCTAAAATCTCGTGACTAGTAAAAACAAATATGAGAAATGGGGCAACCCTGAAATATACCTCTTTGCATGAAATGTGATTGTTAAAAATCCATTATTCATTACATAGGTCTGGCGAGTAGAATACAATGTCTTTATCAAATCAATAAATTTTGGACCAAAATTAAACTGTTCTAAGTATTAAATAAGAAGTTATGGTTGACACTATCAAATGCCTTTTCAATATCAAGTAATAAATAGCACCAGGAATTTCATTTGCCTGAGCATATTCAATAATATCCAAAATAAGTCGTACATTATTACTAATATTTCTGCCTTTTAGAAACACTGATTGATCAGAATGGATAAGGCCGTTTATAAACTTTTTCATACGTATTGCAAAACATTTTGCTAATATCTTATAATCCACTGTCAATAATGTAATTGGCACGGTAATTTTACTAACAAAGATCCTTATCCTTCTTTGGAAGAAGGTTATAACACCATTTCTCTGAGACATAGATAATAAACCATTTGTAAGGAATAATTATAAGAATCCATTAAAATATCATAATATCAGGCCACAAAACTATGTAAAAATTCAATTGGTAGACCATCAAATCCAGGAGTTTTGTTCTTCTCATAGATTTAATAACATCAAATATTTCTTGTTTGTTAAAGGCTTATCTAAAATTTTCTTTCATCCTCGGACAGCTTGGGAATATCTAGATCATCAAATATGCCTTCATTGAAACCATCATTTTGAACATCTCTACCAACATTGGAATATAGATTAGAATAGAATATTGAATTTCTTTTAAAATGTTATCCGGATCCGTAGTCATATTGTCCTTGCATCTTTAATTCGAGTTATAGTTTTCTTTTGAATGATCTATTTTCTAAGTTACAAAAATATTTAGTACCCTTTTCACCTTCTTCTAAACCATCTTACCCTTGATCTTATTATTGATCCTTTAACTTCAAAATCATAAATTTTGTTTAATTACCTTCAAGTTCTTCTAATCTCAACAAATGAGGGTATATCAGCAGATGAATCATTCTAATTGTAATCTAACTTTTCTATATCATTCAATAACTGCCTTTTTCTCTAATTCTCTCCTTTTCTTCCGAGAAGAATATTCGATGCTAACCCCAGTTAAAGTACATTTCAGGATCCCATACTGTGTTTGGATTGCATTCTGAATCCTTAGAACGCAATTTAAATTATTATTTCTTCCTTTAAGTACTTGATGAAGTCTGCATCATGATGTAAAAGAGAGCAATTAAGTTTCCAATAACCTCTACCTCGCTTTGGTTGACAATCATTAAACTGGATGACAAATGAGTGGTCTGATTGAATTCCAGGTAGAATCTTTGACTTTACACAACAACTCAAAAAATTAATTGATACAAAAATATAATCCAACCTAGACAATACTTGAGGTGTTTTTTTATGTCTTGTATATTGTCTTAGAGTAGGATGATAATATCTCCAAACATCAACCAAGTCATATTCTTCAATAAGCATTGATAACATGTCGCTGACATTTGTGGTATTTAGATATGTCTATGTCGTTAGATACTCTTGTTACACTGTCAGACCTTTCTTAATGGCGGAGTCGCTCCTATTACCCTGTAATTAACCTACTGCTCTCCCCATCCCAACCAATCACGAGCTGAAGAATAGTCACAACTTTTATCTAATTCCTTGCCAAAAAACTGCGTCTCCAGACAATAACGAACCATTCAGTGGTCTTCAAGTTCATATTCTTTGCCGAGCCATAAATATTCCACCAGTGGTCACCATGAAACATACGTTTAGACTCCTTAGCAATATTAATATAAATAATCTATCCATTGGTATCATGCGAATTACTGAAATAAACCTCAACTGAAATAGCGAGTTTCCTGCATAAGTATGCGCTACACCTCTTACTATTAGAGAAAAAACTAGCATATCCATGCAAATTTTTCACCCCATTAGGACTTCCAGTATTTCTCCATCTTTCTATCAGTCAATGTGTTTCTGCCAAAACATATTATATCACTTTCAATGTTTCTCATTGCTATATGGAAAACTTTTTCCTTCTGTCTTACAGTTTAGTCCCTGTAGCCCCTACAATTATCAAAGAGCTAAGTGTCAGTATAGCCATTTGTTGCTCGCCTTGTACAATCCTATGCACATACTCATCTAAGACTGAGCTGAAGAAAAATATAGATTATAAAAGTTACCTCACTTTTATAACAATTACATAAACCCATAAAACATTATCATAGTACGTGCTACTATCGCATTAGTCCAATGAGTAAGCAATAGCAATATCTGTACCCTCCAAAAGAATATAAACACATCATCAGAGTAAACACTCGTCTGAGCGGGTGAAAAAAAAAAACAAAAAAAAGATAACGGGAATAGACAAATGCTTATCATTAAATTAGGTTATTTAGACCTAAAACAATAGGAAGGCAAGCAGCAAGATACACACAGAGCTCTCGATATCAACAATTCCACCCTGTGACTAAAAGTGCGTAAAAACTGAAATAGGAGCAAATACATAATACAGCCACCAAATTCCTGCACTGATAGATCCATAAGCAAGCTGCAATACTCCAAATTAGCTTCTCAAAACACTTTATACAATATAGTATGCAAATGATTAGTAGAAGAAACAAAACCACACTTGTAGTGGTATTAAGAAAGAACATTGGAAATATACATTTCCTTTCAAAAAGTCTTTTGTTGTGCATAAATGGATTAACAGCATGAAAGCCTTATTAATAAAAAAAGGATTAAACCAACAGTTGCAGGTCCATATAACTGCCGATTAGACCTATATCAAACACTATTAAACACTCGGTTTACGTTCACTTGTCCTAGTGTCAACACGAAAGGAATCAATTTCCCTTCTTTGTTGCGATACGCGAGCTTTATACTGGAAGACATGAAGAAGCGGTTCCTTTTTTCCTGTCTTTTTCCTCCTTTAGCTGCTTGAGTCGTTGTCCAACTGTATCTTACGCTTGTTCTATCACTCGCTTCACGAGAAGGTCTTCTGACACATACGATTTTTCTCTTCCTTGAATCTTGTTTCCTGAACTTTGCGATGCATGACTTCTCACGCTTTTCCTTCATTCCATAGGTAGGAAAAACACCATGTATGATCCGAGTGCTTGTGATCCGCAGTTGAAGCTGTCCCTGTTTGGCGTACTGATGACATCTCTCCTTATCTCTTATGGTATCTTGGCAGAACGATACCAACAAAAATCACACAGATAAGCTTTACAGTCTCCTTGGCACCTTCTCCCCACGTAGCTCTCTGACACTCCATGGAACACCAAGTTTGTTCCCTTCTTCTCCTATTCTCCAGGTCGTTCCAATTTCTCTATTATTTCCTCTTTCTTCCTTTCTTCATCCTTCTTCAACTCCAAACACTGGCTTTCATCTTAGACTGAATCAGTTACAGGCAGTAACCTTTCTCTCAGCCATTTCTCCATCAAGCTTCAACTCCAAATTCCATCTCAGCCTCTTCGTACGTAGCATTACGTCTCCATTCTCTCCTCTATCTGAGAAAACGGACGATCGTTAAACTTCTGTGAGAAAGAGCCTGACTACACATCTGGGGAGTTGGCCGACACTGCGTCTCCATCTCCCGCCGTCCACCAAACGCTGGCTCAAATACCAGTTCGCTATGTTCTCGCTGTCACCCGCTCGAACGCAACGCTTTCTTCGAAGCCCGCATACCACCTTATCTATCTATGTGTTCAGGTGTCATTCAAGAATGTAGTCCTTGGAACTCCATCTGTTCTATTAATCTAATCTTGAAAACGTCGCCGATTACTAATCTAGTTCCATTCACTATCTTCTTTACCCACCGTTTACTTCTGGTTCAGTCCGAAATGGTAGATTTTAAAGGATCAAAATGACAGCATGTTTTTGCTCCTCTCCAGTTAGGGCGCCCTCCTATTTAACAAATCTTAAATATAATCTTAAAACTGTATCTCAAGCTAAAATTTTTATGGTATTTTTCTTTTATTTGCACACAGGCAGCAATTAAAGTAAGTGCAGTTAGGCATTCAATATCAAAGTGCACAACAATACAAGAGTTAGATTGAACTGCCAAATTAAATTTGTGGGAAAATAAATTTCTAATTCATAAATTTTACTGCTTTTTTAAAATGTTTTTGTTTTTGTTTTTTCATTTGTAAGGCGGAAGATGGGTGTATGTATTATCAGTTATATATTACATTTCAGATCTAAATGGTAATACTAAGTAAATAATGATAATTTTTATTGACAGTACTGAGCTGTGAAGTGAAGAGTCTTCTAATTACCATTCCAGACACATATGTAGGTAGATCTACATCTACAGTCTGTGGCAAATAAAATGATACAATTGGAAACATTTTTTTTTTACAGTATGAAAATGAATCACATTCTAAGAGTGTTTGATATTTCTAGAAGTAGGAAAATTAGGCTTAGACTTCTTCTGCAATTTTTTTCATCCCATTTGATGCTGTAGATCTTGAGATATGACCAGTTTTCTGTAATCAAGACAAAATGTACTTTGTACATGCTTCTCTATTGGTTTCGCACATAGTAGCCATGAATTCAGCGTACGGAGACAATAGATGTGTGTAATTTCAAATAGCTCATCGCCGCACAAAATTTAGCATAACACAAAAGCAGATTATACAAAACAAAGTGCATCAGCAAGAAGATTCTTTTGGCTTTAGGTTGGTACCACATTACAGGATCATTGAACACAAGAAAGTAAGTTTGGGGAGCATTTTCTAACAATTTCGGGGGAAGCTGCCTGAAAATGTAAAATGCTTTTCCCCAAAAATTTCTTCTCTGCAAATCTTTGCAACCTTTGCAAAAAGAAATGAAATGCATCCATCTGATAATCGCTTCCTTTCAGAGCATCTTTCAGCAGTTGTTACATGCCTCCTGGAAACACGAGAAGAACATTTTTACCATCTGTCTGTTCTTTCACTCCTGTTCAAACAAAGTGATCAATAATTTTGGCTTTTAGCCGACTCCTGTTCATCGACACAGTAAGTCCAAAAGAATGTAGACGCCGCTCATACAGCTCATGAAGATCTAACAACTTGAAGATATATTTGCCATTCTCTACAGCAGCTTCGATATGAGAGACCAATTCAACAAATGTTCTTGCATGGCCCATTTCTGTTTCCTTTGTCTCCTTGGTTGAAGAACCATGCCCTCGGAGATGACCTTGATGTTTGTTCCTGTATTGTGTCAAACAATGTAAGTGATACCTTGCTTTGAGAGCAATCACATCGCTTCCTGTTATTTTGTACAATAGTCTGCCCTCTTTCATATCATCCGCAATTCTCTTGAGTGACTGATCAGCTTCCAATGTTTCAAATTTGTGCAATTTTTGGTTGTCATTTTTTTCACAGAAGATGCATGCTCTTGTAGTCTGTTGGCGATTGCTGGCGCTTTGTACTTCTTGTTTCTTTGGAGTCTTTTTCTTCTTCTACTGACCCACGTTTTCTCTTCCCCTCCAAAGTTCTTTTAAGTTTAGTATTGTTGAACTTTTGATGACATGAATGATGCCATGATGCATTGTTTGTCATGAATGCTTCTACTGTTCCTTCAGATCCGTATGCCACATCAACTGGTAACGAAACTACTTTCTGGAACTTCTCAACATTTTCCAAGAATGAAGCATATAGGGGAGACTGGGGTAATTATGGCCCCCTTTTTCACATTTCCTATTACTACCATTAAATGAAAAGTCCAATGATATTCTAATTATGTAAAAATACAGTCAATCTATATACCTATAATATGCAAAAGAAAGTATAAACCTGCTACTTCTCATTTGCATATTAATTACCATTATGTTAACAACTTTGGTGGGCCATAATTACCCCACGGGTTGGGGTATTTATGGCCCCTATTGTAATGATTGTATGAATTCAAAGATATTATGCTAATTAATTATGGTAATGTATAATAAATGTTGTTAGGTATTCCTAATGCACTTATCAACCACCAACAATGGTTTAATCAATGATTGGTTCAGCCAAAATGTTGAAATTTTGAAATCATAGCTATACATATATTTATGTACAAAATCATACAAGTTAATGTCCCCATCTACGCTTATCTGCGCTTATACACTGTTTATGCATTGGGGGCCATAATTACCCCAAATGACATTTTCAATTTGATCCCCCTTTACAGCTCTCCTATTGAAGATATTCAGGTGGAAGTTTTTCTGTTGTGTTTTTTACTTCCTATTGTTTCAGTTTCAATCAAAATTTCATCTTAAATGATTTTAATTAATGATATCACACCCCACATAAAAAAGCAGACTTGCCACTTTCCAACGAACAGAATTGTAATTGCCGTACATTTTCATTTTCATTAAGCACAAAATTTCATGTAAATGGCTTATTTTTCTCATATGATAGTAGGAAGAGTTTAGCTAGGCATGTGTAAAAATTAAATTATCATTGTGTAATGCAGCAAAGAATTATAAGCTCTCAAAGACAAAGGGGCCATAATTACCCCAGGGCCATAATTACCCCAGTCTCCCCTACAATGTGGGCATTTGAACATACTCCTTTTTTTGGGACAATTGAGATTCTGCTGTTTCTTTTTTTTTTTGCTGATTACACAAGTACTCCAGTCCATGATGACCTGTATAAAACATAAAGAAAAATCATAATTAGAACTTAAATATCATATTATTGTTAAATGATATTCAAACCGCGGTATCCAATCCTTGGTTGGGGGAACACGCGCTTCTTGGTGTGCCAAACCCCCCCCCCCCCGAAAGGACGATTGACGCTGTTGACCTCTCTGGAAAGTCCAGTTAGAGGACGGGGAGGGACTGGTCCCATAACCCCGAAAGGAATGAGCCGCAGCAACAAGGAGCCATAGCTCCATGTCGTTGACAGCCCAAGATGCATGAGGCCGTGTGGCTTGGCGCAGCCTAAATTGAGTATCGTATCCCCGCCAATTAAAATTTGACGCTGCAGCCGCCCTAACTATACTCATGTACTTGAGTAGCTCACGCGCCCTCGTATCATGCCGTCCTGTGTAAATGGATATAAACACAAGCATCGCTCTAGTCCACTGCTCAATCGACCGAATAGTTGGAGCACGCGATTGGGGGCGAAGTTGGAAACCCCCACTGGATTGATTGATGGTTAAAGTTACCCCTTCCCCAGCCGGGGATCCCTCTCTGAGCTATAAACCTAGGTCTATATATTCCCCTTTCCATATTCGTTCGCGCAATGCCTGCTGTATCCCTGAGCGAAGCTCATCGCACAGGCTACTCATCATTGGGGGCTGCTGGAGAGGGGGAACAATAGAAGGGGCGACAGGGGACTCACTTGCTCCTATCTCCGTGTTCTGCATCCCTTAATCCGATAAAATAATCGGAAAGGACTCACCGAGGAGCGGCGTAATAGGATCCATGTCCCTCTGGGCATCCTGTGATTGTGACTGGTGATTGTTTTCCGGCGATGGAGTTGTAGCTGTCGCTGTCGCAGCCGATGACCGACGACCAGTCGATGTCCTACGATCTGTTGGCTCCTGGGCTACGACGCCCCCGGATCTTCCACGACGACCAACTGGCGACCGCGTCTCCGCCGACCTCTTCTTCGCCTTTGCCTTCGGCATTGTCCCACTATGAAAATTGTTTGCTATGATAAATTGCTTGCTGTAACAAGTGACGAGGTCTGATATAAACAAAGAAAATCTCCAAAATAGTATTTTCCAATCACTAGACACAGGCCAAATAGAGAGGGGCGAAGGCGCTGAAATGCATAAGTGCAAATCTTAAGGAGTATACAACAAAATCCTTGTAAATACAGAAACTATCAAGTCATATGCTATTATATCTATACTGGTACAGTTAGCACAATAAGACGCCCCCAAAAATCTAAATTATCTGTTTGAACGACCCTCTCTCATGAAGACCATGGCAAGAATGATGACTGCGCGTGCAATATTTTCTGAGCACGTGTGCTAGTAGGCCTTGGCTTGTAAGATGCTTAATAATAATATTGAATTTTTAGAGGAAGTGTTTAGAGTATGAACACCTAAACATTTTTGGGAACCTCCTTGCATGATCGCTCTTATAATTTTGTTATGGCGCCAAGGCCAGACAAGCCGCCTTCACAGCATGACAGACACCCAATCTCCTCTCAAAGTGTAAATAAATTATGTTAGCTCCCTTCATAGAGTCAGTTGTTAAAATCTATTATCATTGTCAGTTGTTAATGGGATATGCACAGCATCATGTTAAAGATAATGTAAATGGGCAAAAGAGACATTAATTCCATTTGTACTGTTCAACAAAAAGAATTAAACATTTAATATCCTTTCTTATTGTATTGGTTACTAGTAAAATCACATATCAAATACAAAATTATTGTCCTTACGTATCAATGTCTCCATGGAACAGCCCCAAATTAACTACAAGACCTTAATGTAAGATATATCCCATCAAGAAATCTAAGATCAAAACACAAATACCTCCTATTAAATCCTAATATACTTTCTATTGTACTGCCATCTTTTCCTATTTTTAAGCACATAGACACTTTCTTATGTTTGTGATATGCGCTAT
>CALNVZ010002974.1:35298137-35340055 GCA_940671915.1 Paracentrotus lividus | reverse complement strand
TCAAAACATATATGTGGGTTCTTAAATTCGCGCTGCATTTACGTACGAACGCAATTGAACCTATGCGAAGCATGCATAAGAAAGCATGCTCATATATTCGCATGTTTTAAATTCGCGGCGTACGATCTTTGCGCGAAAAATTAAGTTGCACTGATTCCAATATTGCAGGCTAATTTGGCCAGTATCATTAATTTTTATCATTCATAAAATTTATGTTTAACTTGAATGTCTGTACAAATTAATTTGTAATTAAAATTTAGGTTAAGTTTAGAAATTATATGCTGTATAAAAGGGACATCATGGAATATAATATATACCTTTATAAATACACTGTTTTGCATGTCTACTGCTTTTTATTGAAAGGAAATGAATGACCAGACTTATGACTGAGTAGAGGTAGTGAGAGATAAAAAGAGGAAGAGAGAGATATAGAGAGAAAGAAAGAGAATTGGGAGGGGAGTGTAAGAGCACTGGTAGAATAAGAAATATGAGTTGTGTAATCTCCATCCTGTTGGTACTCTTTGATCTAACCACTCTCTTATTTTCACACAGTCATGTAACATCTTTCTACTAAGTGAGTCAGAAAAAAATAAACACCTAGAAAAATGTCAATAAAAAGAAAACCAGTTAATGAACCCCAAATTATTATACATATTCTAAAATAATAACTTCTCCCGCATCTTCTGGTACCATTTTCATGTGGTATGTCTTTATGCTTGGACGAACACGATGCACTGTTTGCGAACATGTGAATTTCAAATTGTGCATGACTGGGGATAAAATGGAAACAACAAAAGCTGACAAAGGAGCAACTCCATCCTGAATAAAATAGCAAAACTTTTTAATGAAATTATTTTGAGCCACATAACTTGGCAAGGTTGTTACAGTTGTCTACTAGATTCTGTGTAAAAATTAGATGGATTCATTAAGTAATCCATGAATGAGTACACATCAGAAATTAAATTGTCACTGATAGACCAAAAAAGGCCTCTTAATAATTTTGAAAAGTGATTATTTTGTCTTTGACATGTACTTACTCATGCTTGACTATCCAGATCTATCTTATTTTCACACAAAACGTAGTTGATAATTGTAACAACACTCCTGCTCGGTTATTTAGCGCAAGACATTTTTATTAATAAGTTATGCTCTTTTAATCAGGATGAAGTGGCTTTTTTGAAAGCTTTTGTTGTTTTGATATTACTCCCACTTTTGCACAATTCGAAATTTACATGTTCGCAAACAATGCGACATCTTTATCCAAGCGCAAAGATTTAACACACAAAATTGGTATTAAAAGATGTGGGAAGAGTTACTCTTTCAGAATATGTATAATAATTTAGGGTTTATAAATTGGTTTTCTTTTTATTGGCATTTTTCTAGGTGTTTAGTTTTTTCTAACTCACTCGGTATATCTAATGCTCTTTCTTAATTTCGGAGTCTCTTCATTGTCACTCATTTGAGCCTTTCTCTTTTTATGAATTCTCTCTCCCTTTATCATTGGACTCTTCTTTGCCCTTTCTTCTTCTCACAATTGTTTTCTCTCTCTCATAACACACACACACACACACACACACACACACACACAAAGACATAGCACACCCTAACCCACACCATCACACACACGCACATACACATACACCAACACAGACATAGCACACCCACATACACATATCACTCCTTCAAACACTCCCTTCTTGCAAACACACACACACACACACTCACTCTCACATACCAAATCTGTCTCATTGATACACATTTTTAGCAGTTTTATTTTACTTCCACAGTTGGTTGAGTATTGCTAGTATCCACATTTCCACACTCAAATTACTTCAGACAATACTTAGAGTAGAATAGGGCAGGCAATAGATGAATGAATCAAACAATTTCATATGTAAATCTTTTCCCCTTTACCAATTTTATTGTATATCGTCTTTTTTTTTTTTTTTTTTACTTTTCCATTGTATGCAGAAAGAATAGAGAACATTAGAATATTTCATAAAAGAGTCAAACTAATTTTGAAGGACAAAAGTTAAGTCTAAAACTCTGAGACTACTTTTCTGGAAAATATCAGATTGAAAAATGGCAGTCTTATACCTAAAAGTGACAGCCAAAGACATATATTGGAGATTTTTAAGATTTTATTTTCAGAACATTTACATTTCAATCTCCGATTAATGTAATTAGCCATACACTTAGAAAACATTAGCCTTTCAATAGTCTTTCCGTTGTGCATAATTACACTTTTTTTTTATAATATACTAACTGATAAATAGAATACTTTGAAGATTTATACCGAGTATAAATACAATACTTATTTTACAAGTATAATAACTGTTAGAAATTAAGAGGTTTGCCGTAACGTCATGGACATTCCGAGTCATTGCCGATCTAACACATCATAAATGAAATTTAAGTGCATGATTTTTTTAAATAATCTTCTGAGTATTAAATTGGCTTTATGTATTATTTATTAGTTTGAATGCATATTATGCAAATAATTTTTTACATTAATTATATCATTTCTTCTATGTAGCTTTTATTCATTTGCCAGTGAATATAAATCAAGATTTGAACTTTTTGTCAAAGCCAGATATGATACAAATCAAAGCATGCCAAAGTATTGTAATTTTCTTTATATCATGATAAGACTGCGGGAAATCCCTATTTCATTTTTGGTTACATTTGATATGAGTCCGTCCTGGTGTTATTTTGTACCATGTTAAATAGTGAAATTTTCATTCACTTTTAAAATGCACTTTAAAAGTAAAGATGTGGAAGATCATTAATCATTAACATGAAGTAGAGCTGTCTAGGGTCCAGGTACTTGGGAGATCACCTTGTGGGAGATAACCTTGTGGTAGACGATAGATTTCTCAACCACACGGCGTGTAACTTCCCATTGAGCATGCTGTCGACCGAAAGAGATGTATTTGACCTCGTGATCGGGACGAAGAGTGAATGTGATGCATGGATCACTTCTCTGGTTCGTCTCCTCGTCGTATGTACCATATGAGATGGATTCATCGCTGAAGTCAAGCCACACCAGAGTGTAGGGATCCTGGAAGATGCAACTTGTGGAGTCTGCTGTTTCTACAGCTTCACCACCACGGGACTCTCGTAGCTCCATAGTGTCGCCTACCATAGCTGATATATAGATTTAAAAAAAAACGTATAGAAGATCGGGTCATTCAGTTAGGCACAGAACATTATTGAATATGAACGGATGCATTGCTTGAATTTTGAAGCAAGTCAAATCTTGTGGAGGTTCACGAATGATGCAATAAAGTGTATTTTTGTTATTGCATTTTGAAATGTAACCCAGTTCCTATATTTTGAAGGCTTTTGAGACAAAAGGTCCTCAAACCAATTGTATGCCTATCTGAGTGATCTTTGTTCTCAATGTGCCTTCTAAGTTTATCTTGTGATTTATGGTTATTTCTTTCTGACACATTCACATCTACCCAAGATGAAAAGGCTATACAGTGGCATATTTGATTTCTTTCAAAGACTTCCCTTGTTCTGCCCTTGGTTTATTATTATAATGAAACAAAACAATGATTTTGTCAAGATCTTCAATGGGCAATACTGACACACTGCTTTAACATCTACTGAAGATGACCAGTCACTACAGAGGTGCATTTGGTTTTATTGTCTAGAATGACCAAGCCCTGTCTTAAGCTTATTAATATCATCAAACACATGTATCATCTAATTGAGGTTATCAATCTTACGAATTGTCAGTGGTCAATAAATTTACTCTTTTAACATCTACCTATGATGAACAGGCGTTACTAAAACATGTTAACAGAAGACTAACCAAGCTCTGCTTCATTCTTAGTGTTATCATCAAACAAAGGTATCATGAAATTTAGGTGGTCGATCTTTGGAATGGTCAATGTTCAATAATATTAGACTTCTTTAAAATCTACCTAAGATGATGAGGTGTTACCAATTTATGCTAGTCCAAGACTTATCAAGCTGTGCCTCAAGCTTAGTACTTTTATCAAAGAAAGGTATCTGATTTAGGTGTTGATCTCTAGATAATCTGTGGTCATCACTGTCCAACTACTTTAACATCTACCCAAGATGACCTGCCCTTAATATTTACCAAGCCCTGCCATAAGTTTAGGATTATTATCAAACGGAGGCGTGTATCATCTGATCGAGGTGGTTGATCTTTAGAACTCGGATATCAACAATATTATACGATTTTAACTACTTTGTAAAGATGAACGGGCCTTTTCAGCACATGTGATCCCAAGACTTACCAAGTTTTGCAACAAGCTTAATAGTATTATCATCAAAGAAATGTATTATCTGGTAGAGGTGGTTGATCTTTAAAACCCTCAATAGGCAATACTGTCGGACTAATTTAACATCTACCAAAGATGACAGAGGTGTGTTTATTTTATTCCCAGGAGTTACCAAGTTTTGCCTCTGGCTTTTAGTACTACTGACATCCGGTTGATCTTTACAATTGTAAAAAGTCAAGACTGACAGACTACTTATACATGTACCTCAAATAATGAGCAGCTACAGACACTTGTTGGTTTTATTGTCAGGACTTATCAAGTTTAGCTTTCAGACTATTAAAATCACTGAATGCTGCAATCATCTGGTCAAGATGGTCGATTATGATAATGTTCAATACTATCAATTCTGTAACATCTACCTATGAAAAATAGCTACCTGTACAGAGACGTGTTTGGTATCAGGCTTATTACTAGTATCATCTGGTTGATCTTCAGAATGGTCAATGGTAAGGTAAGGCTGACAGACTACTTTAATATCTACCTATGATGACAAGTACCTACAAAAGTGTGTTTGTTACATTCCCTGGACTTAACTCTACCTAAATCTTATTATTAACAAATACATAAGCCAATATTCAGAATGGTCAATGGCCAAAACTACCAGATTACTTTAACATCTACCTGATATGAGAAGCTGCTTGGTTTTACTGTCTAGAATTATCAAGTTCTATCGCACACTTGTCGCAATTAGCTGGTTGATCTTGAGGATGGTCAAAGATTACCTTAATATCTACCTGAAAATGACAACTACAGAAGAGTGTTTGGTGCTATTCTCTGGACTTACCAAGTTCTGCCTCCAGCCTATGACTTTCATCAAACAATGCTATCATCTGGTCAAGATGGTCGATCTTTAGAAGCTTTCTGCCTCCTCCCAAGAATGTGTTTACTTCATGAGAATGCTCAACATTGTAGATAGTTCCTGACAGGAATATAAGACAAGCAAACATTTGTCAACCATATAGTCATAAGCACGTCATGTACTGTATCAAATATTGCCGGAGATTAAACTTTCTTAGAAAAAGCACCCTAACTCATATTAATAAACACTCAAGTAAACGTATATTAGTAATCTCCCATGTAAACAGAATATCCATTCTCCTACATGCACACTATCTAGAGATTACTAAAATTACTATATTAATATATCCGGAATATAGAACATGCAATTTATTAGAGTCCATTTTTTCCCCTATAGCTTACATTTCTTTTGAAGTATCTTTTATTGTTGATATATTATAGATACTAACATTTAATTGATTTCTGTTTATCATTTAAATCATTGATTGATAAGTGTCACATATCAGTTTTGGTGATTACTTGTTCACATATGTCTCATTGAAGATACTATTAGGATAAAAGAAACCTGCTCAGGACCTAAATTTTCTTACCTTGGTTAAGTTTAATGTGATATGAGCTGCCGATGGTACCTCCAAAACCATCATAAGCAAACCGGGACTCTGCTGAGACACCATTATAGGACATTAAGGCTTCCTCCTGCGCTGACGAGTAGATTGAAAGACGTCCCTCCTCACACGTGATCTGGTAATCTAGGAATGTGGTTGAATCTAACAGGGCGGGCTGGTCGTCGGGGATGAGTTCAGAGTGGAACGCATCACAAGTAAGGCACTGGGAGAGTGATACCTTTCGAGAGCTCATTTCTGTAAAAGCAAATAAGCAAGAGCGTTTGAGTCTGGGCTGTGTTTCACCAAGTCGTTCGTAAGTTACGCATGACTTTACAAATGAATGGAGATCAGTTCTTGAGCTAAATCATAAAGCAGGTGAGTAGTCTAGCACCCAAGAACAGGTTAGAGTCATTCGTAGTTTTGATAATGACTTGGTAAAACACCATCCTGGTATTTCAGTTGGTTTTAACGAGTATGCAATTCAGGCAATTTTTTATTCATACATTTAGGGTTGAACTTACTGATCAAGACCATGTCTGATTCAGGGTCTTCTTGGTTCGTGGTCATTGCTATCAAGATGGTTCCTGAAGCCTTGACCTTGAGATCAATGTATGGGTTACCGCGCTCGTGGCGGAGCCGGAAGAATGTGAGAGATGTAGCCCGGATCCGGTCATGGGTTGACTGGATTGCATCACCTATGCATTTACAACAACAAAAAATAAAAAAATAAATAATAGAAATTAAAAAAAGTGATTACGAGCATACATATGAAAGGATATTTAATGAAATTAATTGGAGATATCATGGCCATGGAAGTTAGTTCTATAAAGGAAAAGAAGACTTAGAATTGACTTTTCTGATATTACAGGATCGGAGCACAAGGATATTGTGAAGTAAAGCAGAAAGGCCCAGAGAAAGACTAGAGAAGGTGTTAGAGTCCTTAAACCTAGGAAAGATCGCCATTGAATACTTGATCAGTACTTGATCTCAAATATTACGGAAATATTTAACAAGTCTTTGAAAAAAGTACATCTATCAAATTATCTACTTATTAGAATGCATTTTATTTCTGATATCAAATATAGAACAGCAGGTTTACCTACCCGAAATATAGAAGTACTTGTATGTGTGTATCATATACAGGCTGTTGTACCCAGCGACGAAAACCAGTCTCTGTACCAAGATATCATCCCCAGTTACCCAGCTGAACATCGCTTCACTGTCATCTCCTGTCTCACCAAACACTATCTTGCCTTTCCTCCATGATATATAGAACTGCTTCCCTAATGATAGGCTTAGCACACCCTCTTCAACGAAACGTGACGCACTGCTAGGAGCCGATCCGTCAGCTGAAGAACCAGTCACGTATCCATTATCCCTGTCTCCAACAACTATGTGACAGAAAGATAGCAATAGCAATACATAGCAATTTTAATGTATCATTAATCTTCACTGCACGAGATAAACTTGAGGGATAAGATATAATATTCAAAAGTACAGATAAACCAATCAAACTAAATAACGAACCTGTAATCTGCTTCATTTATTGTGTAAAATACAATTCAAAGCAGAATGTGTTATATTTTGTTGAGATTCAAATTAGCATAATATAATTGTAAATGTTTATTTGTGTTAGGGCTTTGCCAACTAGTAACAAATAGTATGTAAGTTTTTTTCTTGAAAGCCGTCTTGTGACAATAGAAGTGACTCGATTTATAGTGTTTTTAGGTTTTGGATGAAAATTGGTATACTTAAGAAATATTCACTGATTATAATAGTAGGCCTAATGTATAAGTTGAGCTCACCGATCTCATAGTATGAGTCGACATCAGTGTACAGACGAATAATCAAGCTGCGTCCTGCTTCGGCATCAAAGACAACTTCCTGATCGAATGTACTCAAATCTAAACTTCTTGATTGATCGACGTCATTAAATGTAATCATAGACGATCGCTGGATAGAGCCTATTTAGAAAAACAGATTAAGTACAAAGGCCAGTTTAGTCAATGAAAATATAAGCAATATAGTGCTTTTAGAGAGCAATGAAAAAAAATGTCCTATCATTGTGGAGTTGTCTCGTTTTAAGCATGGACATTTAATCATGGGTTCCATCAGTTATCCTTTGTTGGTACTCTTTTCATTTAGATCATGACACGCACGAATGGAACACAGACAATCTTCAGATGACAGCAAAATCTAACTTGTACCAAGTGGCTGGGTGAATAATAAACGAATTGAGAATTTATTACTTATGTGCACGCACAAAAAGACACACCCCCACATACCCTCATTTACACACACACACACACACACACACACACACACACACACACACACACGCACATACATACACACACACCCACGCAAGCCATATACACACCCACACCATACACACCAATATACACCGCCATACACATACATACCCTATCTCATTCATGTACTTGGTATGTACTGTGTTTGTGGGTGTGTGTGTGTGTGTGAGTGAGGGAGGGAGGATAGGTCTGTGTGTGTGGTGAGAGCGTGTGTATGTTTGTGTGTATACACATTTGTTTTAATCTTCATCCATCCACAATTGAGATTTTGCAGTCTTCTGAAGATTGTTACTCAGTTATGCTTATCTAACTCCAAGGAACACTGTTAGAAAATTTCTTGTTAAAAAAAACAGAAAAAAAACCTGCAGCAGAGTCTCGATAACACGTGTAATCTTACTGCACAACATTGTTAACACAATTTACAATATAATTACAGAAAATTGGTATAATGCTGTATGAAACCTTACAAATTTCCTGTAATAAAACTTTTTAAAAATAGACCTGTTATGGTGAATTGCAAAAATTTCCTGTTACAACAATTTAAAGAATTTTTCTGTCTTTTTTTTTGTAAATTCTTTTTTTTTTCTTAACAGTGTACTACCTCATGCGATAGAAGACATAGCAACTGAAGGGACACTTACCGGATGAGACGATAGTGAAGAGGTTCCAAGTCATTGTGTACTCGTACGAGATACATCCAATGTAGTTCACATCGAATGTATTGGGTGGTTCAACTTCCACCTGCTCACCCACCACTGTTCCTTCGTAGAGTAATGAAAACCTGTAGATGAAAGCTCCGTCTGGGTCGTTATCGTCTTCCAACATCTTCTGCATCTTCAACGTGAAAATGCCCGGTCCCTCACCCTTCGAGAATCAAGTATCAGGTAATGCGTTTAGTTTTATATATATATATTACAATGTAAACATGTATTAACACCAACATGTAAGGTAATGACAACGAAGGGAAACCTGTTAAACCAAATTCAGTCATCACCTCACATGATAGCGGTGACCGGAAAGGGTCGAGTTATAATTATATGGTAGAACAATGTTCAACATAATACAGTTTTATATCATAAATGTGAACTTGAAATATGACTATTGGCGTCGTTGAATTGCATTATCAGCCTGCATCAAGTTTGATGCGCGAAGATATAACAGACTTGTGGTCTTTTTAATGTAAGATATAGATTCACATAATAAAAGTGAAATTAAGTTCTGATCAAGAATGGTAAATGATCAGAATCTCTTTTATCAATTTTGATGTAGTTACGTACAAGTGGAGTAATTTGTCTCGTCAGCAGCGGCTGGCACTGATCCGACTCCGCATTGCACCGCTGCACCATGTAGACATATTTATCAGTTATACCTGGCATAGATAGAAATAAATATCAAAGAGAATGCAAGAGCATGTTCATAGGAAAAGCCTGACCTTCGACTCCAAAAGAAATGAATAAGAACAATTAACGTTAAGAAATTTACAATAAAATTCTTAGAATGGAACTCGATTTGTATCTGACCGAAAACTCAGACTTATAGGCAATTATCAAAAGAAAAAGAAAGAATGTTTTCCTGTCCCTGCGGGATGTAATATTTTTGAAAAAAAAAACCACAACTCAATATTCAAACTTATTATGTTTGACATCATGTTGTTGTGACTTTAAATTAATCCCTTAAAAGTTAGATCTTTAACAGCATTTGTGTTTCTTTGATGACAAAAAAAAAAAAAATAAATAAATAAAAAAATAAAACAAAAAACAAAACAAAACAAATCAACATGGAGCAAACCAAATTTTGAATTTTCTCGGGATATTGTCATCAGTTTGCTATTTAAAGGGAGGCTATGATCTACAAAGTCATATTTTTAAAATCACAAAGTTGTTCTCACCAATTGAGTAATAATCTCCCTTCAGAATTTGTCCTTGTGTCAAGAGTATAGCGAAACCTGAAAGATCACTGACACTGAAGTCGAACTGAAGTTGCAATAAACGACTAATATCCAAGGTTCGGTCAAAGAACTCTATCGAGCCAACGCCATTAGTGACAAGAGTGGCCGATGTTTCTAAACAGAAAGATTATAATAATAGTAACATTGAATAATTACATTGATATCATTTATATACAGTGGTAATATTCACCTCCCGAGGGATTCAAAGTGCTCCAGTTTATACTGCTTTAACTGGGCGCCTTGGGTTTGCGCAGTTTTCCTAATCTGAATGGAATGTGGCAAAATGTATTTTCCCCTAAATGACACAGTGGAGAAAATTATAAACTATTAACACATAAAAGTATTGTTTTATTATCTTTAATGTATAATGTGGAAGCCCATTTTTAAATCTTTTTTTTTATTGCCGAAAATTAAACTTTTTTATTTATTGCTAATTTGGTTAAACATTAGGGCATCAACATTACAGTGATGAAAAATGTACGCACCATTTGGATTGTGCTTTGGAAAAAAGAAAAGAGAAAAGAGACGACACAAGCAATGATAGATTTGCTCACTCTACATTTCCCGTTATATACCACTTTATATTTTTCCGTTAGTAATTTTCTTAGTGCTAAAAAAATTCTCACTTCTATAAGAATCAGAGAACTTTTAATTCACTTAATGGAC
Source organism: Paracentrotus lividus (assembly GCA_940671915.1). NCBI lineage: Eukaryota > Metazoa > Echinodermata > Echinoidea > Camarodonta > Echinidae > Paracentrotus > Paracentrotus lividus. The sequence goes on along the minus strand of CALNVZ010002974.1, from coordinate 35,329,410 downwards.
AGCATAGATATTGAAATAAAATGTATTAAAAGATGAAATAATTCAATTTTGTGGGGGGCTCACCTGGTTCCTCGTTGAATGTTTTCAAGACTACAGCAAACAAAGAAAAAAAAAGTGGGTAAATTTAATAGTTTTGTATCAATACTGCTTTGCAAAGTTCATACAGTTATACGAATATAATTAGAGATACCAATCTAATCTTTATGTTTACCACATGATTCAATAACTAGGTCACTGGTTTTATAAAAACTTTGCAGATATTTAGCAAAACGATGTACGGAAGATTTTCGACACAACAACACAACAAAATATTAAGATGCATTGTATTTTAGCGTTATAAGTGAAATAATATAACATGTATGTATATCGTAGCCGTGACATAGCAGAAAAAAATCCATGCAAAAGAATCTTGTTTCGGGTGATGGTCGATCTTGATGACCTATATCCCGTAGAACAAATAGGCCTCTATTGAATTCAAGTGCAACAAATTAATTAATTCTCTAAGTGTGCACTTAAATAAAGGAAATAATCTCACCAGGTTTCTTTGGTCCCTCTATGATTCTCTTTCTGACCTCTATAAGATAAAGCATTAAAATGGATGATAAATGAATCTGCCAAAATAAAGTACATAATCCCAAATGAAATAAAGTAATTAAACTACAAGGACTTTTAAGATCAATATTTTTAGTAAAAGAAATAGTCATCTAATACGTATACATTATTGAGTTATTGTAATTGCATTTTTTTTTCAGTATGGAAATGCATGTAGAAGGGAGATACTGCAGCGTTCTAAATTCAAACAATTATCCCTATTTTTAGCGATTTTGATATCCAGAATTCTTCTACCATATCAATCAATAAATTTCTTAACATAAGATGTTATCAGTACATTGTTATTATACCTTACCTGGTAAATCAGTTGCTCCTGTGTTTCGTATTGTTTCAATAACAGGATCAACTTCTACTGGTAGCAAGTGCGTTGGGTCATCCTCCCTAGGTTCGTTGCGTCTCCGTGGTTTTTCAGCAGAAGGACTGTCGCCCTTCCTGTTGTCAGATTTTCCTTTCTTGCGTCTTCGTTCTTTCTTAGCAGGGGGACTGTCGCCTCTCCTAGGTTCCTCGTTAGATTCTGAATCATCTGGTGACTTGTCAGATTTTCCTTTCTTGCGTCTTCGTTCTTCGCCTTCCTGGTTCGCTCGGTTAGGATTCTGAATCATCTGTGACTTGTCGATTTCTTTCTTTCGTCTTGTTTTTTCTGCAGGGGGACTGTCGCCCTCCTAGGTTCCTCGTTAGATTCTGAGTCATCTGGTGACTTGTCAGATTTTCCTTTCTTGCGTCTTCTGTTCTTTTCGGAAGGGGACTGTCGCCCTTTTAGGTTCCTCGTTAGATTCTGAATCATCTGGTGACTTGTCAGATTTTCCTTTTGCGTCTTCGTTCTTTCTTCGAGAGGGACTGTCGCTTTTAGGTTCTCGTTAGTTCTGAATCATGTGGTGACTTGTCAGATTTTCCTTTCTTGCGTCTTCGTTCTAGCAGGGAGACTGTCGCCTGTTTCGTTCCTCGTTAGATTCTGAATCATTGATGACTTGTCAGATTTTCCTTTCTTTCGTCTTCGTTTCTCTTAGCAGGGGGACTGTCGCCCTCTTAGTTCTCGTTAGATCTGAGTCATCTGGTGACTTGTCGATTTTCCTTTCTGCGTCTTCGTTCTTTCTCGAAGGGGGACTGTCGCCCTTTTAGGTCCTCGTTATAATTCGATGAATCTGGTGACTTGTCAGATTTTCCTTTCTTGCGTCTTCGTTCTTTCTTAGAAGGGGACTGTCGCCCGTTTCTAGTTTCGTTAGATTCTGAATCATCTGGTGACTTGTCAATTTTCCTTTTTTGCGTCTTCGTTCTTTCTTAGAAGGAGGACTGTCGCCCTTTCTGGTTCCTCGTTATTTGAATCATCTGGTGACTTGTCAGATTTTCCTTCTTTCGTCTTCGTTCTTTCTTAGCAGGGGACTGTCGCCTCTTAGGTTCCTCGTTAGATTCTGAGTCATCTGGTGACTTGTCAGATTTTCCTTTCTTGCGTTTCGTTCTTTTTAGGCAGGGGGGCTGTCGCCTGTTCTAGGTTCCTCGTTAGATTCTGAATTTCTGGTGACTTGTCAGATTTTTCCTTTCTTGTCTTCGTTTTTTTTAGAAGGGGACTGTCGCCCGTCTAGGTTTCGTGTAGATTTCGAATCATCTGGTGACTTGTCAGATTTCCTTTTGCGTCTTCGTTCTTTCTTAGAAGAGACTGTCGCCCCTTCTGGTTCCTCGTTAGATTCTGAATCATCTGGTGACTTGTCAGATTTTCCTTTCTTCGTCTTCGTCTTTGTTAGCAGGGGGACTGTCGCCAGTCCTAGGTTCCTCGTTGATTCTGAGTCATCTGTTGACTTGTCAGATTTCCTTTCTTCGTCTTCGTTCTTTCTTAGAAGGAGGACTGCGCCTGTTCTAGGTTCCTCGTTAGCTTTCTGATCTCTGGTGACTTGTCAGATTTTCCTTTCTTGCGTCTGCGTTCTTTTTTAGCAGTGGGACTGTCACCCTTGTTAGGCTCGAATCTTAATTTCGTCCACTCTTCTTCAGTGTGGAGCGTATCTTCTTCGTCTGTTTTAATAATAATAATCACAAAAAAAAAAGAGGATACAAATTATCCTTGAATCCTGATGTGCAAATAGTATTTTAGTTGGTCCCTATGTCAATAATATAGGATTTCCGGTCAAGTTTAAACTATCTCTGACATTTGACATTCTTACAAGCACTTTCGTCTGAAATGTGATCGCAATTAAAGATCTAAAACTTAATTCAATTGATCGATAGCTGCGCTCCATAAGGTTATCATTTAATTGAATGAAGATAAACATTCGTTCGCAAAGAGTTTATATTTGACAGGGGAAAATCTATATCATGCACGTTCTCCTATATAGTGGATGTATATATATAATATATATTATATATATATTATTATATATATATATACGATTTTAAAGGATGCAGTAACATTGAATGATATTCAAATCACATTTATTCGATTTACCTTATTTTGCAACATAATTATAAACACTTAGGTCAGTCTGGTATCTCTTCAAAATTGCAAGCTAATTGCTTGCTTTACCCTCGAGATATCAATGATTTCATACTCAAATTTAAGACCGACACCGGATGGTTTATAAAACCATGTGCTTTTCCACACCCCATTTCCTGTTGTAAAGTCCCCGTCTCTAGCGGCCTGGTGCTCCTATCAGCAGGGGTACTGGTGTTTCGGCTGTATGCTTGGCATTGTTTGTTACAACTGTTTGTAATTGTTACACTGTTTTAAGGTAGTAAATGACTTCCATTTGATCTGAAACTTTCAGTAGTTTGTTTTTACTGTTGGATCAATATAATTTTATCAATCTTGATATAATTGCTCTTGTTTTTGAAAGCTACTTAATCCCTTTAAATTAGGAAAAGGAGTACATGGCATTATTTTAGATATATTATAGACAAAATATGCAGTTCTTTAGACCTACCAAATTCGATACAAAACTACAAAAACTACAAAAACATTTTCAGCTTAATGTCATTTATGATATTTTACGCAATGCAAAGTGAAAAGCATTTATTCTAGAACTCCATTGCCCCCATTTCTGTACCTTCGTTTTCGTCCAGTTCAAGAGCTATACCGCCTCCCTCTGTCCAGATATTGAAATGGTTATACAGATAAGCTCCTGGAACGTCTGCTTCCATTCGTTGATGACGATCAGTATAAGCAGTGACGGTGTTCTCTCCGATCTCGATGAATAGGTGGTTAGGTGGATCGATGTCATTTCCGTACACAAGGAAGGGTTCCTTTTGTTCCACGAGCTTGTCACCCTTTGCGTTGAGGATGGCCGAATAATGAGGTTCCTCGCCCCTGGTGCTCATTACTGCATGGCAAATAGAAATTAATATTTATTAAATTATTAGAAGACAAGCACTTGATTTGATATTTCACGCAACTACATGTCACATTGAAAATATAAGACCAGAGAATAATACGTTACGTCTGTTTGAGAGAAATATAAAAATATAAAGTATCTCTTATCTGTCCCCAGTAAGCGTAATGATAAAAGTAATATATGAATAGTGAATTTAAAAAAAAAGAGAAGATAAAAGCCAAAAAAAAATAAAAATTGACAATCATTTTGACATGTCCTATTTTGTTTAGCCTTTCAAATAAATCTTGTCTTTTGAATAAAATAACTGTGATATCTTTTCAAATACAACAGAATTATAATGCGTTGACCCAAATGAATGGTTGACATGAGTGGTCTTAGTAGCTCGAAAATTGACATTTTCTAAATACTGTTCATTTCTTCCAAATTCCCCTTTTGTTTGGAAGGTTTGGGTATCGGGCCCTTTAACCCCTTATATTATAGGATTTGCATAGATTCATATATGTTATGTTGGGGCTTTCGTAGTACCTATGGTATATGAAGCGCCGTCATCGTTGACAAACTGCATGGAGACACTGTCAGCCTCGAGTGCAAAGCTCAATGCCAAATAACCAGGGAACTGGAGTTGAGTTGCTACTGAAGTCTTTTCCAGGGATGTAGTGGACGAGAGTTGTTTTACGGCTTGTAGGATTGACAAAAAATGCAGAAATCCAATTCATGATTGTTATTTATATTATTATTATTTTTATCATTATTATTATTTTTTATTACCACTCTCATGTTTATTGTTATATGTTTTATGTTTTCTTTGATGGCTAAAATGTTCTGAGTACTATCAAATTACATAAAATTTCAGAGCTTATTTGAGCCAGTCGCTGTTAATATTTTTTCCTCACAAAAATTCAATATAGTCTGTAATATTGATGATACTGACTTTAGAGACTCTTTAGCTTAGCGCCCATGATAAGCCATTCACACAATTTCTTCCCACCACGCATCGGGACCGTGTAAGTAAAATTAGGAATAAAGCCCTTGCAAAAAATATTAGGGGAAGTAGTTACCTTCTACTTCAACCATCTGGAGCTCCGTAAAGTCACCATCGCTAGTAGATGCCCAAATGGAATTGAAACTACGCCGCTGTTTCCCAGATATCTTGGCGACAAGTTGACGTTCGTTGTCTGGTTCCTTATTCCAGATACTAATTTGATTCTTCTTGATACTGAAGTATATTTTGGACTCCGTGCTAGGAGTAATAAAAATACCACTTTCTTCGTTGCTTACTACTTGTCCTTTGTAGAGAATGCGAGACGTCCCGCCAGGTTGTGTGCTCAATTCTGCAAGGGAAAATCAAAACGTTAGAGAGGAAATTCTTTAATCAGTTCTAAGTGGCTCATTAATCAATAATGATAAGATATGCTGTAACCTTTAAAACAGTTATAGTAACTGCGGAGCGCTTTTAAAACCCAATATGTTATTGAGAACAGTTCACCACACACACACACACACAAACACACCCGCACAAAAGAACGAAACTCTAACACAGTGAACAATAGGCCTATAATAATATTTTTAATTATTAATTGATTTTAATATTAAAAATTAATGAATGCAATACAGCAGAGTCTGCTAAAATATGGAAATAGGTCAATGTTGAAATGATAATACTGAAACATTAGTTGTCATAATAGCGAGTTATTGTTGTTGTTTTTTACGTTGTGCTACTTTGTAAAAACCTAAGAGAGAAGACTATTAAAGATTAAGCAGTTTACGACTTACCAACTGTATAGCAATTTTGTCCTTCAGAGTCGTAACAGATATCGAAACTGACCGAGGTGGCAGTGGTTCGAATGTTACACGCAAGTGATGTTGGTTTGGTACCTATTTCATCGAAGGCAGTACCCCGAGACAGAGGTCCAGATCTGCTGTAGAGCGTTCTTCCAGCTGAATAGGGTAATCAGTGAACAATAAAAGAAAAGAAAACATAGCATTTGACTATATTATATTTTGACAATTATACAAAAGTTATAGTTATCTTAACTCAATGATTATTGTCAATTAAAAATTAAAAATTAAAGTAAACATATGAAATAATCAAATATCTAGAATAGGTGATAGTAATATTAAGGACGGTACTTCCAGAATATAATTGAACTTGTGTAAACATTACAGAAGGCTTTCAAAACTAAACAAAACACAAAACAAAACAAAAACACTCCAATCCTCTTTGTTTATTTGCAGCGGAAACTGAAACAAAACCTTTTGGACATTCAAAGTTTGCACACCTAAACTTTTTATTCATTCCATTACCCTATCACTCTTTATTAAAATAAATATAAAGAAATAGGGCCTATGGTTTTACAACTAGTATAAATGATTGAATACGTACTCTTTCGAAGTCGGAATTTGACCTTTGTGAAAGTCCCATCCGGAGTGGACATGAAGACGTCTTCGAAGACTGATGAATCTGGTATATCGATGGCGAGTTCGTCTCCCTGGTCGTTGGAAATCCTCAGTCGACCTCGTGTGACTGATATGTATAGTCTGGTCCTTCTGTTGAATCGAATGAATGCTCCTCTTTCGCTTTCAACCAATCTCTTGCCTTCGTATTCGATGAAAGAGGTCGAATCACCCTGTGTACTCAAAGCTGTAGAAAGAACGTGAGAGCACCCACTTATCTCATTATCTATAGTTGTTGTGCCATATGCTTTATTTTTGGTGCTAACGATAACTTATGAATTAACAATTCCGCTTCATTATCGCATTAATTGTTTTTCACGGAGAATACCGAGTTTAGTACTTAACCTAAAGCAAACCGTACATTAGTATCCCTAACTAAAGGTTCATCTGTGAAAAATTTTTAAAGAAGCTAATTTCAACTTATTTGGGTAGATATGGGTATGGACAACTACCAAAAAAAAAAGAAGGGAAGATTGGGGCTGGGGAAAATTTTTTATTGGAGGTCAAAGGTCATTGACATCTCCCTTAATAGCTATGAATCGTATCTCAGCAAGAGAATATGGTATATAGATGAAATTGGTGTCAAAATGCTCAGAATTAAAAAAGAAAGAAAACTTAAAATAAAAGTCAACTCTTTGGACCGACCCTTGACCTTGAAAAATGAGGTCAAAGGTCAAATGTTGTCATTTTGTCACATAAAATGGTATATTAATTGTATTTCAGCAACAGAATACGGTATATAGACGAAATTAGTCTCAAAATATGCAGAATTAAAAGAGGAAGAAATCTTAAAATAAAAACTAACTCTTTGGATCAAATCTTGAACTAAAAAAATGAGGTCAAAGGTCATAAAAAGTTATTTCATTTGTTAAAATAAATGGCATATGAATCATATTTCAGTGTCAGAATATGGTGTAAAGATGGTATTAGTATCAATATTTGCAGAATTAAGAGATGAAAAATACATGAAACTAAAAGTAAACTCTTTCAATCATATCTTGACCTCCAAAAGTGAGGTCAAAGGTCATAAAAGGTCATTTTATCATACATAATCGAATGGCATATTAATCGTATTTAAGCACCAGGATATAGTATATACATGGTATTAGTATCAAAATGTGCAGAATTGAAAAAGGAAGAATATTTAAAATGAAAGTCAACTCTTTGAAACAAATCTTGACCTCTAAAAATGAGGTCAAAGGTCAAAGATAGTCATTTTATCACATGAAACTGTACATGGTATACTTATCATATAGAATTGCAATATATAGACCTAACATAAAAATTAAGGGGGGGAAGGGAGTAAAAAGTAAAGGGCAACACATTGACGCAGGTATAGTGGAAGATATTAGGAGAGGGAATTGTCTAACGGGTTAAAAGGTCATTGACCACGGACTAAAACGATATGAATTATATCTCATCAATAACAAAATGGTTTACCGACTATCTTCTTGTCAAAATACGTAGAATTATACATATAAATGAGATACTAAATTTGCTGTCAATGTAGCCTACAAAAGGAATTGAGGTATATGTATAGAATAAATATTCAAATTTGAGCTGACCCCTGTCTCAACATCTCTCTTCACAATGGACCACATAAAGAGGAAACTTTAAAAAAAAACATAAATTTGGCAAGAGGCTAAAGAGGAAGTAGTATAATTATTCATTTCTTTTGACGATAAATCTATAAGTTTCAAGTTGTTATGTGCATCATATTGAACTTGTATTTGGTTGTCAAGTCTTGGCATTAAAGGCATTGTCAAATTTGGCTTGATTCATTATATAATTTTGTGCGTTGTGAAATTCATCAAATGGGCCATTCAACATTACATAAGTTAAAGTGTAGACAAAAATATTGACGTAACATGTGTTTTCCTTAGTGGATGGCATGTGAAGTTTATATCTTATACATGGTATACCCTTGCATTATTATAATTTCTAATTTTATAAACAATAATAAGCTCTCTTGGTCAAAATTAATAAGAAATCAATCAATGTTGATGCGTTACGTACATGTACATGTAAGTTATGTCACACAATGGGGTCATCTACCTCTTATTTAGAAATTAAAAATACTTTGAAGTGCTTGGTCTTCATGATACATTTTATTACAGATCAAGAGAATAGATATAAAACTGTATTTTCAGTTGGAATTATGATAATCCTATCACCATAATAATGAGACCATCCTCATGTCACGTAAGTTACAGTTGATCGTTATGTTAGTTACATTGTCTGAAAGTCAATACTTTTCACCCCCCCCCCCCTAATTGATTAAATATCTTCTGGACTTTGGAATATGGGGATATATTCACCTTCACCCCTTTGGCAAACTATCAAAGAACAAATATAAAAAAGAACCTTTTGCATTGTAGTGAATTGTGTCATAACCAGCCCCACATGCCTTTTAATAATGGTTTGAGAATTTAAGGAAATACATAAAGATTGAATGATTTTTTAAAACTGAATTTGAAATACCTTAGTGACTTTTGAAGTCCATGCTTTAATTAATCAAAAAATTAACCTTAGAGGCTATTTTATTTTAGTCAGTAAACCATCTTGTTATTGATGAGATATAATTCATATCGTTTTAGTCAGTGGTCAATGACCTTTAAACCCATTAGACCATTCCCTCTCCTTATCTTCCACTATACCTGCCTCAATATGTTGCACTTGGCCCTTTCCCTTTTCTCACCTTAATTTTATAATAGGTCTATATCGAATTCTATATGATAAATATACCATGTACAGTTTATGTGATAAAATGACTATCTTTAACCTTTGACCTCATTTTTAGAGGTCAAGATTTGGTTCAAAGAGTTGACTTCCATTTTAAATATTCTTCCTTTTTCAATTCTGCACATTTTGATACTAATACCATTTATATTCTGGTGCTGAAATACGATTCATATGCCATTCATTATGTATGATAAAATGACCTTTTATGACCTTTGACCTCACTTTTGGAGGTCAAGATATGATTGAAAGAGTTCACTTTTATTTTAAATATTCTTCATCTTTTAATTCTGCACATTTTGATACTAATACCATCTTTACACCATATTCTGACACTGAAATATGATTCATATGCCATTTTTTGTAATAAATGAAATAACCTTTTATGACCTTTGACCTCATTTTTTGAGTTCAAGATTTGATCCAAAGAGTTGGATTTTATTTTACGATTTCTTCCTCTTTTAATTCTGCATATTTTGAGACTAATGTCGTCTATATATCATATTCTGGTGCTGAAATACAATTAATATACCATTTTATGTGATAAAATGACAACATTTGACCTTTGACCTCATTTTCAAGGTCAAGGGTCAGTCCAAAGAGTTGACTTTTATTTTAAGTTTTCTTTCTTTTTTAATTCTGAGCATTTTGACACCAATTTCATCTATATACCATATTCTCTTGCTGAGATACGATTCATAGCTATTAAGGGAGATGTCAATGACCTTTGACCTCCAATAAAAAATTTTCCCCAGCCCCAATCTCCCCTTCTTTTTTTTGGTAGTTGTCCATACCCATATCTACCCAAATCAGTTGAAATTAGCTTCTTTAAAATTTTTTCACAGATTGGCTCAATATTTGGCTAATTTAGGGTTACTACATGTATATTTTTAATTTATATGATATTCTTCAAAAGTTATCATATACATATCACATTTAGTACAGTCAATATATGGTTCTACCTCACACTAATTGCAACAGAAAATCCGAAACATGTATCTTGATCAGTAAAGTCTCCTCTACAACATATCAAAAGTCCTAAGGATTTCGAGTGGTGGAAAGGGGGTCAAAAGGTCAAAGGTCAATAAAGGTCTTTTGGCCTAAAATCATGTTTATTTTCACTTATAACTTGAAAATTACCAAACCATTCTTAACAAACTTAGGTCAATTATGTATAGCAATATGCAGATTAAATGAACAGGTTTGGTAGTAACCATTTGAAGGTCAAAGGTCAGAGGTCAATAAACGTCTAAAATCTGTGAAAATAATGAGAAATTTCCCTTATCCTATAGGCATAACTTGAAACCCACTACATGTATGTTCGACCAACCTTGGTTTAATTTTTTGTTAGACAAATGAACCTATAATTTTGGTTGTCAATATTTGAAGGTTAAAGGTCAGAGGTCAATAGAATCCAAATTCTGTGAAAATGATGAGAAATTTCTTTTATCCTACAGCCATAACTCGAGATCAACATAGAGGAATATCAGCCAAACTTTAGTCTCTTTACATGTAGTCTCTATTGATATTGAGGCAATGAACTTATATGGTTTTAGTGACACACTTTAAAGGTCAAGGTCAGAGTCAGTAGATGCAAGAATCCTGTGAAATGATGAGAAATTTTGTTTTATTTTAGCCATTACTTGAGAAACTATGAGGAATGCTGACCAAACTCAGCATTAATTACTGAGCAAATTAACATATAGGCCACATTAGGTGACACATTACAGGTCAAAGGTCAGAGGTCAGTTATGTAAGAAAAAAATCCTGTAAAAATGATGAAATTTTGGTTCATTGCATTGTGTATATATTAAGATACAATGAACTTGACAGTGGTGACAACTATATTTTGAAGGTCAAAGGTCATAGATTAGTAAGTTTCTGATGATAAGACGTTTTGTAATTATAGCCCTAAGGTAGATCCGGAGTGTGAACCAAACTTGTCTCAGTTATGTATATTAATACGCATCATTTATGACTTGAGCATGTGAGGAGTCAAGGTCAATATCCTGTATACATTATATTAAGAATATTACTCTTTTTTTTCATATCTAGGATAACTTTAGACTTGAGTACTCTAGGTAATTGCGCCCACACTGTAGTAATGGTGTGAAACTTGGTATCGACCAAGAATAAAGTCAATGTTAATGTTTTAGATAAATTTTATAAAGTGATGGACACCACAATATCATGAGAAGATTTGAATGAAAATGCTTCAAATAAATAGGCACAATAGCCGTGGCTCATTATAATGCATCCTGCCAAGAAATAAAAACATCCATGGAAATTATATTCTCTAGCAATGTCTTCAGTCATTTCAACAACAAAAGTTTTAGGTGAATATCCATTAGTATGGGGCTCCTGTCTCAAGGAGAAAGCCCCCTCCCCTCTCAGGCGGGTCCACATAACGCTCGTCCTGTGATATCTCGGGAAAAGGGGTGTACATTATTTTAGGGTCTCAGTTCAGGGGAAAATTCTGAAAATCATTGAAATAGTGGCCTCTTGGCATTTCCCTCCAAAATGTTTTTAATTAGGGGTGTTTTCAATATTTTTGGAGCACATTCAAATGGGTCCTGTATTATATAATGAAAAATAATACTCGTGGTACAGGGGTAATTTGCAAGCTTCCCTTCCAAAAGACTCTTAAAGGGGATTATGTCTGTAAAAGTATACAATCTCCTCAAGTGAATTATCATTACTTTTCCTTGATCAGTATTGATGATTAGCAGAGCCCTTCACCACACAATTTTTGTTAACAAAAAATAGAGAATAAGGCAGGGGCGGCATTTTGGGCCACAGATCTAGATGTTAATTTGAAGGCAAATGTATCTAGCATCACAATAAAGGTTTATTGTCATGGAAGAGAAATGTTGGAAGACTTAACCGCATCATTTGTGAAAATGAAAATGCTCCAAAAAAATGAAGCCTTATATGAGAAAATACGTTCTAAATTTAGTTTTGAGCCCTGTAACATAAAACATATAAGTGTATGGTATACTGTGTACCAAGAGTTACACTCAATGATCTTACCTCTTTTATGTTACACGGAAAAAAAAACTATCCAAAGTAAACTAATAGCCACAATGAAATCCATCACGATTAAATCCTGATCACTAGTATTCAAAATCATCTTAACACATTTACTAACAAACCCTGATCAGCATTATGTATGTCCTACATTTAATGTTTGGTAAATAATCAATCTGAGAATTACTTTTGAATCCCTTCACACACTTCTCATGCTTCAGTGGCGGATCCAGGCAGGGGCACAGGGGACACGCCCCCTCTATAATGCTAATTCTAATTGACTGTACATGTTAAAAATCGGGAAAATTTGGCGGCTCAGTATTCATGGGGTGAGGCGCCCCCTCTATTTTCAAATCCTGGATCTGACTGCGCTTTTTGCGGTTAACCTGATATTTCATCATTTTTACATATTTAAGACTTTTGGTGACCTATCGGACATTTACAGTGTTACATGTACCATCAAAATCTGTTCAACAAGGCTGGGTAGAAAGTCATTTCATCAGTGCTTCTTCATGGAATGTATGCACATTGTATATCATTATTTTGTCCCTCTTTATTTTATACATAATCAACCAAAGTTTTGATAACATTAATGAAACAAATTTCTTGTGATCTCATGAGTAAATTTGTCTTTTGTCATTGACTTTAAAATCTTGAAACATAATAGTTAGGTTGGCAATAATCAAGTGTCATGAACAACAATAACCTTCCTAATTATCAAGTGCTTGTGAAATAATTGTGAAGGCAAGGAATTTTCATTATTCTGACAAAATTCTTTTTCAGTCATACACAGTGATGTGTCCTTTGACTTTGAAAGACTTTCCCATCTGCAGTTCATTGGCTCATCTCCTCATCAGTAGTCCCTTTCATGTTTTGGATAGGATTTTAAGCCAAAAATGACTTTTTAATGACCATTCACCTTTTACATAGTTGTCTCAGTTGTCATAGTTGTATTTCATCTTCCTACATTCATACAGAATTGTCCCATGTTTGTTTGAAATACATTCAGAAATTCTCAGTCATTGCAAAAGCAAAAAGTAGTTTCTCATCCTTTTTTTACCAGAATGAGACATTTATTTAGTGACCTCTGACCTTTGAACTTCATGGAAGTCTCAAAAAAACATTATTTAGCTGCCTTTAAATAATATGATAGATCGAAATCCCCCCAGAAATCTACCCCGAAATTTTATAAGTTCATTTGCATGATAATCGACCCAAAATTGCTTCATCATTTTCAAATATTTAAGATATTTATTGACATCTGACCTTTGACCTTCAAATAGGTACTAGTGATCAAAGCCTTCAAAGTTAATTTCAACATCAACATTGCATTTAGTTTGGTCGAAATTGTTTTAATGGATTTCAAGTTACAGTTACTTAGCCCATAGGAACTTTCAAAGGATTTACACAGGATTTGGGATTTTTATTGACCTCTGACCTTTGACCTTCAAATCTTTATCACCAAAACCTTATAGGGTCATTCACATAATTTGAACCAAGTTTGGTTGACATACTTCTAGAGGGTCTCAAGTTAAAGCTAGAACAAAGGAAATTTCATGTCATTTTCACAGGTTTTTGACGTTTATTGACCTCTGACCTTTGACCTTCAAATGGTTACTACCAAAACCTGTTCATTTAATCTGCATATTGCTATACATAATTGACCTAAGTTTTGTTAAGAATGGTTTGGTAATTTTCAAGTTATAAGTGAAAATAAACATGAGATTGCATCATTTTTACATGATTTTAGGCCCCAAATGACCTTTATTGACCTTTGACCTTTTGACCCCTTTCCACCACTCGAAATCCTTAGGACTTTTGATATGTTGTAGAGGAGACTTTACTGATCAAAATACATGTTTCAGATTTTCTGTTGCAATTAGTGGGAGGTTGACCCCTTTTTTGTCCTAGAATGACTATACTAATTGTAAACACTTCGATTTTGGAAATACCGAACGTAGACGTAGTATATTTGTCCTCATTTTGCGTATTATATACACTGTCCGTCATAAAGGTGGAATATTTTTTTGCCGCTATAGCGACATGATTTTGCTCTGACTTTAATTTCTTGAATATGTTTGTCCCTGCTTTTACTTTTCGGGAACCTGGCTATATCTTGGACATTCTCCCAACCCTTCACGTGGACCTTTTTCAAAAAAAGTTTTGTCAACCCCCATGATGCCCATTTTTTCTCATTTTGGGGCCCCTTTTTGTTTTCCCGGCCGATCAAGCCCCCCTCAGTCCTACCCCCAGGAAACGCGACTGAGGTGTACTGTTTTATATTGTTCTTTAAGTTAAATCTATATTTCTGGGGACAGGCTTAGGTCTCTTGTCTAGGGGAGGGATTGAAGTAAAAAACGATATTGGTGAAAATTCGGAATATTTTATTCCATCTTTATGCTGAAAACAAAAGAAATGAAAAACAACCTTTAACGCTTAAATATCATCATTTTCCCCTCAAATTTTGTATAGCCTTGATGACAAGGCTGTAAATAGTCATTATTGATAATATTTTATTTTGATTTATGTTTGGTTGAGATTGTACAATACAATTTAGGGAAGATAAAAATTTCCATGGTGTAAAAATGAATAAAATGAATGTTGAACCCCAATCAAAACAAAAATTTGACCCCTCCCCTAGATAAAAGAGTCCAGCCTGTAACCATACATCTATATTTAATTTAAAGAACAATAACATATCTCCACCTCATACGTGTTTCCTGGGGTAGGAATGAGGGGACCTTGGTGGGTCGCGTGAACAAAAAAGGGCCCGAAAAATAAGAAAAAATGACGAAAATGGCCGTCATCTGGGGGTGACAAACTTTTTTTAAGAAAAGTCCCCGGGAAGGGTTGAGGGAACGTCGAAGATGTACCCAGGATCCCAGAAAGTGAAAGCGGTGACAGACACATTCAAGAAATTAATAACGGAGCAACATAATGTCGCTTGAGCCAGAAAAAAATATTCCACCTTCATGACGAACAGTGTAGGATGATTATTATTGTTTTCAGTTTACATATTAGTATTTATAGGAATGGCAGATCCAGGATTTGAAAAAAGGGAGAGGTGCGTCGAACATTTTCTGATTCTAACATGTACAGGCAATAAATGTTTCTCAAATCATAGAGCATGTGTCCTCTGCGCCCCGCCCGGATCCGCTTTTGTTTTTACAGTACAATTAAGATAGTACTGCTTTTTATGGTCATATTTTCTAAATTGATCACTTCAGCATGAAAAAGATCAGCCATTTTTCAAACATCAAAGCTCGCAATGGAAGATTTCAAAACATTCACATGTGGTTTTTGTCTTAACTTACAAACAGTATAGCAGTCTCTGTCCCCAGATTTCAAGCAGAGTTCTAGAACGAAACGGGTTGCTTTGGTCCTGAGTATACACGACACCGCGCCTCGATTTTCTCGGAAGCTAAGAGCTCGTGTTCTATCCACAGGTGATCTGTAAGTGACCCATCGATTGACTGATAAATAAGAGGAAGAGATCACATGAATTAAATGTAATATTTATTATTGAATATATAATAATATAATAATAATAATATAATATATACTATATTATATTATTCCATCGTAACATTGATCAACAGCCAATTGAAATCCTGTATTTCATGAAAGTTACCATTGATGGCAAAATCACGGAAGTTTTATGCAATAGCACCCAAGTTATCCCTAATTGACGTTTCAAAAGGTTTCAAAATCTCTAAAAAATATTTTATTGGTAAAGGGAACATTAACTGAGACTTCTATTAAATACTTCAGTGATACACATGCGACAAAAATAGATAATAAGTTATGATATCAATTAATAAATTATGCTACACTACTTTGTTATAACTATTAACATGAAGGAACCAGAAGAACGGTGTTATACAACATTATTATGTTTCTACTTTAAAACTAAAATTACCTCTAGTGTTGCGTCCTCTCCATTTGCCTCGACCTAAATTTGGATGACAGGACAAACAATCAATACAAACATCGTGCAAACAAATATATTTTGTATTTAATCCGAGAATTAAGTGACTGCATGTTAAATGCAACATCAATAATACTTGAACTTTAATACAAGAACACAGTAATCGGTAATGCATAGTAATTCAACATTATATTTATACCTTTGTAATATTATTTATATACACAATATATTGTTGCCCTTGGCGCTTTGAGCCTCCAAATTCTTTAAAAAAAAACAGCGGGAGTAACCCGTCCCTCACAAAAGTTTGAGTAAGTTGTACAATTTGTGTGAGTCTAGTGTTTTGTTCTGCTTTGTGCCAGTAATTGCAAAAACACAAGACCATGCAGCCTACTGTATGTAGCATGTTAACGGAGGTTCTCTATTTTCTGAATACTAATATCATTAAGATTATGTACTCCAGCGTTTGTAGTGCATCAATTTTTAAGCTCTGATAAACAAGTCAGTAGAACAAACATGCGGCATATTGCGAGAAGCAAAAGTTTTGTATAGATTATTGATATATTTGAATCTAGTACAAACCAAAGATTTACTCAACAAAGTGATTCTCAATAATTTCGCCTAATCTAGGCGAAAAATTACGTACCTCGTTCGCGCTTCCTGTCTTTTTCCCTAGATTTTGATCCCTTTCCTTAAAACACGAATCAAAAGAAATAAATTGCAATAACTTTTAGATCGATAAATTTTCCCCCATAATAACTCACAAATATACAGACATATACATATATCGAAATAGCGTTTCAGATAGCCTTTTATACTGTAAATATGTATACCCACACTGCTAGTTCTCCACACATTCTCATCACCCTTATATACACCCACCCTCACCACCACACACAATCACCCACACCTCACACAAGTCCACACCAGGGCCCCGTAACACAAAGGTTTGCAATCAATTGCAAATTTGAAAGGCCTATTCTGATTGGTTGCTGGTCTGTTTGTTGAACAAAATGCGCGTGTTACAAAGATCTTGATTGGCTATTGCCATTTAGCGATTGATTGCAAACCTTTGTGTTACGGGGCCCAGGACGCGTTTCAAGACAAAGTCCATTATAAATCCATTACAGGAAATATAATGACATATAACACTGACGAATGTTTATTAATTCATATTTCACTATTGGGATTTATCATTTTTGGTGTGGGGATTGGCGGAAAAAATACAAATTGAAAATAATTATACCTCGATTTCGTTTGCCTTCCTTGCTGCTTGAATCGCTTTCATCAGAACCTCCTTTCAACGAAATAAAACCAGATATTTTCCTTTAAAGCGGAGAACAAAATTTCCTCGGCGAAATAATTAAACATTAATTGGCACCACTAATATGTAATTATTTCTACTCAAGATATAACCATGACAGAGTTTGTGAAAATGAATATAAACAAATTGAATCCTAATGTGTTCAAAAAGAAACCCGTTTAGAAAGGCACGACTATGTAAGACACTGTATCAAAACGAATAAACTTTACTCGGTACGTGAAATACGACAAAATAAAAGATAATTAAATTCATTGATTGAAAACAATTCATTTGATCCAAAGGGGCCCTCTTCACCCTTTCTTTGACCACCATCAAGCATACTAATCCACGTGGGCATGGTGGGGGTTGCAGGTACATGTACATACCAAAACCTATTTGAAATACCTTTTTTGGAATGCGATTATTACCTTTACCGCCCTTTCGTCCTTTACGATTCTTGGTCCTTTTAATCACAGTTTCAGTATCTCCAACTTCATTATCTCTGTCTCCTGGTTACAAAAAAAAAAAAAAAAAAAAAAAATACAATATTTTTCTTAAATTATTTACCCAAAGATAAATACGTTTCTTTTTTATTTTTATATTAGGATAGGTATTACACAACAGGGTGAGTCTCTACAGATCAGAACTACAATAAAATCTATGAGTTGAAAACGGGCTGCTTGAGTGGTGTCAGAAATGTAAATCGATACTATGATTATGATTTATGATTTACCTCCTTTGCCCTTCTTCTCTTTGCTCTCCGAGTCGCTGTCAGAACCTGACTTTCCTGATATAAAATAAAACGGAGAATTTATATGTAATAAGACAAACTTATAATGCAAATAAATAAATGAATTCATAAACAGATTTTCTGGAAATCATTGATACAAATTTTAGTTTTCATGTTTCTATTACCCTTGTTATCCAGACCTCAAATAGCAATAAAGAAACGATAAGAGATAATTGAATGCATTATCGCAAACAATTTCAATTGATCCAACGGGACCCCCCTTCCTCAGAAAACTATGACGACCATCAAGGTACGTTGCAGTTGCTAGGTACATACCAACCCTTTTTAAAATAGCTTGATAGGAATAGGAGTATTACCTTTACCACCCTTTCGTCCTTTACGATTCTTGCGGCTCCTTTCAATCACAGTTTCCGTGTCTCCAACTTCATTATCTCCATCCCCTAGTTACAAAAAAAAAAATAATAATAAATAATAATAAAAAAAACATCCCCAAATAAACAAACATGAATCATTTACCCGTTAATACACCCTTTCTTTTGTATTATTTTGCTATTGGAATAACTATTTTAAAACGGAATGAGTCTTTTTGGATCAAGGTAACGATATGACTTTGATATGGACAAGTTGAAAGTGGGATTCTGGATTGGTGTCAGAAATGGGAATCAATTTTCATGATTATGATTTATTATTTACCTCCTTTGCCCTTCTTCTGTTTGCTCTCCGAATCGCTGTCAGATCCTGATTTTCCTGAAATAAAATGGAACGGAAAAGTCTATGTCTATCAAGACTCACTACTAAGTTAAAAAAAAAAAAAAAAGTTTTAGAAAATCATGTCCTGAAAAAACAAAATGGATATTAGCAATATTGCAGGGATCTTACTATACATTATTGTTCTTTCTGGTATGATAAATCACACAATTAAATTAACATGACATAAATATTATATCCTTTTTGAAACATCTTTATAGAAGACTTACCTTTACCGCGTTTTCTTCCTTTACGATCCTTCCGTGGTTCGGTGTCTCCAACTTCATTATCTCCATCCCCTAGTTTTAATGATAATAATTGTAATAATGATATTAGTTCGGTGGACATTTTAAGATTATAGTTCCTGAATATGTATAATAATAAATGATTGTTTTTTTACTTTAAAGCGAGAGCGAACTGAGCAACACTCTCATTGACTGTGTGTTATAAATAGCTAGTCTTAAAGTAGACCTTTTGAGAACAAAGCGGTCTATAAAATAACCTACAATTTAATTTGTTTTGGGAAACTAAAATGTTTTGAGGGAAAAAGTATGTGTTTGATACTTGGCAACATAATTATCATGGTGTGAATTCATTGAGTAGTGAAAAATGTGTTTTCATTAAAATCGGCCTGAATTATAAGACTACAATGCTCAGGATGTTGCATTGTGGGTTATGAATCGGGGCAGAATCGAGTAGATAAGGACTTGAGGTGGTGCTATAGTAGGCTGTTAGTTCGTACTGGCTTTAAAGTGGATATTTAGATACAAGTATTTTGAATATTTATCATAAGAAACTATTTTTCTTTAACTCTTTTTCGTCAGAATGAGTATTAAAAAAAAAATAACGATAGAAATTATGCACAAAACAAAACGAAAACGAGTTGCTGGATTGTCAGAAATGTAAATCAATATTCATGAAATCAATTCGTCATTTATACCTCCTTTGCCCTTCTTTTCTTTGCTTCCTGATTCGATGTCAGAACCTGATTTTCCTGAAATAAAACGAAAAAACTTTGGTCTATTTTTACTCACTACAAAGAAAAATATATAATTATATTAAAACAAAATCATGTTCGGAATGTCAAAGTGGATATCAGCAATATTCGAGAGATCTTACATTATTTTTCTCACTCTAATGATCAATCACATAATCACAACATCGTTTTCTAACCATCTTTCGGAGACTTACCTTTACCGCGTTTTCTCCCTTTACGATCCTTCCTTGTTTCAGTGTCTCCAACTTCATTATCTCCATCACCTAGTTACAAAATAAAACCAGACATAATGGTAATAATAATAATACCTGAAACATTTTCCCCGTAATATGCTACTTCATTTTTATTACTTGTTCTTGGAAAATTATTTCACAACCGAATGAATCTTTTTGGATCAAATTACATATGTAACTTGAATAATGGACTTTTTGCAAATTGAAAATATGACGCTGGATTGATATCAGAAATGTAAATCGATTTTCATGATTAAGATTTTATGATTTACCTCCTTTGCCCTTCTTTTCTTTACTTCCCGAGTCGCTGTCAGAACCTCTGTCAGAACCTGATTTTCCTGAAATAGAATAAGACGGAGAATTTATGTGTATGAAAATAAATAAATGAATTAATAAACATACGTTCTGAATATCAATATTGAAATCGGTAACACTATAGAGAGATATAACTTTACATCATTCTTATAACTCTTTTGAACATTAACGCACCAATTTACATAACATTTATATGAAATCTGGTATTGAATATCTTCATACTTGAATTTACCTTTACCGCGTTTTCTTTCTTTACGTTCCTTGCTCCGTCCAGTTACAATTTCAGTATCACCCACTTCATTGTCGCCATCTCCTAGTTAGAATAAAGCATTTACCTGTATTATTTACTCTTTGATACACCCAAAGCATTTAATAGTCACGCTTTGATCAAAATTGTAAAACGGAAGTTAGTATAAATTCAAGGAGTTGAAAATATAACATATCACTTCAGTTGTTTATGATAGATTATAAAAAAAACTGTGATAAACAGATGGTTTTTTTTACTTTTTGAGAAAAATGACTCTAATTCTTTAACGTGATTGCTGAAAAAATGTCGAAATGTGAAGTTTTATGGGCAGCAACATATTGCAACACATGGCAGTAAGATTGACATATGTTTTAAATTCAAAACAAGAGTATACATACATACATACTGTAACAATATATATGAGGAAAACTAGATAATAAACATGATGTAGTTGCTAAAAGAATTATAAGGTACGACCAGCGTTTCCAGAAAACGAATCTTAAAATTAAGATGACGATGGAACTTATTCCTAGTATCTATACCATGGACGTATCACTTTAAAAGTGATACGTCCATGTCTATACTAAGATCCATTTTATACAATTTTGAGGGTACCATCAAATGAGCTTCACCTTTTCCAGATTTGCCCCGTCCACCTTTCTTGCCGCCTATAAGGGATAAAAAGAAGTTTTCCTTGATTAGTTTCCTGTAATCAATAGTGAAAAAAATTAAAAATTGTCGTTCCGAAAGCCTAATGCTGACAATATATTTATAAATAAAAACGTATTCAATTCGATTTTGGTGGTCGGAGGGACGTCGTACAGACCATGTACACAAACAAAAAGCAAACAAACTATCAACCATGAGCATGAGAGTATACACCAATTCCTGGGTTTTCAACTTTTTATATTTTTAAGAAAGCCAGATGGTAATGTTGAAGTCTTTTTTTAAAACTTTAATATCATTTATTCGATTAATAATTCGTTTTAAAGACGGGAATTAGTTATATACCCTTAAACATTGATAGTGTTTTATGATTGTATTAGAAACATTCTGGTACATGAGCAAGGATACATGCTGTTTCGACCATTAAACATTAATCAAATTATTTATTTTGTACCCGCCCCTAATTACTGTCACGAAAATTATTATCAAATATCACTTGCCTCTTCCACGTCCCTTCCCCTGAAATCTCTGTCGGAATTGAGAGATTGATTCGCTGGAAACTAAAAAAAATGCGAGATAGAAGAAATTACCAATTAGCAGTGATAAAAAAAAGAGAAGATTTTCGATATCAATGTAAACAACTACCGAGATAAAAATTATCAGTGTTGCATTCTATAACACGTACACTTTACCATCATGGTATGATATTATCGATTGATTCTGTTCAAAAGATCCTTAAAAATTGAATACGTCTGACATATTCTTTAAAACACATATAAATGTAGGCACATCAATATTCATAAAGGAATTGTCATTACACTTAAATAAAAATCATTGCATTTAAATAAGAGGGAGTACAAACCGGTTATATTGGGGCCGTACTCTCTCAGGTTTGGCCTAATAGACCTGGGGGGCGTTTCATCAAAGGACTTGTCGGACGTTTTATCCGACAAACTGTTATAAGCTACTGAAATGCTTGCATCTGATTGGCTGAGAGCAAATTTGTCGGATAAAATGTCCGACAACTCCTTTGATGAAATGCCCCCCAGGAATGAGTTAACTGTGCCTAATTTTTAAAGGAGATTTCACTCACTCCTAGCTTTCATGCACTCCAGTGAAAAATAAAGGATCTCCTTTATTTATTTGACTTTACATTAATTCGTATGCAGACATAGTTTATGTAAAGGGCACAATATTAAACAAACAAAAAACGTACATGTACACGAAAAATTATCTAGAATATCGTCTATTAATCAAATTTATACAAATAGTCATACATATTTTTAAAAATCCCACGATCGTGCATAATTCTTTGATTGTATACACTCTGTCATGAATCGACTCCTTATATTAAACACCAATTCATTTATTGCTTTACTTACATTCCTGTTCTCTTATTTGGAATGAAGTTTCTTCGTCCGATCCGCCATTTGCTGTTGCATAACAGTACCTATATCCGCTAAGTAGATCCCCATCGCCCTCTGCAACCAGTTCCAGTCCTTCGCTGTTCCTCACAACTATACCCTCTAATGTGAAGATGATGGTAAAAGAGAAGCGAACTCCTCTCTGGTAAAATGCGCGCGAAATGGGATCGCCCAATTTAGTACCTCCAAGCGTGATGGAAGATTCTCCAACAGAGCTCAAAACTGCACAAAAAGAAAGAGGAAAAAGACCCCATATGATTATTTAGTGTTTTACACATTATTAATTGCTATATGAATTGATATCACATTTCAAGATATATATATATATATATATATATATATATATTAACATCAATACGTAGCGATATTTATACATGAAAAATTATTTCACTTTATGTTGAATAAATATTTCGATACCTAGTATATTCAGGTTTCTATAAAGAATAACCGTCATTTCTCCTCTGTAACATTAATTTCGAGCTCTGTTAACTTCCATATCGAGTGTGCCTATACTTTATTGCTATTTAAGTTTTTCCAAATACATTTCTTTATTATTTTTCTATTCGGTGCATTAAAAATAAATCGGTTCAAACTTTACATGTAATGCTCCAGACCTAGATTGAAATATGAAAGGTTTAAACATCACATTAAATACTCACATGACAATTTACAATCCGACGTCAATTTTTTTTGGTGGCAGAATTTTTGCCAAAGATTTCACAAATATCATTAAGAATAAATTAAATATTGCTTACCAATCACAATGCAATCATTGTCATTATCCTCGGTCTTACAAAACTGGATAGTGAAAGAATCAGCAGAAGTTGTCAATTCATATTCCAAATTCTCATTTTGGGAGAGTTCTTCTTTAAACACCTTTTCTCGTTGGCCTCTCTTGCATTTAGAGGTGCTCCATTCTGCAGTAATATAAATTAAAAATGAAATATTACAGTTACTTGATGGAATTGGAAAATAACTGTGGACAAGTGCATCAATTATATCTCTTCAACTGATTGTTGCTGCAACCGCCGCCACCACCACCACCACCACCACCACCACCACAAACCGGTATACTACTATTTCCCTATACTACTATGCATACAGCTACTACTACTACTACTACAACTACTGCTACTACTACTACTACTACTACCACTACTACCTCTACTACTACTACCTCTACTATTACTACTACTACTACTACTACTACTACTACTACTACTACTACTACTACTATTACTACTACTACTTCCCTATACTACTATTCATACAACTACTACTACTTCTACTGCTACTACTACTATACTACTACTACTACTATTACTACTACTACTACTACTACTACTACTACTACTACTACTACTACTACTACTTCTATTACTTCTTCTACTACTACTACTACTACTACTACTACTACTACTACTACACTGCTGCTGCTGCTGCTGATTTCCTACTACTACAACTACAACTACTGCCATTTTTACCAGCCCTTAATGTTGCTCTATTACTACTCCGAATTGTCTTAAATGTTAACCTTTACCTATATGTCAATCGATATGTAAGTTTTGTAATTAAGTGAAGGAATTAAAAAAAATGTTTTACCCCTCCTGTTATTTCTGCCTCGGGAACGTTCCTTCGATCCCTTATCTTTGCCTGAAAAAAAAAATTGGAAGAACAATTATTTAACAGTTGTGACGTACCATTGGAAATAGGGCATGATGTATTTTTTTCATTGATAACTTCGTATATTCAAATATTGTTCTGGATACGCATTAATATCTCTTTTTAAGTTTTTGTAAATGAAATGATTTATTTCATAAAGAGGGCTCCTATGCATCCAATTTGGACTTATCATTTCCGGCAAAAGCCTATAGGATATAAGTTTTGTTAAGGGAAACGGGAAATTAAGGATATAATAAAATAATAACAACAGTTTTAAGAAAGTAGTGTTGTAGGGACAGATGAAAGGGTACAGAAATACATAATGAATCTATAATCATTTACGAAATTAATTAATCACCTCTACCGCTTTTTCCTCCACTTCGGTCCCGGCTTCGTTCAGTTACGACTTCAGTGTCTCCAACTTCGTTCTTGTCACCTCCTATTTTGTTATATAAAGGAATTATTCTTGGTTAATAATAACATCAACTGGTCATTTAAAATCAAGGTACATTTCAAACCAATATAATGATAATTAAACACTAAGTGGACTGAAAAATTATTTTATTATAATCTTAAATGGAAAAGATGTCTTTTATAGTCAAAACATCTTACTTTGCATTATAAATAGGAGATCCTGAAAGGCACTCTGAAATTGTAATATAATATTGTGTAAGTAGTTCACTTTTTTTATTATCTTTTTTTTAAATACCAGTAAAAGTACAATTTTATGTAAAAAAAAAAGGTTATATTTCGTACCAGAAATGATATTATTTCCGAAATTCTATCACTGATAAACTTCCGTTTCAACATTTGAGTCTTTGTGCCTGTTTTAAAATTTAACTTATTTCGAATAATACTACACGGATCATTTTATATTTGTATCAATTCAACATAATAAAGTATTAGAACTAATGCATTTTAAATTCCAAATTACATGACATATATTTTCCAAAATAAGAACTAAACAGATAAAATTCGAATTTTTACACTTCACAAAATATTAATCTGAACAACTTTTCAAGGATCATTTACCTTTGCCAGATTTACCGCGTCCGCCTTTCTTTCCTCTCCCTGGGGATTAAAATGATGGTATCCAAAATTAATCCCGTAATAACTGTTTGATTAGTATTTTGTCATTCGAAAACAATAATCACTTTACAAATAAATAAAAAAAAAATTAACCTCTCCCCCCCCCCCAAAAAAAAACCCAACAAAACAATAATAATAAAATAAAAATAAACATTTTAGGCTGGGTAAAAGCCGAATTCATCATGGTCTATTTCTCTTAAACATGCCTGATACTTCCAATTAACGTCATATTCGAAGGTAGCTTAATACCTGATGAACAAGTACACTCGCTGAAGTGTAAAGGTAGTTACACACCACCGTCGTCTATCACTGACTTTAAACCCTGTATTATCATAACGAAGCCACATTATTCGGATTCAAATATGGGTGACTGTGTGTACTTTGCAGTCGGCGTGCATGAGGTAGTTAATCAGAAATCTCCTTTTTGTTTATTTGGCTGCAACATCATGGATAAATATGAAATCAGGCGAGTCTTGCTTCTATACAGTGCGTCCCAGAAAAAAGTATACCCAACTTTGAGGGCCTCGTATAAGGAATTCATAAATCATGTGACCATATATTATATCTCATGTTAAAGAGTAATTCATACTCTATTCAATGATATAAAATCTATGTCTGTGCTGTCACGAATGACCGAGTATTCATACTTTTTAAAAAATCCGTCGAAAGTGCGTTGTACCAAGTTTGGGTTATTTTGGTTAGCTAATTTCAACTTACCAACTTCTTCAACATGCCCAACTTCCCTCTCAATGCATAAATCGCAGCGTCGTTGCATGTCTTGGACAGCTCGTTATTGTAATTGAGCGCAATTATGCGATTACCAAACACCTCCCGAAGTCGATCTCGAACTGCTACACTCAGGTGTGCAGGGGCACCATCCTCCGTGTTGCATGGTATCTGCTGACTACAAAAACCTTCTGCTCAGTTGTTAGCTGCACCATTTTGGTTGCATGAGGTATCCCGACACATGAAATCAATGTTTTACTTACTTCTAAGGCACTTGAAATTCAAGGAAGGACACAATGGACGATCATCCAAGTGTTCATACATACCAAGGCAATTGAAAGAGGACTTCATCAAGATAGCATCCCAAGTAACGCTTTATCCCTTGTGAATAACTCAGGAAGGCTTACCTCAAAGAATGAATGATGATCAGGGAGCCAGGATTTCACTGACAATATACCATGAATATGATTAACATTTTTGGTCAATTCTCTTGAGCTGCATTTCGCATATATGTTTGCTTAAGTAATGCAAACATTTTTAAAAAAAACTTTCATCCACTTTGCATCATTTTCAGGCTAAAACAAAAAACATGAGGATTATTGAAATGAAAAGTTTACTTCCGAAAAACTTGGTACAAAGCCCTTTCGACGGATTTTTTTCAAAGTTCAAGTACTCAGTCATTCGTGACAGCATTGACATAAATTTGGTATCATCAAACAGAACATGAGTTACTCTTTAACATAAAATGAAAAATAAGGTCACATGATTCATGAATTTCTAATACGAGACCCTCAATATTGGGTATACTTTTTTCTGGGACGCACTGTATACTCCATCATTTACCTCCTTTGCCCTTCTTCTCTTTGCTCTCCGATTCGCTGTCAGAACCCGATTTTCCTGAAATGAAATAAGACGGAGAATTTAGGTATAAAATGACCCACTAGTAATAATAATAATAATAAAAAAAAATAATAAGCAAATTTTCTGAATACAAATATGGAAATAAGTAATACTAGAGAGATATAACTTTAAATTATTCTTATAAATCTTTTGATCATTCATATGCCAATTTATATAACATTTATTTGATATCTGGTTTTTATGTCTTCACGTGAGTATTTACCTTTACCACGTTTTCTGTCTTTACGTTCCTTGCTCCGTCCAGTTACAATTTCAGTATCACCTACTTCATTGTCGCCATCTCCTAGTGACAAAACATTATGTTAATTGATTATTCTGTAATACTATCAGGTAATTTGATGAAGATGAATGTCCTATTCCCAAAGCATTTTATAATACCTGTATCATTTATTCTTTAGTACACCAGAATCATTCTCTGACGATGGAAATTATTCTCTTTGTCTATACTAAGATACGTTTCATATAATGTTGAGAGTACCATCATAGGAGCTTTACCTTTGTCTGATTTTCCCCGTCCACCTTTCTTGCCGCCTTCAAGGAATAAAATAGAAATTTTCCTTAATTAGTTTCCAGTAATCAATAGTGAAACAAAATAAGATATTGTCGTTCCAAATGATAACAATATATTTCTAAATAAAAACGTATTCAATTCGATTTTGTTGGCCGGAAAGACGCCGTACAGACCATGTATAAAAACAAAAAGCAACCATGAGAGCATCCTGGGTTTTCACCTTTTAAAGTTCTAGAAATCTGGATGGTAATGGCCAAGTCTCTTTTACTTTTATATCATTTATTTGATTCAAAATTCGCTTAGAAGACAGGAATTCGATTTATATCGTGATTAATGATTGTATTAGACACGTTCTTATAATGAGCAAGGGTACCTGATGTTTCAACAATTAAACATTAACCACATTATGTAATTCGTACTCCGAATTACTGTCATGAAAATTATTATCAAATATCACTTGCCTCTTCCACGTCCTTTACCCTGAAATCTCTGTCGGAATTCTGTGATGGATTCGCTGGAAACTAAAAACATACGAGATAGAAGAAATTACCAATTAGCAATTATAAAAAATAATGTTGATATCAATGTAAAGAAATACCGAAAAATTATCAGTGTTACATTCAATATGCTTTTTAAAAAAAATTGTTCCCTTCATATAAATTATGTCGAATTTGTTGATGATTGACATATCAAGAATATTGTCCATCAATCATATTGATATTTATGAATCTTTAGGAATTTCTGTATTGGGCATTATTCTTGTATTAAAAATGTGAACATTCAGTCAATAATCTTCCAAGATGGGAATGAATCCTTCTTATCAAGCACTCATCTAGGAGTCTTGTAGTTACTTACATTCCTGTTCTCTTATTTGGAATGAAGTTTCTTCGTCCGATCCGCCATTTGCTGTTGCATAACAGTACCTATATCCGCTGAGTAGATCCCCATCGCCCTCTGCAACCAGTTCCAGTCCTTCGCTGTTCCTCACAACTATACCCTCTAATGTGAAGATGATGGTAAAAGAGAAGCGAACTCCTTTCTGGTAAAATGCGCGCGAAATGGGATCGCCCAATTTAGTACCTCCAAGCGTGATGGAAGATTCTCCAACAGAGCTCAAAACTGCACAAAAAGAAAGAGGAAAAAGACCCCATATGATTATTTAGTGTTTTACCCATTATTAATTGCTATATGAATTGATATCACATTTCAAGATATATATGTATTAACAGCAATACGTAGCGATATTTATACATGAAAAATTATTTCACTTTATGTCGAATAAATATTTCGATACCTAGTATATTCACGTGTCTATAAAGAATAACCGTCATTTCTCCTTTATAACATCAATTTCGAGCTCTGTTAACTTCCATATCGAGTGTGCCTACTTTATTGTTATTTAATTTAAGTTTTTCCAAATACATTTCTTTATTATTTTTTTATTCGGTGCGTTAAAGATGAATCGGTTCAAACTTTACATGTAATGCTCAAGACCTAGATTGAAATATGAAAGGTTTAAACATCACATCAAATACTCACATGACAATTTACAATCCGACGTCAATTTTTTTTTTTTTTGTGGCTAAATTTTTGCCAAAGATTCTCACAAATATCATTAAGAGTAAATTAAATATTGCTTACCAATCACAATGCAATCATTGTCATTATCCTCGGTCTTACAAAACTGGATAGTGAAAGAATCAGCTGAAGTTGTCAATTCATATTCCAAATTTTCATTTTGGGAGAGTTCTTCTTTAAACACCTTTTCTCGTTGGCCTCTCTTGCATTTAGAGGTGCTCCATTCTGCAGTAATAGAAATTAAAAATGAAATATTACAGTTACTTGATGGAATTGGAAAATAACTGTGGACAAGTGCATCAATTATATCTCTTCAACTGATTGTCGCTGCAACCGCCGCCACCACCACCACCACCACCACCGCAAACCGGTATACTACTTTTTCACAATACTACTACTCGTACAGCTGCTACTACTACTACTACTACTACTACTACTTCCCTATATTACTATTCATACAACTACTACTACTACTACTACTACTACTATACTACTACTACTACTACCAATACTACTATACTACTACTACTACTACTACTACTACTACTACTACTACTACCAATACTACTATACTACTACTACTACTACTACTACTACTACTACTACTACTACTACTACTACTACTACTACTACTACTTCTACTAATTTTGCTACTACTTCTACTACTACTACTACTACTACACTGCTGCTGCTGCTGATTTCCTACTACTACAACTACAACTACTGCTATTTTTACTAGCCCTAAATGTTGCTGCATTACTACTCCAAATTGTCTTAAATGTCAACCTTTACCTATATATCAGTCGATATGTAAGTTTTGTAATAAAGTGAAGGAATTAAAAAAATGTTTTACCCCTCCTGTTATTTTTGCCTCGGGAACGTTCCTTCGATCCCTTATCTTTGCCTGAAAAAAATAATTGGAAGAACAATTTTTGAACAGTTGTGACGTACCATAGGGAATTGGGCATGATGTATTTTTCTTTGATAACTTCGTATATCCAGACATTGTTACGCATTAATAATCTCTTTTAAAGTTTTTGTAAATGAAATGATTTATTTAATAAAAAGGGCTCCTACGATGCAAACAACTTGGACTTATCATTTCCGGCAAAAAGCCCTAGGATATCAGTTTTGTTAAGTGAAACGGGAAATTAAGGATATCATAAAATAATAACAACAGTTTTAAGAAAGTAGTGTTGTAGGGACCGATGAAAGGGTACAGAAATACATAATGAATCTATAATCATTTACGAAATTAATTAATCACCTCTACCGCTTTTTCCTCCACTTCGGTCCCGGCTTCGTTCAGTTACGACTTCAGTGTCTCCAACTTCGTTCTTGTCACCTCCTATTTTGTTGTATAAAGGAATTATTCTTGGTTAATAATTACATCAACTGGTCATTTAAAATAAAGTAAATTTCAAACTAATATATTGATAATTAGACATTAAGTGGATTGAAAAATTATTCTATTATAATCCTAAATGGAAAAGATGTCTTTTTACAGTCAAAACATCTTAATTTGCATTATCAATAGGAGATCCTAAAGGCACTCTGAAATTGTAATATAATATTGTGTAAGTAGTTCACTTTTTTATTATTTTTTTTAATAATACCAGTAAAAGTACAATTTTATTGTAAAAAAAAAAAAAGGTTATATTTCGTACAAGAAATGATATTATTTCCAAAATTCTATCGCTGATAAACTTCCGTTTCAACATTTGAGTCTTTGTGCCTGTTTTAACATTTAACTTATTTCGAATAATACTACGCGGATCATTTTATATTTGTATCAATTCAACATAATAAAGTACTAGAACTAATGCATATTAAATTCCAAATTACATGACATATATTTTCCAAAATGAGAACTAAATAGATAAAATTCGAATTTTTACACTACACAAAATATTAATCTGAACAACTTTTCAAGGATCATTATAGTACATGGGCTAGGGTCGAAATGCTGCACCCCCCCTGCGACTCATGTTCATGGGTATCCTCGTGTAGCTATGAGTCTGGTGAATCG
>CALNVZ010002974.1:35256256-35292629 GCA_940671915.1 Paracentrotus lividus | reverse complement strand
CATCCCTAGAAATGAAAGGAATTTAATTTAGGTTTCCCGGTAAATTTTAAACTCTTTCCAATCGAATTTGTTAATGCCCATTCAATTTTAGCGATAACTTACGGAGGGAGCTATCAGTAATTTGATTTAACATGTAGATTTTCAATCGCGATCACATTTCGGACCATTCAGTGCTTGTAAGAAATGTCAACATTTACAAGGCGCTTAATGTTGTAGTTCATTTATAAGCACTGATGGTTGGGCTAACTTAGTTTGAATACCACTAACTCACGAGCAGAACAAAATAAGCTTAACATTTTTCCGTGCCAAGACAGGGGGAAGGGGATATGGGGGACCTCATAAAATATGTGTGTGTGTGTGTGAGGGGGGGGGGGTGTTTGTAAAAGTTGAGAGTGAGAGGGTGTGAGTGTGTAAGTGCCTGTTCTTTTGTTCATTCACCTGACCAATGGTTGCATGAACATAATTTTCAAAAGTCACAGGGGACCGTATAAAATATGAGTGTGTGTGTATGTGGGTTTTTTATTTAGGGTGTGTGCGGGTGTGAGAGGGTGTGAGGGCGTGGGTGTGTGTGGGTGTGTATGAGCTTGTGCTTGTGTTTATTCACAAGACCCATGGTTACAATGGATATAATTTTCAAAAGTCATTGAGGTCAATTAACACAGTTATGTAACTTTGATTCAATTCTTTGTTGTAGTCAGTTAGAAGATATCGAGTTGCTATGCCCAATTGATATTAAAAATGTGTTGCTTAGCACGTTACTAGCCTAAACTATAGTGCAGTGGGTGAACTGACCAATGGAATACTATTCTGATGTCAGAAACGTTAATTAAAATCTATTCGAAAAACAATGATCTAAATAGCCGGTGCTAGGGAAGAATTAGTTTACAACCCTTGCAAGCTAGATATATGTATGTTACATTTGCCGGTCATGTGTGCCATCAGAGTGACCTGACGAATCATTGCACCTTGTTATTAAGTTTTCTAACAATTTCTAAATCAAAAAAACTTTATTTGTTTGTAGCTTTAATATGCCATAGCACACGTCGTACAGTAGGCAGACATATACAGGAAATGGCTACTTCTTTGGTAAAATGGTCATGTAACGTGTTTTGTAAAATGAACACGGCGGCGGTCATGCGTGATAGTTATGAGATGTGTTATACGTCAAATAAAAGAGGAATAAATTCTCTTGAGCCCTATTACATTAACTTTGGCTTTATGTTTATCAAATTAGTTGACAGTAATTGAAACTTGTTATTCATATTTTAACCAAAAAGCGTCTGCCAGAGGTCATTTCTGTGACCTTTGACCTCTCGTGACATTTACGTTACATTAAATTGCAAAATCTTTATAGAATCTTGTAGCCCTATTCAAGACCAACATTTTGAGGGGGCACCTTGCTCCATAAATGATATCTCGAAAAAGTTATAATGTTTTCTTGTACATACCCTTGATAATAACCATTTCAGGGAGGAAAAATGGGCGTGGTCAAAAAACTCCATGGGGGGTCCCTCGGGAATGAGTTTTTTTTTCTGTTAAAACTCATTTTCCGATTCACCGACCATAGCTACACGAGGATACCCATGAACATGAGTCGCAGGGGGTGCAGCATTTCGACCCTAGCCATGTACTATACCTTGCCAGATTTACGCGTCCGCCTTTCTTTCCTCTCCCTGAGGATTAAAATGGGTATCCAAATTAATCCCTAATAACTGTTTGATTAATATCTTGTCATTCGAAAAAAAATAATCAACTTTACAAATAAATAAAAAAAAAATTAAGCTCTCCCCCCCCCCCAAAAAAAAAAAAAAAAAAAAAACAAAAAACAATAATAATAAAATAAAAATAAACATTTTAGGCTGAGGAAAAAGCCGAATTCATCATGGTCTATTTCTCTTAAACATGCCTGATACTTCCAATTAACGTCATATTCGAAGGTAGCTTAATACTTAATGAACAAGTACACTCGCTGAAGTGTAAAGGTAGTTACACACCACCGTCGTCTATCACTGACTTTAAACCCTGTATTATCATAACGAAGCCACATTATTCGGATTCAAATATGGGTGACTGTGTGTGCTTTGCAGTCGGCGTGCATGAGGTAGTTAATCAGAAATCTCCTTCTTTTTTTTTAGTTGGCTGCAATATCATCGATAAATATAAAATCAGGTGAGTCTTGATTCTATAAACTTCATCATTTACCTCCTTTGCCCTTCTTCTCTTTGCTCTCCGATTCGCTGTCAGAACCCGATTTTCCTGAAATGAAATGAGACGGAGAATTTATGTCTGATAAGTCCCACAAGTAATAAAAAATAAAAAAATAAAACAATAACAGATTTTCTGAATATAAATATGGAAATCAGTAATACTAAAAAGATATAACTCTACATTATCCTTAATCTATTGAACATTTAGATGACAATTTACATAACATTAATCAGGGCCGGCGGAGCGTTTTCAAAAGTGAGGGGGCCCAAGTTTTATAAGAATTCATGCGAATATTTATGCCCGAATAATAAGGATTTTTACGGGGGGGGGGGTGGGGGTTTGAAAATATGAACAAGTGCACCTTTCTGAATGAGCAGATCATATTCAAGCGCGAAGGGAGAGGTCAGTATAATGAACTTTTTAGAGAAATTTGCGAGCGCGAAGCGCGAGCGGAAAATTTTGGCTTATAATTACCTGAAGGTAGTGTATTCTATACACATTTTGATAATTGTCATCCCATCTGAGACACATTTGCGAGCGCGAAGCGCGAGGTGAAAATTTTGGCTTACAATGATGCAAAGGCCGTATATTTTACGCACATTTCTCCCTCTTATGTATTTTTGTTTGATTTCTTTCACTTTATTCAGTAATAAACTTTTGTAGATAAATTTGTGAGCGCAAAGCGCGAGCTGAAAATTTTGGCTTATAATGACACAAATAAGGCCATATATTTTACGCAGATTTCCCTCTCTTATGTAGGCCTATTTTTGTTTGAATTCTGTTACTAGGTAACGATCACCTTCATTCTAACACAAAAAAAAAACAAAAAAAAAAAAATTGCGAGCGTGAAAAGCGAACAGAAAATTTTACATAACATTATTTATTTCGGACGCCAGGGATCAGTCAATGGGCTTTTTAAAGAATAGTTTGCGAGCGCGAAGCGCAAGCCGAAAATTTTGACTTATAATTAACTGAAGGTAGTGTATTCTAGATTTTGAAACTTGACTGACATCCCATCACTTCACTTAGAAATAGATTGCGAGGGCCAAGTGCGAGTAGAAAAATTTACATAACTTTACTAATATGGGACATAAGGGATCAGTCAATGTGCCTTACTGAGAGAACCTTGCGAGCGCGATGCACGAGCAGAAAAAAATGGCTTATAATGAACCCGAAGGTAGTGTATTTTAAACACATTTTGCCTCTCCTTCCCGTTCTTCTTTTTCTTTATTTTCCCCTTTTTTTCCCTTAGAAAATAATAAAATTTTTGGCAAAAAAAGTGGGGGGCGGCCCCCAGGCCCCCCCCCCGTCTCCGCCGCCCATGCATTTATATGAAATCTGGCTTGGAATGTCTTTCCATGAGTATTT
Source organism: Paracentrotus lividus (assembly GCA_940671915.1). Taxonomy (NCBI): domain Eukaryota; kingdom Metazoa; phylum Echinodermata; class Echinoidea; order Camarodonta; family Echinidae; genus Paracentrotus; species Paracentrotus lividus. The sequence continues at coordinate 35,289,053 of CALNVZ010002974.1, read as the reverse complement.
ACCTTTACCACGTTTTCTGTCTTTACGTTCCTTGCTCCGTCCAGTTACAATTTCAGTATCACCTACTTCATTGTCGCCATCTCCTAGTGACAAAAAAATACGTTAGTTCTTATTCGGTAATACTATCTGGTAATTTGATGAAGATGAATGTTCTATTCCTATAAATGCATTTAATAATACCTGTATCATTTATTCTTAAGTACACATTCTCTGGTCACGCTGGAATACTTCCGATCATTTTGTAAAACGAAAGGTCGTATAAATCAAGGGGTTGATAATCATGGAAATTAAGGGAGAATTATTATAACATATCACGTCAGGTGTTTATAATAACGTATAAAAAGAATATTCTGATAAACAGAGGTTTTCATGACTTTTAAAAAGCATGCCTTTTTAAAATCATGATTGTTGAAAGTATTTTGAAATGTGAAGTTTCGTGGGCAGCGACATAACATTGTATGTAGCAGTAAGACTGGCATATTTTTTAAATTTAAAGCAAGAGTTGACATGCATGTTGTAAATTATATATGAAGGAAACTAGATTTTGTAGCCATAATCATGATGTAATTGCTAAAGAGAATCAAAAGGTACGACACGCATTTTCAGAAAAGGTTTTAAGATTAAGATGACGATGGAAATTATTCCTATCATCTATACTAAAATTTAAATATTTTGAGGGTACCATCAAATGAGCTTTACCTTTGCCAGATTTTCCCCGTCCACCTTTCTTGCCGCCTTCAAGGGATAAAAAGAAATTTTCCTTAATTAGTTTTTATGAATCAATAGATACAAAATGAAAAATTGTCGTTCCGAAAGCCTAATGATAACAATATATTTCTAAATACAAAACGTAATCAATTCGATTTTTGTGGCCGGAAGGACGCCGTACAGACCAAGTACACAAACAAAAAGCAAATAAACTATCAACCATGAGCATGAGAGTATACACCAATTCCTAGGTTTTTGACCTTTTTATATTTTAAAGAAAGCCGGATGGTAATGATGAAGTCTTTTTCTACTTTATATCATTTATTTGGTCTTGTACATGAGCAAGGATACCTGATGTTCCGACCATTAAACATTTTTCAAATTATTTATTTTGTACCCCTAATTACTGTCACATAAATTATTATCAAATTTTACTCGCCTCGTCCACGTCCTTTGCCCTGAAATCTCTGTCGGAATTGAGAGATGGATTCGCTGGAAACTAAAAACATATGAGATAGAAGAATTTACCAATTAACAACTATTAAAAAATATTGTTGATATCAACATAAACAAATACTGAGATAATCAGTGTTACATTTAATATGCTTAAAAAAAAAAAAAAAAAAAAAAAAAAAAAAAGTGATTGTGCCCTTCATATAAATTTTTACATTTAATCATTTATGAATCTTCAGGAATTTCTGTATTGGGCATTATTCTTATATTAAAAATGTGAACGTTCAGTCAATAATCTTCCAAGATGGGAATGAATCCTTGTTATCAAGCACTCATTTACGATTGCATCTAGGAGTTGTAGTTACTTACATTCTTGTTCTCTTATTTGGAATGAAGTTTCTTCGTCCGATCCGCCATTTGCTGTTGCATAACAGTACCTATATCCGCTGAGTAGATCCCCATCGCCCAATGCGACCAGTTCCAGTCCTTCGCTGTTCCTCACAACTATACCCTCTATTGTGAAGATGATGGTAAAAGAGAAGCGAACTCCTTTCTGGTAAAATGCGCGCGAAATGGGATCGCCCAAATCACGTCCTCCAAGCTTAATGGACGATTCACCAATAGAGCTCAGAACTAGGAAAAGAGGAAAGGGGGAACTCCAAATGATTATTCATAACCTGCATTTCTTTTGTCATAATGAATTTATTATTCGAATTTCATATTTAAAGATACAGTAACAGAAATATACGAAATACATTTTTCAAAAACGAAATTTATTCCTTAAAGAATGAACCGTAATTTTTTCTTTATAACATTAACTTCGAGCTCTGTTAACTTCCCAATCAAGTGTGCTTACTTTGCATATCAATTCTAGTTGTAAACTTAAGAGGAAGAGGGCGCTATCACTCTACGCAAATCAAACGCTGCCATAGACATTTTGTATTTCTGCACAGTTTTTTCACTTTTTTTCTTGTATTATGGCGAGCAACTACCTTTTCAAAGAAATGATCAACTTGAATAATTACGCTAAGAGTCTTTTTTTCAAAAATAGGAATAACTTACTGCAAAGGGGAAAAAAAAGTCCTGTCATTGTGTCAATCGAATCCTAATCAGATCAAATTCCTGTACAATATGGCCAATTTTGCTCTCAAAATAGCTCATACGCCACATAATTATCTTCCTGGATAACGCATATTAATAACAGCTTAATGATCAAGCCGTTTTTAAAGAGATGAATTCTCACCTTTCCAGAGATGGTAAATTCATTTCGATTGTGTTAAAAAAAGTCCTGTCACTTTGAACATTATCACAAACGAATCTTTACTCGATGGGTCAATTTTCCGCATATCACATGCAATCGCATGTGGACGGCGTCTTCGCAAGATGTGACAAGATCACTATTTATATCAATAATCGTTAGGAACATCAATCTATGTGACATAAGATTCTGATTACAACTTTAGCACAATGGTGTTATAGGCTTGCCAAAATGTATTTTCCCAATCTGGTCTGAAGCATCTACCTACGAAAACTATGATAAAAGTTCAATTATTTATTTCATGTCCATGAGAAATTAGCTCGAACGGATCGACTGACCAGACCATTTTACCACAGGGAAGTTTCTTAGGCGAGTTTTTGACGCTAAGTAATAATTGCATGCAGTGTCAATCGGTCGCTTCCCGCCGTTATAGCGCGGGTTTGTTGACATTAATGTAGACCGTATAATTTTCTGCGCCCGCTCAGTTGTATTTCCACTAACTCATGAATGTAATGTTGCGTTGTCCCTCCTCAAATAATGGACTCGTCTTTATGTTAAGATTTAATGTCATACGTTAGGTTTACATTTCACGTGGAGTAGAATTGATATGTTGTTATTTAAATTTTTTCATTATTTTATTCAGTGTACTGAAATGAATCTTTTCAGACTTTGCATGTCATGCTTTACCTACATGGAATATAAATGTTTTATACATCACAAACAAATCCTTACAATCCACAATCCGACGTTATTTTAAAAATATTTGCCAAGGTTTTAACAATATTAGTTATGCCAAATTGAATATTGCTTACCAATCACAATGCAATCATTGTCATTATCCTCGGTCTTACAAAACTGGATAGTGAAAGAATCAGCAGAAGTTGTCAATTCATATTCCAAATTCTCATTTTGGGAGAGTTCTTCTTTAAACACCTTTTCTCGTTGGCCTCTCTTGCATTTAGAGGTGCTCCATTCTGCAGTAATAGAAATTAAGAAATCAATTTATTACATTACTCGATAGAATTCACTATATTTCATGTATATAATTTGGAAATAAACTGTGGAAAAGTGCAATATCAATTCTGCTCTATGTTTTAGTTTTTACGGCGCTGTCATTCATAATATTAATATGCCACATAATATGCCACAAATCTATAGAACCTTACAACTGCTTATTTCTGCAGGTACCACCTCGTACACCACTACTCGTACTGCTATTTCTCTACTAACAATGCTAAAACTACTTCTACTGCTACTAACTACTGCTACTACTACTACTTCTACTGCTATACTACTATTTCTACTACATGTGCTATTATTCTACATGTACTATTATTACTACTACTACTTCTACTACTGCAACTAAAACTTCCTCTACTGCTGATGTTATTATGATGATTATGTAAGGTATCTATATTAATATTCATGCTGACAGGGGCGCCTTCTGACTTTTAGCTGTGTTGAATAAAGTTCTGAACACTTGTTCTTGTTACGGGTAATTCTTCGTTTTTATATTATTTATTTATTTATGTATTATGACAATGAGTTAAATATTTCATAAAGTTGAGGAATAATTTTTTTTTTACCCCTCCTGCTGTTTCTGCCTTGCGATCCCTTGTCCTTGCCTGAAATATCATTGAAAAAACAACAATTGAACAGATGACCGTTGGGCATGTCGTTTTTTTATTGATAACTTTGTATATTGAGATACTTTTTCTGAATATGCATTGATATTTAAAAATCTACCCTTTTCATGTTTCCTTAATGAAAGGAATTATTTAATATAGTATCAATCTATATAATATATCAATTTGAGCAAAACAGCCGAGGATATCAGTTTCTTTGAAGGAAATTCAGAAATTAAGGATATGATAAAATACTGCTCAACCGCTTTTAAAAGTATAGGGACAAGAGAAAGGGTAAATAAAATAATATGACCAAATGAATCTATAATCACAAAGTAAATTAAAAATCACCCCTACCGCGTTTTCCTCCACTTCGCTCCCGACTTCGTTCAGTTACGACTTCAGTGTCTCCAACATCGTTCTTGTCACCTCCTATTTTGTTATAAAAATAATTATTATGGGTTAATAAACTATTAAAGTGCCTAAGCATCAAAATGTCATTTAAAAACATTTTAATACAACAGGAATGATAATTTAACACTACACTGTAAAAAATATATGTATTTTTACAGGAAATCTACTGTCAGCAGAGTCGCCATAAAAAATGTAATTACATTTTCGTATGGCGACCCTGCTGACATCACCGGTATTGTTTTTTTACAGTGTACACTGTAAAAAATATATGTATTATTACAAGAAATCTGCTGTCAGCAGAGTCGCCATAAAAAATGTAATTAAAATAAACAGTTTTGTTGTAAGTTTCTCCTGCAAATAATTACGTGAGAAATACAAAATATACATCAGGAGTAACACATTTTGTTCCGTTTTAACCAAATATGTCAGCTAAAGAACTCTAACGATATCTTTTCTTCTCTTTCATTAATTATTAGAGGAGAAATTTACAGCAAAACTGTTATTTCAAATTACATTTTCGTATGGCGACTCTGCTGACATCACTTTGCGGTATTGTTTTTTTACAGTGTACACTGTAAAAAATATATGTATTATTACAAGAAATCTGCTGTCAGCAGAGTCGCCATAAAAAATGTAATTAAAAAAAACAGTTTTGTTGTAAGTTTCTCCTGCAAATAATTACATGAGAAATACAAAATATACATCAGGAGTAACACATTTTGTTCCGTTTTAACCAAATACGTATGCTATAAAACTCTAATGATATTTTTCCTTCTCAACATTATTCTTAAGGGAGAAATTTACAGTAAAACTGTATTTTAAATTACATTTAGTATGGCGACTCTGCTGACATCACTTTGCTGTATTTTGTCTGTTTTTTTTTTTTTTTTACAGTGTACCAATATGTGGATTAATGATTTCTGTTATAATAATCTTAAAATGTAAAAGATGTCTTTTTTAATAGTAAAGAAATCCTAATTTGCATTTTTCATTAGATCCCGAAAGGCATCATGAAATTAAAATATTGACGATCAATAAATCATCGCCTTATGATACTGAGCATTTAGTTTACTTGTTTTTTTATAATGTAAACAAAACTACGATCCATAACAAGAGACTATATTGAATACAAGAAATAAAATTATACCCGGAAGACCATAAATGAATTATCATGTGAGGCTTTGTGCTTGTTTGAACATTCAACTTATTTCAATCAATAACACCCAGATCTTATTATATTTGTTTAATTTCAACATGTTTGTTAAAAAAATATTAGTGAGAACTATAATGCATTTTCAATTTAAAACTGCATGACCTTTTTTCAAAATAAAAAACTAATAAAATTCGACTTTCTAAACTACACGAATATTTCTTGGAATACCGTTAAAATGTAATGATCATTACCTTTGCCAGATTTACCACGTCCACCTTTCTTTCCTTTTCCTGGGGATAAAAATATTGTCAAACATTAAATCCGTAATAACTTTCCTGTCGTTCGAAAACAACAATACTTTACAAAAAATAAACACAATGAAAAAAAAAACACAAAAAAAAAAAAAAAAAAAAAAAAAAAAAAAATCACCATCCGAGGCTTGGTAAAAGCGTACTTCATCATTGTCTCTTTCCTTCATACATGCAGGACACCTTAAATTAACGTCCTATCCGAAGGTAGCTCAATACCTATTAAACAAGCGCACTCTCAAGTGTAGAGGTGATTAAACCCAATACTTGTTGGTAACTGACTTAAAACTTCTCATTATTATAACCAGCCATTATTAAGCAGCCACAAAATGATAATGTGGCGGCCACATTATCATTTTGTGGCTGCTTAATAATGGCTGGTTGTGTGTGTACTTTTTGGTCGTAGTGCATGTGATAGTTACTCTACAACACTTTTTAGATGCCGCAACACCATGGATAAATATATGTATTTTTTTAATGCAACTCTTGCTTCTATTCATTATTTACCTCCTTTGCCCTTCTTCTCGTTACTCCCCGATTCGTTGTCAGAACCGGATTTTCCTGAAATGAAATTAGAGAGAAAATATCATAGAAATATGTTTCGAAATGCACATTTTCAATTCAGTATTTGAATTTGTACATCACCAAATATCTAATATGATCACAGACGACGCTCTTGAAATTTGCTACAATTTCGAATCTGTAAGTCTTAAGCTAATTCCTTTTAAAGAGGAAATATTTACGGTATTATGTATCGGTATGAATATTAAAAAAATAACATTGAGAGTGTGACACGACAAGTGATGTTGAACTTTGGGAGTCATGTATTCATATTGATTTCTACACTGCTGGAATCATTTTCCAATATATCGTTAATATGTAACAGTTTCGGTCTAACCTTTACCGCGTTTACGTCCCCGGCTTCGTCCAGTTTCAACTTCAGTGTCTCCAACTTCGTCCTTTCCACCCCCTAATTGTGAAAAAAAAAGACAACGGGATTATTTATTTGTGCATTCCTACATATTGAAAAAAAAAAGTATGTTGGTAATAAAATAAGCATACTGAGCAGCATAATCAATCTCTCAACCAAAATCAATAACAATCATTGAATAGAAATATGGTGTCTGATAAATTCTGTCTTTACAATTTTCAATGATTTCTTTTGCAGTCAATGTACTTTATGTTGAATTTCGTTCTTTGTCGTAAAAAAAAAAAATTCCGTGATAATGAAACTGAAGTGTGAATACTTATTATCCACTTACCATCTCATTGTTGACCTAATTCTTTAGAATGTCGGAGAATGCCGTTTTAATTTAGTACTTTCATCCCTAAATGAAGTTCCATTCGTATTATTTTATTTCACAATAATTTCTTAATCACCCCGACACTAAGTCATATAAACTTTATTTTGTATTACCACCATGTTGGCCTAATGTACATGTTATAGAGTCTTCGTTAAACTTTAATTTGTCCAAAATATAGAATAAAGTAATGACCTTTAAACTTTCATAAATATGTATTTCATTAGAATGACGTTCAAAGAACACTATACCTTTGCCGGATTTGCTGCGTCCACCCTTCTTGCCACTCCCTATAGGCATAAAAGAAAATACATTTTCTGCTATCAATCATATTATTTTACGATGTATATATATATGGCAAGGCTGTATATATAAGTATAAAAAGTATTAATGAAAATAGAAATTACCCACAAAATAAATGATAATTCAGGGGCATTGGAAACTGTATCTTGACTATCGTGCTGCTCTCTTTTTTCTTACTTTTCATCTAGATATCATTTTGAGACCATATACAATGTGCCTCAGACAAAAGCTGTGTGAATGTACAAAATCTACACGAGAGTGTGGGTGAGTAATATGCGTGTCTTTTCATTTTGATTGAGTTTAATAAGGATTTACATTTGCCTGAAGACAAAGAAACTTAAGGTTTATATTAGAATATAATATTTATTAATAACTTGCCTGTTCTACGCCCCATGCCATTATAACGTTTTCCAAATGTTACGATCTCAGCTTCTGAAACTAGATAACAACAAAAAGGAAGAGAGTAGACGTGAACAAAATATATTCATTTACTGCCGTTCAATTATTTTTGTTACTTATAATCTATTACGCGTTTTGCATGCTGCCAAAATACGTATTACTTTGCTAGTTTGAAGTAATATGCTATTCGTTTCTCTGTCTCTTTCTTCAAAATATTTTTTTTTCGCGATTCACCTCTAGGTTTTTAGTGGCCTGTGTTTTAGGAGCATATAAGCTGCTGTTTCAGATTATAATTTCGTAAGGTAACAGTTATCAAATACCATCTCATTCCAAAAATATTAAATAATAGCACATTCTAAGGCGTTTTCGTGTAGTTAGTACGACTTTACAGTAATTTACTGTTGGAAGCAGATTACTTAATTACAGTAAATTATCTTTCAGCTGAGTTTCCAGTAATTTACTGTAAAAACTAAAGTAAATTACAATTGCTTTCGTGTGTACTTGCTTTGCTAACTTTCGAATTAGAATTTTTAGCCATAGCTTACAATCACTGCTGATTTAATCGATTAGCTGAGAGAGTAATGGAGGCACTTATCAACTTACAATCATTTTCCTTTATCTTGAATGATGATTCTCCTGATCCGCCATTTGCTGTGGCATAACAATACCTGAAGCCTTGAAGCTCATCATTCTCCGCCGATGCAACGAGTTCTAAGCCGTCACCGTTCCGCACAACGATGCTCTTTGAGGTGTAGGTGATTGTGAAGGAAAACTTGACCCCTTTGGTGTAAAATGACGTTGAAATAGGATCACCCAGATCCTCATCACCTATCTTGATAGACGACTCACCAGATGAGCTCAAAACTGTGTAAGGTAACAAAAACAATGTACATGATGTTTATTAGCTAATATTTGTAATGTTATTATAGCAGAGTAAAATTATATCACAAAAATATGAATAATTACATATTATACATTATTATTATCTATAAATGACGTTTTAGCTTTGCAATATTATGACATATTACAAAGTCTAATGTAAGTACTGCTTTTCACAGTTTATGCCTTCTGAATAATTATCATAGATTACGATAATTATATTGAATGGCTTTACTTCATGGGATAGCTATTGCACTCATTTTCAATTCGTGCAAAATTGGCCTTAACTCGTGGAATATTTCTGGTATCCCATTCTGAGCCAGTCAATATAATAGGAATATGTGTTTGTAATAATCATATATCGTGTCTATATTCGTCATTAAATTGCGTACACATTAAAACATTTTATTTGCTGGATATTTTTTTGTTATAAAAAGATGTTATTTGTGAGCCTTTTCAAGGTGAAATAATACTATTATTTTTATTTTCTTACCAATGACCAGACATTTCTTGTCATTTTTGCTTCGACAAAATTGAATAGTGAAGGATTCAGCTGACGTTGTCAACTCATATTCCAGATTTTCAGTCTCAGACAGTTCTTGGAAAACTTGTTCTCGTTTCCCGCTCTTGCATTTGGAGGTCTTCCATTCTGTAATTAAACACAACATAACCATTGGTTTATCATCAAGGAAAAGCTTACTTGGTATCTCGTCAATGAACGTCACTGAAAAAAGCTTGTTATCTACTGTTACTATAAGTAACGGTAGATAACCCAACACAAAGAATGTAGACAGATTAAAATAAATACCTTTTTAAAACCAAGTTTTCTTTTACACAATTTGTATTTGCATTCATTAGCATGTGCCTTGGTATCAGATCATTGTCTTTCTCTTTCTGCTCTTTAAACGGCATATAATTTATTTTCATTTAAATATTTTTCTTGTCCAATCCAAGTCCAATCTTAGAAATCTAGTATATATGACCATTACTTTATGGGAAATTGATGTTATGACATAATATGCCCGTAGTATAGATAGTATACATCAACATTGTATGCATTTATAGAGATCTGAATAATTTGTGTACCTTTTCGTCCACTACTTCTGCTGCCAGAGCGATCACCAGATCCTCTATCTGTGTATATATTTTTTAAAGGAAAATTATCAGTAATTATGAACGGAATTGGAGAGATTTTTTTTTTTGGGGGGGGGGAGGGGTAGTTCGTTAATATTATTTTTCTTGACTTTGATTTTTTTTTTTGGTGTAGGAAAGTTGTTGTGTTGTTGTCGTAATCTGACTCGGGCATACATTTTGACACTGAAACAAGATATTATTTTAAACTACTGTATATTTGTGCAACATAATTTAAAAACTATAAAGCCTATGCTGGTACTGAAAGTTAGAAATATTTTTTCAATCCAATTTCTTGAATCTTAGGATAGCAATCTCGATATTTTACCTTTTTTGTTTCCGCCCTTTCGTCCCTTGCCACTCCGGTCTCTATTGCTTGTTGCGACCTCAGTCTGTCCTATTTCTTCTTTACGACCTATTTAGTGAACGAGTAACATGAATATTGCAGGCTAAATACAGTGCAGTGAGTGCTCTTCTAGTAATATTACATATAGGCATACATGTACATGTAGATTTATTATATAACAATGGCTGGCTATATGCATGTTACAAACACCATGAAAAAGGCGAGCTTGTACAGGAATCTACCGAACTCATTTTTGCTCATTAACTAACCTTTTTTATTCCCTCCTTTTCGTCGACCACCACCCCTTCCTCCATCACTGACAATACTCTCTTCTCCTTTGCGATCAAGACAACGAGGTTACAGATTTTTTTTTTGGGGGGGGGGAGGGGTACTAAAATATGTAAAAGACAGATCTTTAATCCCTTCAACTTATAAAGGCCGGTTTTTGGACCTACCAGAGACAGTGAAAAAAAAAAAAAAAAAAAAAAAAAACGGTGACAAAGTTTTAGTAATGATCACTCACAGTCTAAACTTTTGCGAGCCTTTCACCGAAAGATGGCCTATTGCATATCACGGGTCACCACCTGTGACATTACTGTATAATCGCGCCATCCCTTGTTTTAATCAAGCGAATAAAATTTGTATCTTGTACTGCCCTTGAAATGTGGATTAAAAAATAAAACAGATGTCCATGGATTACTTTACTTTTCTTTAGAAGATTTTTTTTATTATTTTTTTTAATTATTTTTTTATTATTATTATTAAAAAAATATATTTATAACGGGACGAGTGCCTATCAAACATATTCCTAAATTACCTTTACCACGTTTGTCACCTCGTTGCGTGACTTCGGTTTCTTCTTTCCCTCGATTTTTCTTTCCTAGAAAAAGAATACATTAAAAAAAATGAAGTGAATATAATTATATAAAGAAGCGTAATAGAAAGGCTATTCGTATTGAGTATAATAGACCAGTTTACTAATGCGGCGGTCACAACTCGTCGAAGGCTACGGGGCACGTGCCATCAACGTAGACTGCATTGCATGTACAATGCACGCACAGGTCCTGGGTCAACTTCTGCGATTCCTGCGTTTCTGTAGTAAGTGTATTGCAAAAACCTCGTAAACGTCGTACATGCATTGCACCTGCAAGGTATCTCCGCTGCACGAATTTTCTACGAAATCCATCGTAGGGAGTTGCACGTCGATAGTACGGCGAGTTGTGACCGCCGTATAAGTTATTATGATTCATCCATGTTCCTGTTCTGGCGACATAGTAAAAAGGTATTCAAACAACCTGTAATAAAAGAATGATCTACAATACATGGAATCCAGTTTGCATACATTAGTTGTTGCTATGTCAGCCAAGCCTCAGGCAAGCTTTCAGGTTGTCAAGAACAACCTTTGTTTAAAAACTATGCATAAAATTATAATAACTTAGTATACAGGTCTATTGACGTATTCTTATCATGCTAATGGCGTAACACTTGACTAAGTATATGTAATTGCTCACGATGTGGGTTCAATCCTCAGCACGGCCTCTTTGGGAAATGCATTTCATCTAAATTTGTATAGTAAATAGTGGTAGTATTTTAAGAGTTGTGATTGGTTGAAATGATGTCACGTGTCATTCACGTTTTTGTTATATTGAACGGATTTTTTTGTTATATTGAACGGTTTTTAACGTTCTGTGTTAAAATGAATGGTGAAATCGACTGCCTTGTTGCGCTAGCGCGTAATAACAGTAAAATGGTGCACACAACAATAGATACGCGGAGCAACAATATACGTCACAATAGCTTAATTAGCACCAAAAGTTTGGCAAAACATGGCAAAGATAAAACCAGATTAGGCAAGGTCAAAGATTTAGGAGTCTATTTACTATAAATAAATAGTGCATGCTCTATTAATGCAACATTACTGACTATGTGAACTCCAATACTAAATTACCCTCGTGCACATCTGTTTCAACTCGGCCTACGGCCTCGGTGAAATAAATGTGCCCTCGGGATAATTTAGTATTTGTCGTGCACATAATCTAGTATGTTGCATTGTAGAGCATGCACTATTTATATAATATTAACCGGGTAGTGTTTCACCAAGTCGTTCGTAAAGTTTACGAATGACCTTACTAACGACTGGAATGTGTACCACGCTAATCTTATTCTCAATCATTTATTACGAGAAATAATCACAAGTCGTTCGTAAAGTTACGAATGACTTTACTTACGACTGGAATGTGTACCACGCTAATCTTATTCTCATCATTTATTACGAGAAATAATCACAAGTCGTTCGTAAGTTACGAATGACTTTACTTACGACTGGAATGTGTACCACGCTATCTTATTCTCAATCATTTATTACGAGAATAATCACAAGTCGTTCGTAAGTTACGAATGACTTTACTTACGACTGGAATGTGTACCACGCTAATCTTATTCTCAATCATTTATTACGAGAAATAATCACAAGTCGTTCGTAAAGTTACGAATGACTTTACTTACGACTGGAATGTGTACCACGCTAATCTTATTCTCAATCATTTATTACGAGAAATAATCACAAGTCGTTCGTAAGTTACGAATGACTTTACTTACGACTGGAATGTGTACCACGCTAATCTTATTCTCAATCATTTATTACGAGAAATAATCACAAGTCGTTCGTAAAGTTACGAATGACTTTACTTACGACTGGAATGTGTACCACGCTAATCTTATTCTCAATCATTTATTACGAGAAATAATCACAAGTCGTTCGTAAAGTTACGATGACTTACTTACGACTGGAAATGTTGTACCACGCTAATCTTATTCTCAATCATTTATTACGAGAAATAATCACAAGTCGTTCGTCAAGGGGTTCGTAATTTATAAACGACTTGGTGAAACACCATCCCAGTCGGAATTGAATGTTTGAGCCTTATACTGGTAGACATGATGCCAAATGGATATGTTGGGATTGATAAGGTGTCGGAAAGACTCATAACACAAACCTTCAATGACAAGAGTACTCTAAAGTGCTTCAAGCGTAATGTGACCATAGTACCAACCAAGTATTCCAGCTTTGTTAGGACGTAATGTTATTTTTTCGATCATGAATATAGTTACAAAATATATATATTTTTAAACAAATACTAGCATATTAATTTTGGAAATACTGCGTGATATTGCTTTTTATCTATAGGCTCATGATAAGTTGTTTGATTTTACCTCTGCCTGACTTCTTCTTCTTAGTCTCCGTATCGCCTTTCGCTGTCCCTTTGCCACTCTTCGTTTCTTTGGAGTAAGATAAATAAATAATTTATATATAAAAAACACTTCATGATTATTATTATTCTATAAAATGACTGAACAAAGGGGAGCAATTTTATACTCTTGTATTACTCGTCAAATATAATAAGACAAACATTGTTAGAATATGTTAGAATTGAAGCCTATCACCTGAGGTATATAATCATTGCAATGATCGTCATATTACAATATTACAGAAAAAAAGAGTAGGCCTACTATAATTGTGATATGTAATTTATTACACTGGCAGCTATTCAGATTTTATTTCTAATTTTGTTTCAATTGTGCATTTCTTTTTATTTTATTGATCTATTTACTTATTTTTATTATTAATTTATTTATTTGTTTTTTAAAATAATGATATTAGTATGATAGTTACATTTATATAGCGTTTAATACATACATCCGACTTGGTGTTTCTAAGCGCTTAGTGATAAATAATTATTACCTTAATTAACTAAATGACTAATGTAACAAATTCTGTAAGTGTTTAAATTTAGAGGGCCTACCCTTTTCCGAAGTGATTGTCTTTTCATTTGTTGAAGTGGAAATCTGAGTGTATCCACCTTGCTTGATGTTGAAGTTATTCAGACCTGTAAATAAAAAAATAAAAAAAAAAAAAAAAAAAAAAAAAAAAAAAAAAAAAAAAAAAAAAAAAAAAAAAAAAAAAAAAAACGTCAAGTCTAAAATAAATTATATGAAGTCTGAAAGTGAGGTATTCAAAAGTATTGTATTATGCGATGAAACTTCTATTTTATTGCTTGGGTTAATGCTTTCGAAGACTTTGTGAATGATTCAAGGTAATCATCAATCTTTAAAAAGTAGGAGCAGAAAGTTTCAGTGTTAAAAATATGGCTAAATGTATATAGTAGGCCTACGCTCTTTGCTTTTATTTTCCTTTTAATATTTATATAATTATTTACCTTTACATTTATACGTGTCATATAAAACTGTAGGCCTACTGGTGATATTATCTTTTGAAATGTGTTAATGAATACTTTTTTTTTAATTTCTGTCATCGTAATCTTCGTACAAGGATTATTTGATTATATCATCACATTCAAAGTATTTCAATAAAATATGTCAATGACTTGCATATTGCAATATTTTAAAAGAGATAGTGATATTTTTTTCTTACCGGAGCCAACGCTGTGCGAGAACCGATTTTCATTATCTGCAACTGAGAGGGTTGATGTTATAAAATTATATACAAAGTTCTCCTTTTCATTATCAGTTCTTTATTATATGGCAACGAATTAAACAATATGATATATAATATATCATACAAAACGTAAATGATTATCGTGCAGTTTAATAATCGATTTTAAATATATTTAAAAATGTCCGGTAACTTACACCAAAAAAACCCAACAATCTTTATGTGTCCTTTTGTCATGAATTAACGTATTACAGCATCTATATTAATAATAATATTTTTTAAAGGGCTTTAATTACCTTGTTGTGTGCTATCGCCACCTGCATGGAGCAATAATTGATACAAATTCACACTTAAAGTCATAATGAGTACAAAAATAAACAGTTTTCATTTTCCCCCTGAAAAAGACCCCCTTTTTTTCTTCTTCTTTTCTCCTTTTCCGTCTCTGTGTTTTTGGCTCTTTCAACTTCTTAGTCAATAATATAATAATTGTTTTAAAAGACATTACTTGAAATTAATCAAAGAAGAATATAGAATATGATATTCTGCAATGTGTTATATTGAATAAAAGCATTGAATTTCATTTTACTATTATTATTGTTATTATATCATTAATATTTCTAAATTATTTTTTTATCATTAATATCATTTTTACTACTACTACTACTGTTATTGCCATTATTATTATTATTTATATGATTGTTATTATTATCATCATTATCTTTACTATTACTACCTGAGGTCGATGCAACTGCAGCAAGTAGCAGGACGGCACCTAACGCCAAGGCTTTCATTTTTCCGGGTCTCCACAACCCCTTCAGGAAAAATGATCTGGGGTTGTAAAAGAAATAGATATTTAATACACTCTCAAAAAAGAGGTTTTCTGAATATTGTACATTTTAAGTGATAGTGACTTTGGAATATATAATACTGTAGAGTAAATTATTAATTCAAGAATGATAAAGGATGACTTTAAAAACTTTGACAATAAGTAATGAACCAAGTCATATCAAATTAGATAATAAAGGCTTAATAATCGGATTTACACATGCATTTTAATTTTGCTTAAGGCCGTGTGTCATGAATTGGGTGCAAAATGCGTTACATGTCCAAACATTTGTAGAAATGTACATTGTCACAAACAAACATCTCTAGTTTCTTAATGGTAAGTCAAACATGTATATGAGTATACATATATTGAAAGCTGAGATGGTAAGGAAGATGATTAACATATTCTTTTGACTGTACAGGGTGTGTCATTAAAGCTATACAAGGTGTTACAAGAAAAAGTGGTTTCAAAAGTTTCACAATTTCAATGGCAAGTAATTTCTTATTGTTTGCATTAATTGAAATAAATCAACTTAGACTGTGTTAATAAGACCCTATGCTTCTAAAAAATATAAACTTGTAATGCAAAATTATTCTTTCAAACCACGCTACAGAGTGTATAAAAAGAAGAAAAAATTGTTTAAAACTAGCAGAAATCCTGTCTTTTACATTTGAATTACAACTTCGACAAAGTTTATTACAAAAAATATGTTTCTACTCATTTGTGTATCTACATACATGCAAAGAAAATGGGTGAAAACCTCAATTATTGCTATAAAATGGCATGTTGCAATTTTGATGCCTGCAATGCATTGTCTATGAGCCGTGCGTGCATGAAGTTTGTTTTAATTGATTAATTAGTCGATAAAATGACTTTTGAAAAATCTACTTCAAATTTATTTAAAACCAGATAAATTCCAAAGAGATTGATATATCACTCAACCTATAAGACCGATTGGATACAAATATATAACTCAACAAAGAGAAAGAAAGTATCAAAAATGGGAATTCCCTATGCTTTAACCCATGCCTCCACCGTAGGATCCCCCACCGTAGGATCCTCCCCTCCCTACTTTACCCCACTCAAATTATCTTCGTATTAAAACTATGAGCAGGAAAAAGCTGAAACTTCACAGACATGTAGCCTGATAGATTATCTAAAATTTGAGACATTGTACAGCTCATGACTATTCTTTGTTATCATGCTATGCAAAAAAATGTGAAAAAATTTCCTCCAAAATGTAACGCCTCCACCCTTATACCCCAATATATGACACATGACCTTAACTGGAAAAAGGAGGCACGATTTGGAATAACATCACAATGGGCAAAAATCCCAAACAAATAAAAATGGACAACTACGGTTATCACATTCAATTTTTAGACTGTAAGTGTAATATAAAAAAAAAGACTCTGACACACTAATTTCCTGAAGATTGAAAGCGACCGGAAATCGATAGTTGAAAAAGAAATTGATCATCGATTTTTATCGGTGAATCATGGGCATTAAATACAAATAAATTAACACAATATGAAAGAAGACTTTTTTTTTTGCGCAATTTTGCTTATTCAACAATAATTCTACAAAAATCAACGTAATCTATAAATAAGAGTTGAGATCATTTTTGCGACAGTTCATTTATTAAAATTATGTTACACTTGTTTTATAAGTAATCTTATTTATATTATTACTACATGACAGTAGTAAAAGATTTGGCCGATGAATTTAGGACACGATATCATATGTAAATATAAATCAATAAATATTAAACATACAAATGTTTTCTCATAATTGAAGTGTACCTTATCAAAATATTTGATTATTTTTATTGTTTTTTCGATAAGTGTGACAACTGCATCATTATTCAGCTGCAAATTTGAATATTTTCAGCAAAACCACAATAAAATTACCAAAATAAAATAAAAGAAATAAATAAATGACCGAGGAATCAATGACATATCAAATTTTATTTATAAATAATTTCAGGTTTAGATTGTCGTTTAATTTAATTTAATTAATTTTATTCAGACAAGTAAAAACACATGTATTGACAAAGACATCATAGGTTTAAAAAAAAAAAACGTACAAGGTTGCTTTCCGGAATTAAAACTACACAGAATAAATATAATATAAATATTAATAAACTTAAAACTTAATGTTATGATTAAATGCATACAATATCATTCGTGACTTGTGGTGGACTACCCTTACAGTATGTGTCGAAAAGAACAGCCATTACGAGGGGAAGTGATTATGATGAAAACAGATATATAGCATTTCGTATAATTTTACTTTGAAGTTATTAGTTTGAAAAATATCAATTTCCTCCCCACCGTCTACCATTTCTGGTATTATGCATTTCAAAATTAAGTGTATTTTGATAACAGTTTTGCACCAAATTACTTTACTATCGAAACACTTTTGTAGTAATGTCAAAGTATAGAAATTGCTTTAAACAGCCATAATAATTTATTGGTTTACTCCTTTAACTTTAAATCTTACTCTAGTTCTTAGCATATCACTGCTTTATAAGAATGTTATAATTTTTGAGGTGACGGAAAATCATTCATACCATTGTTCAACAGAAAAGTAGCAGTGTATCCCTGCCCGAAAAAATACAGTATTCGAGTCCTTCACACTCTGTTTGCAGTGTGATGACTGTGTGGATTTGGCTCATTTTCACAGTGTCGATACCTTTGAAGCAGAATTTACACAGTTTGGACACACCGTCATTGACTCTAATTTTTGAATAATGTTTATCATCTAAACTACGCAGTTAAGAAGCGTCCCAGTAATATATTACCAAAAAACAGAAGTCAAAGTCATATAATCACTAGAAAGAACACTAGTCTTCACAATCATGACTCAAAGGTTAATAGTTATCTAAAGGACTATCTTTAAGTACAATCGATAAAATCTTGGTTAGGCATTTAAAATGTAGATTGAAGATTGAAATATTTCAATGACCCAAAAGAAAACAAGGGTAAAGACTAGAATTTAGACATGGTAAAATGTTTAATAGCTTAAATTAACTAATTCTGTTGCCTTTGGATTGCTTTAACTGTGCCATTTCTTGAGATGGTTTAATACAAATTTATTTTATTCTTACCTTTTCCCGATTGCCGTCTTCTATACAATATTTACTGAGAGACACAAAACCAAACCGGCGAGAGAAATCTGGAGTTGTCAACTGTCATCAGTACGGCACTGACGTAAGAATGAAATGAAATCAAGGTTTTAAACTCTTTTCTTTTTTATTTCTGAATCCGCCTTTTTTGAACACCTGCGTGTCCAGAAAGAGAGAACCTGTGATTGCAGAATCAACCAATCAGGATTCAGTCTACAAGCCTTGCCATTTGCTTAAAGATAATAGTAACGTCCAGGTGTCATGATTTGCTTTTATTATTATTGATTACTAAACTCTTTGTACAAATTACCACACCGCAAATCGCCGGGTTTGAATGGTCAGTGTTAAAATTAAATCTAATCAATATCATTATACTAGTATAAGTTGAAGGCATGAGAATTTTTGTAGGCGTTTCCTATTCTTGTATTTCTTTATTCATGGATTGATAGAAATTTTGAACAAGAAAAAATGATGTAAATGTTTTTAGAATAAAATGATCGGTTTATAGGACTCGGTTATACGATGTCAACTTGTATCATAATTTCTAGCCTAAGGAACAAGAATATTCTGTCATTAATATTAGATATATAATCCACTTGATAATATTAGTTCAAAGTGATGATTTTAACATGCAAATTGTGGAAGCAATAGTTCGACAGAAACTTGAAATATTACTACATCCCTTACCTTATCACCGCTCTACAGACTGAATCATTACACCTTTGCCTCGAAAATAAAAGAAAGAAAGAGGGATGGAGGAAAAAAAGAACAATAAAGGCAGAATTTAATGGAGCCACCTGTTTGTAACAAATGTAAAAGTGTCGGCAATTTTCTTGATTAGCGTGGGAATTCAAATAGGCTGAAACAATGGCTAAAAATTCGAACTAGACTCAAATTATAACACCCGAACGAAAGTTATGACTGGTGGAATAAATTGTTAAAGAGTGTTGTCAAAACCCGAAAAAAAATATCCAAATTTGATTGAAAAGAAAACCTTCTAGTCCAGAAATTCACCTGTATCTGACAAAATGTGCCAATGCCTTTTGGTAAATACCGTTTTGAATATCTCCGATACTGTCTCAACTTGAAATAATTAGTTATGTCAAGTATGTGCTTATCATCACTTTAAATGAGACCTCGACATGAGAAGTCCCGGTGATGTTTGTGGGTTGAACAATTTTCCTCGGAAAAATATGAATGGCGAACAATAATGTCCATCATCCTCATCATCTTGCGTTTATGTTCATGTAATACTAAAGTATTATGCAATATTTATATAATATATTGAATTGGTATGACCAACCATGCGGCATGTCCAAATAAACATGGATACTGTACAGTAATGCTAAGTTTTTCCCCATGATGTTTCCTTTAAATGGTAATAAAGCCTGAGGTCACGTCAAAACCTTTTTGATTTAGCTACTGGGTTGGAAGGTGTCAATAGGAACAGCCATTAGACCAGACACGGTCATATAGGCACAACTCTATAACGGATATTCACACCCCAAAACTTGGTGGGCTGGTATAATTTCTCACCAATAATTTCTCAATCAATAGTCTATATAATAGCCAGAATCAATTACAGTCGAACATATGGCACCATCTACCCAGTACCAGTACATGTGTAATAGTACTTTGTGATTTTATTTATTTCCAGAAGTGATCTACATCCGGAGATCAATTATTTCTCTTATTTTAATGATATAATAATCGTCGAGTATGTAAAATATCAATGAATCTCTTACAATTTAAAATAGTTAGAAATGCGTCTCTTCCTCTCTCGTTATGTAACTACACACTTTGTCTTCTTCTTCCTCTTCTTTAAAATATATTTCCCTCCTATTCTTTGTCTTTATCCCACAGTCTACCCTTCTGTCTCCTCAATAGGTTGAATATTTCAATTTTCTAGTACTGAATAGTTTCATATGAACGTATTTAACAATAACAGATCAAATATCAATTCAATTAAAGTCTCAAGTAATTGCTGAAATATGCAACAAACAAATACACTATTTCTATAATACAGCATCGGTTTGAGTCTACAACAATTTGCACATTTGTTTAAATTTTGCGTTGACATTTCTTCAAAAGGGTGCACAATACGATACCTTTCCGAGTTTTGCTGCAGATTGCACCTTTCGAACTTTTGCACCTTTTGTGCACCTTTCTTTCTTTAGAAGCATTATCATAATGGCCTAGTTTTAGGAGAAATGTATTTCTAACTATTCCTATCTATCAAAGCGATATGCTGATCTAACCATGTCAATGGACATACCTCACTCTTCGCGTTAAAATTAAAAGTTAACTGATTAAAGTGTTCGTGTTTCCATTATGAACAGCACCCTCTATCGAACTTGTGTATGATAATCTATTTAAAGGTAGGGGTTGTAACTGCACATATTCTGAAATCTCATTGCAACTGACACGGGTAAATAAGAATTACCGAACAAAATACAGGTGTGAATCTTGACTTCAAGATTTAAAAACTTGAACCCCCCCCCCAAAAAAAAAAAAGAGAAGAAGAACATAATAAGCAAACTCGAGACTCCAACCCAATTCTCATGTCGAAGAATGCGACGTTTGACATGGTATCTGTATGTAGCCCCGACCATCTACTGTACAATCAAATTTTAAAGAGAAGTGATTAATTTAACTATTTCATCTTATCCATTTATTTGTTTGATTTTATTTTTCTCAAGGTTTTGCTTCATAATTTTAGATTGGCTTGACTGGAACCGGGGAAGGGAGCGGGCTGGGCCGCAGCCCCCTGTTTCCCTGTTATTTTTTCATTTATTAAAAAAAAAAAAAAAGTCATGATCAGCGCTCCATCTCACATTTCCAAAACGCTTTACCGCCCCTGTTTTATGTGCTATTGTATTTGTAAATACTTTCATGCCATAATGTTATCGAGAAAACGCTGCCGAAGGATGAAAAAAGAAAAAATGTGTCTACTGAAATAGAGCATTACTGTCCAAAACATATTGAGTTGTTTGCTCATTACACTGTCACATCAACTTTGGTAAAACCCTGCTAAACTGTGCCTAATCATTTGTTTAATGACCTATTATTTATTTGGCATAAAATTCTAAATCAAATTTGCAAACAATATACTATTCGCTGTATTTACACACACATTTTGGTGATGTTGACATATGTCTCATCCGAACAACAATGGCATCAAAACGAAGACGAATAGCAGCTAGTGTAAAACAAATAATAGACGTCATAAGTGCAAAGTATATTGACTCTCAATTATTTATCTCCTTTTATTACGTCCCCCAAAGTCATTCCCATTCACGACATCAAATCCTGCACTACGTAATTTGATAAACTCTCCTAATTGATGTTTGATTTGATGTTCACGACTCAATAACAACATCATCGCAAATCATTTGCCCCGATGCCCCAGGATGTTTACAATTTCGCGAAAGTGTGTCTCTCGTTTAGATGTTTACACATTTCGAATTGGAATAAAAAAAAAATCCAATCTTTATCCTGTGTGACGTCATAACGAATGGGGTCGATCCAAGCTGACGGGATCTAATCGTATACGTGTGTGTGGGCGTGTAGATGTGTGTGAGAGGGTGGGTGTGTATTGTGCGGCGCATGTTATCTTGTCTTCATATCCCGTACTAATGTCACATAATTAGAGATTTACGAATGGATCTTGGGGAGAAGGAAAGCATGTATCAAAGTTACTGAATACTGAATACGGTATGTGTGCATCATTGAATAGTGTGAACATTCTCAACATAATATTGTTGATCAGATAAATAATTACCCTCATGTTTACCTGCTGTCATGTTTGCCAGATATTTTTTTATTTTTGGGGGTTTGTTTTAGAGATTGTTTTTATTATTATTTTTTTTTTAAATCCAAATTCATTTCGTCACGATAATGCTAAACAGTATATTCTAAGCAAAAAAGCAATCGGTATGATTTCGTCTACACGGCAGCTAAACACCTTGCAAAAACGTCATAATGTAGGAAGACGATTGAAGACGCAATCAAGGACATATTCAAATCAGACGGGGAAATCGAGCTATAGGAGATCCACCATGGAGGAATTGCCGAATAAATTTGCTTTTCCGAAGGTCAAGTTCCAAGACCCTCATCAGAAAAATATTTTGAAGATAGGCCTAGAAATAGTGATAGAGCGAAAGGAAATATATATCATTATGTAAACCGGTGAGATCGTTAGCGAATGGGAATACAACACAACTATTGCATGTTCTAGAGTTTAATATCATACAGGCTATACCCGTTTGGACTTTTTTGCAATTCTTGATGAAAAACTAAATATAATTCTTTACCAACAATCCCTGCTACAACAGTGTTCCTCATCAACCATATCATTTATGTACAACTATGTATGTATTATTTAATTTTGTTCAGGTGCCTTCTGTTGTACAAGCTTCGTCCTTTTTTTTAAGGTATCCTTTCATCTATATTTTCTATCATTATCATTATTATGATTCGATAAGGGAAATAGCCCCACAAACAATAATATTATTTAGATATTTATTAAGCTTTCGGACCGTTTTGTAACAAGTTTTGTCTGTCAACCACTTATGTTTTGCCTTATTTTGTTTCGTCCTATTTTGTAGGCCTGATGAAGGCCATGCGGGCTGAAAGCTTTTAATAAACGGAATACGAGAGCTACGTTTCGATTTGTCTACCGTCCTTTATTTCGCCTATATTAAAACAAAGAGCCATATTTCGTTATATATAAATTATATATATATATATATATAAAAATTATATATATATATATATATATATATATATATATATATATATATATATATATATATATATATATATATAATCCCCGGTATTGATTGACTCCCTTGCTACCCTGTTTGGAAGAACATAAACAAAGCTCAGATGGCGTGGACACGTTAATGGATTAAACGAGCAACGCCTAATTACAAATGCACTGTAAAGTGCTTTGATTAGATATTTAAGTGGTAATGTGCTATATAAAAAACCAATTCGCGCTACTCTTTATACTCGAAAATATCTCCTATCATACAAAAATAACATGATGATGTTTTTTTTAGCTGTTGTTTTAAAAGGTTGTTTTCATCATTGTCTTTATATTTAGCATCTCGAAATCACTAATGAAAATCCTTCACTATAAATATCTAAACCCTGTCATTATGGGTAGATTTGTAAATGCAGCATTGTTGTTTCAAATCATTATTATTCATATATGTGTACATAATATTATTAACATACCATCATTATTGTAATCAATTTAAATCGTATCACAATTCCAGTACTTATTAGTATAATTAGTATCTTCTTTCATCTAAGCATTCTATTACTGTTCCGTTTATAAATTAACAAAAAAGTTTCATATAATTGGAACGCAAGAAAATGTTCTTTTGACACAATCAGCATGATCAGTAAAAATTACCTTAAATAAGAAAAAGAAAATAAGCATGAAGAGGAAATGTTTTTTTTTTGTTGGTTTTTTTTCTATAGGGGACAAAAAAACTTTATGTCATTTCAGTAGAAAATAGAGCTGCATGTCCGTGCTTGCCAAATGGCGTTTTCTCTGTCATGTCTGTGTTGGTTGTGTGTGGTGCGAACGGACTCTTTCTAATTAATTATAAACTGTCTCTATTTAGTCTCTGAGACAGCACTGAAGTCAAAGACTATCTATTTTAAGAACAAAAAAAAAAAAAAAAAAAACATTAAACTTGTTGCCTTCTTGGTATACACGTATTACTGCATAAAATAGATAACATGTCCATTAATGAAATCAACTGGCTTTTTACTTTTCTTTGGCACTGATATCATGAATTCGGAGCCATTTATGCATTTCTACATGAATAGTTGCAAAACATTATATCATCAAGTGATACAATAATAAACTATATTCACTTAGAGGGGAAAAATAAAAACTCTTTTCCTGATACTTTGAAACAAATCATGTACACCCAAGATACAAAGGTGTGGGCCTATATTAGCATCAATGTGGTTGAAGATTGGTGACACGCCCCTCTTCTAATCCAAATGTGTAAAAGAAAAAAAAAGAATGTTGTTGTGAAAAATATAGAACAATCGAATCAATACGTATCTGATCTCAGCATTCACCTTACTGGAACTGACCCTCATATAATAAAAGTAATTGCACAAATAATACAATTTCGAAACACAATGCGAAAACTGGATTTGTAGAGGATTACGTCACATGTTGTTTTTCTCCTTTATGCATGCTTTCTCAAGTCCTCTAGAATACCCCATGGTCTACTTTTAGTTTCAGTTCGTGATCTGGAAACACACAAAATGGGGAAGAGGAGTAGGGGGATTGAGAATGTTAACATGGCATATCTAGATGATATTCATGGTATTCATTAGAAAGGTGAACTTGATAGTGTGCAACGGAGAAGTGGAGAAAGAGAGAGAGAGAGAGAGAGAGGGATGGGGAGGGCAAAGAGAGAGAGAAAGAGAGAGATAGAGAGAAAGTGAATAAAGAGAGAGTAAGATAGAGAGAGAGAGAGAGAGAGAGAGAGAGAAAGAGAGAGAGAGAGAGGGGGGTAGTTCATGGGAATGTTTGTTGAAAACAGAGATATCAAATACTAGATGCTGATTCAAAATTGGGCTTAACGGCTTTCAAGGTTATATCTGACGCTCATGTCATTATTATTATTGTTCATCAAATGAAACTAGAGTAGTTACTTTGAACCCATTACCTTCCAGCTGTGAAATTTCTTCTCTTCCACGGAACCATCACCCCTTCACATAGACTAACAATTTACAGTAAATTATCAGGTGGACACCATATCTAAAATCAAACATATCACCAGTCCATATGTAAACAGGTTGACTATTAGCCGTGTTTACAAACATCCTATTCTCACTCAAGCATTCAGAACGAGAGCAAGGGAATACCCTAACGAGTGACGTATGTGAATTAATGGTCATCCTATCCTCCATTTCCTCTGAACACCATTCAACAAAACAACACGTTGCAATATGGAGGCGTGCATAAATTTGATCTCCGTGACATCAGCGAAATTGTAGGTGTTCCATGTAATAAGTAACCAATGATAAAGATCATAATGATAATATAATAATGATAAAGTTAATAATAATGATAATAATAATTATCAGCTTGAAAAATTAGTTAGAAAAGGTTAAATGTGCTTTGACTTTTACTCTGATATCCCTGCATGATATCCAGTTTGAAAAAGATATAAACTTTAGCGAAATAAAATGACATAACAATTCAATTTCAGGAGGAAAAAAAAAAATATATGCCAATATAAATACCAGAATTTTTTTAATAAAATGCTAACTAACTAAACCTTGAACATTAAATATTGACAGAGAAATTTTGTGAAAAGTGAGAAGTGGTATAAAAATGATAACCTTGTGACAAAAAAAGGGGGAAAAAAGGGAGAAAGAAATGGAAATGCGCATAGGTTTTCTTGTTTAACCTACATGGCTAATTGCATCCTTGTATCGATCATCTCCGTAAGAATGTTGTGACGGCATGTCATTGGTTGTTACGTAACACATCACTTGAACTCCCGTTTACTAATCAATGCTTACCTTGACGTAGTTGGTCATAGATTGAAGATGATTTTATGGTTTCTCCGAAATGTGTTCGGCTTGATGTTAACACTGGGAAATAAATGGGAAATAAAAAAGGGATTGAATGATTTGAACCAATATGGCGGCGCGACATATGCTCCTGTGACAATAATTGCTCCGGGCTTTATTTCGTCTAGGCGCTATTAGGGTAGGGGTTGTAATATGGTTTATGTTATGTTTAGGGTAGGGCATAGTGTTGAAATTTCATGACATTTGCTCCAGCGACAATTGCTCCTCTATAAATCCCATACACCAATCGGATGACTTACTTCAATCTTACCCTTAACTTAACCCTAAACTCAACTCCAATTATCTTAGACGAAATAAAGCCCGGAGTAATTGTCGCAGGAGCAATTAATGTCGTGTCACCAGTGTTGAGTCCATGGTTGAAGCTAGTCATTCGATTTATTAGTGTATGGAATTTGAAGTTTAGCAATTGTCGCCTGAGCTATGGCATGGATTCATGACAGCCACCAATAAATAATTTGGCAAACCTGGTTCGAGAAGGTTACAACATCATGAACAGGGCGCGTATTGCTTTGTTGTTAGGCAAGTACAGTACAAAGAAAATGCGCCATGTTGTTACCCAACTGTAACGAGTTGGCCAAAATCTGTTAATTGATGGTTCTAGGTATCATTAATATACACTGCGCTCTTGACGTCTATCCGAGTAAACTTTCGATGAATCTATTGAAAATCAATATTATCACGTTTAATTTCTGCGGTTAACTCAGCACGCGACAACTTAACAAAAGGATATAATAATAATGATAATCGCACTTAACAACTTTTGGTTTCGCCTTGACATTATTGGTTTTCGCATAATTATATTGTTTAAAAGTTAATATTTCCTTAACCCAATTAGGCAAAAGGGAAGTTGATATTAAAATATTTGATATACTGAAATTTTTGAGGTGTCCGTCGGAAAATAACTTAAAGTTTATCAAACATTAAATTTTCTTGGAATAAATCTTATACCGCGTGTAATGTGTTTACTATACATGTATATTACTTTGTTTTGTATAATATTCTAAAATCTTTTTCAATCAAAATAAATTGAATTTAAACAAACCGACAAATAAAACTACACTAAAATGACTGAAATATGTAGTACAGGGTATAAGTGACATTTTTGTTTGGTGAATTGTAATACTCTTCCTGTTTTTTGTGTGTTTGTTGTTTTTTTTTTGCAGGACAAAAAGGATGAGAGAGAGAGAGAGAGAGAGAGAGAGAGAGACATTAGACATAAACCAAAGGGACTTCCCCGAAATTATTAGTCAGGGCCTATACAAGAATCCCAAGGATAATTTGCTTGGCAGATGATATTGTTGGGAAATTTTTAAAATCCCCAATGTCTTGTTTTATCAACATTTATACATATGAACGAAAGCACAACTAAAAATAATAATAATAATAATAATAATAATTATGTGATTCGTATTGCGCACGTATCCACTCTGTAGAGTGCTCAAGGCGCATTATCATATTAGATAAATAGATAAGTTAGTCTTAATATGTATGTAGTACCATAGATTTATATAATTGTTAATGATTTATACTAAATTTAGAAAAACCTTGTACTTAATCGCATTTTTATGTTTATGATAATGAGTAAATTAACTATTTATACTTATATTAATAGTTACATGTGGCTGCAGACATGCCTTAAAATCTTTAGACTGAGTTCAAGAACCACAATGACCGGAAGTGATACACACTACTGGAATGACAGATTCTATGAAATTATCAGAGAATCCAAATAAGGAGTTAATAATGAATAGGTTTCAATTCTACTGACAATAATAAGCATTGTTACGATGGGGCATTGGATTATCTCTGGCGCTCTCTGCGTTAACGAACCGAGACCTAAACAATCGCATAGTTTGCATGTGAATGCGCATTTCTGTTTGCAAATGCAGTTAGCAAGTTACCCATTGTGAAGCAAGCCAGAAAAGCTTGAAGGCTCCCTCGTGGATGTACGTACTTCTACACGAGCTCTCTCGCCTGGATTCTAAAGTGAAGATAGTGGATGATTTATCCGTATTTTGCCCTTTTACCTGCTTTTGTATCGCTGTTAGTTCATGCTCAAGGTATGTCACTTACCCTTTTATACGTATTTAACAATTAATTGATCGTGATTAGAAACAAGTTTATCTTTTATGTGTTAAATCTATTGGAAACATGTAGGCCTAGCTAAAGTTTTTATTTTGTATATTGAATAATAAGAAATGTTACTAAAAATTAAGAAATGTTACAGTTGCAATAGTTGATGTAATGCTGGCGAAACCCTGAAAAGAAATATCAGTGTATCAAACATATTGTACTTTTACACGTAATTAAGTTTAAAAATAAGCTAAACACATTTCAAATATTTCGTTATTTTTTTATAGCCATAACTTTCATTTATTAGGGGAAACCATACGATATTATTATGTATGTTTTAAGTTCATCATCATCATCATCATCATCATCAGGGTACGGGTTGTTTTTACATACAAAGCTCTAACAAAGCGGATAACTGTCTCTCTCTCTCTCTCATCATACCATTGCATTCCCCAGCATTTCCTCCAATTATTATCATTTTTATTATGATGTATGATGATTTCCAATCGCATTGTGTTTTTATTACCAATTATTGCTCAAAACTGATCTTTCTTCGCGTTCTCTCTCACCCGCTGCATCCCGATGGAGATAATGAGTAAAGACGCCTTGGTTGACGTGCAAAAGGGCACGTAATAGCCTACATAACATGAATTTGTGTGTTTCTAAGTCACAGAATACCATTATATCACTCCATCTCATTACCTTTGAGGCAGGGTGATGCTTGTTTGCAGAATAAATAATATTATCAAGTAAATTCTAAATAATGTCTTCAGAATGACATAATACATAACAATGTTCAATCAGTTGGAGAAGACCTACAATATATTCATACGTCATTAAATTCATTGTTGCTCCTTATTATTCTATCTCGGTATAGTCGAGACTAAATGTCCTTTACCATCATATCTGTATCTCTCTCTCTCCCTCTCCATCTATTTGGCTGTTCTGTGCAGTATACTTGTAGGTACAAGGTACAAAGTTATATGTAAACATACTTATTCCTTGATACAATGTATATGTACATAAGGTGCCGAATTTTATCAAACTCTATGGAAAAATTTCTTCGTTTTTTGTACTTTCACCTCGGATATTTTTGCCATTGATGGCTGTAGGGAGTAAAATAGGAATTCGATTAAGAACCTAATAACACAGGTCTGTCTTTGAGTCGACGCTTATATAATAACATTAGGAAATCTACCTGTTTAGAGCGGTCATTCGTATTGAAAGCAACCTGCTTCTGAGGGACACATGCCTTTGCCCAATATCTGACTCACTTGAGTGGTTTGAAGAAACTAAATATATCTTACCAGTTGTTCATAACAAAGTTCAAGTTCAGGTCTACAAATTTTGTTTTGTCACGACTGCTGTTGCTACCTATTAGCGTGTTTTCGCTGGAAGACTGAGGACCTAATCTAGAACGTTAGCATTATGGAGGGCTTTATTTTCAAAATAGCTAAAACCCGAAACCCCTGCATACTGTTAGTACAGGAAAAAGAGTGTGTAAACTGTCATTTACTAGAAACGACTGGCAAGCGTTTAAATTTCGAGATCACGTGTGCAAAATCGAGGGATTTCCCCCAGTTTCAAGAGCCTAGCTCCCCGTTCTCAAATCTACAACGCTATTTTGGGGGAAAATGTACATTCTCTTAAATCTACAACTCAGGTTCTTAGCGTAGAACGTAGGGTCAGTAATCAGCCAACCAGGCGAGGTTTAGGGGCCGACAGGCATTTTCCCCATAGTTAAAAACATAAGAAAGCATATTTTAATTTAACTAATCATAAAGGATGGGCGGTAGGTTATTTTACGTTCTTTTCATATCAGCAATGCTTAAGGTCAGCTATAATGCACATTGACGCATTTGACACAATAAAACCTTGGTATGAAAAAAAAAAAGAACTATGTATCCCCGGGTATGACATCCTTTATGCAAGATGACAAAAGCGGGGTTTGCGCATTCGATTGCATTCCGCATACTCCGTCTTGTCTCTATTACAGTGCGTCCCAAGAAAGAGTAAACCCAACTTTGAGAGCCTCATATTAAGATAGCATGTCTTATGTGTTTAATGATTAGGAATATGTATTTTTATTTTTTTTATTATCATGACGAAGAATAAGGGTGGTATCTCACTTAGCGGAAACTACTTTGAAACTTCTTTGAAACTACTTTGAGACGGATTTGGGCCTACTTTGAGACGGTTTTGAAACTACTTGAAGACGGTTATGAAAACAATTGCTGAGACATCTCCTTAGTCCCTGCAACGTTTCATGAGTCGCGGAAAGTACTTTGAGACAGTTTATTAAAATTGTCGCGGAGACGTCTCCGAGACGTTTCCGCGACGGAATAAAGTATCGGAGACGTCTCTAATACTTTTTGTCCGTCGCGGCGACGGAGTGAGATACCACAGTAATACCAAACTAATTTCTTGTACCTGTTCAATCATGGATGACTGAGCACTTGAATTTTGATAACTTTGGGGAAACACACTTTCTTCCAAGTTTTGTCCAAGCAACCCTGGCTTCTGAGCATTCATTCATTGTTTAGGTCAATTATTCTGGGTATATTCATAAGGAACAAAATATTTAAAAAGACTAATTGATTTCAAGGGTTGCTTTTGCTCAAAGTTGGTATATACTATTAGACAATTTTTACGATTTTGATAAACCTAAGTGCTCAGTCATTCGTTGCAACACACTTATACGTTTGGGATAATTGAATATAGAGTGACTCTTTATTATGAAATAAACACCAAAGTAAGTGCTTTCAAAATTAATTTTGTTTTTTCTGTGTCGCACTGTATATCAAAGCCCTGTGTACTGATTGAATCTATCTTGCAACAATAGACGTTGTAATGTCTCACAAGCCAAAGAGTACATGTGCGGTTACCATTGGAAACTTTTATTCAAAGTTATTGAAGAAGATAGAAAACGATGGTTTGCAGATATTTGAAAAATAATGCCCTTTTTATGCTAACGTTCTAGATAAGCTCCTCCGTAGTCCAGCGAAAACACCCTATTATCTTATATAGGCCCCTGGTTTTCGAGAGTTTTTAGACAATTTGAAACCATGATGAATCAACAAGTTTTTTTTTTATTCACGAAACCTACTGGAGAGGAAAATGGGTGGGCTAGTTCTTTAGTTCTCTTGCCCACCTCAGCCATACAATTCATGCTTACGATGCTTTGGAATGTGAAAATCTTTACAAATAGGACCGAGCAAATTTTTATGTTTACCTAAGTGGTTTTAGCAAGGATTCCTCTCTAATCATAATATATCATCTACTGAAAGTATGAAATAAAGACATTGCTACTATGTGCTACTGGGTAAGGTAGAATTATACAATGTTTGTGTATTTACTGCGCTTCCCACACTACGACCGCACTACTCTCCAACTTGATTAAATCATCTATCACACGTCTGATGGTCATCATGCTTTATGTTATGTGGGGACATTCATTTGTACGTCTTTCCTCAGTGGATAATTATAGACGATGTTTTGGAGGAGTCTATTGCTCTGGCAACAAATGCTATACAGCCAATCACTAAATTGCTCGACGTTTCGGACAGGTTGACTGTCCGTCTGCAGGAGTCACTCCGAAACGTCGAGCACTCTCTACTACTACTCAAGCCTTCCTCGCATCTCGTCTTCTCAACTGGTTTACAGTCCTTTTCAGGACTAAATCACGAAAGATTACCTCTAATTCTACTCTCTACTCTCTATCTCGCCTGTCAATTTTTCTACTTTCTGTAACTCTTCATTTCCTCTTCCACTGTCTCAAACAGTCCTTTTTAGGACTAACCACATGGTAAACCGTAAACCTCATTACCGTACCTGCAATATTCTTTGCAATTCAAAACCATCTATCATTAACATGCTGACATACATACACGGTATTCTATGAAAAATCCTGTTAAAAACCAAACGGGGAATATACATCTCTATCATAACGTCATAACGGATGAGGCATGGAAATTGACTGGTAGTCGACTTGCCTTGGTTCCTGTCAACGGAACTGAACTACCAGGAGACCTGGCATAACTAAAGAGTTACTGTGCAGACAAGCTTATCCATAAACTCTTTAATATAACCCCGAACGAACCTATACTCTACACAAGAGGTCAGGTTCATGGACGTGACAATACTACAGAAAGTAGATTATTATACCCTAAAATAGCTTGATGTTCAAGTTCCCGTCGTTTCCATAACTACCTGAGCACTGTTTTATTATAGGCTCATGGTCATGCTGAAAACTGATTGTCGGCGTAAAACTTTCGTCTTTTAGCAGTTAGGAGAGTCATATTCATGTTCACTTGAAAAATGTTATATCTCCCACATGACAAATTCTTCAGACTGAATCTGTGAAAAAAAAAAAAAAAAAAAAAAAAAAAAAAAAAAAAAACGC
>CALNVZ010002974.1:35083756-35251256 GCA_940671915.1 Paracentrotus lividus | reverse complement strand
GATGACCAAACGGGTGAAGCATACTCCAGAAGGCCTGATGTACATGGTATAGATAGCTACCAAGTCAGAGGTTGGGATTCTACATTTCTTCAGGCGATATAGAATGTAGAGACGTCTGCTAGCTTTCGAAACCATATTTGCTACATTCGTGTCCCATTTAAGATCGCTTTGGAGATTAACCCCTACTTCAGGTGATCAACAACGGCCAATCTCTCATCAGCGATCTGTAGAGAGAGGACTATGCCTGTTTCAAGAATGAAATGTTCATAACAAACATTTAGCAGGGTTGGTTTCATGTCATTCGCTTCACACCACTGGACCATCTGATCAAGCTGAACTTGAAGAGTAGAGGGTCACTGGACGGCGAACTTCTGCTACGCTCAGATCATCGACGTACTTCCACTGCTAATACAGTCGATTAAAGCATCGTTTACCATGGTTAGAAAAAGAACTGGGCCAACTTGGTACCCTGAGGGACGCCACAAGTAAGTTCAAGATCACAAGATGTGGTAGATCCTACTCTAACTGCTTGCTTTCGGCCATGTAAGAAACTACAAATAATGGTATGATTTGTGGTTGGACACCGTAATCGATTAACTTCTGACGACGACATTGTGGTTAACGGTGTCGAAGCTTTGCTGAAGTCAATCGCACACAAGGATGCACAGTGTCCAGCTTTGTCCAGACCTTTTCCAATCGAATCTAAGAGACTGATCAGATAATGCGAAGTGGAACTGCCGCGACATTACCAAACTGCTTTTGATCAATCACAGGCGAAAGGTCGCGAATCACCACTTTAAGATGAAGGTTTCTCACTCTTGAGAAATGGCCGTGATGGAGATAGGCTTAGGTCAGACAACTGTGAAATATGCTGCTTCTTGGGAATTGGGTAATCACTGCTCTTTTCCAGCAAGAAGGGTACTTCCAGTTCGCAAGACGGCATTGAATATTTCTGAAAGAGGACCTGAAAGCTCGATGGCAAACTCTTTTATCAACCTGATTGGAAAGTCATTGGGCATGATAGCTTTCGCTGCATTCAGACTCTTCAAGATGTTGTATACATCCCAAGGATGTATGGTGGGTGATGGCAAAACGGATGGAAGGTATGCGGTAGAGTTTCCATTCAAGTGATGGGAGCTGGTTATATATATTGGTGAAGTGCTCGTTAATCTTGCCGCTTTTTGTGAGTTCTTGACCAAGGCAAGGAGGTAGGGATAGCGAGGCTTGCGACTCCAGCCAAGTTTCTGATCTGCCGGTGCCATTGAGAAGGTTCGCTCTGCCGCAATCGTTGAACATTCCCGGATAGAATGAAGCTTTACTCTTTGCTATCTCTCTTTGGACAAGATTTCTAACAGCACGAAACTTGTCCGCGTTCAGAATCGTATGCTAGTTGTCGCTTCTTTATAAGGGATCGTATGCGACGTGTAATCCATGGTTTGTCCGAAGTCTTTCTCTTGGAGATGACTATTGGAAAGTGTTCATGATAGGCCTTGGTAAGCCAGTCTTGCAATGATAGCCATTTACATCAGTCGTGTCAGTTGACCAATCCAATCAAATTGATATGAGGTCATCCATCGACCAAAGGACGTAATGTTGGAGTCACGTAGAGGGCGTCTGTAGCTCTTAATGGTGCAAGTTGAAGAAACTTCAGACAACCCAGTCATCAAAACATTGGCATGATCTGAATTCGCTATGGGGGCTTTGATTTGAGGCTCGCCATAATGAACTGGATGATCGGTAAAAATCATGTCTAGAGTGCGATCGTTACGGGTGTGTTGCTTAACCATCTGAGTTAATCCAAGGTGTCTGGCAAATACAGTGACATCAAGATCATTAAAGTCACCAACAATCATCATGGACGAATCGGGAAAATTACTACGGATGTGGTCGCCCATGGTTATAACATGGTTGATGATATCATCTTGATGTGGTGTCCGGGGAGGGGAGTATACTACACAGATAAATAAATTCTCCTTGCCTTTAACATAATCGTTCAAGCTGATCTTAACCCAAAGTATTTCAAGATGGAAAGGTACCATGTCAGATTCATAACTGACGGGATGTAAATCTTCCTTGAGGTATAGAGCAATACCGCCACCTCTTTGCCCTGTTCTGTCACGATGGAAGAGTTTGTAGCCCCCGATATAGTTAGATGATGCTGGATTTGAATCACAAAACCAGGTCTCGGTTATTCCGATTATATCTGCGTCATAGTAGTTTACAGTTGCACATACCTCATCAATCTTGTTATTCATTGATCTCACATTAGTCAACATTACAGTTGGGTATCGTTGCTTACATTTCTTATTTGTAACTCGCTGTAAGCTCTTTAAGTTAGTGATGTCACAAGAACGGACATTTTGGATAGTTAGTCTCGCATTACCTTGTATGACAGGGATAGCATGTTGTCTTTTCGAGAAAGCACGATGGCCCCTCTTTGTCGGCTTCACATTGCTAATACCATAATCCTTAATGGTCTTATACACATTTGGTGGCAGGCGAGATCTGGGGCATTGTCTTTGAATGTCAAAAAGCTCCTTTCTGGAATAGGAGTACAAAGCCATGGTCCAGAGGATTAAAATGATTACCGCTTGCCAGTGATTAGCCATGGTCCCATTGACATCTACTCAGGATGAAACACACAATAGCCATGTAGTTGACTGTGATAAAGTGTATCCAATTGCCAATAACCAAAATCCAGAAATCAAAATATGTTTTCTTAAATTATCAGATGAGGAATTAATATCACAAGGGCAGACTTGTCCTCCAGAATCACTGTGATTTCCTCTTTAAGTTGGTAGCAAACTTTCACAATTTAAGATAGAAATTCTCCAATGGTTAAACAAAGTTTGGAGAGCTGAAAATGGGTGCAACTTAATGCGCAAACCCATGGATTCATGATTCTTGGACTCGTGCAATTCAAAGATATTATGCTAATTAATGATGGTAATGTTTTTATTCCTAATACACTTATCAACCACCAACAATGATTTAATCAATAATTGGTTCAGCCAAAATGTTGAAATTTTGCAATCAAAGCAATACATATATTTATGTACAAAATCGTGCAAGTTAATGTCCCCATCTACGCTTATCTGCGCTTATACACTGTTTATGCATTGGGGGCCATAATTACCCCAAATGACATTTTCAATTTGATCCCCCTTTACAGCTCTACTATTGAAGATATTCAGGTGGAAGTTTTTCTGTTGTGTTTTTTACTTCCTATTGTTTCAGTTTCAATCAAAATTTCATCTTAAATGATTTTAATTAATGATATCACACCCCACATAAAAAAGCAGACTTGCCACTTTCCAACGAACAGAATTGTAATTGCCATACATTTTAGGCTCCCCTAAGCACAAAATTTCATGTAAATGGCTTGTTTTTCTCATATGATAGTAGGAAGAGTTTAGCTAGGCATGTGTAAAAATTAAATTATCATTTGTGTAATGCAGCAAAGAATTATAAGCTCTCAAAGACAAAGGGGCCATAATGACCCCAGGGCCATAATTACCCCAGTCTCCCCTATCGAAACAACTTTTACTCAAGGACTGATCAATGGAACATACTCCTCGTAATTTAAAAACATGAAAGGGTCTGCAATGGTTTACCAGATGTGATTTGTGCAAGTGCAAGTGCAAGTGCAAAAAAAAAAAAAAAAAAATAATAATAATTAAAAAAAGAAAACAAATCTATATATTTGCCTGAAGATCGCGATATAGGGTGAAATCGACGGAAGCAGCCAGCATAAGGGTATGCCTATATACACTTAAGTGATATACATAATGATATAGGTTTGAATATGTCTAATTTGTTTCTATATGTTATTTTAATATTCTTACCAATTAATGCATAGTCGTTAAGGTGGATGTCTGGTAATTACCAAAATTTCAAATGGTAGAATAATTTATGATGAAATTAGCATATTTGTGTTTGGTGTTATGAATTATGCCGACTCATTGTACAATTAATTAAATTCTGCGCATAATTAATAGGCATAATGAACAAATTACGCATAAATTAACGGGTTTTTTTTGAGCGGAACTCTCATGAAATATATTAGGGCTATTAGGTTGAGTGACATGTCATTTTAAAGCCTTTTGCATGCATGTATGCGATGGGTCCACAGCCTTCAAAATTCAAATAAGAATAATTTTGCTTGTTGAAAATAAGAAACACATAATTTCGTGAACATTGAACCTAATTATGTATGCTTAGTGACTAATTAGTACACTTCCTTAGAAATATTTAAATACCAAAACTGAGACGTCATCCCATGCTCTAATTTATATACTAACTTCATGTGCAGTTGCATTAATAAAGGTGATGAACTGAATACAGGACTGTTTAAAACTTATAGATAATTTAAAAAAAAAAGTGACAGTACTTTAAATTGCCTGTAAAGTTTCTTGAATAATGATGCAACAATTGCATAGCTCATCAAAAGTGCTTAATTAAGTGACTTTCAATAAGGACTTGGTCTTTTTGTCTTTGTATCATGAAAATATATACTTCATGTTATTCATTATTGGGGGTTAAAAAAATCCCCATTATTTTTAGGTATATAATTACCAGACATCCACCTTAAAGGGAAAGTTCGCCCTGGAATTTTATTGGTTTAAAAAAAAAGCAGAAAAATAAAAGAAAAATATTAGTAAAAGTTTGAAGAAAATCGACCAAAAAATAGCAAAGTTATGAATGTAAAGTTTTGATTCTGTGACGTCACGTGCGAGCAGCTCTCCCATTGTGTTGTGTATGTAAATTCCATAAATTTGTCTTTTTTTTCATGGTTCTTGATAAAGGAATGGGTCAATTTGATAGAGGCATGTATTATGTTTGATGATATATCGACCGCACAGATGGCATAGTAAATTTTTTTCGAAAAAAATGACACTTTATGGAATTTACACTACATAACACATAGGAGAACTGCTCGCACGTGACGTCACAGAATCAAAACTTTGAATATTCATAACTTCAATATTTGTTGGTCGATTTTCTCCAAACCTTCACTCATATTTTTCTTTTATTTTTCTGCATTTTCTAAAACCAATTTAAACCCAGGATGAACTTCCCCTTTAAGTTTTAGAAAATATGCACCCAATCTGCGTTCCTTGAACTGTATTCTGGAAACTCATGTCAAAGTTTTCCAACACTTTTAACTTCAAGATCAATAACTCACCAAATGTATAACCATTCGGAAAAGCGCATGGCTATTATTAAATGGAGGTTAATGTTTTAGTTTTCGTTTCCACTGCTCCACTGTTCGATGTCGACCTCCAATGCATTGTCCGTGTGGGGGAAGGTTATCACATAATTATTTCTCTATCCATCATCGTCGTCGTGTTGAGATACACCTAGCTTCCAATCTCATCGGGATAGAAGATTGGCTTTTAATGGTCGTTTTAGCGGAGAGGGGAGGGGCAAATTAATGTTTCATAGGAAACAGATCGGTAAGGAGTCATTCCGGTTGTTGCCATTTCCAGCATACCCCATTCAGCGCTGATTTTTCAATTTTAGGGGTTTAGTTAATCGCCGTTTCCTTTTTTAGATTTGCAATTATTGTACATTTTCTCAAAAACTTAAAGTTACTATAAAGAAATATTTATAGATTGCAACTTGCTATCGAAAGTGTGATCGAAAGTAGTGACTGACCTTAGAATATTTAAATATCACATTGAAAATCGCTCAATTATGTAACAAATTCCCATAGTTATACAACAACTAGGAATGGTTGTCATTTTTGTGTTTTAAAAACGATAAAAAAAATTCTATTGATTTCAGTTCCACGTCTGATCAAGTCTTTGTTTGAAGCATGAATCACGATATACTAAGCTTGAATATCGTATTTTTTTAAAACACATGATTTTTTTTTCTTCTAATTTTTGTATTGTTAGTAGTGTATGTAATGTAAAACTAATATTAGTAATGGAAGTAACAATGTTAATTAACATTTATGTAGCGTAATACAGTGTCTCTGAGTGCCTATTATTAACTAATTAAATAATTATTTACTCCATTAAATAGTTAACCAATTGAAATAATATCAAAATCAATTACGGCTTTGAAACCATCACAACAGCATTTACAATAAATAAACCTGCTTGGGTGGTGCCGTTTATTACATAAGGCCTATCTACGAATAATAATTAGTGATATGTGGTAAGTAAACTGACTGATAGCGACATACAGCCCAGGCTTACTGTGCTGTTTTTCTGTTTTGTGTTTTTACGTGGTAGGTTTTACTGGGCTTCTCCATAAGCCTACTGCTAACTAAAGACGGATTTAGGTAGCTCTCGGAGGACTAAAAAATAATTATGAAAGCTCAGCTCAAACCATGCTTGGTAAGGCAGTAAAAATCGATCACATTAGGTGAGTGGGTAAAGGGAGGATGAGAAATTGTGGCCCATCCCCACACATGGAAAATGGATGTTAGCTAGCGTTATGTGCTAGGACGTCAAGGGAGGGGTAAAAAAGGCTTTCACCCCCTGTCTTTCATGAAGTTTTTATACCCTTGATACCTTATGGCACAAACAACCTTTATATGACCATTAACTTTATTAACTTTCACGCATCGGATGCTGAATTTGAGAGCATGGTATCGGCTTGTGTGTACTAATTGTTAACGGGGATATGTATATGTATTTATGTTGAAATGGTGGCGATATGAAGAGACATAAAGAGTGGAGAGAGATGGAGGAACATCAGTGTGGAAATTAGAAAATTGGGCCATAAATATGTGTTGCTTGTTGAATATTTATTCATATTCTCTCTCTTCCAACATGTTGTGAACTATCTCCAAACTTACTGGGGCAAACTGTCCCTTGCTTCTCGAACATGTCGAATCTCGTAATCCGTCTACCATGTGTACTTTCCAGGTTGATGGATTAAGTAACATCTAAATTGATTTGGTACTAATTTTCCAGACACGATTGGTTTACTATGTCATTCACCTTTTTATAATTACTGTATAAATAGGGACTTTTATTCGTTGAATAGTGATTCTGCAAGATTTGTTTTGTGTAGGTTTTCAGCTGTTCCGTTGATAGCAGTGGAATAGTGTAAATATATAAGAGACGGATTATATCCCAAAAGAATACACAATGACGTAATGGTCCGCTTAGTTTTGCAATCGTTAAAATACAATCCTCATCATTCACCAGGCATGAGTGATACATATTCTATTTGTTTAACCGTGTAGAAAACCCTGTGAAAAATCAATGAAGGCAAACAGACGTTGGTGCAGTTAACGTGTATCATCACAGCATATAGATGGAATTGGAGATCAGTCTGATTACAAAGGGTCAAAGTAGTTACCGTGTAAACTAGAATACAACGCTGCCGAGCGTGCTTATACAAAGTTAATGCATGCTTTCGATAGATGTCATCTTTTTATTTTAATGGGTTTTTCTCATTAATCAAGGTGTGAGCTAGTATGTTGAAAGGGTGCACATAATGAGACAATATACACTTTAGGGCAGGGGCGGCGAGTTCATGTCACGACTGCACGGGACGGAAACTCCGAAGGGGAATTAATAATACACTCAAGCGGAATAAAGCGTCCCAAAGATATATATATATTTGTATTTGTATATCCAAAATTCGAAATAGAATGACCTACTTCGCACATTATGCAAAAACTAAAGACAATTTAAACAATAAAGCGTCGGAACAAAATTATTGTCTTGTGCTTTGCGAGCGCGAAGCACGAGTCGAAAAGTTTGCCTTATAAAACATTTAGCATGTATTTTGCCTCACTAGTTTCACTAGCTGATCACTAAATAAAAAATGTTAAGTTCTTAAAAAATCGAGGGGG
This sequence comes from Paracentrotus lividus, assembly GCA_940671915.1. NCBI lineage: Eukaryota > Metazoa > Echinodermata > Echinoidea > Camarodonta > Echinidae > Paracentrotus > Paracentrotus lividus. The sequence continues at coordinate 35,243,437 of CALNVZ010002974.1, read as the reverse complement.
TGGGGACAGAAAAAGTCGAGGAGGGGACATGTTCCCCCCCCCCTGCCCCCCCCGGATCGCCGCCAATGGTTTAGTGTCATTTAACATGTATTACTGAAAGGTTTAATGTAGAGAATTCTTCTTTTATAGCGTATTTCATTACTTTAAATTTGTATTGGCCGAAAATATGCTCTGAGAATAGCAATATTGATACGTATCAATTTAATAATTAACATAACATGATAATGACGTCAATGAAACATAGCACATTAGGAGAACGCTATTCAGACAACAAAAGTTGATAGAAGGGAACAACGGTTTATGAACAGCCGACACTTTACCTTGCCCGATCATGTGTGCTAAAATAGTTCATGGACAGCTTTCATGTTATGTTTTAGTTTCCTTCCTTTCATCACTCGTATAAACATTGCCACGTGAAGGAGCGGATGTGTTTACATCAGGAAAATGAGATTCAAAAGGACTTCTCTTCCACGTACTGGTTTGAACATTTTGACACGGTTTTATACGTGCAGGTATTATTGCATTTAAAGTGATTAGAGCCTTGTAGTAGTCGTGTAAGAAAGTTCCACAATGACATTTTGACACGATAAAAACATAAATACTAAATTGATTTTTAATTACCATTTAGTAGGATGCATTTGAGTTCTAGAGCAAACATTCAAGGGAGGCTACCTGATACAGCGATCTTTGGCTACTTAATACATAAACGGCCTCGTACCTTACTATAAAATTCGGGTAAAAATTGGAAAAGGTGTATGATGAACACCAAACCCTTCTCCTCCCCATCCTCCAAATGGATGTCCGCTTCATCTTGAAACGAGACACTCTTAAGTCTTAAACATGGTTAACCTCAAGATGCTCAAGCACGCAAATGAATACTCTGGTGATCAACATCCAGTCATTTATTTACGTCACAAATGCATCATTTATCGTTAATGGGCTGACCCAGAAAGGTTCTCTTTGATTTCTTAGCACGTGTTTGACGGACAATGCAAGGATCTTTTACTATATAGTATTCCAATTAAACATCCAATTTCCGACCCTTTCCTTATATGGTATCTGAAGATGTCGTATACAAATTTTTTTGTTTGCGTCCACTTTAAAGAGTGTTTTTGCAACATGTTTTTGAAGTGATTTTTTTGGTAAAATTCGTTCGGAAAATAATCAAACAAGTATGTTGACGAGAACATTGAACTGGGACGACGTAATGACTATTCATAATATCAAGGGTTATTCCTAACCCGTGATGTTAAGGACATGTACTGCATTTGAAACCGAAAGCTTCTACCAACAATGCTAACTTTCTTCTCAAATCTTTAAACATATTAAACTTTTTGTCAAAAGCATCGAAATGATAAATCCGAATGTTAAATGATCTCAAAATAATGTTTTTGCTATGCAAATGAAAAATTTGACTATTAATTCAGTGGAGAATGAATAACGAAAATCGTGTTTAAATGAAATGTTCATAGAAAGCTGAAAACACTTCTCATCAAATGCATGAGCTACATTTCTTTCTTTCTCGTTGAAATGTGATCATGGTGATTTTCTTAATCTTTGGAGATCAAGTATTCCCATATTCGGTCTTCTACCACTTTCTCGTGTGAATGGATTCCCAGAGCTGTATTAGTGGTGTTGCAATCATTAAGATACCGCAAAATTTTCATTGATTCTAATTCTAAATACCATCACCAAAATCAATCATTTTCCATTGTGTGTTGCACACGACCTCGGTATCCTCGACGCCTTATTTTACCCCTTAGTTGCAAATTGATTTTGTACGTACTATTGTACAATACTTCTATGATTTGCGTCAAACTACTTTCATTTGTTTAGAAAAAGAAACAAGAAACATTACAAGGGTCATTGGTTCCCCCTAAGCGTCTACTGTTTCCCTAAAGGAAGGCATGGGCATGTCAACAAAAAGTATATTTTATTCTGTACATTAACAAATAAAAGTTAGCGACTTTTGTGTTTCTGCCTTGGGGATGTCTCTGAAGAAACTCGTTTTTTCTCTTGGGAGTGTTCTTTTACCCTTATATTCTTCTTCATTGATAACATGTATAAAGACATAATGAAGATACTTTGCATGGCTGAAAACCATCATCATCCTTCTGTCCAGGCAAGGGGCTTGTCTGGTGTATGTAAAACGTTTTAGTAAAGGGGTTTTCCACATAATAGCATAATAGCATAATATACCCCAATTGTATCATGCTTATCTGGCCATCTAAAAATGACACTAGTTTTTGTTGGGGAAAAAAAGCAATTTAAATTGTGTTTTTCCCTTATGATATCTTTTAAAACATTCAAAGGTAGAAATAAAAACTATGTGCCATCTTTTTTAAACATTCCTCGTGCATTTGTGGAAACCCGTTGATACACATACACAATGTAGCACCTCAGTGTGTGGAATGCTTGCTTTATTAATTAACCTTATTGTTCAATTTGTCCCACATACAATATCGATTTCATGCGGTGTATTGTGTATTTTAATACAGCGATAAGAACGATCGAACAGATGTCATTTTACCTTGTATCCAAGATGAATTTATATAATATTCCAGAACGTGACAGATGAAAATAGTTGATGCATCCTCATACTGTAGACTTACTTGATTAGTTCACATTCATAGTTCAAAACGCCCATCATAATCATGCTTTGATATTAAGTCAAACACCTAATCAAATATTTTTTAATTCAAGTGCTTTTACTATTATTATCATGATGTGTTTTGTAAACCATTTGAAGATGCAATTTGTAACATAAATGTTAATATTCAGACTCTTTTCCAAAACGAACAAAACAAAAGAAAAATCTTTTCATCTTCGAGGCTTAATTTATGTAGTTAATTAGTGAACACTATAAGCGCTTAGTAACACTAAGGTGGATATCGTATTAAGCGCTATATAAATGTAACTATTATTATTATTATTATATCCTAGAAGGTCATGTGATATATTCGTAATTTTCTTCATCAATATTTCCTTCATTTTCATAGAGAAACATATTTTGTACATTCATGTAGACTCTATGATAAGTCACCGCAGTCCAGAAAAAAAAAGAAGATATTTGACACATAATCACCACAGTGGCTGGTAATTGGATCGATAATAATTTATTCATCAATCTCAATAATTACCTCATCTTCCATCCTCCTTCCTCAAAGGAGAATATACTGAATGGTTTATCATACACGTCAGCCCTGTAAAATAACATGACAAGTTGATATCATTATTATTTATTTTTAGTTTATTTCCCTATTAAAAAAGGGTAATATTTGACAAAGATAAAAAAAACAAAAAGTTATGCTATTAATGAAATGTTTTCTTTCATTATGTTTTCAAATTATGTTTTGTGATGCAATGACAGAAAAGAACAGAATAAGAGCATAATTTGTATTTCAAAATGTGTGCAAGTTGTATCATATCCTGAAAAAAAGAAGAAGGAAAAGCCAAGGTTGCGTGCATTTAAAAAAATTTGCACACCTTTCTTGTTTCAGAGTTCGTGGGCATAATACAATTTATATCATGTATAGTTAAAACTCATATGAATACGACAGGCCTTTCTCCTGTTTTATCTGGCCCCTTCCACAGAATTGCATTTTCTTGTATTTCTCTGTGTTCGCAGGTGATATATTACCATAGACAGTGTGTACAATGCATCAATAATGCAGAAAGCCAATTACTCGGTATGCAGCTCATCAGTTTGAAAGGATGATAATTAGGTCTTTCTTCATTCAGTCCCGTCCATGCCGTCCTTCTAGCTATATTTGGAATAAAAAACAACAACGGAATAATCATCTATCTCTCCAAGCAGCTTGCATAAGTATGCTGTACGATCTCATAGTTTCGTGTAGGTCAAAAGCTAGAGAAGTCGTCATGTGAATCGAATTGTTATGGCTTTATGAAAGTAATAATTTTAACCATAAGAGCCGCTGGCAACTTGGGGTCTTCATCAATGACGCGAAAAGTATGTTATCATTGACACGGCAATGTTGTTGTCACATTTGAGAAGTAGTTGATTGGTCATCGGTAAGTGGATCACGATACACGTAGGTTCGAATCCCTTTTACAACACTAATAGTGGTAATATGTTGATATATATTTGCTACATTTAACCCATGTAATATGAATACTTAAGCACTTTCTTCGAACAGATAAGATATGTATAACATGGTGGAGCTTTATGACGTCGTTCGTAAAGCTACGAATTACTTCACCATGTTTACGAACGACTGGTGATCAGTTCTTGTGCTATATGTAGTATAGCACTCAAGAACATGTTCCAGTTTTTCGTAAAGTCAACGAGTGGTGATCAGTTCTTGTGCTATGTAGTATAGCACCCAAGAACATGTTCCAGTTTTTCGTAAAGTCATTCGCAACTATATACGAATGACTTGGTAAAACACGGGGAAGTGCTTTGAGACGCTGCTAAACATCTCATATAAACATGATGAAATAAATCAATATTATTCTTAAACATCTCACACCCCACCAGGTTTGAAACGGACGGTTGATGCTTGAAGAAGGCCTTTCCTAAAACCAATACCGAGCTTCACCTCATATATCAGCACATGTTCATCTCATCGTGTGGCAAGTTATTTGATTAGCGCTACCCATGCAGAATTTGTGAGGATTAATAAAAACTCATTTGGACCAGGTGTCCCACTGAAATTATGACTTACTGACGCTTGAGTTGACTGGTAAAAGAGCAAAGCCATTACGGAAACGTCAACGTTATGTACGGCACTTCATATTATTTCCCCCGCTAGAGTCATAAAACGAAAATAGGTCAGTCAGAACATTAATTTTGTTATCTTCCACGAGAAGTGCGTACGATAAGCATTCCCCTCCTCCTCACCCACACAATCATCCCACCCACATGCCCCGCGCACACATGTACTCTGGTACACTTTATGTAACCTCTATTCTTTCGCACCGTAGCCATCTTTACATATGGGATAATGGTATTTTGGTATCATTGGTCATACGAGCTGAGTTTAATGGATTCAAAGCACACCTTTGTTGCAATTCCATCCCATATATTGAGGCTTTCCCTTTATTTTGGCGTCGTTATTTGAATTTGTCTCTCTGGTCAGGTATCCCAATTACTTTCTACTTAAGATGTAGACCTAGTCAATTGTTTCTTAAACTGCAATTGATGAAATAACATTAAAAAAAAGGTTTTTATTAATGAGATTTGAATAGCAGAAACCTGACAAGGTATGTCCTTGAGTTGTTGATATTTTCGCTCCTGTGCAGATGACATTATGGTTTCCTTTTGAGCTGAAAATTACAGCCAGTCGATGTTCACATATCTTTGAATAGATAGATCCCTTATTATACACTCTATTGAGCAATTTCATGCATAAGTTAATAGTGTGGACAAAGGGTAAGGGGATCGACGGGACAATAACGAAGGACAAGAACGATTGAAAACAAAGTAATACATAACATGCGTAACACAAAAACTCCATTGTTAATCGAATGGATTAACTTAAATACAGCTACTGTGAAAAAGATTTTACGAGTCTACTTTGCATACAAGCCAATAGATAAGATTCTACTTTATAGCGTTTGCATCAGGTAAATTCTGTCGTCGTATACGTGAAGGAGTTTTTACTTAACTAACCGAATATTGATCGTATATTTGTATTTATCGTCCTTATTCCAACATTTACTTTCGAGGTATTTGGCCAGGTCAGTCGCCTTTTGACCAAGTACAAACATTCTTTCATTGTTGTAAAATAAGAGAGGTTGCATTGGAGAGTTATGAATGACATGGGTAGGGCCGTGTAATCTCGTGATCTTCTTTTGCACCTGAACGGACAGTTCAAAGCGTGCTTCGGCGACAGTTCCTCTAGGCTTTATTTCGTTTAACATGTAACGTTAGGGTCAAGGGTGAGTAGATTAAATTTTTAGGTCCGTTCTACATTTGTCTTGTGCTTTATGCCCGATTTAACACTGGTAACTGCATCGACCCATTAACAACAATTTCGAGATTTATAATATGTACTTGAAGTCCATTATTTTGAAAAATTAATTCGTGAAATCTGTGTTGTGTGATCACATAAATGCAGTTGCCACTAAAAGGCTCAAAGCGCTAATGTTGAATTTTCCGGCCATCAAAATACAATAAAATAAGATTCATAATGGTGTCACAAAGTCCTATCTGAAATACACAATATAGTGAGCTGTAGATGTCCTTCTTAATATGCGACATGCTTGTTAAGAATTCATTCCTCATCTGGATGCCAAATGGATAAAATTTAATTTTGTAATGTATTATTGAACCTTTTGAAAGTTTTTACACGAACACGGACAATGTGTTTTAGCATATGGCTAAACTGTTAATTAAACAATTGTGAATGAACATAAGCATAAGGGTTGTACAAAAATCAATTGGTATTCTTTATTTAGGCGGATGAGGGGGACGAATTCGCGGTTTGGCGTTTCAAAAATCAGTAAGTCACTGACCGAGAGGATAACAGGTAAATGACTTAACCTAAATTCTCGGTCCTCAAATTCTTCCCCGAGTGTCAAAAGCAATATAATCTAACGCTGCTTTATTGGAAATATATTTACAATGTAGATGATTTGACAATTATTCGGATCAAACGGGAAACGTGTATTTTAAATGCATTTATACCAACTGATCCAGCAGTATACACATTCTGAAAACAGTATTCAATTTCTACCTATCATGATAATATCATTGTTTTTATATATATATATTTTTTAATTTGAGTAGACAAATTATGACTTCTTATAATTATACGAATAACATTCTTCTTCCCTTCCCTCCCGCCGAGCCGTCAATTTATTTTTATTATCATTGAAAAACTGCATCTTTAAAGAAATTATTTAAATATAAATCTGTCATCTGCGTCAAGTAAAAGTATATTCCACTTCAATGTCACATTTACTGAAACCATGGTAACTCAATTGCTCTGATTTCTTTCCGACGTTGTGTACTTAACGGAATCGGTCAATGATATTTGAATGGTGTCATTACTTGATCCAATGCAGAAAACGGTCGGTATATTTACAATTAAAGATTTAGAAACGGTACTCCTGAAAAAAAAAGAAGTTTGGTATAGGTATGGCAAATCAGACAGTCATCAAACCTCGTCCAATTGTGATCATCTTCAAAGAAAAATCAGGTATAATAGTTCTTAGTAGGACCATATTTTCCCAATAATAACAATTTAACCAACTAAATTTACTATTTTCAATATGTAGCAGTTTTCTACTGGGTAATCACGTAAGCAGGTCTGCATTCTTCTGTAATTCATATGGGTGATTATATTCCTGTAGGCCTATTATTAAGCCTGCCATGTCTTGTGTCCATGTAGCTAACGTATATCAACTGAAGCTCACCTTCTTTACTTTCATTATGTTAATGTTTTTTGTTTTTTGTTTTTTTTGTACAGGTTCAGCGTGGTATGAAAACATCCCAACATTCATTACATCCTCAAGTGTGCGTACACGGTGCGTCTAAAGAATAACGACACCTCCTTAAACTTCTCTGAAATTAGCACTTGAGTATCAGAAGCGGACGTATCCGGCTACGTGTACCGTCATGAACGCTTGACTGTATCACTCGCACTCAAGGGTAGAGGAGAGTGGGTGTGTTGCAGAGTGTAGGAAAAGGCCATCAATCAAATGGCATTAGAAATTAAGGTTGGACAAGATCAAGCCACAAACTCTGATTATACGGTGGAGCACGATATTGACCCTCCTCATCGTGAGGGGTCACTGGATGTTAAAGGATCAAACAAAATCACACGAGACTTCCCCAAGACAAGTGCCTGCTGCAACGGTCAAACCATGACATCACAAGAAATATTGTCGACGGACAGTGGTAGTATTGCGGCTGCATGCTCGGACCAGGAGGTAGTAAAAGGAGTGCAGACTTTAAAGGCACTATCTCTGAACGGTCTCAACCCAAACCATTCCACAAGTGCTTCTGGGGACTCACAGGCGATGCCTTCGGATGTTGCAGGGCGCCCTCACCCGATTCTCTCATGGGGTGATGTCACGGAAATACCAAATGACGGTGCGGACAAAGCACAGGAGTATGTGAAGCATCCGATAGCAGGGTCATCAAGCAGCAGTGAACCATGGCAAGTCAGATCCACACAGAATCCATCCAGACCTCTTGTTAGGAGACCCACTCCTATGGCTATACGTGTGCCCAAATCTGTACTTGGTAAGTTTGATTAAAGTCCAGATTTTAGAACATTTTGGAATGGCAATATCGGGCATGTGTTTAAAATGTCAAAGATGTGGGCCTTTTAAATGTATTATAACGAATGTTGGATATAATCAGCAACCGACTTATTCTATGTTATTTTACGTTTGAAAACAGCCATTACAAATATGCAATTTCTAACATCACTTTTCCAGAGACGACTCACGCCTGTACAAAATATCGTAAACAAATGTTTCCTTTGACATAACAAAGATGGATGTTGTTCCTTTTGGAAAATAGCTCTTTAATATTAGATAATGAAATTGAATATTTACTACTTGTTAGGATTGATGATCTCCTGTTGTCAAAATAGACCTCCAGCCCACGCATTTCATTTTTTTCTTCAACAATTGCATAATCATGGAGATAGGGGGGGGGGGGGGGGGTCATTTCCTCGGGGGTTCGTCATGTCCCATGTTCCACTTGTCGTTATGCTGTGATGTAATCCATCTTCAAGCATTAATATCTGGTATCACCAAAATTATATACCTTTGCTTTTGTACGAAGCACCAGATGTGTTGTTGCCTACAAATCGAATTTCCGTAAATTTAACTTGATATTAGTATTATCATTATCAATATTATGATTGGCTTTATCTTGTTCTTGGTTTGAAGACAAGAAACTTATTAGTATGATTTGGAAACGATTCCTTTTTGGAAATAGGTTTATAATGGTCATTTTGATTACAAAATAAAGAAGATTTTTAAATAATAGTAATAGATACAATATAAATTAAAAAAAAAATAATAAAACGATCATCGTGATGATGACGAAAGTAATATTTGAGTACATGAATATAAAAAAGGCCTAAGTCCAATTTTTGGCGAAATTGAGTTATATATGGGAAATTGTTCCTTATACATTGACAGCATCATTGTGCATAAATGATGAAATCTGAAATCATCTCAGAAATGCTTAAATAAGGATAAACATCTGGTATGAATGTAAGAAAGCCTAAGTCCAGGACTTAGGCTTTCTTACATTCATATCTAGCGCCCTCTCTCATTACTTCTTGTTTAACCTTGAGTACCTCAAAATGGCTGCTCATGAGTTACATGGAAAAAAGTAAGAAGTTGAAGTTCACTTGCAGATGTTTTGTGCTTCTGTGTGTGTGTGTGTGTCAGAGGTGTGTGAGGGGTGTCTGGAGGGTGTTTGGGTGGGTGTGTGTCATATATATTTTAAAAATAGCTCCTCAAAAAAAAAAAAAAGTAATCCTATGCTAGATGTGAGTGTGTTGATGTGGGGCATGCAGGGTGGATTCAGGATTGATGTTTTCTTACAAAATTCGCTCACAACACAATTAAAGTTTTTTGTTTTGTTTTTAGAATTTTACCCCAAAATTCACTGATAATCAATAAAATAAAAAATTCTGCCCATTTACAAAAGCATTTTACCCCAAGATCTCTGGCAAACATGAAATAAAGGTCCTTGCTAAGGAAAAGTTCTCACTCCATTTACACCCCCAACCTTAGCTTAAGTGGGGACGCCCTCTGTATTTCTTGTTTTTCTATTTAATAAAAAAAAAATAATAAAAGGGAGGGACCTACCCACCCCCCCCCCCCCCATTCTTGAACTGTTGTTTGTGTGCTTAAGACTTCTTGGTTTCATGGATGGAAGAACAGTGAACTGTAAAACGTGAATAATACATCATTTTGCAAACTTTTTTTTCAGTATTTGAACACCTACACATGTCCTCACAATTAAACCCACACACCCACACCCGCTCGCTCATCCCAAACACATCAGCTATAAAAAAAAAAAAAACCTAAAATACAAAAAGATAAGGCCCTTTTTGTCTGATATATAAAAGAATCTCTTGTGTATCATTTTTATACATTCAGTACTACAGAAGTCTACCATGTATATGAATGTAAGAACGACCTAAGTCCATATGATTCTAAAAACGACCCAAGTCCACCAGAACAAAAGGCCCGCCCACAAGTAAACTTGAAAATTTATGTTCATAAAATTTACACTTAAATTTGTTTTATGATGTTCTCTGATGTCTTTTGGCCAAATATACTTTAATTGCCCAAATTAAAAATATTCAAGCTATTTTTCGATTATCTCGAAATGGCCTCCCATGGACTTAGGCCTTTTTTATATTCATATACTCATTTACATTCAATGAATAATTACTCTAACTTGCATTGTACAATCATGTATCACAAAATTGAATGCTCAATTGTGGAAATCAATCGTTTGAAAACGAAATTGAAAATGCATGCTTCTAAGTGCTGATTCAGTCCATCTCACGAATTTAAATGCACAAATGTGGAAATTTGAAACCATGCACACAAAATTGATTGACCAAAGTCATTCCACAATTTCAAACATATGCACGTGTAATGAAAATGCATGTAATGAAAATTGGATAACAAATGTTAAAAATTGACGGAAAAACCTATATTCGTCCATAAATAATAAGTTTTTTTTTACAAATTATTATTTATGACAAGCAAACTCAAAGAGAGAAAAATAAACGCACAAACCGATAGGCTGTGTCATTTACAATCTACCACCGTCTACCAGACAGTGTGACATAGCGTTGGATTCTATCGCATTTCCACTAATTACTTGATTGGACAAGTGGTGATATCTTTAGAGGCCTTCTGTAAATGGCAAGCACATTATCTTGATGGCTACTCTCCTACCTCCACGCTTTATTACAAAATAGTACAGTCTTGGAATCAGGCCCCGTGATCGAAGCCCCATATTTTCACCCATCTCCCTGGTCGTATATACCAGTATGTACGACCTGAATGATTAGGGATACCAAACGCTTTCTCTGCGTTAACAATAGTCATTACGAATCCGCCAGTAGGTCTTTTGTTGCAGTTGAGTAATTAGCACTCTTTTAAATAAACAGAACGACTAGTGTTTTAAAATGTGGGTCTAGTTTAGGGCTAGTAAATAAAATCCAATTGAATAATGAAAACAATATAATATTTTGCATTACATAATCGTACACAATTTAGAAGACATTCATTTTAAAACTAGAACATATTAAACATCTGTCCTTAAATTTATCCTCTATCGAAAAGAAATAGATGTTAATGCAGTGTAACCCAAGAAAAATGGAACTGATGATTATCCATATTTATCATAACAGTCAGTTATTCTCGGTTTTTGTTTTTCATCTGGGACGCAGTGTATAGTCAAGTGACGTTTTCTTTCTGCTTTTTACGATAGACAGATGGAGTGGGAAGTGATGTTTCCATTATGTAGCCCACAGTGGTCCCGAAGCTATAAAATTTCATGGTTTTGTTGATGTTCATGATCAGTGATTAAATACATGGCACTAGTCAAGATAAATGAATAAAAATCACCACTTATTACATGAGTGCACTTGCTTTCACGAACGGGAAAGGAATATGCCCCTCTTTCACCAAACTACTTCATCTCAAAAACGGAAGACTCATTCCCACTTCATTTGTTTCCATAGCAACAATACCGTGACTTGGTTTAGAGGGTACTTGTGCACACACAGATATCGACGCACAAGTACTTTCTCAATTTAGACATAAGTGTTACTTACGATGCGGTGAAATTCCAGCGTTTATGTCACTGCCTGTATTTTACACTACATTAAATCTTATTTTAGTCTCCATAATCAATGAGGCGAATGGAAATAAAATCCAGAAAAAGAGCATCGACTACAAGAGAAATCGATTTGTTTTAGTATAGATAATGTAAACATTTACGAGTAGTAACCTGCTAGTATTTGTCAAATAATTTTCTTTCAAATCCTATGTGACTATATTTCACAATCCTTTAGGTGCATTTGAAGATTCAAGACTTACATTTGGTTATATTCAAACGTGAGTGACACGACATTTGGACTGATAGAATTGTGCATATCTTTGCACTTGTAGGTTATGAATTGATCACGACTACCATATTATGTATAATGTAGGAGGGGCATGTGTCATTACCACTTGGATTTGAATTTTACAATTCGTCCTGGAAATTATGATTAAAAAACAGTGTATGAATGACACGACGAAAAAAAGACATGGGTTTCTAACCATCATTGGTTATGGTTGAATTTCTGCCCAAGTAGATCTTTAAGGGTATCATAAGTGCTGCTATATCTACATGAATAGTGTACCTCTCTGACATTTATTGTCCTTATCAATCATTCCCTCTCTGTGGAAAATGGTCCACCTCTATGTGTCGTGAGTGACACGACATCCAAAATGTGAGTGACATGACCAGTGCCTTAAATGCAACAATTCGAGTAAAAAGATCGAAATTACCTGTGTGTATATGCTATGTTACAGTAGTCCATGAAAAATATTTTAAGCAAAAAAAATCTGAAAAAAGTGACTAGATATTAGAATAAGAGGCATTTAAAGCACCATAGTCCCATATGTGCAAATTTTTGTTTGATCAATTATTAAGCGTAAGAAAAGTGGATCACAAAATGTTTGAACTTAAATAATTGGATGTATTGTAAAGAAGCTTTTGTGCTGATTTCAGATCCTAATTTGCATTTTCAAAGGCACAGCGCCACTTTGAAATTTCAGCTAAATGTCTCACTTAGTTTGAATATGACCATTTGTTTAATCATTTTAATAAATGTCGTGTCAATTGAATAAAATAAAAGCACTCGATATATATATACGATAATGTCGGCCGCGTGACGAGACTACATGTTGTACATGTGAAGTGCGGGGGATGTTTATTGCGAATTTGGCTGCTCTCTTATGTGGGCCAGGCGTACAAATGAGACATAAGATGTCATAACTCATAGGGCTTAGGATAAACATTTATCTTGTCATTCTTTCACATCAGTGCAATATACTTTTTATAGACAATGGGGTTATCTGTATCAACTCTTCCTGGATACATTGTTATAGCTAGGGTTGCGAATGTCTTGAAATATCAGAGCTTAATCAAAGCGACTCGTTCTTTGAACATTGGTCATGTTGGTTATGGATGCCAAGTTTGGTGGGTGCTGAAATTGTGTTTGTTTTGGGGTTTTCTCAACCAGAAAGGAGGAAAAACATAGCATTGTCTTCATACACGTTAGACCAGTCGATACGATTTTCACCGTTACCAGGGTCATGATAATCGTCATAATCACCCTTTTCATCACCACCTTCATCATCATCATCCCCACTACCACCAACATCATCATCACCAATGTCATCGTCATCACCACCACCATCCTCACCATCATCACCACCACCACCACCATTATCTCCTTAACATCGCTTTCTCCATTATTATCCTTATCATCATCATCACCATCCACTTCATCGTATTAAACCCATCATCATTGCAATCATAATCATATTGACAACAAGTCGAGAGAGCTAGGCCACTGACCTGCACTTCGACTTAGTCGGAGTGTTGCTTCATAGTGACAAAATATTTAGATTTTTTATATCTTATTTTTGTCTGATGAATCGTTTATGTATTTCTTTTAACAGGAAAGTGGTCGGCTAAAATGATGAAGGAATCATTCGAAGAAGAAGATGAAGAGCAGGTGACTAGAGATGGTGAGGAAAGCCCCATTCCAGTGTCGTTGAAACAAGGAACAAACATGGACGTACTCGTCATTGAAGACGTTGAGGAGAGCGACATTGGTACCCCATCTCCTGGACTCTCAGCCCCGAAAGATCTTTTGGTTGAAGGCCACGCCATTGACAGAGGATCGGATGTTGGTAGTCCAACCATTGTCGTCCGAACAGACATCGGTGAGGAGCTATCTCACGAAGAGGCAGAGCAGCTGGACAATGAAGAGGAGGATGAAGACGAGGAAGAAGAGGACGATTTCGACGTCGAGGACAATCAGTTTCTTTCACCAACTGCATCCAAATCATTTGGAAAGAATCCAGAGCCACCTGCAAGCAACACTCACATTCAGCCTGCCCCCGCTCAGCCAAGGAAGTTCGTCCGCAGGCAGACACCTGTAACGTTGGATCTCCCCAAGAACCTCAAAGGTATAAGGTCGTAATTATACAGCAACTTTTTAATGTTTCTAATTTTGAGGGTTCAAGGAATTGAAGGATCTCTCTGTTGAAGTGTGTGTGTGTGTTTTTTTTTAAAAAAGATTTTAAAAATATTAAAAGCTCATTAATTTCTGATATTATATAAGTGAAGGTTTAGAAACGTGAAAACACAGAACGACTCCAATGAAATGAAAGAAATTCTAATAAATTCAACTGTGCTGTAACATTGAATGTGTCGGTTATGATTTCAGATATCATGGCGACAAAGACAAGTGAAGGCATTATGGAGGAAGAGGAAGAGGACGAAGAGGAAGGGGCCAATGATGTTAGAACCACTGTACAAAACAGATTGGATACCATACAGCCCACAAACAATCCAGTGGACGATTCTGAATCATCGAAAGGGGACACCAAAGAAACTGAAAAGACAGTTATCAATAGCCCTGTAGCACTTGGCGATGGGACTTCCAATGACAATGAAATTACAGAAAGCGAGTCAGGTCATCCAGATGTCCTTAATTCAGGGAACTACAATAACAACAATCACGAAGCAACTACCCTGGACCTTGTTGAAGGACCACGGGATGCTGTCCACTCTCAGGATGGAACTACGGTCCTCAGGGAGGATAATAAGCAACCGTCTACGCGAAAGAGTCAATTCAAAAAGTCTACTACGTCTACTATCAAAGATGGAAGCGGTAGTCCTTCATCTGCAAGAAGGAAAGTGTCTCAGCATCATGTCAAGATCTTAAAGAGACAGCTCACACCACTCGAAATCGAAGTGCCCAAGAATATCATTTCAGGTGAGATTTTATGACCGAAGATACGCTTTCTAATCACTTCTCTCTTTTCTCAAAATTTTTCTTTCTTCTCTCATGTCTAATATTTGATCATATTTTCTTCTCCTTTCACGATTGATCAACTGTAAATGATTGAGAATATGCCAACCTCTTAACTTATATTGTAATACTTTACAGCAGAGTGCATGAAATTATAAACATTCAACTTGTAGAGAAAAACTTTGAATCAAATATCAATGAACCCTTAACGATTTGTCTTCATGCCCCAACTAAAGAGAAGAGCAATAACTATTTTTACGCTTTGTTTTATCATATTTACAGATGATATGAAGAACAGACAGGCTGATCTATTCTTGGAAGAGGAAGATGAAGATGAAAGCTGAAATTAAGCTGGACATTTACAACTTTTATTTGGATCAAATTTCTTCCAAGCTGAGCAACACTGAATACCCGTAATCGCATGATGCTGGTTTATTGAGCGAGACTGCTTTTTCACGTTTTGGATAACCATTGTAATTAAATTTTTCGGGGTTTAGAACAATTGAAATCATGGTAAAGACAAATAGTTGATGCGAACTGTTGGATAACTATGGATAACCGCAATTTAAGTCAGTGTTAAAAAACCTTATATAGACATCGGTGTTTCCGAGCTTTTGGATAGTTGCGACTTTAGGTACCCGAACATCCGGTGTGAACAGTGCAACCTATGATAATTTTCTAATGTTAGCTTTTGGCAAGGATGAGAATAGTGATGGATTTTACAACTGTATGGGAGATGAAAATATCTTTTTTTTTGTTTTGTTTGAGAAAAGTATAAAAACTTAATGTTTGCCTCTGATGACAGAATTACATCGATATAAAAGGATTATTTGTTTGCGTTTGACCATGTGCCTAATTACAAGTTGACGGGATACAGATGCGATCTCACATTGGACAAGGACCAACTATTTGAAAGGTAGCCATCACAGACGGGCGACTTGTGTCTCATTTTGATATTATGAGTCACATATTAAACTTGTTTATATGAATTCATTCTTCAATTCATGGATCCCTAAATCATGTAAATGCAGATGCGATT
The DNA here is from genome assembly GCA_940671915.1 of Paracentrotus lividus. Classification (NCBI taxonomy): domain Eukaryota; kingdom Metazoa; phylum Echinodermata; class Echinoidea; order Camarodonta; family Echinidae; genus Paracentrotus; species Paracentrotus lividus. The sequence continues at coordinate 35,227,345 of CALNVZ010002974.1, read as the reverse complement.
TTATGTTTATGATTATAGGTGCAACAAACCAGAGACTTTGTTACAGGATAAATATAACGACATCATTTTGGGATACATCTATTATTACAGATATCATTTAAGGCGTGGTCCCACTGCTTTTTAGGATGATTTGCGTATGAAATGCGGATTGTTTGTTTTGTTTTTGTTTTTTTGTTGCGGATGAACGAAATTTGTATACGCAACTAATGCGCAATTAATCCTCCCACCAGTGGGACCAGGCCTTTAGAGGACAGATGATTCTTCCGTGAACGCATCGGTTGTAGTTTTGGTTTCCCCAACAAATATTTGAATCTTTGAATCTTTAAAAGTAGAGTTTATGATTATATTATCATAGTGGTTCAAAATTAGAATGGTTTTGTTCGATTAATAAATTTTCACCCACTTCGAGTATTTTCCGAACACAATACAGGCATTATTGCTCGGTATCTCCTTTTTCTGTATTTTGGTTTATCTGATAATATTTGAATCTTTAAAAGTGGACTTAACAAATCCCCACTCTAGATGTTCTTGTTATTTTTCTTTACTTTACACTTCTTATTGGTTTTGGTAATATTACATCCGGGAAATCGGAAAGTAGGTAACCTAATTCATTTATTTTATGATCTCTTTGACTAAATGACTTTTTAGGCATCGGAAAAAAAAGAATCAAGGGTTTACTGTATATTTACAATGAAGTACTTGATTTTTCAGCTTAAATAAAATTCCTTTCATTTTCGAACTCTCCCGAAAATACAATAGAATCGAAATTAAGTTCGATAGTCCCGTGTCTTGCTCGCGTGAGCAATTTCAAATTGTTTATATTCATATTGTACTTTTGTAATTTCACATATACATGGAATTATTGCATCTTCTTTTATCAAATTGATTAATAAAATACTTATATTGTATCCTTAAATATGCGTTTGGTTTATAAATTGTATTAGTTTGAAATATTGGTTTTCCTAAAAAAGAGAGTAATCTATGAAGAAAAAAAAAGCATAAAAATAAAATGAAATATTTCATCTAGAAATTTTATTTATTTATTTTAATTTTTTTTTAGCACAAATGAAAATATACACATCGGGATCGTGATTTCTTTATCATAAATACATCTACATCGAATGTCACCAAAAGAATTGTACAATTCTATAAAATATTGTATAAGATTACTAAATGCACCTCGAGTGTATTTTAACTGTAACTATTAAAGACGAATAACAATATCCTTTCAAACTTTTGTGAAGTGTAGGCCGTATCATATCTATTATTATGCATTCCACCGAAGTAAACATACATTAGTGCTGCAACGTTTTTTAATAATCACGCTAAATTACACGTTCTCATATTATGAAAATGTGCTGTCGCTAAGATGTGTAATTTAGTGGAAAACTCTGCACAATGACTGTTTGTTGACGTGATATACTTATTCTTTAAATGTCGACGTATATATGGGGAACGGACTGTAATGAAATATAAAGTGAATTATATGTCATTTGCAGTAACATATATTGTTGTTTGATATCTTGCGTGTGAAAATGAAGTTTTTGTAAGTCGTGTTCTAATGTCATTACCAATGTTTCTATAAATAACTGATATGCATCATCTTGTGTGAAGTATCAGAATAAAAATAACACTCAAATAAAGAACATCTCGAATATTGGTTGATTTTTCTCTACTATCGAGGCGTTTATTATCTCTTCATATGAGTGAACATAATTTAGTTTCCAATTAAATGTTATTTCTGGTTAAGAATCGGTTTACCACGGGCTTGACAATCATGCATCTTCAAATTATAGGCAAAGAAATAAAACGTGATATCTATTCTAAGTTTTGAATTTGAATGATTTCACACAAGTGTACGATAATACAACAGCGATGGACTGTACCATATGGGAAGAAGAAGAAGAAGTCAACTATGGATATGCAATGCAAGAAACCAATACTAATATAGAATTTTCTTAAAGGTAAAATGAATGCCACAGTAAAAGGAAATCTAAACAAATGCTTGTTATTTGAAGCCATAAAACTCGAATAGCGCTTTACATTTTTTTTCCATGTCTGTTTTTGCCTTCTAACGGAATGGTTGGTAGAGGTATTAGCATTTTATTATAAGACTATTCCTATAAAAAGGAATACTTAAATTAATACATAACATGCATGTAGCAGCTAAAAGGGGGGTTGATAGCATACATAAGGTTTATAGATTATTAAAATTATGGACCTATAAAGGCCTACATATTACTCAAACAGAAGTTTGTCTGAAAGGCCCAATAAGTTCCCTTTATAATGGAATGAAAATGTGATCACAGGTAGGATAGCATCCCTGTTAAAGTGAGTTGAATTGGCCTATTGGGAACTCAGCGTATTTGCTTTGTTAATTTTCGCTGCTTCCTTTCTTTTTATTCTCATTTTTCTTTCTGCCCTTGGCCTTTTTCTTTCTATCTTTCTCTTCGCTGCTACTTTTCTCTTCGCTGGTACTTTTCTCTTCGCTGTTAGTTTTCTCTTCGCTGCTACTTTTCTCTTCGCTGTTGCTTTTCTCTTCACTGTTTCTCTTCTCTACGCTGCTACTTTTCTCTTCGCTGCTTCTTTTCTCTTTGCTGATACTTTTCTCTTCACTGTTCCTTTCCGCATCGCTTCTTACTTCATCACTACTTCCTTTCTCTTCGCTGCTTCTTTTCTCTTCACTACTCCTTTTCTCTTCGCTGCTTCTTTTCTCTTTGCTACCACTTGTTCCCTCACCACTTATTATATCATCATCCACTTGGGCACTTTCCTTTTCTACTGTGATATAATTAGTTGCAGCGTACGGCTCGCACACTTGATTGTTGGCATCTAACTGCGGATCCAGTCCGTTCCCGAAACCGAAATTAAAAACCGCTTCTGCATCCCCAGTTGATATCCGGAAAAGAGGAACCGAGATGAAGTCCGGATCTCTGTATTGGAGGAATGGTGCGCATCGCTGAGAAGAAACCGGATCAAACAAGCCGGTTTGTATGACATTGTCTGCCAACTTAAACCAGTAGTAGTTCGGTTCCGAGGAAGATACCAATCCGGCGTTTTGGGCAAAGGCAACTGGTATGTTTCCCTTACGAATCTCACTCCTCGCATTTGAGACTGCTCCGTAAACTGAATTAAAATAATTATTGAAACCCGTTTAGAGATCATCATTATTATTACTCATAGTTATGTATATTTACCTAGGATACTATATCAACACTGCAATACACTTTACCCTAACACGTTATCTTTAATTAGTAGGGGAGACCGGGTTTGGAAGTTACACGGGTCAGTTGTTACAGTTCTCAGTGTGCTAAGTTGGAACAAGAGAGTTCGTACTAACTGACATCTATATACAGCCTACACATAGCTGTGATGAACTGCCGGTCGTGAGGTTTCTCCGTTGTTTTATTAAAAAGTAAATCAACAAAAACCATTTTTTACAGTTCCAAGTGAATTTTTGACAAAAATTAAAATTTGTAATAGTTCTTACAACTGAAGGCACATGATGATAGTCTGGTATTGTGAATATAGTACATGTATGTCACTAATATACCCCTGAGCCATACCCTGTAATTCTGCCTAATGGCTTTGCTACAGTTGATTTTATGTGTAAAATCACCCATGGGGTAGGTTGTTACAACAACCTACCTCATGTCGATGTAACAACCTACCCCAATTACATTACACATGTAAAGTAATTTTGTTTCAATTTTCAGGGGTTAATATTTTGATATTTCTATTATTACTTTAGTCTATGCTAGAGCACTACTTGATCTACTGTTAACGATACCAAGAAACTGGAAAGTTGAAACAAAAGTATGGTATAAGAGATTTACACATTTTAACAAATTATCCCGTATGTTTACATAGTAACAATTTACCCCGTATGGTGTAACAACCTACCCCGTATACGGGGTAGGTTGTTACAAAAAAATGGCTTCATTAATTAAGCTGTAGTTAATTAGTGTTTACATGTTTTCAAGTTTTATGTGCCTCAGGTTTTAGCCAACATAATAGGCTAACTACAGACCCAAAATGGAGTGTGTGAGTACTTTCATTAGAATTATCTGGCCCAAAATGTGAATTTTGTAACTTTCATACCCGGTCTCCCCTACTTAGGTTTTAGTGTGTTTCATTGTTGATTCATCTTCTCTATTCCTCAAGGGAAACTGTTTCGTACTTTTAAAAAATTTTAGTGAAGAAATAAAGTATCGTTGTTTAGCAACAGAATTTAAGTTTTAGGCTTACTTCTTAAACATTTTTGGCAAAAGAAAGGTGTTGAGAAGTTCAATAAAATCACGATTGTAGACCTATTCTTTTTTTGTCATTCATCATCAAAATTATTGGTCGCCATAACGTCTGACTAAGTAGTAAAACCTGAATAGGTAAATTAATACTGAAATATACAGAGATGGAATATTGTGACAACTTCAACTGTCATACCAAAAATTAAAAAGCGATCTTACCGATTTCATACACTTCCCCGCGTTGTTGTGCCGATGATGCCAGTATGACCTTCCATGGTTTATCCGTGATAATTTGTACAGCATAGAAATATGGGGAGGGAGCCTCATCGGTGTAAGAGCTATCGACTGGCACTGAGTGGGTAATATATAAAGTATTGAAACAGTTACGTTTTTAAAATGATGCCATACACACATAATGTCGAATATAGCTTTCTATTTAAGGGGACGTCAACCCTGAAATTAAATTGATTTAAATAAGAGTAAAAGTGAGGATTTGAAGAAAATCACTCACAGGAGGAAGGAGATAATTATATGAATAATTAACGTTTCGTAAAGTTCCATAAAATCGCAGTTTTTAAAGAGAAATATTTGTTGTTTCATTTAGATATCAAATCACCAACACAAAATTATTCAAACAAAATCCTTGTCATGATACTCATAGATATTCCTGATTGCATTAATGCTGATTATATTTTATTGTGTCCGTTAATATTAGTTACATTTCTTTTTTTCGAATACAAACGGAATGTTTAATATGCAATTTTTTTCATCATTATCTCATAGGAATCATGATGTGTTGAGGTTACCTGATGAGTAAGTAAAATGTGATGAACTCTTTAAACTGAATCCGGCAAAGGTAACCGGCAACGGTTCGGGATCCGTCCATTCCAACAGTGGTTCATTAACTTGCTCATCATATACCCGAATAGTACCATCATAAACGGATATCATGAAACTCCTAAGGGGTTAAGGCGAGAATAATAATGAGAATTATAGGTATTCCCTGTCAATTTTAAACTCTTTGCAATCAAATTCGTTTATGTTCATTCAATTTAGACGATATCTCAAGGAGCGGAGCTTTCGGTCAATTGAATTAACGTTTAGATTTTTAATCGCAATCACTTTTCGGACAAAAGTGCTTGTAAGAAATGTCAAATTAATCGGAGATAGTTTAAACTTGACCGAGAAAACCTATATTATTCAGTGATGTGTGTATATGTTCAAATAATAAATGTTTTGGGCATCAGGAAAGCAATTTCACATAAAGCCACCTCCAACATTTTTCATCATGTCTTTGCTCTCTGGAATAGCTGGGTTTTATCTTGTAAAAATATGATGAATTAAAGGGGAAGTTCACCCTGGAATTTTATTGGTGTTAAAAAATGAAGAAAAAAAAAATGAAAAATATGAATGAAAATTTGAAGAAAATCAACCAAGAAATAGCAAAGTTATGAATATTTTAAGTTCTGATTCTGTAACGTCACGTGCGAGCAGCTCTCCTATATGTTGTGTATGTAAATTCCATAAATTTGTATTTTTCATGGTTCTTGATAAAGGAATGGGTCAATTTGATAGAGGCATGTATATTAACATTTGTTTGATGATGTATCGACGGCACAGGTGAAATAATAATTTTTCTTCTGAAAAAATGACACTTTACGGACGATTTGCATTATATAACACATAGGAGAACTGCTCGCATGTGACGTCACAAAATCAAAACTTTAAATATTCATAACTTCGTTATTTTTTGGTCGATTTTCTCCAAACCTTCAAACATATCTTTCTTTTATTTTGGGCATTTTTTAATACCAATTTAAACTCAGAGTGAACTTTCCCTTTAATTGAAAATGGATTAGTTTGTCGACATCAATTTTTATTCAATTAAACATTTTTACTGAGGAGTTCAGCATAGGAGCTTACAATAATATGGAAAATCATAGAAAAACGTACGACAGGTCATACTGATATCACATTTTGCTTAAAATCTAACAAAAACATTTACTTCTCTTCGCCTGGAATAAGAAAACCTCCCTCTTTGTGCTGACTAACAAGTGCTTCACACGAGCTACATCTACGTAGCGACAAGTCTGCATTCCCCTCACCGCCAAATACTGTAAAACAGAAACAACATAACAATGAGTGGTACCTTCCCGTAAAATATATTCAAGTCTTTCTTTTTAACAAACCTCCTTTATGATGAAAGTGTACTATGTTTTATTCAACAATTTTAAGATTCCTATACCTATGAAATAAAACTGATCTAACATATCCTTTCGGTTCCAGGTGACATATATTTGCGTAGCAGAATAACGATACATACAGCATGTACAGTATGTCACTTTTTCCTGACGTGTATACGATTAACTATAATGATGCCAATCTTTGGTATAGTTACATAATGTTGCATAATCGCACGTCATGAAATCATATTATGTTCTTGTAGACAGATGAAAAATCAAGGGCAAAAATGTTGTTTAAAAAAACCCGGCTATGCTGTTGAAAACGTGCGAGCAATCATTGCAAAGATCGATGGTACCCAGCGTATGATCCACGTATTTAAGGAGATTTTCAAATCCAATTATATATTATCCAGCAGTTAAATGGAGACAGAAACATAATTCCAACATTTTTTAATTTCGCACTATCCTGCCCAGAATATATGAACAATCTTTTCGTATTTCTTCTTTAATGAATGAAGAAAACATTGCGGGAAATACTATGAAATTAATGTCATAAATAAAAGAGTACCTATACAAAGGACTTTAAAAACACCAGTACGTGGGACAAACCCAGTGATTGCAAACTTAAAAGTAAGGGATTAACTTTTTATCTCAAAAGAAAGAGGATGTGTTTAATAATAATGTACTCACCAACTTCATACATATCAACTTGAGAACTTCCATCAGCTGCTAAGGCAATTGAAATACCGCCCTCTGTTTGAACACTGAACTCGGTATACTTGCCAAAGTAGTTTTCATGGAGAGGATGGAAACTGTACTCAAACTTTTCCTCCAAGGTTGTCTGCTCGTAAATATGAGCGTGGAAGACATCTATATCGTGAGTCGATTCGAGATGGCCTTTGAAATATAATATTTAGGGTTTAATAAGTGTATACCGACACCACCTCGTTGTTTTCAATTTCAGAATCTTGTATGTATTGGGATCACCGCGATATCCTTGTCAAACTTCAGTACCGCACTGGTAGTGCTCGTAAGCCGAGAATGTTCAAGTAGGGGAAACGATTGCTTTGTAGCCGATATCAACAAGCAAATATTGAGGACGATAACATTTAAATATCACTTGTCTTTGCAATAGGAACTTTGCAGGATTAGAATTTCCTAGGTAGATGCACAAATAAATATAATAAATCTCTGGGTTTTGATTTTTCCTCTGTCTGTGTTTTAGTAACTTATGGTCATAATTCATTTGCTAGAGGTATAAATGAAACCAGTAAACAGTTCCATGATTTTATTTACTAATAATCCCCACTTCCCTAAATTTCTACTTTTTTTTTTGTTGGGCGGGGGGCTTTTTTTTCTTTTTTCGTACCCCTCGTTTCAGAAATTATTGGGTCTGGTCTTTTACTGTTTCACTTCAAGAAATAGGTAAAATTATTAGCTATGTCGCAATCATGTGACTGGTCAGGGTAAAGTGAGTTTTTAAATACAGAAAGTCCCGTACCAGTATCTGCACAGTAGTAGAAATATTTGTAAAACTTCCAATTGTATGTTACTCTTCCGTCTTCCCCAGACATAAACATGATGTACTGGGCACTGGTTGGCTTCTCGAGGTTGGCAACCATAAATGGGTCGCTGTCTTCAGTTCCGACTTCTATGATACTCCCATCGACAGACACCCAGAACGTAGCGTCTTGATTTTGGGATATATGACCTGCATCAGCAGACACGAGCTCCTCACCATTTTGAGAAAGGGTTGATTTCTCGTTGTTGTTGACCCCCAAACCTATGTCAATCAATAAATAAATGAAAGATAAATAAATCAAATTTATTTATTGTATTATTTGTGAACAGTTTAAAAATTAGACGTGCGTCTTTGTTCGATTTGATGATATTATCCTTAAAAAATGTACATGCTTTACAGATTGAATATTATAAACTATTTATGATGTAACGAAGCTCCACCAATAAAAGCAACATTTTTTTGTAAAGAACTGTCAAAATTCAGTTGAATGCCTAAAATAATTGCAGCTTTGGTTCTAGAACATTCCTAAATGTGAGTGGTCTCGCTCCAGTGTCCAGCTCACAATCCTTTCTGTATCACAAGATGTGGTTTGTGCAAATATCAAATTTATATAGGTTGTTGGAGAAATGGTGCCCCTGGACACGCCACTAATAAGAAATGATATTTACTTACGGATCTGCACCACATCAGTGTCATCAAAGCTGGTTCCTTTACAAGAGAGGACGATGAGGGCGTTTTGTTGGGCAGCCACACTGAACATGAACTTCATCTCAGATGGATCACGTGATACTGTGTAGCTTCTAGGATACCACATGGTGCTGTGGCTGTAACCAGTCTTGAAGGAGGATATCATGGTAGTTCCTGGAAATAAAGCGTGTGAGAATGAGCAAGTATTTTACCAGGGGCCGCAGATCCGGGGTGAGGGGCTTTAACCACCTATTCCCCCCCCCCCAGTAAACGACTACAAAAACGCGAAAATGACCACCTATTATGTGATTTTTAGCTCCTCACTTTCAAAAACGTTCCGTAGCCCCTGATTACATCAGTTGCTACTTGTATAACGCAGTTGATGCTTCGAAATATTATTAGTTAGTGGTCTAGTAACTCAAAGAAGAAAAAATCCTCTTCCCTTTTGAACAAGCAAAATGATGATTTAAGCAATCAACGTATTATTCATGGTATAATATTCACATAGGAAAGTGGTTCCCAAAGTTTGAATTTATCAAGATTTATTCCTATAAGCTCTGCGACATTCTTAACTTGTGACGTAAGGTGAGCATGTAAGCGTCCTTTAGCAAACTCTTATATACGTTTATTTAATGATTAAATAGTAGACGCCGTTTACAAGACCGTCTATGAGAAATTAGCTGAAGACCTACACGCCGCATTTCAGCTCGATTTACAATCCAAAATGTCACAATTGCATGATCTTGATCAACAAATCCACAAATTAAAGAAGAAATGAACAACTCAACGACATCTCGACCGACCAGGCAGTACAGTCGAAGAAGCTGCCTTCGCTTCCATGGAGTTCCGGAAAGGCTACGGAGAACACCGACACCCAGTCATCCACTCGTCAAGAGAAAAGATGGAACGTAGTGATACATCCCGTCTGACCTTGACAGATCACATCGGTATCCCCTAGAGATTTCAAAAGAAGGAGACACATTCTCAAGCAGTAATCATCGTTAAGTTTGCCCGATACAACGCAAGGATCATGGTTGTACCGTGTCGAGCAAAGCTCCGTCCACGAAATTACATCCACGAGACCTGACCGCCAAAGACTCGCATCTTCTCTTACAAGACACGTAAAACATACACGTCAAAAAACCTGGACATTCGGATGAAGAATCACAGCACTCACGGAAGGAGAGGAAAGTGATATCGCCTTTTAAAATAGCATTGACAGCTATAAATCTTCTGCTATCTACTTCACATAGCGTTCTTTCAATGGGTAGAAGAAGACCTTGTATTCTTGCCTGAATCATTTTAATAATCAAGAATGCTATTTATGTCAATATCTGTAAAAATGGATACATCTACAAAATTATCCCTTGATGATAATTCTTTAAATGGACGCGGATGGATATGTGAATATGTTACTCAAAAGAACTACCGTTCAATTCAAATGATTTACAGGAAACATTTTAATTCCCAGCGTACAGATGATACGAAAATATATCCTTTAATAAAATCCAACATCGAGAAAATTAGAATTAAACAGGAAAGGTTTCACTTTGGCTCTTGAAACAGAACGTAGCAAAAGAGGGAAGTTAGGACCAGTTAAAAGATTTATTATATTAATAACATTTGAATATTGGTTTATCTGAACTTGTATAGATGGATTCAATTCAGATTTTCTGAATGTTATAAATGGTTACATATTTAGAACGGTGATAGAAATGCTTTCTGGGTGGAGTGTTGCTGTTATATTAATTTTCAAATTTATTAGGTCGCAAAAGTCTTGGCACGCATGATCTTGAATATTATGGTTTGACGTTAGATTAAACATTCACTATTATATCTCGTTGCTATTACTTATATAGACTCCTGAATTCATCTACTGATTTCTTTTCTAGAGCAGAACTTCAATTTAGAAGCTTTTGCATTTATCTAATATTAATTGTTCTTGGGAGATTTCATTGTAATATGCTTACTATTACCCCTGTCATCCATGAAAAATATGTGACTTATCTGCAGCTAAAGCAAATTATTAGTGAGACCTACTGAATTACAAACACGAGTACTCTCGTGCATTGACCTGATATTATGCCCCTTTAGAAAAAGTTATTACAATATGATGGTTGTTTTATGGGAATCAGCACCATTCTTTTAATCTACTGTTGATGTTAAAGCTCAAAAGTACCCACTAATCCGCAATACTAAAACGATTTCAGGTCATTCGTAACTTCGATCGAAGGAAAGTATTGAATGAAGGTGGGTCAATAGATTGGAGTGATGTTTATAATAGTAATGATATTGATGCTAAATGGACTATGTTTGTAAAAATATTTATGAAACCCTGTGATAAACATGCACCTATAGTTTCTGTAAGACAAAGGCAAAATCCTTCCCCATGGATAACCAATGAATATATTTCTCTTTCAAAGGAACGAGATTATCTCAAAGAAAGATTTGATGGTAAACATTGTCATGCAGATAAAAATGATATATCCATTTGGAAACGTTTTCAAACCGCTCGTAATAAACTAAATAATTAGAATAAAAAACTTAAGAAAGACTATTATTTGCAAAAATTCGATATAAATAAATCTAATTCTAAAAACACTTGGAAAACTTTGAGAGAATTTTCCCCTGCGGTTAACATTAATCGGTTAGCAATATATGATACAATCACTGATAAAATAGAAACCGAACCTTTTAAAGTTGCCATTATGTTTAATGCACATTTTACACCTCAAAGTGATGATTCATGTATTATAGCATCTGTTGAAAATCACTATACTTTTGAAACGTTCAAGTTTAAAGATATAATGGATGAGTACGTCTTTAAAGAAATCAACAATTTGAATACAAAGAAATCGCCCGGTCTTGATTCCTTACACCCATTCCTTAAGAGGTGCTGCTTTATCCACGAAGTAGGGGCAATTCCACATGAGAGAAAGTCCACTTTCACACACTTTAAGCCATAACGTTATGGTTGATGGCTCTTAATATTAAATCCCTTGGTAGGAAGGGAAGCTGAAACACATAGGGTATTCATTAATATCAATGCATTCTGGTTATGACATATGTTTTGATGTAAAAAATCCATTTAAATTTGAAATTTAGCACTTTTCTCTGGTATTCCGTTACGGCACTTTTACAATATTATGAATGTCAACTGGTACATTCTGGAATTAATGGCTTCACATGAAAATGAGCAAGCTACAAATTATAAAGTTAAAAAGTTAGACGGAGTGCGCATTACCACAGAAATCGAAAATGTGGTACGGAATTCATCGGCCATATGGAATTCCAGTAATCCACACATCTTTTAATACTCTCTCTCTGTACTGGCTTAATTCCGAAAGAATGGAAAAAAAGCAAGAGTTTACACCCTTTATTTAAAGTGGGAGTAGCAAGAGCTTTGTTAACTACCGGCCTATATCTGTTCTTCCGCATTATAATGAACATTCTAGAAAAGGCCGTACATCTCAACTTTATAAGTACTTTATGGACAAAACCTACTGAGTTCACTCCAATCTGGTTTTCGTCCACTTCACTCGACAAATAGCGTTTTAATCGAAGTAATGAATACTTTACATATAATCGAAGAAGGTTTTTATATGGTGTTGTTTTCATTGATTTAAAAAGATGCATTCGATTTCAGTTTCTCACGAAATCCTCTTATCCAACTTTCGCATACGGTGTAAAAGAAACTGAGGCTATTGGTTTTATAATTATTTGCATCACCGTGAGCAATGTGTCAAGGTAAATGACAGTCTTTCAAACTTTAGACCCATCTTGAAAGGGTCCCGCAAGGAAGTATGATTTCGCCACTGTTGTCTCGTATTTTTATTAATGATGCATGTAATATCAAATTTGGTACACTTTTAAGCTTTGTGTATATGCTGACGATTACTGCCATATTTTGTCGAGGTAAATCATGTTCCATTGTTCAGAATGAGTTGCAATTGGCACTGAATAAATCCTTACATGGAATGACAATAATCGGTTAGCCCTTAATGTAAAGAAAACAAAATCCATGTTAATCGGAACTCAGTCTAAAGTAAAAATAAAAAATAGACTATTTGTAAATTTAAGCAAATTGAACAGTAGTGAATTCAAATATCTTGGTTTGGTAATAGATTCTTGTTACGGTGGAACGCCATATTATTATTGTGTAATAGTTGTCTAGAAACTATGGTTATATTAGACGCATTCGATATCTCTTGCCTAAACGATTTTCAAATAATGATCTATAATAGTTTGATTTTACCAACATATCGATTATTGCAATATTATATGGGACAAAGTGCAATGTGTAATATTCTTGAATCAAAAATTCAAAATCGTTTTGCAAGACTGATACTTAAAGCTGATTTTTTTTACCCCTCATACCACTTGTTGAATGAACTTTCCTGGCATCAGTACGTCAAAGAATTAATTACCAATTTGTGTAATATGTACAAAATTCAAAATAATCTTACTCCCCTATATCTAAACCCTATAATTATCCCAAGAAAAATTTCGATTTATACTAGGCATTCTGCACTCTCTCTCACTTTTCATTAAAACTCCCCGAAAGATTATTTCAAAAGATCCCTCACTACCAATGGATCACTCATGTGGAACAACTTTCACCTAATATACGCGTAGGTTTATCTTATTGTCTTCAAGAGCATTGTAAGCTACTTAGTATCCAAAACGCCCTCTGAAACACAACCCGTCTTTATTTCCCCTCTCCCTTTTATTTAATTAGCATTTATCTGTTAGCCTTCATTTGTAATGTGTAACTGCTATATGTATTTTGTATTCTTACTACTTTGTAGATCATTCTTTACCTTGTATGTATACCATATTTATGTGCACTGTTTTTATTGTTTTTTAATTGTACAGACAGGGCCCCTTGGAAGAGCAATACTCGATATTGAAAGGGCCACCCTGTATAAAGAAAACATGAATAAATAAAACATAAATAAGCCCTATCTTTAAAAAAAGTATATAGGAAAACAAAAACAAAACAGTATTGCCTTTTACTATACCTGAGTAGAAGATGAATCGGTAGACTGTCCATTCCCCTATTGAACCATCAAGCGTTCCAAACCCAGCCCACTCAATATCCAATGGGTCAGCGTCCTCATAGTCCAGGATCACTGAATCAGCCCCAGCCGTTCCCGCGATCAATCCTAGACGTACCATAAGCGTGTTGGTCCTACTACTTCGTACGAGCTCTACAAAGAATTTGACAGGCTCGGAGACTGCCAAGATGGCGTCTGTCTGGACGGTAAGCTTTGCTGGGCAGTAATATTGGGACGTACATCTCATGACGTGGGTCTCTCGGTTTCCTCTGGCTCCAATATCTATAAGTTTGAATCAAATATGATTAACTAAAATAAAAACAAGTTGAATCATCGCTGGTCATGCTAATAACGGCGACAAACAAAATTGCATGAAAGTTGTTCAGTATCTAACAATAAGAATACCTCTCAAAAATACAAGATAGTAATGAAATTAGGGAGCGGGGAAAAACCGCTGCCACATGTGAGAATGGTCAGAGAGCAGTCGATTTTTTTTTTAATGTCCCTTCTCTTTACTTAGTTTTTATTTTCAAAATGGTACCTCACGCAATTCTGAATAAATTCCTGAATAAAGGACCAAACTCTGCACACAAAGTATTCACGTACGCAATTTGTAACTTGGAGAAGCAGTGTCTACTGCTGGTGACAATGCTACTACAGCATCAGCGGCTGCCTGTACCAAGAACTCAAACCTTGCTGGTCGGGCAGGATCAAGCGGACCGATTTCAAAGCGAAGTGGTTCTTCTTCGGCACCCGTGGTTGGGAATGTTATCTTGTCACCTACAAGGATGCAGAAAATGGGTCAGGCATCATGTGATAACGGGGAGTGAAAATATGTGTTAAAATCTAAGCGTCTATTTGGTAACTGCCTAATTTAGATCAAGCAATATGCACGTTCGTTACTTGGTCAAATTATCATGATACCAAAGAAACAGAAAGTTATTTGTTATATTTTATGGCTTTAAAAAAATCTTCAGCCAGATAAAAGTATTAGGCCTAATAATATTAAAAATGATAATAATAATAATATTCCGTTTTATACAGCGGAAATTGCAAGGTAGAATATCTGAAATAAACTATTTTTAATCGAATGTATGACACCCCTATTACCGAAAGCTACATAACCTTAGTTAGAATAGGAGCTTGATAAAAGCTTAACACAACAAGAATATAACTTTATACACAAATGGCTTATATTTTAAAATTTTACTTGGTTCTTCTTTGAGCGTAGATGCTGTATCAGGTTGGTTGGGTTCATCATTCAAAGGATTTTCTTGTGGCAGTGGAGAAGTTGGTTCCACTATTGCTTCTGTGGTGGTGGCTGGGAGTAAACAACGAGAACCATTTGGTAACGTTTGGTAATCATTTTATTGTATGAGACACTCCTTATCAAAAATTGCCAGTGAACGATAATATATTTTGTATTAATGAATGTAAATGTTAAATAATACTAATCAATATAGGCCTATGGACATATGGAGCAAATCTATGATAAGCATACTTTAAATATTCTATTTCAGACATGAATGCTCTTTATTACAAAGAAACCATGAAGCCCTGTTTATATTTTTTTCCTCACCGATATTGTCGTTATCTTGACAAAAAACCCTGCCTTTTGGAGCATAAATCCGTCTTGATTTTAACACGAGTGATTACATTTTCTACCTATTTTGGTGACAACTTGCTTTGATGTGGTCCAAACACCAAGGCACCGAGTGGTCCTGAATCCAGCGTAAGTCGCATGAATTGGATCCGAGTCTTCAAACACCAATAGTGTAGATCCATCTGACCGTAGGTTACCGGCAAGGCTAGCCTTACCGAGTCGGGCGGACAGCGTCCCGTCTTTACACACGATATCGATATAGAAATACGCGGGAAAAATTGTGCTGAGAACATCCGGTGTCTGGATGACATGGAGTTGAGTGCATTCATGCGAGACGCACTTTGTGACAGTTGTCTCTTGGTTGTTAGCAGTACCGATTGCTGTGTATTGACATAAAAAGACGAAAGTCTGGAATAATTATTCAACATCTAACCTGATTTGGAATATAACA
Source organism: Paracentrotus lividus (assembly GCA_940671915.1). Taxonomy (NCBI): domain Eukaryota; kingdom Metazoa; phylum Echinodermata; class Echinoidea; order Camarodonta; family Echinidae; genus Paracentrotus; species Paracentrotus lividus. Next base: position 35,211,595 of record CALNVZ010002974.1, on the reverse strand, counting down.
ACTTAGCTCCTTTTACACTGCTAATATCGGCAAAACGGCGTAGGTTTCCATTGAGAGATAGAAGTTGCAACCCGTCTGACTTAGGGCCTTTGTTATCTATTATAAAGGGTCTAAAGAAAAAAAAATATCAAAAAAAGAGGGACTTAAATTGCAATGGACCAGTCTCCAGTTTACATGTCTGGCTTCTTTTACTTGCTCACACACTATCAATATTTACTCAACTTTGGACAGCTCTCAACTTAGCTTTGGGGTGCAACAAGTTCCAGTTGAAGGTTCTACTATTGGACATTTAACGTAAGTTGAACCATAAAAAAAAAAATCCAACAATAATATTGGACAGCATTTTGCTGCCATCGTATCATGATACATTTTATAATTTATCTTCAGTCATGTCAGTGATGTTGAAAACATGTTCTTAACTTTGTAAAATTATATTTTTATTGACATTCAAATACAATGACTACTTGTAAACAAATGTGACGTCATACCGATTGTATAATTATCCGACACGGATGTAGTTTTAGATGTAAAGACTACTTCTGCTGGACAAGGAGCCTGGATTGAGAAATCTATACGTGCTTCCTCGGCAGCCGGGAACGGTCCAAGCTGGTAAACGTAGTTCTCGGATGCTCTTGTAGCAAATTTGGATGTCGCAGCTGTAAAAGGATCACAACTATGTTAACAATGCAGATTCTTATTAAGGAAAAGAGTAATAAAAGGTCCATGCGATAATTTTAGGACGACAAATTTCACTTTCATCTAGCCAGATGTAATGTATATGTATGTACTTTACCTACTATCATTTAAATTATCAAATTATCAATACCGACCCTACACCAAAAAGACTACAATGGACAATGACGTTTCAATGTAATTTCAGGTTATACTTACAATCATAACGAATGAACTGATTAATGACCCATGAAGCACCGGAGTTTGGCGTGCGGAATCCCACATAGGACACTTGCAATGGACGCAAGATGGTGTAGAGCAACAATTTCCTGTCCATGAAGCCGAAACCACCAACCTTGCCTAACCTGATGAACAGAGCTCCATTATTAGTCGTACTGAGCTCCAGGAAGAAGGATGTCAGTTGGTTCAGATTCAGCACTTGGTTTTCCAAGGCTGTTTCCAGAAGGGTGCAGTTTGTTGCCACACATCGATGGAGGCTTAGTTTCGTATTCCTGTCGAATCCAATACCTTCGGATATAAAATACAAAATATCATATCAAGACCCCCATGACTTATTATGATGGTAATTGGATTGCGACGATATTTCCTCATTATAACATGTCTTAATTATATTCAAAACTTCTCTACACGAAAATAATATCTACAAGAGGCTGACCTGTGTTATTGAACTACATTCATAGTTTCAGATGGAGTTGTACCGTATATTTAAACTTACGTATTTCATATCGATCTGGTTGAGCGCCTTGTTCAGCAGAAATCGATACTATTACTTCAGATGGTGAGGTCACTGCAAATTCAAAACGAGAGACGCCCTCTGGTTTCGCGCCAACTGATAATGAGTTCTGGTGATGAGCGAGGGTGTGATAATGAAAAGATTCCCCAGCTGTTGTCTGGAAACTCGTAAGATCCTCTTTAAAGGAGAACGAACAGAATATGTTTTAATTTAAGGAAATGGCGCATAGCTGCACTTCTGAAAATACAGTTCTTTTTCGGGTGTGTAGACATTGGTTAGTTGCGACTGAAAGCTAATCAACAAGCAACAGACATGTTATAGATTGTAGCCCACGGTTTACTGATCTTTGGGAGATGTGGATTGGCATAGGCTACAAATCGACTCCTAACCTAGTTACGTGACGTTGAACCAAATAACACAAATACATGTATACCCACTCAAGTTACATATCACTTCACCTACACCCGTTCCCGACTCTCACACGCATGCATCCTACTTTTGATTCACCCGCACACACGCCCCCCACACACCACATAATCACCACACACATACCCACTCACTCACACCATCAACACACACCAACACACACCACACCGCACTCACACAAACACACACAACACACACATACACACACCACATCAATACCCCCAACTGCAAGCCACACACACACCTGAACCACGACAATACCCAACGCCTTCCCTTACACATCCACACAACGTCCCCACACCGCACCCTCTCCGCCCCCCCACACACACACGCCATTGACCCCCAAAAATCACCACCTGATCAAGCAAGCAATCTGTCTGTTTCCCTATTACCCATGTACGCAGATATTGTTAGTAATATGTTCCAAGTCAGCAGACACCTCGTAAGGACCTCATCCCAATTACTTCAAACCTCTAGTGGTTCGAATCTTCATAAAAGATAGACAAGTAGTGGCTTTCTACTATCCCAACACGTCAGCCCTGACCAACCGTATCTATATAATATAGCGCAAAGGATAAAATTGAACAGTGCTAACTTTGTTCAACCACAAGAAATATGCATAATATGACGTAATTTTCCACTTGATAGCTATAACCTTAATTTGATAGCTTTACATCCTACGGCTAGATAGCAAACATGTTTATTTTATTAAATATATCATCTCTTTCGACCTTAAACCAGCCATGAAATATATAAATGAAATGATTTTGCACCTTCTAGCCTTTAAGTCACCACTAAAATATGAGTCGCGAGATGTCCAAAATCTAGAAGCATATTTATGGACTTGCAATCAAATTGCGTTCGAGAAATTACACAAGATGCTAATCGTGTTTTCTCTAGCCAAGGAGACACCAACTGTCACTCAGCTGTGTACTATGATAAATATATTACAATGAAAAATAATTTTAAAAAATTCTTGTACTTGACGATCAGTTTCTAATCTGAAGCGCTTAGATTATCAAGGTTTTGAGAAAAAGTCTTTAGAATCGAAGCTCCAGTTAACTTGTCCATTCCACAACGTAGGCATCACACATGACGATCATAGCAAGTAAGAGTACCATGCAAAGGTGGCGTTGTTTTGATTATTACTTTTCTTCCTTTATTTTGTCAACAAGTCCTCAGATGTGAATTATATCATGCATAATACGCCTACCTTTAACAAGCCGCTCGGCTGATGGAATAATCTCAATGAAAAAGAGTTTCTTGATTGATTTTAAAACATAGGGAGTGTCCTCACTAAGTACAGTATAACACACAGATTCAATGCTCTCTTAAGTTCCGTCTTCAAGTTGTCGTTGATACCAATGACTGTAGAGGAATGAAAAGTAACTGACACAATTAGCCATGTACCATTTTTTATAAGGATTAGACTCACATTTTATAGTTTTCTACTTGAGTTTAATTTCATACACTCGAAACTGTCTTATATCTATGATGAGGAATAGCCGAATAGGACCTACCGCTCTTAGCGCCCTGTATATGTCATGTATATAAAAAGATTTCACCAAAACATAATCATAATAAACTGCAGATGTACATCAATATTGATAATAAAATTGTCCTCGTAATCGTATCATCCAGGGCAAAGACTGGATGGCAAGATTTTCTCACAATTCTCGATTATTTTAATTTCTACCACCCCTTTTCTCGAATCTCTTTTTGCATAGTGACATGTGCCCTGTAGCAAAAAAGTTACAATTCATCTTATGATTGATATCAATCGTAAGTCTAAGGTAAACCGTGTACTAAGAGTTAAAATCGAACGTAAGATTAATATGTGATGCGTCACGTCGAAAGGAGAGACTATTCGCAATTTTTGAAATCCATTTTATTTGATATTATTGATCCCTGATTCATTGCCTTGAATTTTGATTATATAACTCGTCTATGTAAGAGTAAATAGAAGTGGAGATTATAGCCTCTGAACGCGAGGAGAATTGTGCCTTCTTGGAAATCAAAATCAGAGAAAAAACGTCTGCGAAGTTTGACTTCCTTTGTACCCCGCGCCAGAAAAATAAAGAACACTCTGTCACCGCTGTACTCAACGAAATGCCCTAGCAACCACTTGTTACAAAGGTGAAACGATTGACCAATGAGGAGGCTGCATTCAGGTATACAGAGAACAATACTCGTCCGTCACGCATGCATGATCGAGGCAAGCGCAGCAAGCGGAAATAACGGCGATGTTCATTATTCTTCTCAAAAAAAAAAAAAGCTGAATTGGTTAGTTTGTTTTATATCTTCGTCAAATAAATGAAAACGTCATGCTCTTTCTAATTGTTTAAGAAAAGTCCGCTCTTTTAAGAAAAGTGTTTACCAATCCTGGCGCTAAATTAGTTAGAAACAAAACTATTTTAAACCTTTTTGGGGTTTATTCCGATGTTTGCGTGCGTTCTTTGAATGTCAATCGCGTACTTCTTACTCATAATAAAGCGAGTCATTTTGATCTGAACTCTGTTGGAAATTTTAAACATAATAATGGTCTATAGACTAAATTTTCTTGTACAGGGGCTTATGCATTTTGTTTATATTCTTTGAATAAGTATATGATAGAGATATGCCTCCAAAATTTTTTAATAAATTATTTGCGCCTCACGAATGTATTTAGAATTTCTCTGATCACGTTTTATGAGTGGCTAGGTTTAATAGCTTAAGACAATGAAAATAAAACGTAAATGATTTGCTCGATCTCGTCTTTTATTGACAAACTTGTTACCAGTAATAAGAAGATATTAATAATTTTTAGAAATGAATTATTTTAAGAGTAAATCGTATTTTGTTTCGTCGTGTTTAGAAAACGCTACTTTCTTAAACACCATTACTTTGTAAAATAAACTGCAGAAATTTGCTAGTAGCTATGGGTGCTATCTCACCTCGCGGAGACGTCTCCGCGAACGTCTCAACAACTCGTCTCAAACTTGTTTCTAAGCGTCTTAAAGTTGTTTCAAAGTAGTTCCCAAAAAGTGAGATACCAGCCGCAGTTATAAACTAGATTGATTTGCCACTCCCACTCCCCCTTAGCTCATTGGTTTCCACATAATGCAATATCAAACCATTTTAAAACCATATTTTTTTTTCAACTTTAAATTAGCATCTCTTACGCGTCTTAAGACTTTAACCTAAATACTTGTATCAGAAGTTATTATGATCACGTCACCTCTTTTGTGTGCTCTATGTTTCCCTGATGGAACCAAATTTGTTTATAGGGAGGTTTTAATTTCCCATCAGGACAACAGATATCGCGGCCCCTAAGATAAAATGCTGAAATTAACATTCATTTGGATCCAGATAGCTAAGTCAAGCAATAAGTAGCTTTTCCCACATAAACCCCCCCCCCACCCGATTGTTAGATTTGACATTCGTTTGCGTGCTCCGCTATCCCGGATGAAACAGCTTTATTCACAGCAGGTGTTGTGGCATCGCACTGCTGAGTGCAGCTAAAGAGAGTTTAGTTCGCTATTCGTTTACAAAAACGAAACAAAAAGCCAATAGAAATCACACAACACATGACCGTGAACGTCCAACAAACAAAGCCATGCGTTGCTAAGGCGGAGCTAAACGGAGAGGGGGAAATGAGCGTGGACGTGCGCTTGTATGTCGGAAAAAAAAAATTATGACCGAAAAAACACTCGCCGAAAAACTGCTTGTTTACCACTTTCCCGTTATCATTTTCACTCATTTTTTTTTACAGAGCAAAGATGAAGCATGGTAGAACCAGAAAATAATTAAAAAAAATTTCTCAAATTTGTGAGTTTTTTATTAGTTTGTCGATTTACTCGGATCTTTGATCTGCGACTTCTCTCTCATTTCGACAAGACGTATCACATATGTCATTTGTGTTACAGGGCAATAGTTATGTAAACGACTGATGACAAACTAACGTATTTCATAGTAGTCTGTATCTGATCCATTGTGAGAGATTAGAGCAAGAGCAACATTCTTCTCAGCTTTCACTGAAAATTGGCCTCTGCTACCAGTCGTTAGATCCAAAGGTCCCATCTTGTTGATGTAACCAGATATACCGTTCGTCGTTAAAACCAACGAAGCGCCTGTAATTAGAGTAAAACGTTACGAAGGTGATGTTATTGGTGTAAACTCTATCATAACTTATATCAAATAATGACAATAAAATGTCAGCTAGGGAGGCGTGATAGCTCAGTCGTTAGGGCGGTGGTCTCGTAACGGGAAGATCCCTGTTTCGAAATCAAGTTGGTGTTGATCCGCGCTGTTGCCCTTTGGTAAGGCATTCATCCCCATTACCAAATCCATATGATACGACTTAAAGCCGTACGCCCCCTGTTTGCATACTTAAAAGCATTTAATTGTTTCATTAGCAGGCAGGTAAACTCAACCAAACAATCAAACAATCAATCAAAGTTAGAATAATAATTGAAAATCAACAATATTGGAAATACTACCTTGCTCAACAAAATCTTTTTCAAAATCTTTTCAGTGAATACGTCTTTTGAAGTACTTGCCTGACATTTCTACGGGCGGATCATATCTTGGCTGTGCCACACCGGGAATAGTTTGACTATTGCCCGTCATATTTGACCCTCCCGCGAGAGGTGACTGGGTGATCCTAGGATGCAATTGTTCTGTCTCCTTCAGAGTGACTGCGGGTGGTTCAGGTTCTCGTTCGGTAGTTGATGAAGGTTTCTCAGTGATCATAACTCTATCATCCCGGCCTTTTTGTGTAAGGAAGAAAAGAATGCTGCTAGCTTAGAATCAATGTAATGATATCTTATCCGGCAATTAAACAGTTATTATAATATGATAACATTGAATGTAATTTAGACGTTCAAATTCTTAAAGATATTGTTTAATCTGGTTGTTTCAACTTTGCACCTTAAAGAATTTTACCTCATTGAGAAAATTTTACAAAACACAGACTCTTAGAAACTGATCCCAAGTGTCATTGTATGTCGGTTAGGATTCTATCATTTAGATCTAAACGTATAGGGTAGGGACAGAGTCAAGCGCGGCGATTTCATGACTCGACTGGGGGGGGGGGGGGGGGGGGGGACGGAAACACTCGAAAGTGAAAAATAATACACTCAAAATTTGCATACTTCGCACATTATGCAGAAACTAATGAAAATGTTTGCGAGCGCGAAGCGCGAGCCTAAAATTTTGCCTTATAATAACATTTAGAATTGTATTTGACATACATTTTACCTCTTTATTAGCTTCACAAGGTAATCACTACATAAAAATATGTTAAGCTTTAAAAATCGAGGGGGGGGGACACGCCCCCCCCCCCCCGGGATCGCCGCCAATGGACAGAGTCATAGTGGTACTTCAAGGAACGAATGCCTAATTCTTACCTTGTTCACCTATGTATTTGAGGCCAAAGAACGTCCAGAGGTCGATGCCAGTGGTCGCACGCTGGAGCCCTATAAACCTGAGACTGTCGCGCTCTACATCGAAGAGATGAAGGAGAGGTGTATCCTCACCGCTGATGCCAAAGCAAAGTGTGGCATCGACCAGTTTGACAAATAAATAGGCTCGGTCACCCAGATTGAGACGATTACCAGAGTAAGAGGCAATGGCCACATCTTTGTAAAGAACATCCACTCGACTACTGCCAACACTGTCACTATTTATGAAAGCTTTTATGGAAAAAGAAACACCATGCACTTTTTATTTAGCCGTTGTCGTAGCCCATTCACAAAGTCACACACCAGGACAGTCTTAGAAAATAACTGTCTGTGACCTTTTTCATATGGCAAGTCTCATTAAAATGTTTAAAATTAGTCAACAAGGTTGAAATACAAACCATAAGCATGATCAGTATTTATTGCAACCACCTTTGTTTCGTTTGATTTTTATAGTTATCCACAAAGAGAATGCAGACAGAACTAATCCACGAGGTTGTACTTTTATGAATGTTGCATAGGGTCGATTGATATTATTATTCTTGTAGAGGTGTCCAACTGGAAGTAAATCCACATGTATAGAATGAATACTACCTACAGCTGTGGTCCAATAACACCCATTTTGGTAAAACCACCACACAGATTGAAAATCGATCGGGTCCAGCGGGCACCAAAACCTACATCGCGGCACATAAAATGAAATATATCTATATCAATATTTTTAACCAAAAAATACAATCTCAAAAAATAAATAAAATAATAATAAAAAATATGATAAAACGAAAACGAGATTTGACGACTTACTGAACTTATATCCCTCATCTTGCTTGAGTTCGGGGTCAGATGAGAAGAAAAGGTATGTCACATCCGTTACCATAGCCGAGAATAGGAACATGAAATCCCCACGTGGTATCTCAAGATCATAGACAGGTGCCTCCAATGTTTGTAGGTAGATCGACACCTCGCCTTAAAAACAAACACACAAACAAACACACACACACACACATACACATAACAGAAGTTAAATTGAATCTGAAGCAAAATTTAGGTCCCAATTTTCACGATATCAAAACATTAATCAGACTAACAACATTCTATTTCTTAAAGTTTTTTTCCTTTTCTTTTGATGTATAGGGGCCTAACCATGAGCCCATCATGGTAAACCGAACCAGTTTCATTTAGCATGAGACATACCAAAAATGTTTTTTAAAACTACTAAAAATCAGAATTGAGCTTAGATCTACATTTTAATGTAATTACCTTTTCGGGGGTCAGTACAAAATTATTGGCAATCGGAAAGAGATAATTTTTCTAATACTAAATAATATGAAAAGGGGACTTCAATCATCAGAAATTTCAATAAGTCTCACCTCGTGCGGCCGGGCTGACATTGTAGAACCGCCATTGAGTAGCGCCCTCATTCAGATTACCAAAATTGATGTAACGCGGAGGTGGTTCTACGACACCTTGAATCTAGGACATAATCATCGACAAGAATAAATACTACATGTAGTAACATAAATATATAACTAAATAAATGACCTTACGTACTGAGACAGACTGAAGGGCGAAGATGAAAAGGATAGGCGTTTAAAGTTATGATTTACTTTCTTTAATGAATGCTTTAAAAAATAAATCTCTCATAATCATAAAATTACAAATAATGTTTAAAGTTTACGCTTTTATTAACTATAATTTGGAAAAAGGCTGTGATTTACCGTTTGTCTATAAAATTTTTTATAACGATCTTTGCGGCTCCAATAATATTCAAAGTTCAACAAAGTTACAATACTGTGTTCCTTATAGTCTCACCTCAAGGATAGGATCCTCTCCTACTTTTCCCGCCAGCAGCACTGAGTCCTGTCGTCTGATATACATCTTAGTGAAGGAACTGCTCGAAATGAGACTACCTATTTCTTTGTCAATGACTTTACCATCGTACTGCACAACTGAAGAAATTTGGCCGTTGATAGTCTGATCAAAAACTATCGAAGAAGACATAATGGTACAAGGTAAGAGAAAATGAAAATGATAAAACAACGGTAAAAAATAAGCAATAAAATCTCCATTGAATGTAGTTACCAGTAGTTGAAATCAAATAAATGTATTCCTTAGGCCTTTAGTTTTTCATTTCATTTCATTTCATTTATTTTCCATATACAACAAAATAAATCAAAATACATAGTATTCATTGTACAAGGTAAAACAATAGAACATAGCAATGTAATCGTAAATATAAAATAGATCACAGTGTACAACAGGTCTTTAAAAAAAACCAGGTTGTTTATGGAGGGGACTGCTGAAAAGCTGTGCTTGTAGATTGCAGCCCCCCTTTTTTGAAATGCTTGGTAATTTTAACTTTAAAAAAAAAATTTCTAACCCCCAATCAACGCAAATAATTGAAATCTTACCGAACTTATAACTCTTCTGATCGATTGGGAGAGGTGAAAGTGATACAAAAGCATTCCCTGCTGCCTGAACATCGAATGTGAATTCAAACTTCTCAGATGATAACGGAGCGAATGGATAGATGGGTTGCGGTGAGCCAGAAGTGTGGTAGGAGTAGATGTGATTGTCTTGTGGTACAGGTTGAAGACCAACTGAATGCATGGAGAAATATATAAACAAACACAAGTTTAAACTGAAAGTGAGGTGAATGGGTACCGGTAGGAAGAAATTTCTTGAATGCTGTGAGCGCCTTTCGGGGTAGCCTATCTAAGTCGGGTAATAATAATATGATAATGCGCCTTGAGCACTCTACAGAGTGGATACGTGCACAATACAAATCGCTTTATTATTATTATTATTGTTATCATTATTATTATTAATCAGACGATAGGTGAATATGTTTAGTGAACTCATTCGGAAATCAAATTACAATCTGTTTGATAATGACATACCTTTAGTGAATTTATGAAGGGAATATCGTCACCATCATGCACTGCAAACTGCGCTCTTACAACCTTCTTTTGGGCCATAATTATACTCCAGGCCATGCCGCGCTGTGGTCTGCAACATTAAAATCCCTCCTAACTATACAAACAATGGGGTCCACAGCGTCTTTGTGGTCTTTGCGGAAACCGATGGCGTCGAGACGATATCTACAGTACCACCTTAATTTGATAGTTCTTATCAGACGTTACTCATTATGAGAGTGTTCTAATCTCGGTCACTTCACTAACGTCCTTTTGCGATGCATTTATCTATAATTTCCAGATTCAATTAATTTCAGCCGAAATGCCTCTTCATCAGGAAACAATGCCTTGAAAGGCGAGAGCGCCGAAAGGCAGATAATGTTATAAAAGCCGGTGATATTGTTGCGACTTGATCATAAGATATGGGATAAACACTACAAATTCACAAGAGAAATGTAATAGGGCAGGCCAAGAACCCCCTGACGCAGAGACATGGAGGCAGATGCTGGAAGGATGGGCGCATATGGCAAGATCTTGAGACACTGGCTCAAGAACTCTATGCTAGGAGGAACCTTGTTGACGGACTATGTCTCAGGATCGGGCGAAAGGCATAAATAAGTAGGTAAGTACAAATCCATATAGTTTTATTACTAAAAATCACAAAATTATCTACCAGTGCTTTTAACTTGGACGTCATAGAAAGTCCACCTCCCTATCTCTCCATGCTCTGTTTGGAATCGAATGTACTGCACAGCATCATAAGGGACATCCCTTACACTAAGCACAGGGGTACTGCCTTCGGGCCCGACAGATAGTGTCTCCTGAGCATATCTGAAAATAAGGAAGAAGAGACAAATTAATGAAGTCATGATGTTAAACTAGCTTCAACTGACATCAATACATGTAGATATATGCAAATTAAACATTAACAAAAATATATAATTTTACTTTTTGTCGTTAGTATTAAAAAAAAAGTCCTCATAGATTTTTTTTTTCAATTTATTAACAGAGGTAAAAATCTTTGTAAGTAATTTACATCTAACATCAACAGCAACACTAGGTGATTTGAAGTATCGTCAAAGAATAAGAGGAAAAACTGGCACGCATTCTGGGCCACTGCAGGAGCCAAAATGGAAGAAAGTTGGATGAAAAATTATTGACATGGCTCAAAACAGAGAAGACATTTTTCCCTCTTTGTTGCTGGTTCGGAATTATTATTCCACATAACAGGTAATAGTGTGGGTGAAGGCGTCAAAGTCCTCTATCTTTCTACTTATTGGGTGTGATATCCAGCAAATACGTGTTTAATTAACCTTACCTAATATAGAAAGGTCTATTGGTAGAGCTACTAAGTATATCTTCCTGGATGCTCTCTAGGATTTCATGGTTGAGTGAGATATACGACGTCTGAAACTCATCCGTTGTACGACCATCATCGAATACTGAACAAAAACAAATATATCATTAAAAATTTTAGATGGAACTTATTATATCATCTCTATTGATCTATTTATGTCAAACGTTGGAATATTTAAAGGTATGCGATCTTGAATTGTCTATCAGTTTTATGGCACTTTTCAAAGAATGGAATTAGGAAATAAATTAACAAACTTAATGAAAACTTGACAAAAAAACAGCATTCTGGTATTTAGAATGAGTATATTATCAACATCACCATCATCACAATCATTACCATCATCATCATTATCACCATTACCATTCGCACCATCATCATTACCATCATCATCATCATCATCATCATCATCAATGTCCCACAATCTCCATCGCCATCAAATCAATCATCATCATCATCAGTTTCATCACCATCACCATCATCATCTTCATCAATATTACCGATGTTATATCCATCGACAGAACCCATTGGTTCGTCCGTAAGGATGATTCTTGCCCTTCCTTCTGCTTTGAGTTTGAACTGAAGTTCATATTCTCCGACCATGTACCCGTGAATTGCGAATAGGGATAGGGTCATACCATCGGTGTAAAACACCTGTACGTCTAAAATAAGGGAAGCAAACATTTATGTCTCATTATAAAGATACCAAATTGATATTATAATTTCTGGCTATCAGGGGAGAGCAGGTATATCAACAATCATGGGGGTTCTCTCGAGGAATGGTGCAACCCTGTTAACATTGTGCCATGGACATTCGTATCCGGTATCCTTTACGAATAGTCGATTTTAGATACAAATTGTGTGGTATTAACTGGTATCGACAGAAAATGTAAAATGGATATTACTTATTCCAATTCATCAATGCCATTCCAATTATTATTGACCATACTTACCTCGATAACAAAGACAGTCTTCTGCTATTGATAATGTCTCAGTGTAGCCTGCATAAAATATTACATAAAACAGAAAGGCGTGAGCAATAACTGGGGTGACGGATCAAAACCTTTAAAACTTAAACCAATATTCAAAAGGACGAAAGGAGAAAGAAACTCTTGGGACTTGCGTGATTTGTCAATATGATAAAGAACTAAAGATGCACAAGGTATGCACAATGTATAATAAACGACGTAGGTAACAGAAAATTCTTTGTTAATGCCACTAATATAATTACAAGAATTTTTTAATTTTACAAACAACAAAAGGGATGGTAGAGGCAATATAACTTGTTGATTTACCTATGTTACACTGTCAGTAGGGATATGTTTCTCCAGGTTATACATCAAATATTTCAAAAGCAGTAACATGTTTTCAATTATGTCTCAAATTATCCGTAATGCTGCATGACAATGGGAGGAGAATGGTGGGAAAACGAGGTATAGCAAAAAGAGAAGGAGGGAGATGGAGCCCAAGAGAGGTGGTTATCTCGAAGGGGAGAAGGGAGAGAGAAGGGTAGGTAAATATACGGGACGGTGACATTTAGAAAAATAAAGAAATAAAAATAATTTACGAACCGACGACATCTGGAATCATATCTGGAAAATACCAGTCGGCGGAATCCGATATGAAGGACGAGAAACCGAGGTGCTGGAGGTAAGTGGTATTCACTCCGGGCAACTCCAGGAATGGATCCAAGTATTTCTCACCAATCTGAAGATTAGCATTCTCAACCCTGACGTAGAAGTATGCAGGATCATCACTTATCACTGCCTGCCAGGGTGAGTAGATGGTTGTGAGTACAGTTTGGTCGTTGATTCGGATCTCAGCCGAGATGTCATTTGAGTTATCAACGTGAGTGAGGACTGTTATAAGAATCATAAAATTGAACAATATTTAAGAACATTATTATTTTTTTTAATCTTTTTTTTTTGTTAACTGATGACATAGAATATCAATGACATGTTTGTATCCTATCAGCAAGGTTGGTTGTTACGCAACAGCATTTCATGAATAGTTGATTTTACATTATTTTTTTTTAAAACCCTTTGAGATCAGAAGGACACATCAAATTGTTAAGAATAATTTGCATATCACTACTAAAAAAGAAATGTAAAGTTTGCTACTGAGATATCTTCTTAAATACAATATTATCTCAAATTTATCCTTGTCGTTGAGAAAACCCTTCAAAAAGGACCCACCAAGGTCACAATTGGTCCTGCGTCTTTGCAAGGGCGTGTCCTGCAACCTGCATCTGGCTGCAGCCAATTATCCTGATGATCGACTTTTTCTTCGAAATCCAACGCCATCAACGAATAGAGGGGCCGTGCACGAACGGATATGACGGATATATGATGAATTGTAAATGCTTACCGATGTAATAGCAATGATCCGACTTTTGTTCTTCTGCCAGTTCCAATGCAGTTGTACCTGACCATTTAACTGAGAAGGGGATCTCAAAGTTCCCAGTTGCCAATTTCAGGAATGGATACAGAACGCAGGCGTCTCCAGTCGTTGTAGAAGTAAATGTACCTAGATGTTAAAAAATTGTATTTGGCTATTTGGCATGTGAATATATTTCGGCTAGTGAACTTACAAGAACAGCAACAACTGGCAAATTGCTAAAGGATGTCAACACAAGATTACAAATGTAAGCCTGCTACTGAGAATGTATACTTTCTAATTCCATATTTCAAATATCCAATTCATTATATAAAACATGCATGATATGATTGTGAGTGAGAGAGAGAAAAAAAAAAACGATATTGACGAATTTGTCACTTTGAGAATTTTCCAAATTTGACTGTTAAACATTTAACCTGGAATTGCAATGCCTGGAAGAGATCAGTAATAATTAATTTACAAGCATATTGAAATGTATATAATCACTCTATATTTCAATTATACGTGAACAAAAATAGAAAGTAGGCCTACATCGGAAATAGACAAATGCTGTTGCCAATATTTCCAGACTTGAAACTTGAAGCGTTTTAAAATGGTCGTCTTAACGTATAACACTGCCTACTTTATTAATTTCGATAAGAATAATTATGTCTAGAAAATATAATTACCTGGAAACTTAGAAAATTTCCACCAGCCTCCAACACCATCAGTGGTGAAACCAACATGGTTGACTTCAAGTGGATACCGGTCTATCCACACTAAGAACGGTTCCAAAGAGTGTTCGGAACCAATTGCCAGAACGCCCTGGTAGAAGAGTATCCAGAACACACGAGCCTCGGTTCCACTTAATCTTCCAGGTTTGTTTTCGATTGCAATTGAATCACACTGGTGGCAGCGGCGAAAAATCGTCCTTGAATTGAAGTCAGCTCCGATCTCTTGAAATGAAAAAGCAAAATGAAACATGGATGTAAACGAGGGCGGCGATTTCATGTATCGACTGGGGGAGGGGGGCGGAAACACCGGTAGGGGAATTAATGATACATTCAAACGGAATAAAGCGTCCCAAATACGTAAATCAAAAATTCGAAACACAAAGATCTACTTCGCACATTATGCAGAAACTAATGACAATTTAAAGAATAAAGCGTCGGAACAAACATGGATCTATAGGGGAGACCGGGTATGGACGTTACAAAATTCACATTTTGGGCCAGATAATTCTAATGAAAGTACTCACACACTCCATTTTGGGTCTGTGGTTAGCCTATTATGTTGGCTAAAACCTGAGGCACATAAAACTTGAAAATATGTAAACACTAATTAAGTACAGCTTAATTAATGAAGCCATTTTTTTTGTAACAACCTACCCCGTATACGGGGTAGGTTGTTACACCACACGGGGTAAATTGTTACTATGTAAACATACGGGGTAATTTGTTAAAACGTGTAAATCTCTTATACCATGCTTTTGTTTCAACTTTCCAGTTTCTTGGTATCGTTAACAGTAGATCAAGTAGAGCTCTAGCATAGACTAAAGTAATAATAAAAATATCAAAATATTAACCCCTGAAAACTGAAACAAAATTACTTTACATGTGTAATGTAATTGGGGTAGGTTGTTACATCGACATGAGGTAGGTTGTTGTAACAACCTACCCCATGGATGATTTTACACATAAAATCAACTGTAGCAAAGCCATTAGGCAGAATTACAGGGCATGGCTCAGGGGTATATTAGTGACATACATGTAGGGGAAGGTGGGGCATAACGGACCACGTAACTTCAAGTGGCTTCTGTGACGTCACAGACAGGAGCAAGACTATAAAAATGATATTTCCTTGACGAGTTCTTATTGAAGTTTGATAAACAATCGATCAATAATTCTCATCTCTTTCATACTTCCGGCAAAATGAAGCTGAAAAAATATCGGAAAAGGTCCGTTTTGCCCCACTAGTGGGGCAAAATTGACTCCGTGCATATTTTGTTGGGGCAAAATGGTACCCTATTATGGGGTACCGTTTTGCCCCGTAAGAAATACTCAACTCCTGGGGACTGATTTGTCAAAATTTGTTCAAGTTGGCAAAATAAATGTACTTTTGGAAGTCTCCAGAAGGGATGCGAGCACACCAAATTCTCCCCAGGGTCAGCCAAATTATGGTCCTTTTTGCCCCACACCATTGCGTTCCATTTTGCCCCAAGCAGAAATACCCTACATCAGAGGGGTACAAATTTTTGAATGGCACCCCCCCTCTGTAGGTATTGATTTTTTTTCGATGAAACTTCAGTGGTAAATTGGTGCAGCAATGCCTCATTTACTGCAATACATTTTATAGAAAGAAATACTTCTGATGTCAAGCTATGAGAAAGTTCCGTTTTGCCCCTAGGGTCCGTTATGCCCCACCTTCCCCTACTATATTCACAATACCAGACTATCATCATGTGCCTTCAGTTGTAAGAACTATTACAAATTTTAATTTTTGTAAAAAATTCACTTGGAACTGTAAAAAATGGTTTTTGTTGATTTATTTTTTAATAAACCAACGGAGAAACCTCACGACCGGCAATTCATCACAGCTATGTGTAGGCTGTATATAGATGCCAGTTAGCACGAACTCTCTTGTTCCAACTTAGCACACTGAGAACTGTAACAACTGACGCGTGTAACTTCCATCCCCGGTCTCCCCTAACCTCTGTCAGTAGTAGGTCCATGGAACAAATAAAATATATTCCATGAATTATAGCGACCCGAGGAAAGAGCATTTCATATATGTCTTGTGTTTTGTTTGCGAGCGCGAAACGCGAGCCGAAATTTTTTAATATTTAGCATTGAATTTGACATATATTTTGGTTCTTCACAAGCTACTAAATAAAAACATGTTAAGCTTTAAAAATCGAAGGGTGACGATTCCCCCCCCCCCCCGGATTGCCGCCAATGGATGAAAGAGTAGGCCCAGTTTCCAGAATTTACATTTATGAGACAAAAGACAAACATAATTATTACGTGTATTAATAATGACCAAAATAGTACATAAAAATGTTATTGCTCACTTTTTCATGTAAATGAAGTCACAATATGAATCTACTTTTACCAGTAGGCCTAACGCTATCTGATTAATCAATCCAATGCTGAAGAAATGCGTCAAAGTTTTTTTTTTTTCAACTTTGCTTGTGTCACAAGCCGTTTAAGATGATTCACAAAAATAGAATTGCAATTTACATTTAAGGAATTATTTTATCAAAGTTTGATCCAAACATTTTATTTTCAAATGAATTCTTCACAGGAGCCTCCTCTTTACTTTTTGTTGTGGCCCTCCTTGATTAAAATATAGAAACTTGCTGGTAAGAAATTTGACAACAAGAAAAATAGAAAGGTAGACCATCAGCTGATTTCCGCCCTTTTGGTTGTCGACCCGAAAGTATTTAACCTGGATTGTTTGTTCTAAAAAGGCAATAAATGAAATGAAATTTTATTTCTTTCTGCTCAAAGGCAGCCTCAGGAGACGCCAATCGGACGCGGATCAAGCCAGGCATCGGCTCGGACAAAGAATAATGTATCTGCCCAAATAGCGGCTATATTATGCTTGTGCATGGGTCGATAAAATTCTTTGTCAGAACAGGTGCAGGATCCGCTACTGCCAATTATCCAATAGTGGTTCATACTCTCACCGATTTCATACATCGAGTCTAGAACCATGTTCTGTCTTGAGAGGCCGATGAGGGCTCCATGTTCCGCCCTGACTTCAAACTTGATAAACTTGACATCATTATCTAGAAGTGGGAGCACCCAGTTATAACTCAGATCATCACCGGTCTCGAATGATTGACAGTTATCAATCAGATCTTGGGGTGAGATCAAAAGACCTGTGGAGATAAAACCATTTTTATAAACGCCACTGAAAATATATAAATGTGTAACATTCTAAAATCATAAGTTATCATAAATGATTTGATGGCTGCAAGAACATTAGACATCATGCTATGTGCTCTGTTTCGTTTTATTATATGCTATATCTTCTGGAAATTATTTGGAATCATAATTGGTTCGTAAAAATATGTATGTAAACAACTTATGGAAACAAAATCAATTCAATTAAATGTGATTTAATTTGCCGCATTCCTATACTTTTTTGTTGTTGGTACACACGATTTCACATAAAAGCCGTCATATAACAAGAGGTTAGGTTTAAACAGCAGATGCTTGTCAAAATATTTGGTTTCCAGTACTTTTTATTCCTCTCTGTCGTATATTTCGGTTTGGGATCTAAACACATTAATATTCTAGGATACTCTCTCCTAAGCCCATATAAATATAATGAGGAGGGGCGAGGGACTGAAGAATTAAAAAAAGAAAAAAAGAAAAATGCACACACACACACACACACACACACACACACACACACACACTCCTTCACACATACACAGAAAGAAGACAAAGGGTGGCAATTAGTGATGAATAATAATCTATTAATAAAAGTCTTGACGCTATAGACTTCTATAAAATGAGCCCTGAATGAGCCTCAGTAAAAACTTACCAGAATATGCAATAGCTGGTAGAAGAAGGGCAATGAAGAGACTAACTAACGCCATGTTGCATCCTTGTCAGATCTCCTCCTAAATGAAATAGACAGACGCACATTAATGATTTATTGCAAGCATCATTCCAATTAAACGTGACTCTCTCTGATGGTCTCTGTCAAGACTTTATCTGACGTAAGATTCGAACATCAAGGTCTATAAACCTTTCACATATATCTTTGCTCGCCCCATATTGCACTCTTCCATCGGAACATGCTGACAGGCTTGTTTCCACTGCTGCAGTATTTGCCCTTCGTAATAGCGCAGTCACATGTACAAGGCAAGGCCAACACACAGTATTCGCTGGGTGTGCGTTACTCATTCGTCCAGCGTGTTTAGTCAACGGTGTGCATTCGTTGCTTATTTTAATATGTGTTGTCCATGTATACGCACTGTGTGCGCGGGGGTTGTCAGCAATTTTCACAAATTTCAATGCGTTGGTCTTGCGTTGTGTACATGTGACTGCCGCATCAAAACCAAAGAGGATGATATTGAATACGAAGGCCTACTTACAATCAAAATATGAAAAACTGTATTACAGTAAAAAACAAAACAAAACAAAACAAAACAACAACAACAACAAAAAACAAACAAACGAACAAACAAACAACACAAACTTATTTGTACTCGTTAAATGAGTTAGATTAATTTGTTTTGGGGCAGACGATGGAATGCTTTTTAGACTAATTCCAGCCTGTTTTATTATGAATATTACATTTTATTGATAGTTATCATTTGTTAATATTGTGACGGAAAGTTACTAATTACTTTTATGATTCTTATATGCTTTGGGTTTATTTTTCGACGGACAAACTTCGTCCATGTAAATGCACTCGCATCGATCATTTATGTAAATCAAATCATGCTTGTTTTGGTGGCTGCAAAAATTGAGATTTGTTAATGCTATTTGACATACTACAAGCATCTGGTTATATGTAAATCTGTCCTTGATATGACAATATTTACACAATACAAACACTTCCCTAATAAGTCAATCAATATCAGATCAACATTTGAGATAATTTACAGTACACGTCGTCATTATTTTGAAGGATGAATAGTAAATCATGAGTCGATTTTACATAATACTAAGTCAAAGGGCATGTAAGTAGCTAGCTATCCATAGGCTTATGCCTATGTAAAATAACTTTTATTTCGTTTCAGGGCAACTTATACCCCTGAGAGCTATACTGCCCCCAAAATAGGATGAGGCTTATTTAGGTTTAGCTTGTACATTTTTAGCGGGGATTGTTGTCCGGTGGTAGTTGTCTGGGTGTATTTGTCCCACACTGTTAGAACGCGGTTTAAAAATTTCGCGGTTTAAAAAAATGTTGGTTTAGAAGTTAAACATTCTTGTTGAATATTTAAACATTGATGTTAAAAACCGGAAAAGCGAGTTTTTTTTAGCCGTAAACAAGACCTGTTTAAAAACATATTACACTGTATTAAACAGGTTTTTGTCTAAAGGCCGAGGCAAATGTCACGTGATAGTCATGAGCCAATGGCATCACTCGTTACATGCAAGGTAAAACATTTCAATCATTGCTAAGGACTTATCCCTTACACATTTAATCAGTGTATGTACACTTGTGTTGGCTCAGTGGATATAGCGTCTGCCTTATAATCGAAAGGTCTTGAATTCGATACCCGGCCACGTTAACTAAAAGATGGAGCGTTTTTATTTTTGGAGAGAAGCGTTAAACAATACTGTTGATATTTTAAACAACCATTAAACAACAGGTTGTTTAAAATTTTAAACAACAAGAGTGTTAAAGTTTTAAACAACTACACGTTGTTTAATTTTTAAACAACGCTGTGCGATTCACCGGTTAACACGCAGTTGTTTAAGATTTTAAACAACCTGTTGTTTAATGGTTGTTTAAACAGTGCAGGACGATTTAGTTTATGAAGATATTTCTTAGACTGTCACAGTAACTACTAACGATGATTATATTAGGCCTATTATTATCGTGTAAGTTAGACTGTTGATAATTCCTTTGACATGGTCTATTATTAGTAATCATTATATTGAATATGTTATGTTTTGTAACTTTTTCGGGGAAGGGGAGGTTGGGGACTTTGGTCCCAAATTATCGATTTTAGGCACCTTCCCCCCCCCCCCCCCCCTAAAATTTGGCTCAGGAGGTCGGGGTGGGCCCGCGAGCCCCCTCCCCTGAATCTGCGCCTGAATGTCATTGTTTTCATTTGATTATCATTCAGAATATGGATCATTTAAATTCAGGGGTATTTCCACTCCGAAAATGAGTTGATGCCAGTAATAATAATCTTAAAAATACTTATATTTATCGATCTCTCACTTTTTTTTTTCAGAGTCAATCCAAAAGATATAGCCACAGCTGTCACGGTTTTGGAAATCAATATGAAATGGCGCGGTCGATAGCGGGATGTGATTTTATCATGATTTAAACAAAAGTTAAACGGTATAAGGTTTGCATAATACAGCTTGGGAAATATTGTTAGACCAAACCGTATGGAGCTTAGAAGGAAAGTGATCTAATAATTATTTCGCATGAGACCAAAGTGTATGAGAGCTAAATAGTGGGAACATTGTATATGCTAATCATATACCTTGTATACCCTATGTGATACAAAAAGTAGGTCTACAATCTATAAAACAAATTATGTTGAATGTGTATCATAGGCTACCAGTCAAACAGATTTCCAGCACAGGGCCAAGTGATATGAAAATGAAATAGACTATAGTCTATTATTTCAACACAAAATACAGTGATACAAAATCAACTACAGTAGCCTATAATGATGCTATGAGGATGCTTCTTAGGGTACCCATGCACTCTAGTGCTAGTAGAATGTTTGCAGACGCTCATGTACCTAATTCGTGTCAAGCTGTGGTTAGAAATCTGATTTTCAAGTTTATTCTCAGAATTGACAACTCGAATAATACAATTGTAAATATATTGGTTAACCCTCTACAGAGCAGCTCAAGGTACTTCTCAGATTTGTGGAAGCTTTGGTACAAAAACCTGTTGGCAGAGTCATAAGGATTTAGAGTTTGTTTGTTTGTTTGTTTGTTCGTTTGTTTGTTTAAGTAATAGATGTCTTATTCGTTGAACAAATGTAAGGTTTTGTTCTTGCCAAAGGTAGAGTTTCAGATATTGTGTTTTTTGTTAGACCATAGTCCCTTTTTCCCTATTCATTCTTTTCTTATTTTTGTTTTAATCTTTGTACTGTAACCTACATCTCAGATGCTCTTCTCATTGTAGATCTTTTACTTTCTTTGTTCACTATGTATTTCAGTATTATTGTATTCATAACCTATACTATCTTATGTTGTATGTTGATATGGACCTCTGCATCTGCAGCTGTGTCTGGAATAAAGTCTTCAATTCAATTCAATTCAATTCAATTCAACTACTGTAGTAGTCGATTTTGTATAACTACTGTAGTAGTCGATTTTGTATAACTATAATAGTAGTCGATTTTGTATCACTGTATTTTGTGTTGAAATATTTAATGAATTTAGATTGAGTTGTTAAACATACGATTTAGATTGTAATATTCGGGTTTTTTTTAGAATTAATATTATGTAGGGGCCTACGTCATGTTCCTCTGCCGAGAAAGAATTTGCAGAAAATAAATAAATAAAACGAGACTGTGTTAAAGGGAAAGTTGACCCTGAGTTTAAATTGGTTTTTAAAAAATGCAAAAAAAAATGAATAAATAAAAAAAAAGAAAAGAAAAATATGAATGAAGGTTTTATTTATTTATTTATTATTTATTTATTTATTACGTCTTATTTTACCAGGGTGACTCTGTCAGTGGGTAAACTCTGTTATGCTTAGAGGCCCTGGAATACAATAACGAAAATAGATTACAAAAACAATAACGAAACTTATACAAGAAACTTATTGTCAACTACATATAGTTCAGGGGAGTGGAGTGGAGTCAACTACCATAATGTATTGCGCAAGAAATTTTTTAGTGGTATAGGGGAGACTGGGGTAATTATGGCTCTGGGGTAATTATGGCCCCTTTGTCTTTGAGATCTTATAATTCTTTGCAGCATTACACAATGATAATTTAATTTTTACACATGCCTAGCTAAACTCTTCCTACTATCATATGAGAAAAATAAGCCATTTACATGAAATTTTATGCTTAGGGGAGCCTAAAATGTACGGCAATTACAATTCTGTTCGTTGGAAAGTGACAAGTCTGCTTTTTTATGTGGAGTGTGATATCATTAATTAAAATCATTTGAGATGAAATTTTGATTGAAACTGAAACAATAGGAAGTAAAAAAAACACAACAGAAAAACTTCCACCTGAATATCTTCAATAGTAGAGCTGTAAAGGAGGATCAAATTGAAAATGTCATTTGG
The DNA here is from genome assembly GCA_940671915.1 of Paracentrotus lividus. NCBI lineage: Eukaryota > Metazoa > Echinodermata > Echinoidea > Camarodonta > Echinidae > Paracentrotus > Paracentrotus lividus. Next base: position 35,188,699 of record CALNVZ010002974.1, on the reverse strand, counting down.
GGTAATTATAGCCCCAATGCATAAACAGTGTATAAGCGCAGATAAGCGTAGATGGGGACATTAACTTGTACGATTTTGTACATAAATATATGTATTGCTTTGATTGCAAAATTTCAACATTTTGGCTGAACCAATTATTGATAAAATCATTGTTGGTGGCTGATAAGTGTATTAGGAATACCCAACAACATTTATTATACATTACCATCATTAATTAGCATAATATCTTTGAATTCATACAGTCATTACAATAGGGGCCATAAATACCCCAACCCGTCGGGTAATTATGGCCCCCAAAGTTGTTAACATAATGGTAATTAATATGCAAATGAGAAGTAGCAGGTTTATACTTTCCTTTGTATATTATAGGTATATGGACCGATTGTATTTTTACATATTTAGAATATCATTGGACTTTTTACTTAATGGTAGTAATAGGAAATGTGAAAAGGGGGGCCATAATTACCCCAGTCTCCCCTACACGTATTGGTTATAAATAAAGATATACTGTGTTAGGTGAGTGTGAAGCGGGGTGAGAAGTCATTTACTAATGGAATTTCATGAGGGGTGTTGCCTAATTTCGGGTGACTTTCCCAAATCTTGCTGAAAATGTGTGTTTTGAAGGTGCCTGCCTTACATCATGCGGTAAACGATTCCACTCCACTGCACCAACATGGGAAAAAGCTTGTTTGCCAGAATTTGTCCTTGCTTTTGGTATCAAAAGTCCATCAGTTATTGCAGCTCTGGTTACCATGAATAGAATTCGCTTTGTCAAATAGATTGGTCAGGTATTGTGGTGCCTGTCCATTTATAGCTCTGTATACCAGCTTACATCTTTGCATTTTCCACCTATTTTCAATAGATGTCCAGTTCAACTGACTTAGAACAAACTGTGTGGAAGTACGTGTACCAACTCCAAGGACAATTCGTGCCATTCTTTTATGTTGTTTGACAAGCGACTCTCTGGTAGCAATTGCACAGTTCGACCAAGCAATGCTAGAGTAGTCGAACAGTGGCAATACCAGAGCATTTGCTAGCATCTTGACACTATCTAGTGGTAAAAATTGTTTCAATCTTCTCAATAGAGCCAATCTGGATCCAATTTTTTTTTACTGACATGTTGTTAGTGCTCCTTCCAATTTAGGGCAGGATCTAAGATTACACCTAAGTATTTATAGCTGTCTACTTGCAGTACTCTATGATTGTCCAGATGTAATGAAAGGGGTCTGCTTGTACTGGCTACTTTTTGGGGTGTTCCAAAAATCATAAATTGTGTCTTAGTGGGGTTTAACCTTAATCCATTATTATTAACCCAGTTACTGATGTGTTTCAAATCTTCATTAAGTACATTTTCGAGATCTTCAAGTTTCCTTGCACTGTGAAAGATAACAGCATCGTCAGCATACATCATCACACTACTTTTTGAGGTAACTTTAGGAAGGTCGTTCACCATAATCGAGAATAGGAGAGGGCCGAGTATCGACCCCTGCGGTACCCCAGTTACTATAGTACCCCACGAGGACTCTGCATCCCTTACAATTGTTCTCTGTTGGCGATTGTCTAGATAGTTAGTAAACCATGTAAGTTCAGTGCCTCGCACTCCATATTTAGATAATTTTTTGCAGCAGAAGTTCATGGTCTACGGAATCGAAGGCCTTACGAAAATCTAAAAACACCATCCCTGTCAGTAGACCCCGATCCATTTGTTTATATACAAAATCACTTAGGTAAGCCAGAACAGTATCCGTACTATGATCTTCCCGAAATCCTGATTGTTGAGGTGCAAACATAGAATGGGCATTAAGGTAGTCTGTCAGTTGACTATGTATTGATCGTTCAAACATCTTCATTACTATAGGGATGACCGAAATGGGTCTAAAGTTATTTGTACTATTGGTTTCACCCCCTTTATGAATAGGAGTTACATTTGCCTTCTTCCATTCTTCTGGTATTTGTCCTGTTTGAAGGGATAAATTGAACAAGTGAGTTAGATGAGTTGAAATGATAGGTGCTGCTATTTGTAATAGTTTAGGGGGTAATCCGTCAGGTCCAGAGGATTTTGAGGTTTGTATTTTGTTCAATTCAGCAAGCACAAATTCTTCAGTGATTTCCTCAAAATGAAACTCAGTATCATTTGTCTCAAGTCTAACATTCCTACATGAGGCCGGATTATCGGGTTTCGGACCAGATCCAGAAGAGAGGAAGAAGCTATTAAATTCCTGGGCTATTTTATTTGCATCTAATTCCATTGTACCATTGATACATAATCCAATTGCTTGTTTTTTCGATTTCTTATTAGGAGTCACATCTTTAAGTACATTCCATAGTTGCTTAGGGTTTCTACGATTTTCGACAATACTAGTATGATAGTATTACTTTTTCAATGTCCTTCTCAAGTTATTTACATAATTTCGCACTTGTCTATACTCGGCCCAATGTGAAGGATTTCTACTTGCGTCAGCTAGTTTTTTAAGCTTGTCCCTTTTATGGGAAAGATTACAATATTCATCGTTCACCCATAGTGTTTTTTGACCTCTCACAACATGTGATACAATGGGAGCATTCTTATTACATATATTCAAGAAAACCACTTTCCATGATTCCCAAACAACATTTGGATCTCTTTGTGACATACAAAAAGTCCAGTCAGCATTCTGTATAGGTCGCTTACAAATTGATCAATATCGAATCGTTTAAATGATCGATATTTTATTGTGCGAGGTGGTAACTTAGGTTTGAAGAGTTTACGTGTTGCATATACCAGATTATGATCACTTATCCCCAGTGAAATGACATTACTTTCTATTACATTTTGTGGGGCATTAGTCATTATAAGATCAATAAGGGTACCACTAGTTTGAGTGATTCTAGTAGGACACTTTATAATCTGTTTCATACTGTTCTGATCACAGAGCTTCTTTATCACCTTTGATTCTCTGTTACACATCATGTTATAGTTAAAGTCACCCAAGACAATTACTTCAAGATTAGAGTCTGAGGCTTTAGCTAGTGTCTGTTCTATGCCACTGAGATATTCTACATTTGACCTTGGTGGCCTCTAGAATGTACCAATAAGTAAGGATTTTGAGTTTTTGAAATTGACCTCAACCCACAATGCCGCTATTTCACCGCTTTCCAGATCATATCTACGACAGTCAGTAATTACATCAGAGATATATACTGCTACACCACCACCTTGGCGGTTTCTATCTAACCTTTCCAAGTTAAATCCCTGTAAGCATATTTCAGAATCATTTACAGTGTAATCAAGATGAGTTTCAGATAAAGTTAGAACGTCAAATGGCATGTTTACAAAGGTTTCTTTCAAGTTTTCAAATTTTTGCAGGAAGGCTACAGACATTTAAGTGACCTATCTTTAATCCTTTTTTAGAGTTTGAAAGTTCTTTCATTACTTCATCTTCTTCATTGCTGTTGGATCTTGTTACCCTATGGTTTGAAGAAGATCGACCAAAAAATAAGCAAGTTATGAATATTTAAACTTTTGATTATGTGACGTCACGTGCGAGCTGCTCTCCTAGACTGTGTTGTGTATGGAAATTCCATAAAGTGTCATATTTTTAAACAGAAGAATAGGCCCCCTACTAATTATTTCACCTGTGCGGTCGATATAATCATCAAACCTATGTTCATATACATGGCTATATGAAATTGACCCAACCCTTTAAAACAGAAAAATTTATGGAATTTCCACACGTAGAGCTGTTCGCATGTGATGTCACAGAATCAAAACTTTAAATATTCATAACTTCGCTATTTTTTGGTCGATTTCTTCAAACTTTCACTCATATTTTAGGGGCCGCGGAGCGGACTCAGTCGGGGGGGGGGGGCCTGAAAACAGGCTAAAAAATCACAAATTTACGGTAATTTTTTAGTTTTTGTACACGTTTTGCTGACAAAATGTGGGGAGGGGCTGAAGCCACCCCACCCCCCCCCTCGGCTTCGCAGCCCCTGTATATAATGTATATATGGACCCTCTCTTGTCCCTAGAGCGCCCTATCAGATGAACTAAAACAATCGGTAAATAATAATATCTCTCTTTTCGGTATGACATTATATATGCTATTACTGTACACAACACAGGCTCGTATCTCGATCTTTCCCTCTCATTGTTCTCTTGCCACTTTTCTTTCTTTCTCTCTCTCTCTCTCCTCTCTACCTCTCTCACCCTCCCCGCCTCTCCTCTTTCTCTCTCCCTCTCTCTCTCTCTCTCTCTCCTCTCTCATATAGTTTTACAGTGAATTGTATCACTATTATATATTATATACCTCATCATTTAATCTTGACAGATTATATAAAAAAAAACAAATATCTGTTAAATTTTGTCATATAACAGATTTTGCCTGTCAACCACTCATGTCTTGTCAAATTTTGTTTCGTCTTATTTTGTAGCCTGACGAAGGCCATGTCGGCCGAAAGCTTGTGAAATAAAGATTTGAGAGCTACGTTTCGAGTCATCTGTCTCATTCATTTCGCCTATACATATTTATATATATATATATTTTTCATTTTTCTGCAATTTTTAAAACCAACAAATTCCAGGGTGAACTTTCCCTTTAATAATTTACAATGTACCATCTGCTGCCCTCTTCAGTTCTGACTATGAAATGTTGTTGACTACTATTTGGTCGGGCTAGTATGGTCCAAATAACAGCAATTTCAGCAAAACTTCATGAAGATTGATGGCAATTCAACGATTGAACATGTTGAAATGAATTATGGTTGCCATAATGAATGCAAAGCAAGGTATGACATTCTGCCGTTAATTGATTATTTTACATTATAATCCGAGTGGTGGTGTCGGTGTTGTTAATGTGGTCCCACATCTTAATTTCGGTGTGATGTATTACTACTTGAACTTGAAGAAGTCGCACGGAAAAAAGTCTACCATTCCGCTTTTACAGAAATAGAGAACAATGGATTTTGATTGTTGGGCGCTCTGATTGGCTAATCGTGTAATTTGCGCACGCACTCATGTTTATTCAACACACATTATGTGCATTGAATGAAGACAGAAACAATAACTGGGGGCGTAGCTTATCACAAACACTTGGGCCTTCGCGTCACGTGCTCGGAGCTCTCGGAGAAATGTTTACAAATTTCCCGAAAGCCCGAACTCGGTGCGTGGGCGTTCGACGCTCGTGGTAACACTGGGTAACCGTCAACAAGTGATTTAGGAAAGAATTTCCAGGGAGCTAGCTCGGATCGGGCGGTGATGAATGCATGCAGGAAGTCACTTACACTTATGCATCGGTCAACTATAGTGACCTTGCACCGCGGAGGGGCCCTATACGGTGGAAGCTCACTCCAGTTGACCGCACGATTTTATGCCTGTTTTTAAAAATAAAATACACATTTATGGGTACAAAATGATAGTTTAGCCTATAAATGTACATTATATGCTATTTTTTAAGCTCTAAAATCATGAAACCTATTATAAAGATAACTGGGGAAAACCTCACCGCTTTGCGTGGATCTGCTCTCCGTGGGATCTTGCAGGAAAGAGAATTTTCTCTTTAGAGCATTAGTCTCGTATATAAGGCCGTCTTAATTTTATCACTCATGCGATTTAAAACAAGCAATGAAATTTATTTTGGCTGACTTCCTTTTGTACCATGCCACTAAAGTGAAAAAAAAAATACTGATGAAGTATAATTGATTTTTAGCACAAAAACTTTTAAAATGTAGATTTCTTCTCTCTCTTCCGTTCTTCAGCCGACGATAAAAGTATGAATAAATAAATAATTATCGTTGACTCACTCTCGCATCGTACTAACCTTATCTTCTCTACCATACACCCTCTATAAGCTCATACTTTCTTTTCTTCCCCCTCTCTCTCTCCATCCCCCCCCTTCCCGTTACCTTCATTCTGACCTAACGATCGACATTTACTCTGCACACGGTTGGGGGAAAAACTTGCAGATGGATGTCGGTCACGTATCCAGGGTGCCCGGCCAGCCCAGCCTCCCCCCCTGCCCCTGCCCCCTGCAAAAAAAAAAAGAAAAAGAAAAAAAAAAAAAAAAAAGGCGATTGGCCCGATTTAAGATATATGATGGACAATAATAAAAAATAAAAAAAAATAGAAAAAATTAACACTAGGACACCCCCCACCCCCTGAAAAAAAAATTGAAAGAGAACCATTGGACCGGCCAGATTTACCTCTAGCCAATACCTGATGGACAAAAGCAAAATAAAATTTAACACCATACCCCCCCCCCCCAAAAAAAAAAAAAAAAAAAAAAAAAATATAAAGCCAAAGGTGGAAATTAAAGACCAGCTCGATTTATAATTAAATGATGGCCAAAAAAAAAATTAACACCTACCCCCCCCCCCACAAAAAAAAAAAATAAATATAAAAATTGGGGGGGGGGAGACCCGGCCGATTTACGCAATGAATGTTACCCCATATTACTGATACCTGATGACCTTTATGATGGCCCCCCAAAAAATTACACCTACACCCCACCCCCCCCCCCCTCCCGGACATTTATGAAGGTAAAAAAGAAATAACACTTACCTCCCCATCCCCCCCCTCCCCGTAAAAAAAATTGATGCATGACAGGGGGAAAAATCGGGTGTACCAAAATCTAGAATTCCAATTTTGCCCCCCCCCCCCCACTCATTGAATTACTGGATCTTGAAAATCTATCTAAGTAAAAATATTGTTACATGGACTTAGTGATAAAATCTATTCAATAAAAAATCATCGTGGGTCTGGAAGAAAGCTAGTCCTGTAATGAGGTCAATTAAGTTCCGCGGGTCAATCTTGTTTACTTATCTCTAAACAAACATTGTCCATTACAAGATAGTCAATAACAAAAAATTCTCGTAATATTCTAATGCTTTATTGAATGGTTCTGTCCTTATATTCAAGCTCTTTAGGCTGCAAGCCCTCAACGTCGTTCAACGTATATTTAGCTTGGTCGCGATCTCACTCATCCATGCTCATAGCAATGTGGTTGAAAAAATATAAAAGACTTCAACATTTTATAATTTGAAATGTTCCGGCCTCTACTCCACTCATTAGAGAATCATGTTAAGATCAGGTAGTGTAAAATCAATTATAATTTATAATGAATCATTTAGTAATATGATAATTAAATTAGAATCGGGGCCGCGATGCAAAAATGCTTCGATCCGTTCGAAGTTAGGTTTGCAGCCATATGTGGCAGGAAGTTATTGTTCAGACATTGTTTTGGAGAATCTTTATGGTGCACGTGTTGGCGTGCGTAGTGAATGTTTATTCTTAGGTTTACTGAATCTATAATCGAAGGGGGAAACTTTTGTACTGATCACTCCCAAACTCTTGGCTCATGCATGCTAGCTGCGCATGCGCTAGGTCATAGATCATACATACAGTGGCAAAACTTAACGCATGCGCATAAATCGTCACAGAGCGCCATACAGTGAGATGCGCCATGCGCATTGATGTAGCGCCGCACCATCCACCACACACCTGATAGTCCGCGGAAGTAACCGAATACCCCGAAAGCGATTCGGCTCTTCGTGCTCCAGCTGTCAATCATTACCAAAACGGAGACCATTTTGCAAGAAAAACTGCAAGACGCGACTTCAAAAACGTTGGGCGTAGACCCACTCTTCACATATTTTTAGAATAAAGAAGAGAAAAATAAAAAAGGAACTTCAACGAATCTACTGTCGACGTACGCCCAATATTTCAAAACGCAATAAGAAATGAGGACTTACCAAAAAAATAAATGACAAATCTAAATTTATCGTGAACTATTGTTCATTGGAAGCAATGGTAGTGTATTTCATATGCTAATACGTGATCATTCGAGCGTCATGCATAAATTACTAAATTATGGAGGAACTTTTCTCCGTGAGTCGGTGCTAGTGGCGCAGTTAAGCATCCTGCCGCGCACATCGAAATGTCTCCAAGTTCGTTCGCACAGAGCTAGAGGAAAATGCATTTTGATTATTGGGCGCTAGATTAGCTATCGCGTGAAGCTCCGCCTCCTGGTTGCGATGACTGGAGTGCGTTGACCTTAACTGAACAATGCGATTCAGCTGTTCCTCACTTACACTTATGCGTGGTCAATTCATAATTGACCTTGCACTGGGAAGTACCATACTGCAGCAGTTTTCATCCAATGGAAAGTCAATGCAGAAAAGTGTCTTTAGCAGCTCCAGCCAAGTCAAGTGGCATATCCAAAAAAGGGTCTAAAAATTCAACTAAACAAAATTATAAATATCTAATGGAAGAATTAAATTGTAATGAGACTAAAAATTATCTTAATTTATTTTGAGGTAGGTTTAAAGGTGGTTTCGCTAATTATTATTGAGATGTTTCCTCAGTAACAAAGAGGGCGACAGATAGCCATTTTTCAGTACTGACTGATGTTGGTTTGCAGCTGTATGTGGCTGTTCCCTAACTAGTAACGGCCTAAGACCGCTTTTATCGTGTGCGCTGTCAATCTGGATTTGGGTCTGGATGTCTACAGTGCAGGACCGTTTCGGTATAGTGCACCGGAAAGAGAGAGGGCTGGGCGAAGACTAGCAGTAGAGAAGATACTGGCCTTCAACAGCAGCCTTGAAGTTTGCTACTGTATTATTAACTATGGAGTCTGGAAGATGGTTCCAGTTTCGACGAAGAATGAGTTCTTGTATTGTGGGGTGTTGAAATTTTCAGCTGCAAAGCATTTACTATTATTATGAACTTGCCTTTCTACTGGAGGCCACAAACCCAGTGAATTTTTTGGCTTTAATTTGCCTTTTTGGTCTCGCAGGTCTTGTAAATTTATCAATAGGGAGGGCTGGTACCAACCCCCCGACCACTTTGAAGAAGGTAGTGAGTCTTGAGCACCTCCGTCTTGATGCCAGTGTTGGTAGTTCGAGGCATGTCAGCATCCGGGTCATGCTCCCAGGACCTGTAGTCTTTTGTTATGAAGCGAGCTCCTCGGTGTTGGATCCTTTCAAGTGAATCAGGTACGGATCCCATACTATGGCACCGTATTCCATGATGGATCTGACGAGCGCCGTGTAGGCCGTCTTCTTACAGTTCTCTGGGCAGAAACTCAGGTTGCGATTTCAGGAAGAAATTTTTACTCCATAAACTATGCACGACGCTCGAATGATCACGTTAGCATATGAAATACACTACCATTGTGCCTTCCAATGAACAATAGTCACGATAAAATTTAGATTCGTCATTTATTTTTTGGGTAAGTCCTCATTTCTTTATACGTTTTCAACTGTCGGGCGAAGTCTGACAGTGGATTCGTTGAAGTTCCTCTTTATATTTCTCTTCTTTATTCTAAAAAGTATTGAAAGAGTGACTTTGCGGCGCACGTTTTATGAAGTCGAGTCTTGCAGTTTTTCTTGTGAAATGGGTCCACTTTGGTTATGATTGACAGTGCGCACGACAAAAGCGGTCTTTATCGGGAAAAGCTGAATCGCGTTGTTCAGTTACGGTCAACGCACTTCAGTCATCGCAACCAGGAGGCGGAGCTCCACGCGATAGCTAATCAGAGCGCCCAACAATCAAAATGCATTGTCCTCTGGCTCTCGTAGGCATTTCAATGTGCAAAGTGGCCCATTTCGCAAGAAAAACTGCAAGACTCAACTTCACAAAAAAAGAAAGAAGAGAAATATAATTAGGAACTTCAACGAATCCACTGTTGGACTCCGCCCGACAGTTGAAAACGTATGAAAAAATGAGGACTTAACAAAAAAATAAATGACGAGTCTAAATTTCTAAATCGTGACTGTTGTTCACTGGAAGGCACAATGGTAGTGTATTTCATATGCTAACGTGATCATTCAAGCGTCGTGCATATTTGTGGAGTAAAAATTGCTAGGGTTGACGGCGACCCCCACGCACTAGGGTTAGGGTAGCGTGGTGGGGTAGGGTGATCAACAACAACGATATCTTCATTCATCTGACGCCGAATTGAAAGGTTGTGTGGTAATAAAAAAATATATATTGTCAATGTTATCTATTTTCGTTTGCTATTCTTTATTTCTTATTGAGACCTTTAAAAAAAATTAAAACAAATTGAAAACAGTTTTTCTTTAATTTTTATTTTAACATCTTCTCTGGCATCATCTTGAATTTGTCTTCTTTTTCCTGCCTGGTCTTTTTTCTTGAACTTTCCTCCCATCCTCCTCCATCTTCTACAGATTCAATGTATTTTATATTGATATTAAAAGAAAATGTTGATGATTTTAAAGATACAATTCATCTTTATAAATATTTGACCGTAATTGCATTTTGCATGGTCTTTCAGATGCGGTTCAAATAAAGTGTCTACCCCTCAAGATGTGACAGCAGAAAACACGCATGTAGCTTGATAATGAAAAGAAAATCATACTGACCAGTAAATTTAGAGAGAACAGACCATGCATGAGATGATACATTCAACAGCGTGACGAAAAAGACCAAAGCCATCATGGGTACAGGAAGCTCTTTTCCCAACGACGGTGATGACGATGACCAGCCTGGTGTCATCAAACGCATTCCGATCGAGATGAAACCAAGACGGACCCTCGGCAGCGCTCTGCGTTCCGTTGGATCGTTTGGACGCAGGCCAAAGGGCATGAGTCTACGATCATCATTGTCTGTAGAGTTAGAGAGCACGGAGGTGGAGAAGCTGAGGAGAGATTTTGAGATGTTTAAGATTGCTAAGCAGAATGAGATGAGTGACCTGCTAAAGAAGGAGAAGAAACTGGAATCAGAGAACAGACGTCTTAGAGCTGAGCTACAGGTGCGTTACCCTTCCCTGGGGACTTTTTTCAACAAATATTTTATATGAATTTTTCAGAGAGCTATCAAGAAGTTAGTATTTAGTGAGATTAAGAAAGCTTGTTCATGGAAAGAGTTTAAAATATGTTTATCATTTTGGCATTGACAATGTTCATACTTGACACTCTGTTATAGGCAATTTAGGCTTCTAAATTTTCTAAATAGTGTAGCCCATGATATACAGAATGACTTACTTCAGTTAAAAGAATATTAGGAAACACCTTGTACATTTGAAGAAAGAATCATGAAAAACATACCAAGTCCATTCTTAAAGAGGGCTTCTCATCACATTTGTTTAAATGGGAACCAATCTGGGTGTACTGTTCACATCTAGTATTTAAGCCATTTATCGATCAATCTCTTTTCACTTGCTTTTACAATATTAGTGACAACCCTGTCTCCGTCATCAGAAAATGATTACGTTTTATTTTACATGTTTGTCTCTTGTAGGCTTTGCAGAAGACCTGTAACAAACTGAGGCTTGAGAGGGACATGGCATTGGATGCTGAATATCAAGCTTTAGAGAGAGCAGCAACATTTGAACATGATAGAAACAAAGTCCAGAGACAATTCAAGGTTGGAAAACTTGACGAAAATGATAAATATTGACCAATATTCTTTAGCCTGTAAACAGGCCAACCGTTTCTCAATCTTAATTGAGTCATACTTCTTATTATTATGGATTTGATTATCTATGGTGAATTTTTTGTACAATATTTGGGTTTTTAAAGTTGAATATTTTGAAATTTTTTTTATGTAAAAACTTTGAAGAATATATCAAAACTCTTATCACCAAGTGTCTCTGGTATACCTAAAACAGTAGGTACCTCTGGTTACTGACTTTGATTTCTTTCTTTATTTAAGGCAAGTAAGAAAATCAACAATGAACTTATATATATTCATACTTAAAATTTTCACTCATCTTTGCTTCATTTCTGGTTTACTGTTATATATTTTTTTATTGTCGTTGGATATATTACAATTTACTTATTGATTGTATGTTCTGTTCCGACTGACTACAATGTCAAGGCTAATTGTAAACAACTGCTGTTGAAATCACTGGCTACTGTAAAGCCCTTACTTCCCCTACTTTGCTGTATGCCTATCCAAAATCCCTCAGTTGAGATTTTTTTTTGTTTTTCGCTCACTTTCACACAGTTGTTTAGAGAGAGCAAAGAGAGTGAGATCCGTGATCTGTTACGGGTAAGACAGGACTTGGAGGAAACACTTCATTGGGCCAAACCTGTGGATGGACAACCTCAAGACCCAGGGCTCCAGGAACCTCAAGGTTTGCCATTACTCTCCCTCACTCTTGTTCTTTAGTAAGGCATTTTATCTACAATTGCTTCTCCTCCCCCAGGTGCAGATGGATACTTGGTAGGATATAAATGTCATTGTGGTTTGATCAGCATTGCGTGTTCCTTGAGTGGCGAATGGCTGGAATGCTTGGTACTGAGTGGGGAATGTACAGTGTGTACAATGTACAATGTGAAAGCCTGAATCACATGAATGGAGTACCTACTGAGTAAGTGGGTTAGGGTTAGAATTAGGGTTAGTTATTTGGCAGGTAGATCTGAGGAGTAGTCTGCCCTGTTACACACATCCTCTGATTACTAAAGGGTTATAAGCAGATAATACAACTCTGCATTTTGTTATTTATGCACAAATGTATATCTATGAAGCAAAGCAAAATAATAAATCTCAAAATGTTATTGTCCAAAACAAAGTTGAAATAGACATTCTTTTTGCCCAATTGATCGTGGGCCCGGCAGCCACAGAGCAGCATCAGAGCGACGTTGCTCTATCCCTTTCTTGTTAAAGGCTTGAAGCAACTCCCATCTTTTAATGTCTTTTGGTATGATGTGACTGGGGATCAAACCATGACCTTCCATTTATGAGGCGCACACTCTATCCACTAAGCCAACACATCAGCAGTAAAAAAATGGCTCCTAGTGTAAATTTGCTTTTATTTTGACAGGTGGAAATCCAGGCGATTGGTGGACGGCATTAGAGAGTGAGCCCTCTCTGGGCAGCATGTCACAGCTCCAACCGACGTGGAATAGGGATACCAATGTATATGACATGGATGGGAATTCTAGTAGTGATGGTAAAGGTAAGAGAAATACTTTGCTGGATTGTCTTTTGAATTGTTATCTTCCATTACATAAAACCAAAAAATGAATTCTAGCGAGTTTTGGGCGATTTTTAGCTGGCACGTCACATTGAATTATTGTATAACAGTCATGAAAATGTAATCAGTATTCATCTTAGTGGCATATGACAAGATTAAGACAAATGACTTTTATCTGCTTTTGTGCTAATCATTATTCCTATGACAGTGTATTTCAATGCTATATTGTATCAAAAGCTATTGCCTTTTTAAAATTTTATCATTTTTAGGAGAGATAAGCGGTATTGCAGCCTCTGCACTCAATCAGATGCTTAGCAGTCTCTCCAGTCCCGCCTTGTTCAATGTGATAAGAGTTTACATTTGTGCACCACATGACATGCATGAAGAGGCTTCACTTTTACAGAAGGTATGACATTTTTAATAGATATGCATGATTTTTCTTTGTTACGAGGGGGGGGGAGTCATCTATTAATTATCCCCCATTACAAAAGATGTCCTAAGTTGAGCCGTAGCATAAATCTGTGGTTTAACTATTGGTAGCAAATTGTGACAAAATTTTGAATAGTAGATGTTCTAATTATCAGACTTTTTGGTACTGAAACTATTAAAAACTGCCTGGAAATGATAGTCATTAAATCACGATTTCAGAATCCAGTAAACATGTAAGGAACATAACAACGTATAAAAATTTATCAAATTTAGCTGACCATAGCTAAATCACAGATTTAAATTATGGCTTAACTTAGTACACCTTTATGAATATGGGCCAGTGTTTGTGGATCTACCACACTGCAATTTACATGTTATGACAAAACTTTTACGCACTTAAGCCATTCGCTCACCATACACTATTTGTTTCAGTCACTCTTCTTTAAATGTCACCATATTTGGTTTTTAGATACCATTTTCTTCCATTATATGCAACAACTAAAACTGTCATATATCATTATACACATGTACATGGATTAAAGCTTCTTACAAAATTGACACTCTACAGGACTATGGCAGTCAGCTTCGCTCGCTGGGTGACAGTGAGGGTCGCCATGTGCTTCTTGTTCATTTGACCTTTGACCCAGAGAGTGCAGTGACCTCTCTTCTTGATGAGGATCTGTTGAGGCTTCATTCAGTGAGACAGAGGGAGGTGGAGTTCTGCACCATCTTTGTTAGTTTCTTAGGCCAGCTGATTGATAGGTATGAAGGTTTATTATGATTCGCCATATCAAAATGAGACACAAGTCGTCAAGCAAAGAGTAAAAAAAAGTCAAGGAAATTGGCAAAATAATTAAAAATCTCAAATTTGGGGGGGGGGAATAGTTTTGATTTTCTGAATCTCCAATGTTTCTTGTGCGCTCTGTTATGTGTAAAAACACTAATGGGGAATTATTTAAAATTTGATTATTTTGCTGATTTCCTCAACTCTTTGCGCCGACTTGTGTCTCATTTTGATATCATGCACCATATTTACTCCGTAATTTCCTCTAAAGACCTTAAATCCATATTTAAAGACACTGAGTCATTTAAAATTACAAAGTCTGCTAAAAATATTTTTAGTGTTTCCAAGAAAATAAGGACTACCGGTAATTTTTTTTTTTCTCCCCATCTCCAATTCAGAGATTTCAATCATTGTTTTGATTTAAACTGTACATACCAATTCATCCATTACCTTTATTCGACTGTAAAGTACAAGAATTAGATTTAAAATTGTGAGTGATTTTTTCTTTTTCTACTACTGTATAAGTGGTTATTTTCGCGGTGACTTTATTTTCGCAAATTTTGCGAGTCGCTCATCGTGAAAATTTCCACTTCAATACAAGGCTATTTATAGTAATGAAGTCATCACCAAAATCGTGAAATTTTGTTCTCGCGAATTTTCCCAACTAGTCCAAAATCGCGAATATATATGTACGCGAAAATATTGGCTTATACAGTATTGACTTTTATACAAAACACTCTGGTTTAAGATATGATGCCAAAGTGTTGATATACGGAGATACAGGTCTAGTTACCACTATGGTTTAGAATGTAGTAACAGTAAAGACATTGAACATGTAGTGAGCAGCAATGCCAGATATTGCAACTATACAAGAAGCCAGTAAGAACATGAAATTTAAAATTAGATTTTGAATATGTTACAAAGTGTTGTGAAGATGAAACTATCTGAAAATAATTTATTAATTTGTTTTTGGTAACAGGTTCACTCAGGAAGAAGTTGAGATGGGGCATCTACATGACCCAGGCACCAAACCAGCCATATTCTGCTTCAGTAATGAGAGGTAGGGTACATTTATAATCTACTAGAAAAAGAAACAATGACAACAAAAAAACAAACATTGTTATTCACCAATAATTAAACCTACATGTACAGAGAAAATATATGTACAATAACATGTTGATGGGTTTAGAGATAATGTAGCACTAAAAGCAATGATTTATCGTGAAAGGACCTGGAAGGTCCAAAAATATTCATTCTTGAGGATCTTTGTTTCTCCTCCCTCCATAGGTCTGCTCACTTTGAGGAGTGTAGTTCTGAAGGGCTGAAGACTCAGATCAAGAGAAGTGGAAGTGCTAAGATCCTGGAAGATCTAGAAAGCACCAAAGAGAGAGTAGATGCTGTCTTTCATGAACTAGAGAAGATTATCAAACTGGTAAATAAAAAGTTTGGCTTTTAAGAAAGCCCTTTTAGACTTGACATCATAAACCGCTTGACCAGAAAATATCACCTTTTAATATAAAGTGTTATGGATAACACATGAAACTTTCAATCCAACAGATCATGGTGTTTTAAATATCGTCGGGTGTGAGAATTCAGCTATTTAGCTGACTTCAATTTTTTTTAGTTGTGACTTTCAGCTCATTTTCAACTGATTTTAATTTCCTCTGAACAAAAGTATAGGAGCTCTTTCAATTTCTGCTTTTTTCCAGCTCTTTTCAGCTTTTCAGGCTCTTTTTATTTGTGGTTGCTCACACCCCTACATTTACATGTATATCAAATATCTGCAATTTGTTTATTCAGTATTTTATGGGGTATATTGTAAAGTTATGTTTTCTAAGAACTTGCCAATTACAGGGGGAAGAAAACGATTGGCAAGCATAGTAATCTAAATATGTATGTAACCTGAGATCTCTCTCCGTTTTTGTGTAGGAGCTTGGTATTGAATCCAACATCTCATCTGGGATGGGAACAGAATTCCAGAGTGAACTTGATGAGAGTACAGAGGAGAGATGTGGTGGGCTTCAATGGGATCTCCATGGTGATGGAGAACAACAAGAAATATTGGCTAACATTGCTAAAGAAGCCACTTGTGAGCTCTCCTTTGAAAAGGTATGAAAGTCAATGTTTGTAGTGTCTTTGTAAATAACCCACGTACATTAAATTTTTTATTGAGAAGAGAAATCATATTACAATACCCGGTAACCTATTTGTGTTTGTGATTCTTAAATTTTCCTACCATAAGCATATCAACTTCAAGGAAAGCAAATTGAAAAAGTTTTCCCGTGTGAAATTGCCCCTTCAAGTAATACATAACATCATTACACATTCAAGGGCATGAATCATTGGTGGGGGAAGGATTTCTCAGCTACAGCACCAATTAAATGGAACAAAGTAGTGTTGGATTTGTCAATCACAACACCCAGCTTGAAATTAAGATGAAACGTCAGATTGTTAACATTGCTTGACACAATACTAGTACTTTCATGTAGCACTCTTTTAGACTTTCTTGTTTGACCTCATCTCTTCTTGAGCCTGTTACGATAGTTCTCAATCAGTGATGCCATACAAATGCATGTTATAATCAGAATCCCTGTCACAGCACTATGAGTGATGCTTACTGGGAGTGGCAAGTCACTGCTACTTGATAAGAAAAACAAAGGTCACCGGGTCAAAATAGTCTAGAAATATAGATTTGCTCCAACAGTCTCTATTTCATGAAATATCTTTTTATTTTTTCAGCACTATGAGAGTATTAGTGAGCATGTAGGAGCTGCAGGTCCCTTGCCCCCTCTTTTGGTGAGTGGTGATCCAGGGAGCGGAAAGTCACTGTTACTTGCTAAATGGGTTCAGCTGAAACAAAATCATGTTCCTCCAGGCTTAGTACTCTATCATTTCACTGGATCTCCAAACTCCTCCAGCACCAATGCAGTTACCATGATTAGGAGGATGACAGCTCAGGTAAATCAAAGGCAATTGAAGTCGAAGTAGTAGTAGTAGTTTTAAAAGCTGAAACAGAGACAGGGTTTTTAAGGCTTGATGCCCTAGCATCACTTGACCTTGAAACTCCTACGGTGCCGAATCGGCTCAGGTAAAGGCAGTGATAGCGTGAACATTTAACACTAACGTGTGTTCTGGCACACATAAAGTGACTGACATAGGATTGTTTACAGAGTTATGGCTGAGTAGGGTCCCTATGGAATTTAAGTATAGAACAAAGAGAGAGATAGGGGGATTAATAGGTGTTTATAAAGAACTGGAAGTTTGTGTAATTTTAGTGAGCCACATTGCAAGTGGTAGATTTGTCCTTGGGAGTTAGTTGATCAATTCTTCAAGTAAGATTCACATACAAATGTACTATGTACATTCAGTGAACTCAATATCAAAAATGTTTCTTTATAATTGTCTGTTTTTATGCATTTTTTAAAATAACCTGCTCTCATTCAACTTGACTGCGGTCCTTTTAAATGCTTTATATTTATAGCCTTCTATGTAAGCTCTCTAACCATAAATCACACATATCACATTCATCTTTTTTCAGTTGATGCAGCATGTTTCTTCACCTCCTGCTCTATCCTGTGAACCATCAAGATTGGTGGAGGAGTTTCCTAAATGGTTGGAGAAGGTATCATCTAGAGTAGCAGGTGGTATCACCATCATCATTGATTCCTTGGACAATCTACAGGTGAGCGGATTATCCTTATCCAAATCTACTTTCCTGAACACATCATTTCATGGTCAATAATGTGTTTTTGTGACTACTGTGATTGGTGTTGTTTTCATCTCATACAGCAAAAGAATGATCTGTCTTTTAATGAGTTTCAAAGGTTCTACAAGTGTAAAAAACAATAAGAATATATTGTAAGAATAGTTCTTCCAGCTGGAAGATTCCCACCCCACCCCACTTTTTGTTCAAAGTTGCTGCTCTTTCAAATTTGTTATAAATGAAACATTTCTGCAAGCATATCAAGTTATGTGCAGCCTGTATGTATCTCTCTGTTTTATTAAGTCTCTTTGCAGCATGCTGTACCATGTATGTAAATACATATCTGTAACTTTCCTCTAAAAAAAGACACACAAAAAAAACCCAAACAACAATTAATTAAGAGTTAATGGTCAATGATCTGCTAATCTTTCAATCAGAATCGAGAGAGTCATCTAGGCTGGTTATTGGATCCTCTTCCAGTTAATACTAGAGTGATTGCCTCAGCTAACCCAGATGATTGCCTGCCAGCTTGGAAGTAAGTCAAACTCATTCTTCTTTATTACAGCACATTGTAGTGGAAGGTGAGGTCAGGGGAAGATGGATGAATAAGGAAATTTGGCAACTCTATGATTACTTTGCAAGAATATCTCCATGTAACCCCATTACCATCAACCAGAAGAGTTAAAACATTAAAGTTTTTAAAAAACAACATGATATTATAGAAATGAAAAGGAGATTCTTTATTCACCTACATTTAGAATATATTGCGTAATGTACTAAATGATTCATAATAAATAACAATAGAGATCTGATAGTTTTCAATCCGACATTTCCACTCTTAAGATCCTGGCCTACTGTCCACCTGGAGCCCCTGTGTCCATCCCACTCCAATGATCTAATCCATGCTCTCTGCCAATCCAGAGGTCTCCAGATCTCCCCAGAGCATGAAGCCCTCTCACAAGCCCACTGAGATCTAATAGTTTCAAATCCAATATTTTCTCCCCTAGATCCTGGCCCACTGTTCACCTGGAACCCCTATCTCCATCTCACTCCAAGGATCTGATCCATGCTCTTTGCCAATCCAGAGGTCTCCAGGTGTCCCCGGAGCATGAAGCCCTCTCTCTAGCCCACTGCCGCTCCCCTGCAGCCCGGACCCCTCTCTTCATCACCCTTATGGTAGATGAGTTAGCATACAGCGATCGGTCAGTGCCGATCAGTGAGAAACTGGCTGCGGGCTGTCTGGATCATGCGGATTCAGTGGAGCTGTATCGGTATATCCTGGAATCACTAGAGACGGATCATGAAGACTCTACATGTAGAGGTCTTGTAAAGAAGGTATGAAGTAATCCAAGCACTTGGTCTCAGTATCAAACTACATGTAAGTGTACATGTAATGCAAGATATTGAAATAGCTTCATCTCAGTCCCGGCATGCAAAAATCTGATAGCCTTGATTTTCATGCATTTCATGGTTTATTTGAAAACATATCATGATACACATACAACAGCTATAAAAAGCTCAAAAGTATATGTGTACAATAGATAAACATGCACATATGCATATATAAGGATAGTCATACAAAAAACAATTGGCATAATCATTGTATAAAGAAGCCATGGTACATGTAGCTAAAATTCTGGTCTAATCAACATGAATAAAGAAAAAAAATTGATAATACATTTTACAACATGCAAACCAGTAACATGTTACCAAGTAACGGAGGGATTAATATTCTGTTCCAACTATATCTGTTTTCCAATATGAAACTTATATACAAATATCACAAAATATATATTGCCTGTTTTTGTATATTTAGAGCATATTACATGTAGGCTCCTATACTTGATTCTAATTTCTGATATGCTTTAGCTTATAATATTTTGTTATAATGGAGTCACCGTATTGTTCCTTGTAGGTTTGTTTGCTGGTGTATGCCTCTCGGAATGGTATATCAGAGTCTGAGTTATTTGACTTGATCCCTGACCTGACCTGGAACCAATGGGCTCCTCTGTGTCATGACCTTATCAATAGACATGTCATGACCTTCAAGGCAGGGGTCGTGACCTTTGCGCATCAACAGGTCAGAATAAGCAATGTTTCTTTGTTCCATCTCATGCCATTATCAAATGTATTTGAAAATTCTCCTGTAAAACTATTTAGTAGTGCTAAAGTGTTATACCAAATTATTACACCTAGACAAGTCAGAATATAGTCTACCTGAAATAAAGAATCTTTATTTGATATTTGCGTGTAATTCTACTTGAAAAATATGTGGAGTAATTCATCAACCATGATAATTTAGTTGAGCTTGACAGTTGCTATACATGTCTGTAATTCAAGGTACTGTACTTATTACAGTTTTGTAACCGAAATACCAAAAATGTGAATTTTGTTCCTTTCCTACCATTTCTTTTACAAATTTGCCACTATTAATCACTTGCTGCTCATCGTTACATTTAAATGCTGTCCAGCTTCACTGTTGTTTCACATTAAAATGATAATTTTCCTAATGTGGTAGATATTTCAATACTTCATCTAATCTTTCTGGTAATGCTGTTCTTTCATTTGACAGGCCAATGATGCTGTAAGATTGAGCCATTGTAATGATCCACATAGTGAGAGAGAACTACAGGCTGTGGTCAACAAACTCATCCATTACTTCAAAAAGCTTCTCAAGTTAGTATCCGACTTCTCTGCTAATGTAAAGTGCATCCCAGAAAAAAGAAAACCTAACTTTGAGAGCCTCATATTAAAATTGTATATCTTCCGTGACATTAATATTTACTTCGTGTTGAAAAATAACTCATATTCTGTTCAATAATACTTTTAATACGAGGCTCCCAAAGTTGGGTTTAATTTTATTTGGGATGCACTGTAGAAGTGTATTTACAAATGTTCTTCCAGCGTAATGTAGTAGTCCATCATAACTTGAATCAGCATGCTGTAAAAAAGAAATTGATAAAATTCTGAAATGAAGGTGATTTGCATAGAATGAAAACATAAGCACATGTTTGAAACTGGAATCTGAATATTTACCTCGGTATGATGGAATTATAATGCTCATTATTAAATGAGTAGACTGTATTGGTATGCAACAATGAACATGGAGTCTATAACTCATTATTGCGAATTGTTAATACTCGTAAATGAGATTGTGTAAACAAGAGATTGTTTAAACGTAAACTTCATTTAGAACTGGCCTTCACGACCTCTAGAGGAGGAGCTGCTATTAAAGAATTTGAAATATTGGTACTCTTTGTGTCTTTACATTTGAGTATTATATGTCTTATTATTTTATTATCATCATTTATCCAGGCCTGGCTCCACAACATCCAGACTAACAGAGGAACTTCCCTACCTGATCCAGGTCTCAGGGAGCAGCTCCAAGCTCCAGGAGACGATCAGTAATCTGTGTGTCTTCAGGATCATGTACACTAGAGGGCGCTGTTCTGATTTGCTATCATACTGGCAAACGCTTGGTGTCGACAGACAAGCCATGGCTAATATCTACTTCACTACTATCAAGAAAGTAGAAGAAAGTAAGATACAAACTCTTTTTTTACAGTTTTGAACTTCCCACCACTTTCGCCAGTGCTCACTTTAAGATATTAATTTACATTTGGCACCCTCAACCCAGAGTGGTGTTTCACAAAGTAATTTGTAAAGTTACAAATGACTTTAACAACAACTGGGAAAAAGTTCTTGTGTGCCATACTAATCACATTCTCAATCATTTCGCACAAGAACTCATTACCGGTTGTTCATAAAGTTGATCGTAACTTACAGATGACTTGGTGAAACATCATCCTGGGCTCTGTAACACAAGGTTTGCAATTCATTGCATCAATTGCAAAGTTTCGATAGCCAATCACAATCATTGTTGCTTGCGCTTTTTGTTCAGAAGACTGATCAGTGAGCAATTACGATCATTCTTTCAACTTTGCAATTGATCGCAAACCTTTGTGTTACGGGTTCCAGGTGTATACAAGCAAATAAATTTGGGTACCTGGTAGGATTCATGAATTTGAATGCACCATTTGCATGAACTAAAGATAACATAATGTCAAGCTCTTTGGAAAGGCATATGGACATTATATCACAATGTAGTTATTGGTATTCAAAAAGTAAGTGCTCTTAATTTTTATCATCATTAATACAGATACACTTAAGACCATTTTCAACTTTATAAGCTCTGGCATTCATATATGTGGAACAAAAAGGATAAATGTAACTGAAGCCACAAAAATGCAAATGGAGATGTCAGCACAACTACCAAACATGTAAATATTTTAATTAAATTGCATGAATATCTATGTCTTAGACCTTGTTTATATTCTAGTTTTAGGGAAGGCATTCATAATATGAATGTTATTTTGTATTTCTTCAGATCAAACAGGGCAGCTTCCCTTACCTAGAATAGCTGACATGTATGAGATGCTGGCACGCTTTGTAAAAGACCTTGGACTTCTTAATCAGGTAAAATATTTAAAAACATTCCTTAAATTTATCATTTGTCTTTTTTTATTGTCAGATTCGACCATTTGCTACTATGTTAATCCAGAAGTCCTCACTTGCGTGAAAACCCCATGAAAGTTTCATGCCACAAAATTTAGTTATCAATATATTATTTCTTTGCAATTTGTGAAAGTTTCATGGAATACAGTTTGATCTTGAGGCTCTTTTGAAATACAAATGAATTTGTTTTTGTTAAAAAGGTAAAGTCACCGACTCTTTGGATATCCTATCCGGGTGTGGCCCAGTGCCTTTGCCTGTGATTAAAAGCTAACGTGGCAAGTTTGATTCAGTGACCCCTTCCTCCATGAAGGCAGCGTCAGAGACAATGATACAATAATACACCACTTTTATATAGCGCATATCACTATAGATCCCTATGTGCTTCAAGGAAATGAATAATAGAATGAAAGATAACATAGATAGATGTAGATATTGAGATATTGAGTGCGGTCCAGTGCGTTCATGTGTGACATGCAATCCATGGTCAGAGGGGAGGAAGTTTGATTAAGTGATGCCTGAAATTACTTCATTCCTTCCTTCCTTCCCATACAGGCTATTTGGTCAGTGCAGAGAGCCCTTGAGATACGTGAGTCCATTGACCCAGACCATCTGAGTGTAGCACAGTGCTTTCACCTGCTGGGTGCTATCCATGGTCAGGGGGGCAAGTTTGGTTCGGCAGAGGCATACTACCAACAAGCTCTAATGATCAGTGAGAATGCTCTTGGAGGTGGCCATATTGATGTGGCGAACGTTCTTGATTCTTTGGTGGTCATCTATCGCAAGCAGAACAAGTAAGTCATCCCAATTTTGTCTTTTGTTTTGGCTTTCGTTAAATTCATCCATTATCTCTTAGATTTGGGGTATAAAAAGAAAGAAATGGCACTACACTCTATTGCCCATGACTTATATGATGTTTATTTTTTTTGTGTGTGTTTGGAAGAATTTTGGCATGTATGTAACCTATCCAGTACCATTGTGCTTTATGGAGAAACACTCCTTGTCAGCTCGTTGTAGTATATGGACTCGGGTTTAAATCTCAGTCACATCACTCTTTAGGATGGAGATGATAAAGGTCGCTCTTTGACATAAATATTCATATCAGATTGATACATATCTTTCAACCCCAACAACCAACCAATTACATGTATACTATAAGGAGACTGTGCGATCTTGTGGTATCTCTTTGAAAATGTTTGTATGTGTGTAATTGTTACTTTCATATTGTATTTGAGTGTTTGTCGTGTTATGTCGACAAAATTAATTTCAGACAGGACAAATAAAATCAATCTGAATGAATCTGAATGACATGTACCTGCACGAATCTGAATTACCTGCCAAGTGCTGACAACATTTAGATGACCAGCTGTACATAAAATTGAATATCGGAATATATTGTATTTCCCATCAGACATACCCAGGCAGATCCCCTCCAGAAGAGGTCTCACCTTATCCGCAAGCAGGCCCAAACTCAGCTATCTACCCACCAAGTGAGGGCACTGTCTGCCTTACGACGTCGCACACTACAGATGGAGCAACTAACACAAGGAGCTGAGTCCGCAGACTTGGCACGAACACTCAATGAGCTAGGAATGCTGTATTATCTACAGAAGGACTATCGGTAAGATTCATGTTGTTGTAGGTCATACTTTTTTGCTTCTATTGATATCATTTAAGTTCCATTTAGCAGAGTAAAAAGCAGGTGTTCACTATCAAAAAGGGATATATCTCTTGAACTTTTAAGAACATTTCCCTATACATACTCTGGCTACAAAATGAATATTTTTCATAATGCATGCAGTAATCATATTTCACTTGTACATGTTCCTGTTGTTAATCAGACTAAATCAAGGCCATTTCTTCCCTTCCCTTGTTTTTGGGGTGATATTTCTCATAACACTTGAATTATCTTGAAGTATTCTTGGAGCAGTTTTCTTTTGAGCCTCACTCATGTCTTGATACCAAGCTAATAAAGTTTGCATACTCTTTCATAATCATCCAGAAAATGCCTTGTGTATCATTTTTTGTTTATAAGTCTGATGATTGTAAAATATATATCTATTAACCTTTGTAAACCTTATTTTTTTTTACATTTTTCAAGAGGGAGCAAGTTGAAGGTGTTCTTGATAAAATCTAAAATCTCATTTATTGCCTAGTAATGTCTTGCTGAGTACAATGTTCATGTGCTTTGCGGCTCGGTTCTTCTTATCAAAACTTTTCCAACATTGTTTTCTTCCAACATAGCTCTGCTGAGAGTTATTTCCGGCGAGCTCTGGACATGCGTGAGTCTGTTCTTGGTCCCCATCATGTCGACGTAGCTCAAAGTCTTCACAGTCTTGCAACTCTTCATAACGATAGAGACGAGACGAACCAAGCAGAGGAACTCTATGAGAGGGCGCTGTCCATCAGAAGCTCCAATATGCCGCAGGATCACCCATTGGTACTGGCTACTGCTCGTAGTCTGGCTGTCCTCTACAGGAAACAGGTGCATCTCATTCACATTTATTCATTCATTTCTAATGTACATTGTATACCCAATGTGTATTAACCCCAACCTCAGATAAGCCGAAAGGTTCCCAGAGTTTATACTTAGTAACTTATTTTAAGAGAATTGAACTGCTTTCATAGCAGTAAAGTAAAGTTAAACTATCAGTCTGGACACAATAGGAAAGTGGTTTTATTGCCCAGATAATAGTGATGTCAGAATTGGTAGCCAATATAGGAAAAATTGGTCCACATTGTTTGACCACATTGGTCCACTACAGTGCTGACATTTGCTCTTGCAACAGTTACTCCTGGCTCATGTACATTTATAGGGTTGAGGTTGAGCTGTTTTTTGTTTTGTTTTTTTTTAAAGTTTAGAGATAGGATTAAGGATATTGTTTGGTCTAGGGCTGAAGTTAATCCTTTGTGACTCACTGCATCATATCAAAATGAGACACAAGTCTGTGGAAATCAGCAAAATAAGCAACTTTAGAATACTTTCCCATTATCGTTTGTACTCGTTTTTTTTTTTTTCTTTTTTTTTTTCAGTGCACACATGAAAAGTATTTTCCCCAAAATGTGGATTTTTAAAATTATTTTGCTGAATTCCTTGATTCTTTATGACTCTTTGCTCTGCAACTTGTGTCTTATTTTTGATATGACAAATCACATTTGATTAGGGATTGACCAAGGAGCATAAATTGTACAATCATAAATGTATTCCAACATGTTCTTTTTAGATCAGTTCTATGTGATTACACATTGTTAACACACTCTTTTCTTCCATGACTCATAGGGTCAATATGACAGGGCTGAACCTCTCTACTTACAAGAAGTAGAGTCTAAGCAAAGGAAACTAGGAGGAAACCACCCCAGTCTAGCCACAGCTCTGGTCAATCTTGCAGTACTAAGGTGTCAACAGGTAAGACTGAAAAGGGGTCACCAGTCTTTCTATTTTATACCTATTATAAGAATTCAGGGTGCATTATTAATAGTATAGAAGGGTTACATGTGAACTGATTTGTTTTTGAATGATTGCTGTATTCCTTGTTGTTTATAATTGAGTCCCTAAAATCTGTTTGTTTTTACACTTGCAAAGAAATTGAAAGCCTGGATGTATAATTCCACTTAGGCAAGGCACAGGTTTCAATTTCTCCTACAACCATGAAGTCTTTTCTATGACAACTTCCCCTAAGCCTAATCCTGGGCTTAGTTGCTGGGGGAGGGGTTGGGTAGTTGTTCAGGGGGTAGTTGTCCAGATACAACATATCTCAGAAGATATATTCTGCTGTCAGGCCTTGATTTTATACTATCAATACTATTTCTTACACAGTGGAAATCATAGTCAAAATCCTATAACATTCATTTTAAATAGAGTACATTTGTTTGTATTATTTTGGGTAAATGTTCTAGATTTAAAAAGAATGCTTATTAATTTGTGCTGGGTTTCATGATTTCATCATTACACAGGGTAACCACGATGAGGCATCTCCCCTTTACGAAGGAGCACTTAAGATATATGAAGAACACTTTGGTCCCACCCATCCACGTGTCGCCGAAACATTGCGCAACCTCGCAGTCCTTCGTTATGAGCAGGGGGATTTCCAAGAAGCAGCTGTCTTGTATAAACGTGCTAATGAGATAAAGGAACTAGAAGGGTATGGGAGTAAAGCAGTGTCCAGAAGGTCTTCCAGCGCTGGGTCAACAATGCTGAAAATGGCTGCACAAATACAAGCTAATAATAGGTAGCACAACAATGTGCTATTGAGATAAAGGAACTAGAAGGCTAAGGGAGTATTAAAAGCAATGTCCAGAAGGTCTTCCAGCGCTGGGTCGACAATGCTGAAAATAGCTGCACAAATACAAGCTAATAATAGGTAGCACAACAACGTCCCAACGAGATCGAAGAATTAGAAGGCTAGGAGAGTAAAGCAATGTCCAGAAGATCTTCTTGCACTGGGTCAAAAATTCTGAGGAGGGATGTACAGGTAGCACAACAATGTGCCAATGAGATAAAGGAACTGAAAGGCAACGGGAGTAAAGCAATGTCGAAAAGGTCTTCCAGCACTGGGTCAACTATACCTAATAGTTTTTAAACTATACCTAATAAGGATGTACATTATATGTTTTTATTTATTTATTTATATATATATATATATATATATATATATATATATATATATATATATATATATATAAAATGTATTATTTGTAGAGAATTACAAAATGAAATATTTTTCTAACGTGTGCCTATTTTAATTTTGATTTATCATCATTCTAATAAGCTAAGAATTGAATGTTGTATCATGAACTAGAACATTCAAATATGATTCATGTAAAATTATGATGTTGAAAATAAATGAGAGTTCAAAGGGTAAATTGCTTATTTTAACAACCTAATAATTGAAAGTAAAAGATTATGTGACTTAGAGACCAATCGGAAAGACTTACTCTCTCCTCCTGTTATAATGAGGGAATACTCTAAATATCAATAATGAGATATTGATGTAACCAGATTGCGGTCCCAAGCACCTCATTCTAACAGGTGTGGACTGTAATACATGTGTTTTGTTCAAAGCAATCATATTTATGGACAATCTAGCTGTTATCTTGTGTGTGCTTAAAGCTATGGCCTATGCAATCAATGAATTAGATAATAATATCATGAGGTAAAAGTATTGGGTCGGTTTATCAGATGGAAGACACAGGTCTAGTACATTATAGTGGTAGACAAATTGAATGGAGTGCTGCATCCTATACTATTTGCAACATGCCACCGATTAGTTCCTTATAAAAAACTCTAGAGAAGCAGGTTTTTGTTGTGTTGGATATCATTGTTGGTGAAAGCTTGAAATCTCTAGTTTCAGAAAACAAGAAAACCAAAATATGGATTTAGGCAAATTATTTGTGGTTTTGACACAGCAGGTCAATATTTATTCTCACTATGTGTTTTAAGATATCCAACCGGTATTTGAGGCCGTAGATCAACTCTGACTGAAATGTATGGAAATACTCATACATGATTATGAATCAATTCTCTATCAGAAAGGCGAAACATTTTTACTGTAATGTCATATGAACGAACTTTAGTATACATGTAATTCTACAATTTCCTGTAGTTATCATTCACCTTGAATTTGTTTTCATAAATTTGTTTTCATTAGGCCTAATGTGTCCCCAAAAGTGTTACTAGGGTGCTTTCGCTGGACTACGGAGGAGATAATCTAGAACGTTAGCATTATGAAAGGCTTTATTTTCAAAATAGCTCAAACCCCAAAGTCCTGCATCCTGTTAGTACAGGAAAAGGAGTGTGTAAAACTGGTATTTGCTAGAAACGGCTGGCAAGCGTTTAAATTACAAGTTTTAGTGTGCACAAACGAGGGTTTCCCCTAGCTACAAGAGATAGCTCCCCGTTGTCAAAATCTACAACGCTATTTTGGGGAAATGTACGTTCTCCCAAAACGTATAGGTTCTCAGCGGAGAGTCAGTTATAAGCCAATAAGGAAGCGCTTTGATAGGCATGTATACAGGCATTTCCCCCTTTGCTAAAACATAAAAGAAGCATACTTTGAGTTGACTAATCATAATGGCAGGGCGGTAGGTTATTTCTTTTCATATCAGCAATGTTTTAGGTCAGCTGTTATACGCATAGACGCATTTGACACAATAAAACCTTGGTATGAAAAAAAAAGAAAGAACTAGGTATCCCCAGTAAAGTAGCCTTTTGATTGAATTCGTATTGCAACAATAGACGTTACAATATCTCACAAGCCAAAGGGAACATGTGCGGTTACCATTGGAAACTTTTATTCAAAGTTATTGAAGAAGATAGAAAACGAGGATTTGCAGGCATTTTGAAAATAGTGCCCTCTTTTATGCTAACGTTCTAGATAAGCTCCCCGTAGTCCAGCGAAAGCTCACTACTATGTATCATCTGTGTGGGTAACTATGCAAATGGCTGATGTGTATAACAACCTTGAAGTTGTATTATGAACTTGAGAATTTTATTTCAACTTTTTATTTCTTCAATCTTGAATTTGAGATTTAAAGAAACTTTAATTTCATGTAGTTTAGGAAGTCCTTTATCTGTTCGGAATAAGAAAGTGCTGCAGCAAAACTTTGTATCTAAAAGAGTGGAAAGAGGCAATACCTTGTGTCTGCGAGTATGAAAATAACTTATCTTCAAATTTGTTATAATACAGAAAAGATAGCTCACTGCTCTTCTATTTCAATTTGATGCAGTATGGATTTTCTTAGAGCGATTCTGATGATAAAAATGTTACTGTAGATATATATTGTGTAGACGTTTTAGTGCAATAGATGTAAAGTATAGGAGTATTTAAAAACTGAAAGAAAGGGAGACATTTGTATTAAGTTTTTTATAAGGAGCAACATGTAGGGTAAAATTAGAGCAATTGCCATAAAGTTGTAATTATGAGTGCTTGGAATAATTGCATATTATTAAAAATAAATATATAATTGGAATACCAAACTCATGTACAAACAGCAAAGTGTATTTTCAATTTTGTATATAATGCAAACTAACAGTATTATCAGTTTTCTGGATGCAAAATTGTGTGTTAATGTACATTATTTATTTGCATTTCATACGTACATGTACATGTAAGTGGCAGATTGTGACAATGTATATTTTTATACTACATTATTGGAATTTAGTCTTAGATAGAAGGTGCTTTTTATATATATTTATATATTTGATACATTCTTTAAAAAAATATATGCCTTAATGGCAGTCCAATGTAAGTTGTAAGTTGTGTATGGACTTCTTTGTTGTGATCGTTGACTGTAAAATCATTTTTTCACTTCTCTCTATCTCTATGTTTCCATCACTCTGCCTCCATCATATTCTTCTTTCGTCTCTCCCTCTATCTCATCTCTTTTAAAATTTATCACCGATCTGAGTTACATGTAGTCATACATGGGTTAGGTACTTTACCACATGAACATTGCACATGTATCAACCTTGTGCACACATGTATCAACCTTTTACACACACGTCTCTGAGCTTACATATTCAGTGGAAACTTGATATAAAGAGATCCGATAAAAATGAGATTCCTGATATAACAAAGTAATGTTGTTGGTCCCAGCTCTTTGTATTCTTTTCTCCTTTTTTTACCCTGATATAACAAGGTAATTTCGATAGTCTCAATGACCTCATTATAATGACTTTCCACTGTATATGTAAGTGTTTAGCACAAGGTGTGAAGGACCACATTAAAACAACTTCTAGCTCTGTTCATCGTTATTAGTCTCGGTTATTACTTGCAATTATAATTATTCCACAGCTTCTTTTCCACTCCCCTCTCACTTTGTCCCTTTCTTCCTGCTTTCCCTTCCATTTCTGTTCTTCCAATGCCTCTTGATATTTGCACTCCTATGCTAGATCTTACACACATGTATCTTTCCGTCTGAGGTATCGTGATTTGTGTCCTTCTCCCTTAACTCTTTAGGAGTTTTACGTATTTCCTCCTTCCCCTTTCTCTCTTTCTCCTCTGAGTAGTTGTTTTCTTATATTCTCTGTCTTTACACAAAAAATACACAAATTAGAACCAAATGCAAAGTAAAATACATAAAAACAAAACACATTTAATATGTTCTTGGAAAATGTTGCTCTCTCTTTTACATAGTCCACAACAAATATGACCCTAATGACATAAAAGACATTCTATCTTTTTGAATCCTTCATCAAATCTCCATGATACAATTGCTGATTTGGAACCGACTTTCCAGTTTCACAATGAAAAATAATCTACATACTTGCACCGAAAGTGGAAACTCTTTGTTACAAGGTCCTAGTACAATTTACATGAATCGCTACCCCAAATGAATTTTTACTAAAAAATCACCAACTTGTGTGTCTTAAATGACATTGTGTGTCAAGTATAAAAAATCGTACATATAGGTCAACCTTCAAATTTTCTTTGCAGAGTAAATTTCTATGCCCCTTTTGCTATCATGCAAAACATGCTCAACTTTAAACTCCTCCCTAATCATATCTAGAAAGTGATTATCCCTCTCGTATCTGATGCGGCAGGAGAGAATAATCAAGGTGTCTTTGTTTGAAAGATGCAAAAGAGTTTGAAGCAAATCTTGAAATGTGTCTTCGATGTAGATAATGTCTGCCCCTAGAATGATGTCAAATGGCTCTGAAAACCTGTGCAGATTCTTACCCCATTCCAGAACCTTTACCTTCGGCATTGATAGAGGTGATGTTGGTGATATTTCTGGAGATGGAGCATTGGTATTTGAAGATGATGATGAAGGCAATGGAGGTGATGATGGTGAGAAGTTCAGTAAGATGTTATCCTTGAGATGTTTGAAAGTGGATGCCCTGTCAGTAATTGTTAGATGACCTGGAAAATATATAAAAAGAAGGAGCAAAAGTTAAGCACTAATTAACCAAGGTTATAATGAACATCACCTCATTCTGTTATCAATTTTCAAGTATACAAAAGACTTGGTATGATAAAAAACAACAACATAAAACTCAGAGTTTGAGAGTTTTTTTTTCCCTCTCTCTCTCTCCCTCTCCCTTTCTTGCCAAACCAACTCCAAATCACAGAAAATTGTTGGTGTAACCATGAAAAGAGTTAATTGATAATAAGATAGAAGCATAATATTTTTCTTTACAATGATAAAGAATTTGATTTTGTACTTTTGTTTACTAACCTTTCAACTGTGCAGCTACCATGCCAACTAGACCTGTGCCTGCTCCAAGCTCTATGACTTGCTTCCCTTCCAGACTTAAATGCCTTGTTTTGGTCTCTTTCTCCAGGTATTCACACAGAACTATTGCCTGAAATACAAATTAAGACAGATTAAATAAATATTATTTATTTGGTTATGGTATATTGAATGATTTATCATGATATTTTTGTAGATTTGTTACTTTTTTAATGGTCTCGGCACCGATTTTTTCTATCCGTCATGTAAAATAAAATATAGATAGCTAAGAAAGAGTATGAGCAGAGGCGTCGGAAGCCTGTGCGAAGAGCATGGGGGTGGGGGAAGCCATTGTTAACATAACACCCAATGGCTTGCCCCCCCATGCTTTGTATTCTCAGAGCGTTCCGATGATTCTGAGTAGGAGTACATGTCCGACGAGACTTGAAATTAGGAGATATAATATGGTGAATCTCAAAAATTTTTAGAGCCTCAGGCTCAGGGGAGCATTACTGGAAATCAGTGAAAGTGTAGTTAACTTTCCTGGCTGAAGACTCACTCTTTCACATACATTACATGTGATAAAATTTTAAAGTCTCTAAAAACTTCTCTATTAAAGAGAAAGGACATTTATAGAAGTAGTATTACATGTTCATTGAAAGATTTGACAATTGATCTGAAATTCAGATTTCTGCTGGTCGACTATTCTCCATGATTGCCTCTTTTTTAGAGTGAGGGTAATTATGAGAACTTAGGGGGGGGGGGACTCAATGGATTTCTAGTCTAATGTGAGATGTAGCCAACTCTTGAAAACTTACAGCATCCCATACAACAGCAGCAACTCCAAAATCGGCCCAGTTCTGCTTGATTAAAAAGTCTCTCCCAGCCAAGTGGAATGTCCTCGCAGAACGGTGAAACGTTTCCAAAATTGGCGGAGTATACAAAACGATTGCATTAGTAGTAGATTCTGGAACAATTGGGTCACAATCTCCACCACTTGTCCGTGTGTCTTCTGCCATGTTCGTCCGCTTTTGACCTAGATCGTACCAAGGGACGGTCAGTGATGAACTTGATGATTGAGAAGATCCAGCGGCAGGGGTACCATTTCTCAGGAGGTAGCGCCCCGACAGCACAGGGCTACAGGCCGCTGCAGATGCGCTAAGGGATTGGCTGCTTTTGCATTGGCATGTTATTATAACCCAAATTAATAAAGAGAACACCTGCTCAAGCCGGAGGCATAATCTCGAGATAGATATTCCGGGTCCAAATATTCGCCGTATCATTTGTAGTACTTTGCAAAAAAGGGAACGTTTGAAGTCAAGAATGTTTCCATCCAGTCTGGAGACTCTGCAACGCAGGTGAAACGTCTCGACGTATTTTGCTATGTCGATGTCACGTGTGAAAGAATCACGTGACATTGTTTACGATATTCGGTGGTATCGATAGTTGACCCGACGAACAGCTGGGGATCAAAACCATGACGACCAATGGAAACAACGTGTTGAAAAATTGGGTTCGATTGCACACTGACATATTTATGTTATTTTTCTGAGCAAGGACATTTTCAACCTCAAGACGATCTAACTTCGAAAACACGCAACAAATTCAGCATCATGCCTGGAGGGACGCAAGGTAAATAAGTTAGATATTGAATTTGGATCTAAATAGATTCTAGAGTGCTTTTAAAGATATTTTTTGCATAGTTAGAGTCTATGACAGTTGCAGTACGTTGTCAATGGTTGTGTGACGTTTGATTGAATTGTGAATGTGATGTCTGACTGGTTGGACTGAATCATAAAATGAGTGAAAATGTAAAAAAGGGGCTAACGTTAACGTTATGTCTCGTCAACAGAAGTAAAATTTGAGCTAAATTTCAATACACAGTAGAGATCTAAAATATTATTTTAAGATTCATCAATGTTTTTCCATTCTTTAGAACTAACGTAACTATACACAGCCCCGTTGCCGAAGGCGACGGGGCTGTACTTCCACCACCTCCATTTACAGCGAAATAATCAGCAAAGATGAGCGCTCAGAGGATTATACTGGTCAATTTAATCAATCTAATGTTAAAATGTTGTTGTAAGGTTTCTATGATGTTTCACGCGTAACAACGACTAAAAATGAAAGTATATAAGAGCTTCTTGACTTACCAAATTGAATTTTCCGTTGGCCTTGTCTCTTCTCATAGTGTTGGTGCCATCGCTGCCATTTTCTATGACGTCATTTTACTGTGCGAAGACGTATGGCGAAGACAACGCACGCACGGAGAGATATACGTTGATGGACTCAATTTTCCTGTATTTTTCTACATTATTAGTTGATTACTTCATGTGAAACATTCGCAGATGTCACCAATTCGAGGAAAAACTTCAAAGATTTGATTCAATGTAAGTATGAATTCAAATAAGGTATTTTTGACCACGAAATTTGTGGTCATGTATAGATATTTTCAAAACTTCGCCAAATATGTCTACTGGTTCGTCAGTTCCCGTCGCTTCGCGACGGGGGCTGGTCGGTTTAGAACTAACGTTAACTGTAAGAAGTCTAACAACGTTAGACTTTCTATATTCTGACAATCAATTCAATTAAAAAATTTTAGGAAATTATTTTCAACAACGTCGGTTTGTTACAATTTTAAGACGGGCTTGTCAGTGTCATTTTTGTGCAGCAAAGTGTCCATGTCAAGGCACTAAATATTAGATATAACGTTAGATCTAACTTATTTTGCTCGCAATTCAGTGGAATGAAGCTTTGGACTTTTCACTTTTTTTGACAATGCAGTGCCAGTGGTTAAAATTTTTAGGGTAGACTCTAACGTTAGGCCTGACTTAGGAAATCAAAGAAAATAGTTTCAAGAATGTAGGCCTAGACCTCTAGGCCTAGTACGATTTTAAATTTAAGACGGGCTTGTCATTTTGTGTGCATCAAAACTAAAAGCGCATTTACGTGGATGCGCAGACGTAGATCTAGATTTAGATTATCATTTAGGCACTCTTATCACACTTTAAATGCCTAACTGTTAGACTCTAGGCTATGTCTGTGCATCGATCTGAAATTTTACCTCGATTTCTTTTTGTAAAATATGGATTTCAAATTCATGTTATTCTATTCTTTATTCTTACTAGCAGGACACCCGCGCTTTGCGCGGGTTTCAATGATGAATTCCCAATTTTGATTGAAGATTTTTATTTTGTTGTATGTAGCTCTGAATGTATTTAGAGTCATACAAAATTTATTATTTATTTTATTAAAGACCCGTTTGTCATTTTTTTCAGTAAACGTGTGAGAAAAAAAAAAAACACAAACACAAAAAAAAAAAAAAAAAAAAAAAAACGAAAAACGCGAATATAACTAAGCCTATTCGCGGACGGTCTATTGAGCCCCCCCCCCAACTTTGACTCAGTCCTCAACCCACTTTAAAAAATACTCTTCGGCCCCAGTGATTCATGTTTAAAGCCCAGTTTTCAGCCAAATCTTAACCATTTTCAACAGAGTAACTTAAAAACCGGCCATTGTTTGTATTATCCCGTCTTTCTATAATATTTCATTGTTTGGCGCAATTTGATCACTAAATCAAAATTCATTGTTACGTCATAGGGGGGTTCCGTGTACCAGGATGTGGCTTAAATTAATGCATTGTTACATCATAAAGAGTTTCATTTTCATTTTTTTGTAGTCTACAGACTTCATCCGTTTTTACACAATCAAAAAGCAACAAAAATCATGTTTTACGTCTGGTTCTCAGCCTAGACTGTTCCATTTTCAACCGAATATAGATTAAAACCCGGCCACTGTTTGTATTAACCT
Source organism: Paracentrotus lividus (assembly GCA_940671915.1). NCBI lineage: Eukaryota > Metazoa > Echinodermata > Echinoidea > Camarodonta > Echinidae > Paracentrotus > Paracentrotus lividus. Next base: position 35,153,376 of record CALNVZ010002974.1, on the reverse strand, counting down.
CGTGTGTCAATTTGGCGGAATTAGAACAAAAATTGACGGAGCCTTTTACTAACATACATACCTACATACATACATACATACAACATTACGTTAATTATAGTAGAGATTATCACTGAAACAAAAAACTTCTGTGAAATCATTTGCAAGAACAATGTTAATCGATGTAAAGGGAGGAACTTTTTGCTGTGTATGCGGTCTCCCTACGCTATCACTCTTTCTATCATTGTTCTATATACGCAGATTGGTTTTATCATGCTCCTTCTAAAAGGAACGAGACGGGACCAGCAGACTATCCAGCTGCATCTCAGATCCCATCGTTCGGGGGCGGCATTCCATATGAAGAATGGGAAGCTGATGAAAGAGATAACAACGGTATGAAACGAGGATGGATACGAGACTCTGATCCCAAATACGTGCAGCTCTGCAAAAAGGGAGGACGTAAAGGTAGGGGTGATATCATTGACAATTCTATTTTCTAGAGCTCTCCTTATCCCACCCTTCTTTCACTTTCCATTTCTTTCAATCTTCTATTGGTCCCGCATGTGTACATTAAAAAAAAAATCCCACTTTTGTCCTTTCTCACTCTCTTTTTATAACTTAAGGATGTAAGTAGATCAGCATATTTGTCTCAATTTTCCTTGTCTATAAAGAATTTTCTGCATAGGGGAACTTCGCTCAAGACAACTTCCCCTGTACAAATTTCCTCACAAAAAACTACAAAACCATAATTCTGGAAGAGATGGGGTAATTGTCCTGGGGTCCTGGTAAAACTGAAATGTGGAGCTTTTTATTTCTAACTCTGCTTTGAATGTTATCATCAATTGTTTGATGCATAAATGTAGGAACAGTATTTTATTTCAGTTATTTTGTAAAACCCTTTCCTGCTTCGATAATTGAAATAATTGCCTTAAATCACTTTTCTTGCAGACCTGTTACAGATGCGTGATCCACCTCCCAGAGCCGCAGAGCCTAAAGAATACCCAAGGGCTGACTGGTTTTATCAAGATAATCAAGAGCAAACTCCAAAGTAAGTTATTGCAAGGTAGCAAAAGTGCATTAAATGGTGATGTCACAATGTAATTCATGTTCAGATTAGTATAGAATATAGTGAATTTAATAATTTTTGATAAAAAATGGCCTAATGTAAGCCTGAAGTCAATAAGTGGAGTGTAATCCTCTGCCTCTGATTGTGCATGTACAGTATGTCATCACAAAAAGCAAAGGGGCAAGAAATATAAGGCACATAAACTGATACATTAGACTTAATTATTACTATGTGCTTTATATTTAAATTATTAATTGCTCTTTGATTTTTTTCAAGTCCATGGTGGAGGTTTAAATTTCAACCTTGTTGAAATATATACATAACATGACCTTCATAAGTCAATTACAAATTTCATGTTATCCTGGTATTGCCATGTAACAATATGATTCTAAAAGGTAAAACTGATTATGATATATCAGGGTGGTGTTTCACCAAGTCATTCATAAACTTAGGAATGACTTTACGAACGACTGGAACATGTCCCTAGGTGCTATACCAATCACATTTCCAATCATTTAGCACAGTAACTGATCACCAGTCGTTCATATAGTTGTTCGTAACATACAAACGACTTAGTGAAGCACTACCCAGCTTCAGATTACTTTTTATAATTTTTGATTAATCTGGAATTACAATTTTTCTATCCAGCCAAGGGAAATACAAGTCTCACCTACCAGATTATATGGTATACGAAGAGCACCACTCAGACAGTAATGGGGAACCTGCACCGGGCCATTGGCAGAGACCTCCCTTCTCATTGGACGATAAAATGACAGCGTTTGAGCGTCATGGTGATAATGACAAGCTGAATATGAAGTTCCCCAATGATGAGTCAAAGCTAAGAAAACCCCCTAAAGACAAAAGTGATGGAAAAGACTTCAAGAGGAGAAAGCCGACTGACAGGAACGTGAAGAGCCCTGTCAAATCTAGACATGCATCAATGTAAGCTAATGATAACAAATTTTATTCTGTGTAATACATCATTTGTAATTTCTATTAACCTGTTGGAGACGAGCTGATTTGGCTATAACACACATTTCCCATAGACCTCAGCCCGAATATATTCGGGCTCAGTCCCCAACGGGTTAAAAAATGTAACACCAATATTGAAGTAAAATATGCAATAAAAAAAAAGAGTATTACAGACATACTGTTATCTATGGTTCTCTTTATTTATTCTTTTGTTTTTTATCTAATCATAAACAATGTCTTTTGCCATTTTTCTTTTTATATGTGGATATTGGTAAATTAATTAGGCCTATTTTTATTCCACATAGATCACTTTTGGGACCTCAACTAGATTAATGACAGCTTGTTAGCTTTATTGAATACCAAATTAATACAACATTCCTTTGTTTTACAAAGAAAGGGATTTCTTGTTTAAAAAAAATAAAAAAATAAAAAACTATAGACATTACTCAAATACAGATATAAAAGGGATGATATTTAGAGTTTACCTTCTCTGTTTTGGATTCAATTCATAATGCAAGTATGTTAATAAATCATAATTAATTCCCCACAATAGCTGGTATAAGCTATAACAATTATCACACTTTCTCTATTCTGTAGACCAACACCTGAGGCATATAAAGGGCCTGCAGCCATTGGGAAGCTCCTATCCAATGGTTACCAACAAGACTGGTATGAAAACCGTGACACCCACTTCAAGAATCACAAACCTTCCACTGCTGATGTCCTGTTTGAAGCTGCTACTAAGGGTGACCGTCAGAGCACTGAATACAGAGATGCTATGAATAAGAATGCCAAGAAACCTGCTGGAGGAGGAGGAGGAGGATCTTATGCCAAGAATGCTGTTGAGGTTAGAGGAACAAAGAAATCAGAACAGGTCAAGACACTCCGAATGAAGCAGGATGAGGAAAAAGAGCCCTTCAAGCTCAGCAAGTAAGTCTTTGAGGTGACTTCATGTTGAATATCACATACAGCTGCAAAGCATTTTCAGTCTGTACTAAAAATTGACTGCCTGTCGACTGGTTGCTGGGGAAACTTCTCAAGATTAATTAGCAAAGCCAGGTATAAACCTACCTTAATATAAAGTAGGGTTATCTAGGATATCAATGCATTTTAATTATTTTATTGATTAATTTTAATATTGTTTAGTGGAATATTTAGACCCCTTTTTGTAACATGCCTCCTTGGGCTTTGTATTCACTTTTCATGCAGGATTAGAAAATTGCCACTGTACAGCACTTCTCTGTGCGTGGTCAATTTTGAATTGACCATTCATAAGTATAAGTGGTTAAACTATGTTTTTAGCTATGTTTTTAAATATTTATAGGCAATGCACATAAACAATGGCACTATCTTATACATAAAAAGTTTATAATGCAACAATGGTAAAGGTTCCCGTTCTTTTGAGACACAAGTCTTACACATTTTATATTTTTTTAAAATTCTCTCAGGTTTGAAAAGGTTGGTTCCAAGGTAAAGAATCGATGGTCAGAGACACATGAGCGCTCTTCACCCATCACTGATATCTATGGACAGCAACTTGAGTTGGCTCCTGTTCAGTAAAACAAGTAAAGAGAGACAGAGGCAGGTGAGATAATGGCTGAATCAACTCATCAATTCAAGAAGCTCCAGAAGAAGCCATCATTGGACAGGCACCGTATCAGGACAACTACCCCCTGGACAATTACCACCCAGACAATTACCTGAGAAATAGGGTTAGGGTTTGGTGTAGAGTTAGGGGATAGATTTTTGGCAGGGGTAATTGTCCAGGGGGTAGTTGTCCTAGAACCGATAGATACAAGGTTCACAGATGGGAGCATCGACTGCTTTTTGATGACTTATTGGTGAAGTACAATGTACAAGATTTTTTCATGTTTTGATAGAGTAACTTCATTAAGATGGCCTATACCTGAAGACCCATGAGACAGAAAGGCCTGCTAGACAGAAAGTCATAACCTTAACACTATAGAGGCATTCACAAATTTAAGGGGAAAATTGGCATTGCAGGTCTTTGGTTTTGTTGATTTTTTTTTCATTTTAATGAGAGGAATTTTGGGTGGTCAATTCAGCCTCACTGGCTCACTGGCTCATGGGTCCACAGAGATACATGTGTCCTCATCCTGTAACATAAAGAGTTACGATTAATTGTGAATCGATTGTTACCAATCAGGATCCTTGTTGCAAAGACTTCTTGCATAAAAGTCTCACTGTTAACCAATCTAAATTGGTGGTTTTAGATTTGCAATTGTTTGTAACTGCTTATGTACTAGAGGGCATTAACATTGTATCTTTGTTTGATGACCTCCTGAGACACAAGGTCAGGTCATTCAATGATACCTAGTCTCCGTAACCCAATTGTTTGCAATCAATTGCCAAGTTGCAGCTAGGAGACAATCATATTCATTGTTGCATGCACTTTTTGTTCAAAAGACTGACCAGTAACCAATTGGGATTGTTCTTTCATATTTGCATTTGATCACAAACCTTTGTGTTAAGGGGCCCTGGATCAGTTTTTTACATTCACACGTTCAGTAGAAGCTGACCCTATAAATGTTAATTTAGTTGTACAAGTACTTATTGAATTAAAGCAAAAAATGGTAGAAGCTGATAAGTATGAAAAGGTTAAGAAAGTCATGAATTTTCTAAAATTACTAATCTATTTCTAAGACACTAACTTGTTGTCGACGTAGACATACCCCAGGAAACAGGATAGCCTTTTGATGATGGCAGCAAAATTGTTCCAAAGCAAGCAAGGGAGTATCGATTGGTCTAATTTAAAGAGTGCTAGATTGCTCATTATCAGTACACCTACCCCTCCCCCCCCCAAAAAAAAAAAAAAAAAAATAAATGTCTGTAAGTTATTGCAATACATCAACATCCTTAATGTATTCATGCTCCAATTTAGGGCATGCCTATGCAATTATTGTTACCATAATGTTTGATACAGGAACCCTCTTATACAGATTTTCATTTAAAAAGTGGTTTGAAAGTAGTTCTTTGAATTATTTCATTTTATTCATATGAGCATACAAGTGCTTATTTCAACTATATTATTATAGTGTGATTTTAGTTGTTGGAAAAAAAAAAGTAAAGGAAAAGTACATCTCATGAATAAATAAATGCTGGGCTTTTTAAGGGGAAATTATGATAAAGTGCAAATGGGTAGTATTCTGGAACAAGTATTGCATAACTGATCTTACATAAGAATTGATAAAATACACCTTTGAAGTTATATCCAGTGAATTTCCTCTTGACGTAAGTTCAGTTCAACTAAATTGTAGTATTAAAAGCATATTACACCTGTATAAGCTAGATTAATTAGCATACCGTACACGAAACCTTTTTTTTTTTTTTTTTAGTTTTATTGACATTAATGGAATGATATTAGGAGAACTGGTGCTTTCATGTTGTGTACATAAGTTGTGTTAAATCTAAAACACATACTCTCTACTTGAAAGTTGCTACTATACATGTACATATTTTATATTTCTTACTTTAATTTTATTTACTGTTCCTGCTAATGCATTCCTGACTCTCTTGCCAAATGCTTAGAAATTAAGAACCTTAAATATGTATATTTCTGTATATAGTGTGAATTGTTGCTCTAGGGTGGAATCTATATCCTTCCTTAAAAAAAAAACACATTTAAATGTATGACACAACAGTATATTATACCACTGCTGTGTGTCTTTGTTTGATTCATACAAATTTATTTTCATACTTTTTCACTTAATGTCAGTTTTCTTACATATCTAAAACCTTGTTTTTAATTGTTTTGATATTAATTTATTTACATGGTGAAATGATGCTTCATGGTTGGGTTTATGTTATTGTCCCCGCCGAACGAGTTCGAGTAGGGGACTATGAAAAACGGGCTCCGTACGTGTGTGTGTGTGTCCGTCCGTCCGTTCCGTCCATCCGTCCGTCCGTCCGTGCGTCCGTATGTGATCAAAATCTTCAATTTGCTACTCCTTCGCCATTTTTCATCCGATTTCGATTCCGTTTGCTTTATATGATAGCACTAGGTGATAGCTACAAAACTTCTTCACAGAATTTTGACCTTTGACCTTTGACCCTGATTTTTGACCTATAATGTTAATTGGCTACAAAATGCTACTCTTTCACCATTTTTCATCCGATTTCAATTCTGTTTGCTTTATGTGATAGCACTAGGTGAGGACTACAAAACTTCTTCACGGAATTTTGACTTTTGACCCCTTTGACCTTTGACCTTGATTTTTGACCTATATTGTTAATTGGCTAAAAAAATGCTACTCCTCGCCATTTTTCATCCGATTTCGATTCCGTTGCATTATGTTGATAGCACTAGGTGAGGACTACAAAACTTCCTCGTGGAATTTTGACTTTGACCCTTTGACCCTTGACCTTGACTTTTACTATATTGTACATTGGCTACAAAATGCTACTCCTTCACCATTTTTTCATCCGATTTCGATCCGCTTGCTTTATGTGATAGCACTAGGTGAGGACTACAACACTTCTTCACAAAATTTTGACTTTTGACCCCTTTGACCTTTGACCTTGATTTTTGACCTATATTGTTAATTGGCTAAAAATGCTACTCCTTCGCTATTTTTCATCCAATTTGATTCTGTTTGCTTTATGTGATAGCACTAGGTGAGGACTACAAAACTTCTTCACGGAATTTTGACTTTTGACCCCTTTGACCTTGATTTTTGACCTATATTATTAATTGGCTAAAAAATGCTACTCCTTCGCCATTTTTCATCCGATTTCGATTCCGTTTGCTTTATGTAATAGCACTAGGTGATGGCTACAAAACTTCTTCACAGAATATTGACCTTTGACCTTTTGACCTGGATTTTTGACCTATATTGTTAATTGGCTACCAAATCCTACTCCTTCGCCATTTTTCATCCGATTTCGATTCCGTTTGCTTTATGTGATAGCACTAGCTGAGGACTACGAAACTTCTTCACAGAATTTTGACTTTTGACCCCTTTGACCTTTGACCTTGACTTTCACCTATAATGTACATTGGCTACAAAATGCTACTTCTTCGCCATTTTTTTCAATTTCGACCGTTCGCCTTATGTGATACACTAATCGTGATATAATGGGAATTTTACATTACGGCGGGGACATATATTGCGCATCGCGTAATTTACTAATCCACCTTGTGTTGAATATACTTCTGGCAAGTCTTACAAATATATTTATACTGGTAACTCTGCTTAAGTCAAAATCTCTTTGGACCATAGAAATCTGTTCGACTTATGAGAGGGAATAACACATATCTGTATAATCTGGACTGAAATTGCTCAGACTTAGGTGATTATTCAACTTATATAAAGGTTGACTTAGCAGAAATGACTGAAGGTAAAAAGATTAGCTTACTTTAGGTTGTTCATTCAAAAGAATGCCCTGTAAATTCAGTTCCTTCAACAACTTATGTCTAATGAATTAAGATTTTAAATGTAAAAATCTACAGGTAATAGAAGATATCTACCTCATTGGATGTCAATAGTTTCAATAGTTTTCAATAGTGACAAGAAATTACATTGTGTGTCCTTCTCAAAGATTATTATCTCCATTCATTATAGCCTTACACTGCACCGTTTACACTATTCACTGTCTTGTAACACCCACCTGCTGGTTTAAGTAGTGTAAGAATAGTGTCTGAATCTGGTCAAGACTGTAACTTATCACATTTTAGTTTAGAAGGATCTATGTAATTACATATTCATGACTATGAAATACATAGAATAGCTTGTATATTTCCACAATAATTTACGCTTTGTAAAGAATGCTGCATCATTTTCCACTATGAAAAAAAAATTCTTTGTTGTAACTCATAATTATGCAGTGTATGTGCTCAGTATTTATACCACCTTTATGAGTCTAATATGAAAGTCTTCTATTCTTATGTTGAAATCCGTCCTTTTCTGTACAAATTTTTTGACAGCATTTTTAATACTAAGAATGATCAAGTAAATATGAAGACAACTGCACTTTTGCCTCCTTTGTTTTTAAGAGGGCAATCTAATTGACCTAAACACCAACTGCCTTGAGAAAAATAATCATATAAACAGATAATCAAGAAAGTTTTACAACATATACAGTTTCAGCAGTTGTTTTGTTTTTTGTTTTTTGCATCAACACATACCATGTATGACAAAACTAAGAGAAGTTGTTTCATCTCGTAACTTTTCTTCTTTCAAACTATTTATGTGACGTTTCTGTTTTAATCCAAGGTAGCATATGTCCAGGAAGGAAAATTAGATTGCCCCTGAGTTGCAATTTTTTCCACCTTTTGTACTGTAAATATATTTAATTTTTTTTTTTTTTATTGCAATTGATTGAGTGCAGTTGTACATAAAGTGAATGGGGATGATGTCATTTGATTGCAATCAACTTTGACATTGATCTCAGGTGGTACTGTAGTGAGCAAAAGTCATCAGGATGGTTATGGGCTGCTTGAGGAGTAAGCTGAAGGGCTGTTTGAGGAAGCGGTTAATGATACGATATATTCCATTTAAGAAACTAAATTGAACAATGAGTGAAACTGACAAGATATATAATAGGAAGAATGAGCAGAGAAAATGGGATTCCTTCGGGATTTGAACTTGAGACCTCCTGATTGACAGACAGGTGATGTACTGACTGACCTATGACAAGCCCTTATAGAGTACCGAAGTGTGATGTCATAACGGTCTTGTTGTCATGGTTGCTGGTTCTAAACAATCTCATGTTGAACAATAGCATCATGATCGCACCGAAACCTGTTTGTGTATGTGCCCGAGTCCAGTCTGGACCGCATTTAGACTCAACCTCATGCACTGGCTTTTTTGTTTAGAAGTAACTGTGACGACGGGCGATTATGACGTCAACACTTTTTTTAAAATATAAATTTGAACAAAGAGTGAAACTGAACAGAAATATGTAAGGTCTCGAGTTTGAATCCCGATGGAATCCCATTTTCTTTGCCCTTTTCTTTAGGAAACTACATGTAGGAAGCAATGATATTTAAGTTTTTAACTGTGGAATGAATCACATTAAATCAATAATCACAGTCACAATTCAAAACATAGAGAAGAGAAAAATTGTTTATTCAGACCAAAATTCATCTATATATTAAGATGAATATACAAAATTTAGAGAATGATATGTACGCAAACACATCGAATACCATGACACTGTACAATGGTGGAACTTATATACAGCTTTGCATAGCATCATACAACATTGCCATTACAAATCAATTCTTAACAATTACAGATACATGTAGGTCATAAGGCTATTTATAAGCACACACAATATTGAACTCTTTCATCTGTAATAATAAATCCCAACATTTTGAGCAAACTTTGAGCAAACACTGATTACCCATCTGTGATCTATTGGAAGCAACTTTTAAGTTTATAGAGGGCTTCACATTTCTTTATTATTATTTTTTTTTTGTAACTATTATTTAAGATTCAGATACTATACTGTAGTACCATGGTTTTAAGTGACTATAAAGATCTCCATGCGCCAAATTTAAAAAATAAATGAAAAATAAAAATGTGTGTCATTTCCGCCTGCTTCCATTTTTTATTTATTTTTGTTTAGGTGGTGCCATATCACTTTGTTTAACCTCTTTATACTGTATCCAGTCCTTTGAACATGTGTCGGGTTGCAATAAAAAGAAAAAAAAAAGGGGGGGGGGGAGGCCTCCTTCCTTTTTCCACACATGCAGGACACAACATATATTTTTGCTATTTATTTGGCCTTGCTGCTAATTTTCAAGTCTAATAATAATAGTGAGGGAAATCACTGGATGTGGAATTAACTCTGCTACAAATTTGGCTTTAATCAATACAGGAAAATCTGAGAAACATGGAACTTTCAGATATACAAATGTACAAATAATACTATAGTTTTATAAATAAAATAGACCTTAATTAAAATATAGATGTAATATCTCATTTTAATAAGTTATAAAATAGCAATTACATGTAGTCCATATCTGCTAAGGATGATGCTCCTATTTTGTGCGAAATGTAAATGTAAATGGACTTCCCTATTTCTTTCATTAAAAGATGGTGTTTCCATTCAAAATGTTAATTTTAAAAAAACTCTTTTTACTACCAACAGCATTGCTAAATATTTGACAATAAAGGCTGAAAGAAAGATCTATAAAAGTAAAAATACAAAAGATGACAATCCAACACCATAAAAACCATTCTTACACAAGTTCTTTTGGAACATTACATTATGAGACTCACAACCTAAATTTAAAATCAAGTTAAGGACACACTTAATGGTACAACATAACACATTCTTACATGTGAATATATATTACTTTGACAGCCTTATGATAGAAAAAAATGTGAAATTTTATATCATTTGCTCCAAATTCAGATGGAAAGGAAACTATATTCCCCTTGACAAAAATGTATGCTATCTATTTGTCATGCATCCACCTCTGTTTACAAAAATAAAAAAAAAATAAAAAAAAAAAAAAAAAAAAAAAAAAAAAAAAGGGGGGGGGGGAAAGAAAGAAAAAAGACGGATTTGTGGCATATTATTCCATGAATATCATATTCTGAAACAGACCAGTGGGGTGTAACACAAAGACTTACGATTGATTAAAAGTTACGATTGATTTTTTTCTTGGTAACCTCATTTGAAAACCAGGTATAGTCATGGATTAGGACTTGGATATGATTAAGAGTACAGTTAGGGCTAGGGTTAGGATTAGATTGATCAAACTTTGGAGAATTTTCCGGTCCATGATAAGGCTATCGTAGAAAAAAATCAATCGTAACTTTAATCAATCGTAAGTCTTTGTGTTACACCCCCCTGTGCGGGTGTACGCTTTATAATTCTATCCCATCTTTTAAAAAGGATCTTAAAAATACTTCTTGGTTACTGATACTGTAATTCAATTTTGCCATGGTTACATATTTAGCTACAAAATGTACATGACAAAAAAAAAAATCATAAACTAAGGAAGAATTTTTATTTAGTAAGCAATCCACTCAAATTAGTAAAATAAAAACATAGTACACCAAAATTCAAGCAAGCATAAAAAGCCGGAAGAGCATTTCTTTGAAAGTTAGAAAATGATTAAATAAACTCAATGATAATTTTTTTTTTAAATCAATATATCAATTTCTAACAAATACTAATACTGAGAAAAGGACATATAAACTAATAATGAATAGAATGTATTGATTTTCATGAAATGCAAAACATGCATATGGAAGAAAACATGCAGAAAACACAAAATCTATGTGAGAAATATCTATTCCTACACAATGACATGTGTATGGACATTATATGGCAATTCTTTAACAAGCATCAAGCTGAAATGTCTGTATGCTGATCACAGTCTAGAAATAAACTCCATTTAGGTTTAAACCAAACCAAACATCTAGCTGGCAATTTAGCAGGCGAGCGGATCCAGAGACGGTTTAATTACGGGTGCGAAAAAGGTAGCTCGAAAATTGTCCACGTTAACGTGGGCAACGCTGATAAGCGGGGGGGGGGGGGGGGGGGGGGGGTAGGTGTTAAATAAATTTCGGCCTTCGGCCTTAAAATATTTCAAACATACTACAATATAGGGTAGGGTACTAGGGTAGGTGTTAAATAAATTTCGGCCTTCGGCCGTTAAAATATTTCAACATACTACACTATAGGTGGTAGGGTCAGGTCATCGTTCCGCTCCGAACAACTGACAAGCAAAAAAAAAAAAAAAAAAAAAAAGGTTATTAGCATTTTTAGGGGTGCCTTAAAAAGGTCTATGTACAATATGTATCCTATTTTCCCATTGTACGGGGTGCGCTAGCACCTTTAGCCCGCCCCCCCCCTGGATCCGGCCTGAATCTAAGATTTTCATTTCCGTTTTACCATGAATTAGATTTGGAGTCTCGACGGGCAACCCAGATACAGACTAGAGCATATTAAGTATTTGTCAAAATACAGTATTATAAAGGATGATGAGTCATAACAGGGTGGGTCACCATAACATTGCATTCATTCCCAGATTTCAAAGGCTGAGTGATATTTAATTGTTGGAAATAAAAGGTATAAAAAAAAATTAGAAGTTGTACCTCAATTTAAAAACATTAATATCTCAAATTTCAATTTAGCATTGAAACATCTCATGATTCTCAGGATATTTATTTTGTTATAAATTTTATACTGATATGTGTAATAAATACCTTACATTAAGATTGATAAATTACCATTTTTTTTTTTTTGGTTCTGAAAAAAAAAGAAAAAAAAAAGGCATTGCGACAAGTCTTATAGTTTTCAATGGGAAATCTACAGGCAGGATCTTTAGATATAGTTCATGTACAGTACCGCCTGAGATCAAAGTCACAATTGATTGCTATCAAAGTACAATATTCCTACTCGCTTTGTGTACAACTGCACTCAATGGATTGCAATCAGCTGTGACGTCAAAATATCCTTTTATAATATACAAAATAATACTTTCAACAATCAAAATTGCTTCAATGTCAGGTTTAATTGATGATTCAGAAATATTCTCCTCAACCAAAAGTTTTAAGAACATACCATGGTGCTAAACTACATTGTATGGTTTGGCTGGTTTCAAAATTATTTTATTGCCAGAATTAATCAATGTATGCCGTAAATCCTTTGATTTAGGATTCAAGATTAAAAAAAAAAAATGACTTTAAAATGCACTTGGTAAACCCAGGCTACTAGAGCATTCATCATCAGCTTTTACTGTTGATGTCCTGATATGCTGTGAGTAAAAAGCACCTCTGCATTAAAAAAATGTCTTTCAAAATCCATGGCAGAGCTGGAGATGTTTGCAGGGCAATAATTTCACAAGCAGCATAGCAAAATGAAACTGCACACTATATAAAGTGAGAGTACTTCTGATATCTATTGGTGAAAACATCCAGCCTTCAAACTCTTGTGAGGTAGGTGAAGATACTGTTCTTATAATATTTTCTGAAGCAGAGCATTTTGTAAGTCCATTGTTTCATCTGATATTAGAACAATGTCATATTTCTCCTTGTACGATTCAAGATTTTGTTCGATCTGTAATAAGAAAAAGAAGAGCATAGATGCACTTAAAGAAATTTACAGACTGAAGCCAACTGACATTGGGAAAATCAACAATGATGATGTTGGCCTGAGACGATTTCTTTTTAAATCGAGATTAGTCGACTCACATTACTGATAATACAATGTCTGTTGCATGCACGCCTGGGATAAAATAAATACATTATCAACATCAATATGATTCCATCATGGAACATCCTATAAAGATACCAGTATACACAAACAGTTTTTGATAAATCAATGGTAAGAATATATTCATAAATAAAGACACCTACATGTACATGTACCATCATACAAATCATGATTTTGGCTCAAATCTGCAAAACATTATTGATACTCACATGATCATTTAGGAAGCCGATAGTAAGAATAGTAGTTGCCTGTGGCATGCCATCGGCCATTGTAAGATCACCTAGTGTATCTCCTAGAAGAATGACATTGGTTCTATGCTTATGACGCTCAAAGTACTCAGGATGGTGGACAGCTACCTCATGCTTGTTGTACGTATGGATCAGTTCACCTTTGAACCCAACAAGGTTGTCCTGGAAATATAGGGAAAATAATATAAATCATGAACCCATATTCATAGTGGGGACCAGACTGATGGGAATTATAACAGCTTTTCATCTGAGAAAAGCAAGTTGGTTCATTCGATGTGTATCTAATTTAATCAGAGTGACGTGGGTATATAAAGCTTTTACAATGTATGTGTTAAAATGACTCTCTCTCGTATCAGGACATCTCCCCCGGAGGACAACTCCCCCGGGGACAATTCCCGGAGGACAGCTCCCCCGGAGGACATAGGGTTAGGGTTAGGGTTAGGGTTAGGGTTGTCCTCCGGGGGAGCTGTCCTCCGGGAATTGTCCCCGGGGGAGTTGTCCTCCGGGGGAGATGTCCTAGAACCACTCTCTCTATTTAATAGACTTACGGTGTAATACCAGGTAGAAAAGGTTTGGTCAGTTTATATCTATTGGCAGGCATAAAATTAAACATGTAGTTTTTTAAGCTCCTTGACCATTAACCATAGAGAATCTGGTCAAGTATCTTTTTATTTCATCTTTGGTCTACAAACAGTTTCTCTTTTAATTACCTTTTGGTCTAATTGCCACTTCATCTATTTACCATTTTGTCAAATTCCATTTTTTCCCCCCTAATTTGTCTATTTTATCTAATGTCCATTTGGTCTAACACCACTTGGTCAATAAACTAGTAGTAGTGGAAGAAACCAAATATTCATTTGGAAATAAGATTAAAATGCTATTAGACAATTTGGCTATGAGACAAATTGGCAATTAGACCAAATGGTCATTAGACCAAGTAAGAATTATACCAAGTATATAAATGTATTAGATGAACAGAGAATCGGATAAACTGCTGTTAGTGGATATCAATCGTTTAAGTTCCCATGTGCTAGGGAGGTAATACAACCAGTGGTATTTGGGTGCCCTTCTTATATCACCACTGCATAGCAATGAGGTGTATATTGGTGTATTTATGTAATCATGTGCATTGTACTTTGTACCTAAACAAATTCTTGCAACATAGTATGGGAATTCCCAGATGGCATTATTGAAATTGGCAAAGGTCAAAAGTTATCATTGATTCTGTATCTTTATTTCTAATTTTGGGATAGCAAGATTAGCAAGACAATTAAGTGAAGTTACATGTAGAGCTTTCTCAAGAACTAAAAGATGGAAATACTGTCTTGAGCTATTGGCAATAAAGAACGCAAAAATATTTTAAATAAAACTCAAATGTGGAATAATAATACATTTATAAGATTTCTCTTTTTTTTTTATGGAATGTCAAATAATTATCTTGAAGTAACAGAAGCCAGAAAAATTTAATGTACACATGTGAGATGTGAGATGATAATAATGTAAGCATAAAATTGTGTTTTACATTCCACAAATACTTGTAAATGATAAACTTGTAACCTTGTTTATAGCCTAATGACATGTCTCAGGAAATGCAAACTTTTGGATTCAGTGAGAGATCATTGTGATTCAATGCACTTTCCAGTAGGACAAAGATGTAAATTCCAGGATCAAGTAATAACTATTTTAGCTTGATGGGGTTTAATATGAACTAAATAGATACACAAGTAATCAATAACTATGACCTACAATGTACGTGTATGTTGCATGATGTCAATTGGGTGTGGTGCCATGTATACATGTATTGTACCCCTGTTAAAAAGAATGCTACATGTAGGTCGCTATTGTCTATGGCCATTCAATTAGAAAATACTGATTTAAATTGGTATTGGTGGGAAGTTTGGCTCCAATGTTCATTAACCTTTTCCATGAGACCCTCTACTTTATGCCTAATCCATTGACTTTTACATTCTCTCAAGCTCATAGATTTAATACAAAGGACCTACTTTCCATATGGGCATAGTGTGGTGAATGTGACTGAATAGAACACTACGTGTATGTCTCTTTTGTCTCTGCCAACCAAGGTGCCACTACAGTTTCTATGGAGGTTTGTTAAGGGGGAAGAAAATCTCTTATTAACCCTTCCACTAAACCTTTTGTTCTAATAATCCCAATTGTTGGAAGGAGTCACAAGGGAGTATTGTTTAAATCTGAAGGAGGATTACAGTCTGGGTGTGTAAACTGTGTAATAATGGCTACAAGACAGTGTGTATGTGCATGATGAGATTTCACTTGCATTTGCTAAAGGGTAATTCTTATATTGAAGAAGGATCAATGCAAGCAGACTAAAGAAAAGTATGAGGAATGGGAGAGTAGAAGAGGATATTAAAAGTATAAATTACTTTTTGAAAGGAGTCGTCTCTGCATGCAGTCCAATTAAAGGGAGAGGAAGGGGGAAGGGAAGGGGTAGGGGAGATAGAGGAGATTAAAAGTGTAAACCTTTTTTGCTTTATCTACACTTAGGCCCATATTCTGAAACAAAGTCGGATTGTACATGCAAGTTCATGCAAAGCTACTTTGTGATCTTTTGTCTGATGCATCAGTCAACATCAGACAAAAGGATCACACAATAGCCTTGCACAAACTTGCAATTCATACAAACTCAGTCTTTGCTCCAGAATACGGGCCAATGTGTTTTAATACCCTAAAGTGCAACATATTTTGCTATCACCAGGGGGTGATTCACTAACATTTAAAATCAATCCCAACTATGGACCTATGGAACTATAACACGGCTATTGATCCTAAAATTTATTTTATCCCAGTTAGGATTGATTTTAGCTGTAAGTGAATCACCCCTAGGAGTCATGACAGAACAAGAAATCAACAAATGCTCTAGCTTTTACCAGCAGTTACCCCTATTTGACATACCTCTTCATCAAAGTCCATGAAGTTTGACACAACCTGCATGTTGGGGAAGAACTGTGATAACTGATGAATGGCTTCTGTCAGGATATCCCCTACTCCTGCAGAGAATACTAGGCAAGGTACATCGGCATCGTTAAGACGACTGAAGAGTTGCGTGGTGCCTTCTCTTAGCACCATACCTGATTTGGATATCATCTCCTTGAGGATCGATCGTTTCATGCCAGCATTCACTAGTAGGTTGTGTGCACTCGTCCACCTGACAGAAGAACAAATTATAGTCAAATTGCAATTAAATTTTTGTTGATATATCAAGGTTTACGTTAAAGTTTCATTTCCCACACATATAGTAGTATATGAACATATTTACAAAACTAATAAAACACATTTTTTGATTAAGCAAGATAAAATTTCATGTAAATATAACAAAGATAATATAACATTCATATTCTGTCATCTATCAAGTTGAATCTGATTGCAGCCATGGAGTGACAAAACTTCTAAAGATGTGCATGTTATTAGACATCTTACAATGAATAACCCTACAATTTGCATACCTACATACCTCAAACACTTCTAAAATTATCTTCATTTTATTTATATCACATATTAGCATGACTGAATTATTGAATTCCATACATTTCAATGGGAAAATTTTTCATTTGAAGCAGAGCGTTAACTGATGGTCAAAACGACAAATTACTGGCAACAGGGAAGTTTTCAGGAGCAAAGGCTTGCATTATCAATTTGTATGGCTAGTAGTATTGTTATCATAAATTTTCCATTATAAACTGCTTTTTTAATAAATGACTAAATATTTTAAGTGTTGGTCCTACTTACCATTCTACCATGAGATTGTATTTCTCATCAATAGTAATATTATTAGCCATTTCTTTGGGATAGTAGGTATCCCGTAGCTTGTGTGCTTGTTCTCTGTAGCTTTCTGGTAGTGATTGGCAATTGTCTAAGACACCTGGGGATTGATGACAATGAGATGGTTAGCAAGGAACAATTTGTAATAATCCTTATGTAACTTTTTTTTTAATCTGAAAAGGGTATTTTGAGTTTTCCTAGCATTAAGATTCTCTAAATAATCAATAAAAAATAATTTTGGGTCAATAAATTCTGTGTACCAGATGATAAACATGAAGGTTAAGCTGTTGTAGCCAAGAGTAAATTCATTTACACCATTCTTGCATGCAAGACATCATATTATTTGGTTAATTTATAAGATTCTATAGATTATCACATCAGCCTAACTGATGTATGGTCTCACATTTCAAACTCTGCTTTATCTATTTACATGATAGGGTTTCTGCGCATGTTGTTGTTATTTATTAGTTTTTACGGCGCTGTCATTCATGATATGAATATTTGATAATACTTACCATGGCATGTAGGCACCTTCTTACCGTCACACATGAACCTTGTTATCGTCCTGTCAAAGTCAGACACAACCTGAACAATGGATGGCAATGAGAAAAATTAGAAACAGTATAAAGATCATCATGAATGATAATCCTCTATTACAGTAGAAGGGTCAATCGACTGAAAAGAAATATCTGTCCATTTTGTATACATGCATAAAATCCACTCCCCAGAACTCTGGTATTGGTTAGTAAACTGAAGAAAAAACCCCAAAAAAAGCCGAAATCGGACACACCCAAATTACTAAATACTAGTAATTCTCAAAAAGTAGGATAGATATTTTGTTAGATCAAAATGAAAATGACAATCGAACTACATACAAGCTTTGAGTAAAATTCTGATGTTGGTTCCCACAGCTATTCAGTAGTATGACTACTAGTATTGTTTAAATCTTCATCATCTTCATACAAGGGGTCAATGAACCTCACTCCCACCTGTCCCCAAAGGTGACACAACATTTTGCTCCTGCGACAACTGCTCCTACTTTTATTTCGTCTATGATGTAGGGTTAGGGTTGCAATAGGGTTTTATGTTAGGTTTAGGTTTAGGGTATGGTATGATATAGTCCAGGGTTGAAGTTGGTCATTCGATTAGTGTATGGAATTGTCACGGAATCGTCCCCAAACAGGCGTGAAACCTACCTGTAGCTTATGGCGTCCATCTTTGATGAGTTGTGTAACAATCTCTTCTACTCTCTCTGGATTTCCTATGTGAACATGTTTCTTCTGGAATTCTTGCATCTAAAGGAAAAGGTTGAGGAGAAAAAGAGAACATACATCAAAACCAATATGTGGGACATTGTGTGATTCACCCTTCCCTGAATCTAGTAAATTATCTTTCTGGCCCCCTCCTTCCTCTCTCTCTCCCAATTCCCAGCTGCTTAAAAAGCTATTCTGCTCATTCTCAATCAAAAGATAATACATTTTGTTTACTTTAATTTCTATCATCCAATAAATCCTTTTTGATTCAAATACATTGTTAATAGACACTGGCGTATTTGGTTCAAATACATTGTTAATAGACACTGGCGTAGAGCGGGGCACACTTTGTTTTGTTACTGGGGGGGGGGGGATGATGAATAGATCAGCCCCCCCCCCCCCCACTAACAAAAGAAATGAATGCGTGTCTACGCCCGTGTTAATTGGCATGTTGTTGTTTTTAGTTAATAATATGAATGTTTACGCCTTCACAAATTATAATCGCAATCAATCATTTATGATGATTGTTTTGGGGAATACCAGGTTAAATTGCTCTTGAAATTTATACACAAATGTATACCACCTATGCATAATGTGCAATAAAGTGCAAATATAAACAAACAAAGTTCTGGGGATTGCACAATACAATTTCGTAATGGGAGGATGTATTCTAAATGTAATTTCCTTCCTTCCCTTGAAGAGGAACAATACATATCAAATGATACCAGGGATGAGATGTGAAGGATAGGTACATTATGTACTTCCTGTAGCAAGGATTGCACTCTAACAATAATTGTTCTTTTCATCAGGCAGGCTTATTCCACAATTGGTTGATGGAATAACTCCAGAAATTTTGTCAATGTCAGAAAGTCAATGGCCCATATTCACAAAGGTGTCCTAAAGTTAAGCCTAGCTTAAATCCGTGGTTTAATTATGGGTAGCAAAGTGTGACAAAATCTTGAACAGTAGATGTTCAATTTATTAGAATTTTTGGTACTGAAACTATTGAAAAAACTCTCGGGGAATAATAAGTACAAAAGTTTTCCTCACCATTAAAGTACGATCCCAGAACCCAGTAAACTTGTAAGGAACATGAACAACGTTGACAAATTTGGTCACATTTTGCTACTCGATAGGTAAAACAAAGATTTAAGCTAGGCTTAACTTTAGCCCAGGAAACCTTTGTGAATAGGGGCCAATGACCTTAAATCACCTTTCAGGTTCAAAGACTCATGCTGCCCAGAGTGGGTAGATAGAGAGTGTGGCGACAACGGAAGTCGTCTCTGATTGGTCAACTTTTTCATGGGGCTCAAAATGGAACTATTTCATAAGCAGTTGATGCCCTCAACAGCTGATTCAGTGCCAATGGAACTTTTTTTGCAACCAGCTGATGTGTTTTAATCATAAGCTGCCAGCATGCACGGCCAGGATGCGTCTTAACATAACTGCGCAATGATCACAGAAATAGTTCCTTTCAGCTCCCCATTTTTGAACTTTGACTGTGTGCACCTAGTTTTGGGTACGCGTGTCGTCACTCTCTCTATCTACCCACTCTTTAATGACTATTTTTGTAACATTGGTCCAAATCTGGGTCCAAAGTGGGTAGATAGAGAGAGTGGCGACAACGGAAGTCGTCTCCGATTGGTCAATTTTTTCATGGGGCTCGAAATGGAACTATTTCATAAGCAGTTGATGCCCTCAACAGCTGATTCAGTACCAATGGAACTTTTTT
Organism: Paracentrotus lividus; assembly: GCA_940671915.1. Classification (NCBI taxonomy): domain Eukaryota; kingdom Metazoa; phylum Echinodermata; class Echinoidea; order Camarodonta; family Echinidae; genus Paracentrotus; species Paracentrotus lividus. Next base: position 35,133,135 of record CALNVZ010002974.1, on the reverse strand, counting down.
TGCAACTATCTGATGTGTTTTAATCACACGCTGCCAGGATGCGCGGTCAGGATGCGTCTTAACATAATTAATAATTGCGCAATGATCACAAAATAGTTCCTTTCAGCTCCCCATGTTTGACCTTTGACTGTGCGCACCTAGTTTTGGGTACGCGTGTCGTCACTCTCTCTATCTACCCACTCTTTAATGACTATTTTTGTAATATTGGTCCAAATCTGTCAAAGGACATACCGAATTGTGACAAATCATTCCATGACTTTTTAAAAGAACCTAATCAGCAAAGTTTGTTTTTGTTGCCCACAAATGAAGAGGAAGTACTTGACATAGTGAATTTGCTGAAGAAAGGGAAAAGCCCCGGTTGTGATAGCATCTCTAACAGTTTAGTTAAAAGTGTAGCAGCAGGTATTATACAGCCATTGGTTCACATTTTTAACCTTTCAATGTCAAATGGTATTGTACCCAGGAGTATGAAAGTTGCAAAGGTTGTTCCTATTTCTAAGAAGGGTGACCCAAAACTTTTAACAAATTACAGACCTATTTCTCTTTTAACATCCTTCTCTAAAATTCTTGAAAAACTCATCTACTCGAGAACTGTAAAGTTTCTCAACACCAGTAAGGTTTTCTCCAACTTTCAATTTGGTTTCCGTGAGAAACATACTACGACCCATGCTGTACTACACTTTATCAGTAAAATTTCAATTGCTCTGGACAACCGTATGCACACAATTGGTATATTCCTGGATTACTGACCATAAGATTTTACTAAGTAAATTGGTTTGAGCTACCTAGCTAACAGACAGCAATTTGTCTCGATGAATGGATCTGTGTCAGAACCTCAAAATGTTAGCTGTGGAGTTCCGCAAGGATCCCTTCTTGGTCCTCTATTATTTATACTTTACATAAATGATTTTCAATATTCTTCTGATGTACTATCTTTTATTTTATTTGCAGATGACTCCAGTGTCTTTTTATCACATAAAAATCCGGACCTCCTCTTGCAAATGATTAATTCAGAGTTAGGTAATGTCACTGGCTGGATCCATGCCAACAAACTGTCTCTAAATCTTAAAAAGACGAATTACATGTTATATAGCAATTCGCTTAAGGTGTTGCCCGGTGACATTACTTTCAATGGTGTTTTAATAGACAGGGTAATATCGACTAAATTTCTAGGTCTTTATATTGATGAACAATTAAAATGGAAAACTCACGTCAATAATCTATGCAAAACATTATCTAGAAACACTGGCGTCATTTACAGGTTAAAGTCAGTTTTGCCTCAAAGTATATTACGTATATACTGTATTCAACTTTAATTCTACCTTATATTAATTATGGTGTGCTTGCCTGGGGCAGGTCCCTTAAAACTTTGTTAGATAAAGTATTATTGGTTCAAAAGAGGGTAATAAGAATAATATGTTATGCTGACTTTCGTGCTCATGCAACTCCCGTTTTACCGTCATAGAATTTTGAAGGTAGAAGATATATATCATATGCAATTGGGTTCCTTAATGTATGATTTTAACTCAGGTGTACTGCCGCTGGCACTAGCCAAGATTTTCAAGAGAAATGATCAAATTCATAATGATGAAACGTGCTACTGCACTTCACTTACCCCATGTAAGGACAAGCTTTGCCCTCAATACTCTAGCCAGCACTGGGCCAAGATTTTGGAATGCTCTCGACTCAAGCATTATTGATTCTGTCAGCATAGCTGTCTTCAAACGTAAACTAAAGCTGTACTTATTGAGTAATTATATAGTTGACTCATAAAAAACTGATCATGATATGTTTCTCACCATAATCCATTCCTCTATTTTTTTATAGACTCTATATTGTTTCTGCCAACTTACCCTTTTTTCCTTCCTTCTCTTTCTTCTTGTCTACTGAAAATATGTAATTTATCTCTTATCTTTTCTTATATTTTACTCTCAATTTTTTCTCTCTCACAATCCTCAAATCGCTCCTTCTCCCTTCTTTTTTATATAGACCTTCCTCCCTTCTTTTTTATGTTTCATTTATTCATAATTCTCTTAGACTTACTTTGATTGTATTGCATTTGTTACCATATCTTTGTATTTTTTTACCAATAATTTTTGTTTTAAGTTAAGCACCTTGTTAAACAGAAGTAAGGGCTCCAATCACAAGCATTGCTTTCCTGGAGTCCTAAACCTCTCATTCATAATGTTATACATGTATTTTTACTGTTGTTATCATGATGTTATTATGATCTTTGTATGAGTGTTTGATTGGTTTAAATAAATTGAACTTGAACTTGAACTTGAACTGATGCTGCCCTTTTATTGACATTTATACATTGTACATGTACACGCACATTGTAATCATAGTGCAAACACAGGAAATAACCTAGGAAGTTAGATTTTAACACATCAATAGAACAATGGTTACAACCAAATAACATTTTGAAATGACCCATACTGTAACCCTCTTCTGTTTCAGAAAGGAAGACTCAAAGAAATCTGTTTTACAAAAAGAGAGAGGAAAACTATTTCTATCTTTGCTCCATCCTCATTTGTTTTCCTAGTTTTCCGGACCAAATAGCAAAATTTTCCACTTCAATTTATACCCCATTAGAATATCACAAAAATTATGAAATTAAGCTCCCCCTATTCCCCACTTATAGGAGTTAAAAATCTTGAAAATATTTGTACACAAAAATTTTGGCTTTAGACAGTACTTGGACAGTGCAATGTTTTCCATCTGCTGCTTTAAAAATTGATTGATCAATGTAATTAAAATTGATAATAACCATAATGTGAAAGGAAGGGACGTTGAGGAGTTCCTGATGGGACGTTGAGAGAAGAAAAAGAAAGGGGCCAAAAGCTTTCAATTGTTTTAAAAGGCTCAAAAAGAGAATTAAAAAAAAAAAATCATGTAATTCGGCCTTCCAGAACAAATTATGTGCAATGTTATGATCTACGGTGATTGTCCATCCCTGCTCGTGCACCACTATTCCTGGAGGCCGGAGGTAAGCAAGAAGAAAGTGCAAGTGGCGCTAATGCAGTTTGGTATCCACTACACCCCACCCTACCCCACCACCCTACCCTAACCCTAGTGCGTGGGGGTTGCCGTCAACCCTATCCCTTCACGTAGCAGCAGGCCTCGAGGAGGGATGCTTAACTGCACTAGCAGTAGCACCGTGCAAGTCAGGGGCCTGTTTCTCGAACTTGTCATAGTCTAAGTTCTTGGACAAGACACATTCATTTCAATTGATGAATTGATGGTTTCCATTTTAAGAAACGTGACCTTGCCCTAACGTTAAGCCCCAACGTTACACAGTTTAAATTTTGTATCCTGACCTTGCATCATTAACATGATCAACACTCATCCAATGGCAGTCACTAAATAAATGTCCCTGAACTTATTTCATAGCTAGTTAACTGGTTAACAAAGTGGTTGCCATTATTTATTAACAAAACAACAAACAAAATATCAACAACGCACACTGACAGTCCCATCCACTTTAATGTCATAGCCAATCCACACACCGGCCACCAATGCAATGCGACCCCGGCGTTTGAGGCTGCTGAGCCGACTCAATTCACATACCATGTCAATAATCCTGGTTCTTTTCGGTTTACTGCTTCTTGACACGTAAACTGCTACAGCTACAGCACTTGCAGCAACCACTCCACCAGCTAACACCAACTTGAACGACGATGACCGCCACATTTTAACAGTTTAGGTTGATGTTGAGATGCTAAGCTTGAGCCCCGAAATGTATTTTACACGACGGCTATATGACGCTGAAATTAATTGCAGGTGAGACGTCGAAAACAGCTGATCAGTTATATTTGTCAATCAAGCTCATTTCATCAATCAACTGTATACTGAAAACAAACAGCTTGCGCTTGCTCTTTTAAGAGTTCATCGCGGATGGCGCTATATAAGATTGAAACGTCGGTGGATAATATTAAACTTGTCTCCCCCCCCCGCCCCCCCCCCCCCCCCCGTACAGCTCATTCTGCAATGTTGGTCATGAAGGTTCGACCCCCCCCCCCCCTCTAGTCACGTCATTTTGCTCCTGCTTTAATTTCTTGAATTAGTTTGTCCCCGCTTTGACGTTTTGGCCCGCTTATAACCATTCCAGGGGATTGAAAAATAAAAAAAAAGTTTGTCAACCCCATGTGCACAATGCCCTTATTTGCATCTTTCCTTCTTATTTTTGGGACCCTCTTTTGTTTACCGTGTTAACCAAGGCCCCCTCCGTTCCATCCTAACGAAACATATCTGAAGATTAGAGTTGTTATTGTTGTTTAAGTTAAATCTAGGTTTATGATTATGCTTAGGTTTATTCATATTGTCCAGGGGAAAGGGTCAAGTTTACTTTCATTGCGGAACATATTTATTTTATTCATCTTTACAACATGGAAATTTCTATCTCCACAAGATTGTAGAATCTCAGCCAAAAATGAAATAACATGAAAAATAGACTATAGTTACCATTTACAACCTTTTCACGAAGGGTGAAACAATATTTATAATGGGTTTATGGTTGTTTTTTATTTCACTTTTTACTTCAACTCTTTACCCTAAACGAGGAACCAATTTAAAGCCTTTAACCTCAAACCTTGATTTAAAGAACAATGATAACCCCACACTTTAGATGAGTTTCGTGGGAGGGTGGACTGTGGGGGCCTTGGTCAGCCGGGTAAACAAAATGGGTCCCCAAAATGAGGGGGGAAATTACAAAAATGGGCGTTGCGGGTGTTGATAAACCTTTTTTTTTATAATTATTTTTCATTCCCCGGGAACGGTTGGGGGAACGGCCAGGGTCCCAAAAAGTGAAAGCAGGGACAAACAATTTCAAAAATTTAAAAAACGAAACAAAATAATGTTGCTGCGAGAGCAAGAGAAAATTAAAAAAATAATAGATAGGGGAGACCGGGGATGGAAGTTACACGGGTCAGTTGTTACAGTTCTCAGTGTGCTAAGCTGGAATAAGAGAGGATGTGCTAACTGGCATCTATATACACATAGCTGTGATGAACTGTCGGTCGTGAGGTTTCTCTGTTGTTTTATTAAAAAGTAAATCAACGGAAACCATTTTTTACAGTTCAAAGTAAATTTTTGACAAAAATTTAAATTTGTAGTAGCTCTGACAACTGAAGGCACAAGATGATAGTCTGGTATTGTAAATATAGTACAAAGTCATGTATGTCACTAATATACCCCCTAGCCATGCCCTGTAATTCTGCCTAATGGCTGTGATACAGTTGATTTTTGTGTGAAAAATCACACATGGGGTAGGTTGTTACAACAACCTAACTCATGTCGATGTAACAACTTACCCCAATTACATTACATAGGGTACATGCAGGTAATATGGGCCACCTGAAGCAAATCATGTTGTGACCGTCGACCGGTGACCGGTGACCGGTGTGAGCACCATAATGTTGTTCATATGATCTGTATACGAAAATATATCGTCGTGAAAGCATCTGAAGCCGAAATTTCTCTGAGAAAATTGCTGAAAACCAACAAGGTAGGTAAAACTTACGGCATTTTTTTACCCTGATGTAAAATTTGATATTTCACAGAATGTGATAGTGAAAGAGTGTTTGAGGGGGTAACCTCAATTGTTTGGTATATTTAGTAAGCTTATAGTTTCATTTTTATCATACTAGCATGTACTGGTCAATTTGTTGTAGTGATGGGGTGCAATGTGGCATTGAATGCTTGCCCGACACAGCAACATTAGTGCAGGTAATATGGGCCATCTAAAATGGCGGAAATGATTCTGGTACTTATATATTGGGATGAGGCATCAATCTCCTTGCTACGATTTTTTTGGGGGTATATTCACAGTATATAATTAATATAAATAACTTATTGTAGGCCTATATTGACTTGTATAATGAAAATAATATTTAAATAATATTTATTAAAAAAAATAAGATACAAAATACAAAACAATGAATATATAGTCAAAGTATTTACTGAAGGGTCTTATAATTTCAAATGATTTCTTAAAGTTAATGATTTTCAACATTTTAAGCAAATTCCAGACATGGTAGAGTCATTGTAGTTTTTAAAACATACATTAAATACATGTGCCCATATTACCTGCACATGCAGGTAATATGGGCACTTTGGTAATGAAGTCAACATTTGAATATTGCAGACAGGGGGGTTGGTGATAATTGTTTTTCTTCACCTTAAAAGTTAGAGCAGTAGTTATTGATTAATATAAACAAAGATTAGACTGTGTGTCATTTTGTAATTTTATGCAAATTAGGCAAATGAGCTTAGGGGGCCCATATTACCTGCATGTACCCTATGTAAAATTACATTTTGTCTCAATTTTCAGGTGTTAATATTTTTATGTTTCCATTATTACTTTTGTCTATTCTAGAGCTCTATACTTGATCTACTGTTAACGATGCCAAGAAACTGGAAATTTGAAACAAAAATATGGTATAAGAGATTTACACATTGTCAACTTACCCCGTATGTTTACATATTGTAATAATTTACCCCGTATGGTGTAACAACCTACCCCGTATACGGGGTAGGTTGTTACAAAAAAAATGTCTTCACTAATTAAGCTGTAGTTAATTAGTGTTTAAATGTTTTCAAGTTTTATAGCTTCAGGTTTTAGCAGACATAATAGGCTAACTACAGACCCAAGATGGAGTGCGTGAGTTATTTCATTAGAATTATCTGGCCCAAAATGTGAATTTTGTAAAGTCCATCCCCGGTCTCCCCTAAATAAATAAATTTCTCCAGTGTAACCTCCTCCCTGCAGTAAAGCAAGTACGGTGATCCTGGCCTGAAAGTATCGACTCCCCTGATTATTAGACAGATGATATTTATTTGCTGAAAGCTTGGAGCAAGAAGGGTATTAATTCTTTTACACAGTGTTAAAAACCTCTTGCTCTCTGAATACAAGATAACGAAGGTGACGAAAATCCCCTTTAGAAGACAACTGACAACTGGGTGTTCACCGCATCTGGGTAGCTGAGAAAAGGGAAATGTAGGTAAATATTTAGATTACCATCATCATTGAGCATGCATTTAGGTTAGAATTTGAGAGAATTGGGACACTGGGAACGTAAAGGAAACACACCTCCATGATGAGGATGATGCCATAGTAGACTTTTGAGAGATTAAGAAAACTAGTATTAACGTTTCTTTCTTTGCCTCTTTCACATCACTTCTCTCTCCTATCCATATTTTCTTTCTCCCCTTTCTCATCTCTTTTTATTTTATTTTTCTCTTTCTCTCTCTCTCTCTCTTTCTCCATCTCCCTCTTTTTTTTCTCTCTCTCTCTCCTCCTCTCTCTCACACACACACTATACACACACAACACACACACACAACACACACACAACACACACACACACCACGCACACACACCCTGTCCCAATAACGTATTCGTTTATTTTCCATTCGTCATCATTCTAATTTAAAATAAAAGAGTGTGGGTACCCGAAGTGCAGCCTGGACAAAAAAACAACAAACAAACAAACAAAAAACAAAAAAACAAAAAAAAAAAAACCGAGGGGCCATCCAGAAAATAATTGTCAGATATAATGATAAGAATATAATACTAACATAATATAATTATAAAGATGAAAATACTGAAAGGGGCGCACACCCTTTTCCTCTTAGGAATTCGCTACTATGAGTATCCATATTTATAACTAAATCCCCAAAACCCATCCACTTAAAGCATCACAGTAACTCTCCTTTTGTTTTCTTCCTACCTCGTTAAGTTTATATATATATATATAGCAAGTTTTTGCCTCCATTATTTCTATATATATATAGGCGAATTATCTCTACCCCCTCCCCCCCCCCCTCACAAAAAAAAAAAAAAAAAAAAAAATTATAATTATAAAATAAAAAAATAAAAAAATAAATAAATAACAAAAAATAAATAAAAAATAATAATGAATAAATAAATAAGAAATATTCAACAACAAAAAATAACTAAGAAATAATGGAAGCATTATCTTGAGAAAGATTATCGGCACCGCGAGAAAGACTATAATTTCTACATGTATCATCATACTCTCAGGAGTCACATTGGCGCTGTCATCGTAACTTGCATCTTTAATATTGCGGGGAATATTAGAGATGATGAGGCCTTGGGGAGATGGAGATGGGTTTGGAGACGGCTGCTGAGCTAGCTGTTAAAGCAGAACTCGCCCCTAAAGTTTACTGTGGGGGGGGGGGGATTCACAAATCGTTCAGAATGTGTAGGAGAAACTTGCACGGGCATCATCGGCATTCGCTATAGCTGGCAAGCGAGGCGATTTCATGTCCACGCAGGGGGGGGGGACGGAAACACCAAAAAGTGCAAAAATAATACCCTAAAAATACGCATACTTCGCACATTATGCACAGAAACTAATAAAAATGTTTGCAAGCGCGAAGCGCGAGCCGAAAATTTTGCCTTATAATAACATTTATCGTTGTATTTGATATACATTTTACCTCTTTATTAGCTTCACAAGCTAATCACTATACATACAAATATGTTAAGCTTTAAAAATCGAGGGGGGGGGGGACGATCCCCCCCAGAAAAAAAATCGAGGGGGGAACACGTCCCCCCCCCGTCCCCCCGGGATCGCCGCCAATTAGCTGGTGTATGTATTTCATTCTCTTGATAAATGCATTTATGATTTTATTGATATCTGAGAATATGAGAGAAAAATTACGGAATGTCCTGGTTTGAGATGCGGTTTATCATAAATGCATCGTGCCCTGTATAGAGAAGGATGGTGATAAAAGATCAACACTTTTGAAGAAAATAAAGTTTTACGTCTGTTCTAGAAAACGGAATTTAAAAATTACGTTGGGATTTTTGGAATTCAGTTTTTGGTAATTTGCCCCTAAATAAATTGTCTAGACAAAATATTTCGAGCCCCCCCCCCCGGCCCACCTCCATGTCGAAAATCTTCCAAGGCCTATGCAACCCCCTACAAACCCTTTGGTCAGACCTCAACAGCAGGTCTATTCATTCAATGAATTTTTATAATAGTGTAAAACTACCTGTAAAAAGATTTTCAATTTAATTAGATTCAATTTATTTATATTCTTTTTATAAAAACATCAAGATATTTACAATATACATTATTTTATTGAGGATAAAGTCATGTATTGAAAAATGAAAATATAGAATGCATCTTGATTTTTATATGAAACATTAATCATGAATTTTTAGAAATTATTTTGGTTAGAAATGATGGAGCGTTAATTAAAGATAATGTAAAACAGAAACTGCTTTGTGACATAAGAATTAGACAGTTGTCTTGAGATGTTTGGGACACCTAGCATACAGTCTGTATCAAATAAAATGGTACAGTCGGGAAACATTTTTTTAGAAACTATTTTGGTTAGAAATGACGGAGTGTTAAGAAAAGATAATGTAAAACAGAAACTGCTTTGCGACATAAGAATTAGACAGTTGTCTTGAGATTTTTGGGACACCTAGCATAGGCCTACAGTCTGTATCAAATAAAATGGTACAGTCGGGAAACATTTTTTATTGTATGAAGATTAGTGACAATCTGGTAATGCTTGATATTTCCATAAAGCAGGAAAAATAAGCTTTCTTCTCATTTGGTGCTGTAGATTTGTTTTATACAAGCAATAAAAATTCATTTTGCGCACAAAGTACCATGCCTTTGTGTAGGTTTCGAACATAAGCCGCCAAAAATTAACGTAAAAGAACAATGTTATAATGGATTTGTGTAGAGTTAATTCTCATGTCTCCGTACATAAATTACGAAAATTCTGCAAAAGCAAATTATTTGACACAAAGTGCATCAGCAAGAAAAATCTCTTGGCTTTAATCTGGTTCCGCAATACATACATCATTTGAGAAGATTTCATACCTGAATTATTTTTCCCCGACTGTACCATTTTTTTTTAATACAGTCTGTATAAGGGAGGTCTAGAGAATCTGTCACTGACAGGAAAGTTCAATAGGAAAAGGAGTAGATGAAGGAGAGTAACACTGATTGACAGCTTGAATGGCTTAAACATTTCAAATTAAAGAGTATTGAAGGGGCTTACAAGATCATATTATTGGATTTTTACGAGAAGCTTCGGGTCAAGAAATAAATGTGTTTATCTTTTACTCAAAGCTTGGAGGAGAGTTCCTCCAAGCTCAAAGCGAGCGTGTTAATGTGGCGGTCACAACTCGCCGTACCTTCGACGTGCAACTCCCTACGATGGATTTCGTAGAAAAATCGTGCAGCGCAGGTACCTACGCAGGCACGTTGCATGTACGACACGAAGGAAGTTTTCCCCATTGCCCTTACCACAGAAACGCATGAATCGCAGAAATTGACAAACGACCTGTGCATGCATTGTGCATGCAACGCAGGCTACGTTGCATGCACGTGCCCCGTAGCCTACGACGAGTTGTGACCGCCGCATATGCTAGTGTACATGAAGTGGAAGGTTTCACGGTGCACTGCCCACTCTCGACGTTTCTCACCGTCTTCAGGAGAATGAAACCTTCAAAGAATATCAGTGTACATGGTTCTATTCTTACTAATTTAGGGCTCCTCCACGTATGTTTGCTTCCCCCCCCCCTCCCGAGGGGGGAGCCATGTTGAAATGTCAATTAGATAATCACTGAACCAGTTCCACGAACAAGGCTGCCCGCAACGCCGGGACAGAGTACTTTTATAATACCTCTATATACGTGCGTTAATGAGCAAAAAACACCCCAAAATAGGAATTTCCTAGTGAGCACACTCAGCTATATGAAAAACAAACTAATATTTTTGAGAAAATATGAATCAAGCTCTTTCACTTAAGCTTGCTTATTTTTCATAAATATGATCAGACGTTACTCAAATTTTTGACTAGAAATAGTTTGTAAACAGTTTTGAATAATCAAGAATTTGTGTTCTAAACGTACTTTCTCATTTTTTTGTCTCCTCCAATTTTTAGATCTTTCTATTATTATTATTATACACAAATACTGTGGTATGTATTTTGTTAATTTTCATCTCTTCTGGCTAATGTAGATGAAGCACGTTGACGTCAGAAGCTCAGCCTGAGAACATTTTTTAAAGCAATGTTAAACCCTGCTATCATGTATCTGCAGTGTACCTTAGCTATATAAAATTAACGTATAAGTCACTGTAAGAAGGACAATAATTTGGAGGAACAGTTGTTGTTAATTTCACAGGGACATTATTCTAGTTTTATGTAACCTAGCCTAGGTACACTGCATAAGGGAAAACAAGGTTTAACTTTGTTGGAAACCCATGTTTTCTATAGCTTCTGACGTCAACGTGTTTTTTTTTTATACATAAGCCAGAAGCGATCAAAATGAATAACATACCATATTATTGTTGTATGTAATCGGTAAAGATATAGAAATTGGAGTAGACAAAAAAAAAAAAAAAATGAGAAAGAACGTTTAGAACGCAAATTATTCATGATTATTCAAAAGTTTTGCAAATTATTTGTCGTCTGAAATTTTAGTAACTTCTCATTATATTTATGAAAAATATGTAAGCTAGTGAAAGGGCTTGATTCATATTTCTCATAAATATTCATTTGTTTTTCATATTCCCAAGTGCATGGGCTCACTGAGAAAAACATATTTTGAGGGGTGTTTTTACTCATTGAAGGACGGGAGGAGGTAATTATACTCGATCCCGGCGTTTTTCATTGAACCAGTTCAGTGGTTTCTCTAATTAGGGCGATTCTTTGAAAAGTGAACCTTTTTTGGAAAAAATAAAGTTTGTCTTTTTGTTTTTAAGCAGCACATTCATATAGAGCATTGTCTGAAGTTTCATGAAATGCATTTTTATATCTTAATTTTACACATTTTTCATGCTCATTTGCATAAATTAACATGCAAAAAATTTGAATGGAAAAATGGTACGTAAAATATCATTTGTTTGACCCTGACTTGATTGTATATGCTGGTCTCCTTACTTTGATTATTGTCATTATACCCTTTTTAAACTTCATTCCTTTAAATTTAAATGAAAAATAATGATGTTGAATTGATTGTTTAAGATAATTAACTAAAGAAATTAATTGCCATCAAATGTCACACACGTGACCCAAAAACACGAAAAGTTAACGCCCCCGAAAACCATGGTTCTATTATTATTACAATTTTTTCTCCAAAGCTAGATATAATGTGCCTTGCATCTCACCAAATATGAAGCCATGATAGCTTTTAATTTAGTTATTAACTAACTTTGAAATTGGTCACACACGTGACCCACGGGTCACGTGTGTGACCAACTATGGTCATGCCTTTAAAAAAGGGACCAGGCTATTCGGCCATTCTTTGAAAAGTGAACCTTTTGGGGAGACATAAATTTTTGCTTTTTGATTTTAAGCTGCATATTCAAATAGAGCAATGTCTGAAGTTTCATGAACTGATGTTTTTTCGTGATTTTTGCAATTGTTCATGCTCATTTGCATAAATTAACATAAATGATAATTAAATGGAAAAACGGTAAATAAATATCATTTTAACCCTGAGTGGAATGGATATGCTGACTTCCTTACTTCGATTACTGTCATTATATTATTATTTACCTCTATTCCTTTTAATCTAACCCAAAAATTATATTAAGATAATCAACCCTGGAAATTAATTGCCCTCAAAATGTCATACACAAGTAACCAGAAAACACAAAAAGTTTATGCCCGTCTTAACCATGGCTCTGGTATTATTATAATTATTTCTTCAAAGGCTAGATTTAATGTACCTGCATCTCACTAAATATGAATCCATGACAATTTTAATTTGATTATTAATTAGCAAACAAATTGGTCACCACACGTGACCCGCTGGGTGGGGGCGGTCATAATTTTTGATTATTTTCACTTTCATTGGCTGAAATTAATTTATTTTAGCATTATTATGCTCCAAAATGGTTCTGCAATAATTTTTGCGAAAAAACAACAGAAAAAAAAACCAACAACAAAAAGAACAAACAAAACAAACAAACAAAAGGTCGAAAAAACAAGAAAATACATAAGAAATTCACTAAACAATGAAATACACAAGGAATTTAGTTCGATATCAAATTTTTTTCCAAGTACAATTGTTAGGAATCCTATAAAGATTATGCAAACACAAAATTAGCATTCCAGAAACTGTAGTTTGTCAATTAGAACAAAAATTATGACTTCATGCAATGCATAAATTAGCATAATTAATTCATATAAATAAATTATTATTATTATGGGAAAATTAACAGTGCTGTCTTGTAGTTACATCACACACTACCATCGTGCAAATTTTCGGCGCGCTCGCGCGATCAACAGCCAAGATCTTTATGAGGGGGCATCATGGCTCCCTCCCTACCCGCCCCTCCCGAGTCTTGACAGCTACCAAAACACCCCATTGACTGACTAGGGTTGAGTTCATAAAATTTTTACCACAGCGGATATAGTAATTGCTCAAAATATACATTTATTGTATATACATAATATATTCATATTTCTGTACAATTTGCCATAGGTCACACACGTGACCCACTAAAATGTCACACACGTGACCCGACATCACGATATAAAATAATAGATAAAAAAGAAATTTCAGAGATGACTCCTATCCAGTGGTATTTTTTCGTTAACAGGTCCATAATGCATATCTCACAGCAATAAGAACATTTCATCATTTTAAAACTCACAGGAATTTCAAAATGAAATTGAACTTTCAAAATCATGCCGTTCTGTGAAGTCACACACGTGACCCACTTCTTTTGACCTCGACCTTGAACATGCATATTGTAAATATCAAAAAAAATTTCCAAATGATAGCCAACAAAATATATTAGCATGATATAAACATTAAATTAGTATGTCTTTTAAAATTGTTAGAGTTATAGCCAATTAAAGTCAAGATTTTGCATAATTTCGGTCACACACGTTGACAAGGAAATGGCTCATTAGCATTTCAATAGGGCTTATATTTATAACGTAGGTAGGCCTACACTGCATACGCACGGATAGCAAGGTTTGGCTTTGAAAACAAATGTTTTCTGCAGTTTCTGACGTCAATGTGTTTCATAATAAGTCAGAAGTGATGAAAATTAATCAAGTACAGGCATTATAATCGGTAAAGCTATATAGAAATTGAAGGAGACAAAAACAAAAACAAGTGAGAAAGAACGTTTAGAACGCAAATTATTCATGATTATTCAAAATTGTTGCAAATTATTTCTTGTCTGATATTTAAATAACTTCTGATCATATTTATGGAAAAATAAGTAAGTCTAGTATAAGAAAGAGCTTGATTCATATTTTCTCATAAATATTCATTTGTTTTTCATGTTCTTGAGTGTGCTCACTCAGAAAACTATAATTAATTGAGGGGTGTTTTTACTCATTAACGCACGGGAGGAGGTAATTATCTAGAATAGAATAGAATACTCGATCCCGGCGTTATTCATTGAGCCGGTTCAGTGTTTCTTAGCATCGAGAGTGAATAGATGACTCGCCAAAAATTATCGACCTCTTTTGGCTATGCCTATATATCGTTCAAAATGTCCGCGCCCTCGAAGTGACCTTGTTCCTCCAAGAAGGGACCCTTGGTTGTGTGGTTAACGAACCTACGTGCCTCACGACCCTTGATGACGAAAGAATGGTTCATTCGAGTCTTTATGTAGGCTGGTACTTGATAGTTAAATATTTCAATATCTGCTTGCAGTCGCTTGTGAAGTAAGTATAACTGTGCAGAACTGAGCTGTGAGTAATACTGATTTAAAAGGGCCGAATTACTGCTGTTGGTTGGGTTTGAGGACACGGGAAATTGAATATTTTTATCGATTTGCTGCAAAATGGCATGAGAGTCTTCTGCCAATGTCTCAAAATGGCCGATGAAATCATAAGGGACGTAGCACGGCAAACATAAACGAAACATTTCCCTCCAATGTTCTTCGGCAGGACTTATGAGCAAATTCCAAGAGTCGCTGACGTAGTCTACGAAATTTCCAAAAGTCACGTTAATATTTCCGTTGTTATCTCGTATCGTTGAAACCCTTTTCTGAGCTTTGTTCCGAAAACTCCTAAATGAGTTGACCATTTTGTAGGCAAAGGTTCTTTTTATGGCATCGTTTTTGTAAGAATTCACTTCAAATTTATCGCGAAATGCTGACAACATGCGAGAAAACGGATCACGTACGAATACTATCTTTGTATAATGAGCTAACTTGTCTTTTGCTTCTTGTAGACTTTGTCTTCCTAGTACAGGTAAATACTTTATACCCAATCTGTGAACTTCTTCATGACTAATATCCATGGTTGAATTTATTATTCCTTGAAGCACGAGAAGTATCCGCTTCCAACTTGTGCAACCAGCCTTAGGAACGTAACAGAACAAGAGTTTGTAATTGTCTATGTAATAGATGTGATCCATTTTCCTCAAGGTATGTTCGTCCATACTATTGAGCATCTCTGCTTGTTTCTTGGCGCCTAAACGATCACATGTCTGTCGTAGATGTGAACGCCTTTCCTCTTGTATGTCATCGGTAGTGGGCAAGATAGGTATCTGGGTGTATAATAGTAGACAAGAAACAAAGAATTTTTTTTGATCAAGGTATACATTGTGATAATAAGAAGGGAAAATGATACAATATAGGGGCCGCGGAGCGGTTTTGAAAGTTGAGGGGCTGAGCCGAAGGTGGGGGGGGGGGGATGAACAGGCTAAAATCGCAATGTTATGGTTATTTTGCGTTTTTGTACACGTTGTACACGTGAAAAAAAAACCTAGGAGGCCCACCCCCCTCCCAACAACGGTCCCAGCTTCAATAGAAGACCGCTATATCGTAATAATATAGTTCTGTTGATTCGACAATATGCATTTGTGCTTTTACCTGACATCATAGGTGTTGATAAATTCTCATCAAAGAAAATGTTAACTTTGAGTAACCTACTCTGCGGTAAACCCTCCCTAGAAGGTATAGTTCAGTTTGATTTTACTGCGTTTTCCTTTATCAAAGAACATGAACGGGGTGTTATCTAGTGAGCTCCATGTAATAATCTGTTATTAGCAAATTCTGTTTTCGATCATGTAAATAAAATAATGTTGATAGGGCCTACTTACTTGTACGCTTTCCATCTTGTTAAAATTATCTCGCGTTGTTTCTGTAGATGTCCGATTTGCCTCGTTGCTTATATCTTTGGCCGATACATTGTTCTCAAAAACTCTAACCCAATCTGAAATAAACAACCAAAAGTAAATGGGATTAGGCCTATAATTGAAAGCCGCACGCATACTGTGAACACCGTTAAAAAAACTACCAACAATCTCCTTTTTTCTCCCACAACTTTAATTAGCCCTTCACAAGATACAAGATACAAGATTTTTTATTTGTCATACATAGAAATTTGGCTTCAGGTACAGCTCTTTCAACAAGTTAAAGACCGCCAAGCTACGGTACACATGATTTATATGGCAATTAAAGAAAAGAAAACAAACATCTACATCTTATTACTTCACGTGTTGAATGAAGTAAGATACGTCAACTTACCAATACCATCCCCACTACCATCATCATTGCTATTAGAGGTAGAGGGAGACATATGCACCTGGGTGGATAATAATGAGAAATTAAGAGAATATTTGAAAAAAGAGTATATTTTGAACATTAAGCATGGAAAATACAATACTGCAGAAATAGTGGGGTTAAATCAACTCAACGGGTGCTAAATCTAACAATGATCCAGCTTCTTTTTTAAGTTAAAATACTCGACTATAGGAGGATGAGTATTAGGTTTTGACAGACGTGTATCAATCAGATATGATTATTTACGTCTGGGACCAACCTTTAACGTCACCATCCGAGAGACGTGACTGGGTTTCGAACCAGGGTCCGCACCATGTCAGTTTGTACGCTGATGCAGAGAGTTGACAATGTGCGTTTCCGCTTGACCAACTCCTGATCCCTAAATGATTCGACTATATAGTCTGTGATGGGTGCTATTTCAACACTATATTCTTGTGTTGATTGCATGGTGTTAATTTTCCATCTGACATCAGTGGGTGCTTATTATATGCTTTTACCTGACATCATAGGTGTTGATTTGATTTGATTCCCATCCAATAAAAATCTAACCCAGAGTAAACTACTCAGGGGTAATTTAACTCTCCCTACAATGACTCGTTCAGCATGTCTTGGTACTGTTTTTTTCTCCTTTTCAAACAATATCCGCTATGCAGACCCATATAATCATCATATTAGTTCATATCAAATTTCATTTTCAATCATTATCATTATTGTTTATTAATATTCTTGTAAATTAACCATGGGTATTTGGACAGGAGGCTTTTATTCCATGGTAATTTAGTCAACCTTTTCTGTCCCTGGCGTTCCAATCATATTTCTTACTTTGTATTGTTTATACTGATATGTATCTTTCTTTGCCGAATAAATGTTAATATTAATTGGAATACGCGGAAAAAATTATTGATACTCACTTGTATGCTTTTCATCTTGTTAAAATGATTTCGCGTTGTAATTTCAGTAGATGCCTGAATATTGGCCTCGCTCCTTATGTCTTTGGGAGATACATTGTTCCCGAAAAATATAACCCAATCTGAAATGAACAATCAAAAATAGATGGAATGATAATACAAAGCTGTACCTATACGTTAAATGTCCTACTGTAAATTTAAAAGCAATTAAACTCTTGTTTTGTCACCCTATCTTTAATTACCCCTTCATGTGCAGTCATACATTTTAACACTGCTTAATATTACTTGACGTGTCGAATAAAGTAAAATAGTTCAACTTACCATACCATTACTATGGCCATGACCATTACTATTATCAGTATCAATACCACTACCATTACCGTCACTATCAAAATTACCATTACCACTACAATGACCAGGTATTAGCCGGTTTATCTCTTCAATTATAAATTTGCAATAATTACAACCTTTTGTCATGATTGATTTAATATATACTGTTTCATTTTTGTATTTGTTAAACTTTTTTGGTCTTGAAAATCAAATAATTAAATAAAACACAGTTATAAGTAAATTTACCATTGCCATGACCATGCACAGTGTATCCATTATCGTTACCATTACCCTGGACATGACCATTATTACCATTTTCATAATTAACAGTACCGCGTCACCGTTACTTTTAACATTATTATGATCCTGACCATGACGGTTACCATTTACCATATAAGGCCTACCACTGTAATTACCATTACCGTCATCTTTAGAATTACCATTAACATTTGCAGTAAAATTACTATTATTATTATTACCATGGTCATGACCACTACTATTACCATGATCATTTACTATTACCATCTAAGCATTACCGTAACAAGTACCATTATGCCTATTACAATCACCATTACCATGATCCTTTTACTATTATACCATTACATTAGACTTACTAGTAAAAGTACCATTAACCTTACCTCAAATGTTTCATTACCATGGCCATTACTAAAATAATTAGCATGACCATGAGCATTACCGTTATCATTATATATCATATTATTATCATTATATTATTATATCATTACCAGTATAGCATTGTATAGGCTATAGTTACCATTACTAGTACAATAAGCATTACATGCATTACCAGTATAAAATTACCTTTATCGTTACCATAATTACCTTTATAATTACCATTTTATTCACTACTATATCGAATTACTCATTTTAAACACAAACTGGGCGATACATATTCTCAGGGGAGTTTGAGATGACCCGTATCAGGACATATCCCCCGGAGGACAACTCCCCCGGGGACAATTCCCGGAGGACAGCTCCCCCGGAGGACATAGGGTTAGGGTTAGGGTTAGGGTTAGGGTTAGGGTTGTCCTCCGGGGGAGTTGTCCTCCGGGGGAGCTGTCCTCCGGGAATTGTCCCCGGGGGAGTTGTCCTCCGGGGGAGATGTCCTAGAACCGACTTGTTGTTGCTGTTTTTATATTTTACGGCGCTTTCATTCATTATATGAATATTTACGCCTTATCATTTGCGTTTTCTTTTCTTTTCTTTTTTTTATAAATATTTTATTTAAGAAAATCAAATTATTAGGGTTTTCTGTTTTAAAGATCGGACCTTATAAATTATATAAGACCGTGCTTGAGGATAATCAAGAAATTCGCATCGATATATTTATCTGTCATATCTGTCTCAAATAAATTACCGACCTCGTTCTTGTAAAGCAAAACGAATTATTATAAATAAAAGAAAGAAGAAAAAATGAGATGACTTGTGTGTGAACAGTCCCTGGTTTATTGAGTAGGTGTATGGATAATTTGGTTTCTTCGGGTGACTGTTTTGATGCATGGCTTCGAATTGGCGAGAGAATTGATGCGGAGTGTGAAAGGGCTAATAGCTCTGGGATGTGCGAAGGGAGAGGATATGAAACGTCCTCTCTGTGTAGTGGCGTATCCAGGATTTGAAAATAGGGGTGCCCGATAAGGGGCGGCGCCGCCAAAATTTTCCGACTTTCAAATGTACAGCCTTTGGGTGGTTCTAAAATTATAGGGATGCACGCTTCCCCTACGCCCGCCTTGGATCCGCTACATGCATGATGGAGTGTATTGCATATATCATGTTGTATATACCTCCCCCCCCCCTCTTTCTCTAACATGGTTATATTACGTATACAAGTATATTGATGTTATCGATGACGGACTTGAAAAGAAGTCATCATTGTCATTATTTTTATTATCATTTACGTTACGATCATCTAAATTCAAGTCTCGTGCTTTATACACGGACTCCAATTTCCTTCCAAATTGGCCATTGATTGTCATTGTATGTATATAGTGTGAATATTATAGGGAAATACATATTTACCTGAATCTTGAATCTAGTGACATAATGGTAAATTTGAGACCCCTTCGGGAATGTCCCCCTACATTCAGCTATAGATTAATATGATGCATTTTTCGTTAACCTTTTGTTAAAACATAAAACCAGAGAGAGGAAAATAATCAAATAGAAATATATATTGATAGGATATTTCTCGTGTTATACATTACACACAACCGATTGTTGATGATTTTGTCTTAATATCTGCATAGAATAGATGTGCAGTACGACATATGAAATAAGATATAAAGAGAAATATAAGCATAATTATAGAGACAGAAAGAGAGAGAGGGAGAGAGAGAGGGGGGGGGGGAATGCCTACGTATCTTTGTTCAGGGAAGGTCTTGTTTTTGTTGTTATTTTCTGTGGTTTTTATGTAGTGTTTTCTTTCTTCTGATTTTTCTTTTGTTTATTTTATTATTTTTTTTTACTAACCTTTTACACTTAGCTTCTCTTGCAAATACATAACTTTCCCTTTAAGGAGCGGAGATGATCATTATTTCTCCCCAGCTCTTAAATCTATTTTCTTTCCGCCATTCGCAAGCATTGCGCCTCTATAACGCTGTCTTCCCACATCCGAAAAGAAAATGACGCCTGGATTATTTATATGGCGTGAAATGAATTAGAGCTCTCTAGGGATAAGTGCTTCATCTCGCCAAAGGAGAAGAAGACTGTGTAAACAGGGGCTTGAATTTCAATCAAGGATAAGCCAGAACTTAAGTGTATGGAATTTCCTACCCAATCTCTGCTGAAATTTGAGAACGTATATGCACGATTAATGTGGCGGGAAATTAAGATGCATCTTTATGCTATCTGTATTGTTTCAAGGATGCGATGAAAAAACCACCATGCTGCATTTGAGAATATTTACGATGCTTAATGATCGAAATCTATCCCCCGCCCTTGAAATATAGTTATGATCTGCAGTCGAGGAATTTGAGATGTTAAGAGGAGCTTGCAAATTCGATTCCCTTGCAAATAGATTCGATATGGCGGAAATAGTTCAGTAATGCTGTGAGCATGCACCTTTCGGGGTAGCCTAGCTAAGCCGGGTAATATTAGTTAACACTATAGGTGCTTAGAAACACCAAGGTGGATATATGTATTAAGCGCTATATAAATGTAACTATTATTGATGACTGTATGGTTATGCACAACTATTTCGTCTGTAACTCTCTTTAACCGACCTTCTTAAAGTAAAGGTTAGAAGGGGGAAAAGGGGGGGGGGGGGATACATAGTAGATAATTATGTTTCTTCTCTGTTGTCGTCATTGTTTAATAATATTGGTTTGAAAATACAATTCCTTTCACGAATCCTTTTTTTAAATATATAATTTAACAAGGGCACGCCCCAGCTGGCCAAAACACAGAAAAAAGGTGCCTAAAATGGGAAATTTTGTGCTTTTAAATTGAGATGCACTATTCAAACATTCCATAGCGATTCCACTGATTGCATTTATATCAACATTTTCATGCGATTTTCGAGTCCTTTCCATAAAATTTGAAATGCCAACTGAGAGCGTCAATTCACCCGACGATAAACCAATAATTAATTCAGGGAAGAAGAGTTCTAAAATTGTGCTTTTCAGCTGAAAATGTCAGGGAATGGTTTGAGTATACTGAATTATAAATGATACTCGGTAGCAAAACGTTGTAAAAATGGACGGGGCGAGGCACAATAGATTTCTAGTTTATTCATAGACTCTTAATGAAGTTTAAAGGGGTATCTCACCAGCCAGTGAGAAACGTTTGCGACTAGTTTCAAACACCGTGTCTCTGGAGTCTTGAAGACGTTACAGCGACGTCATTACAACGTATCCCGAGACATTCATTTTCTCTTTTTTAACTGCGGAGAGGTCGCGGAAACGTCTCCGCGACCGCCACGACTGATGCGACTAATTCGTCTCTAGAGCCGAGACGACGTTTCATAAGGAATTTGCCGGCACTGAAGGCCGAGACTTTCGCAATATACCGAGTGAGTCGGAAAAAAACTAGACACCTAGATAAATGTCTTCCGGCATCTTTTGATACCATTTTTTTGTGCTATATCATTACCCTCGGATGAACACGGCGCATTGTTTGTGAACATGAAAATTTTGAATTGTGCAAAAGTAGGAGTAAATAAAAGCAACAAAAGCTATCAAAAAACAACTCCATCCTGATTAAAACAGCATAACTTTTTAACGAAAATGTCTTGCACTAAATAACTTGG
Organism: Paracentrotus lividus; assembly: GCA_940671915.1. Classification (NCBI taxonomy): domain Eukaryota; kingdom Metazoa; phylum Echinodermata; class Echinoidea; order Camarodonta; family Echinidae; genus Paracentrotus; species Paracentrotus lividus. The sequence goes on along the minus strand of CALNVZ010002974.1, from coordinate 35,111,101 downwards.
CACGGGTGTTGTTACACATATCGAATACATTTTGGGTGAAAATGAGATTATGTAGAGTCAATCATGAGTGAGCACATGTCAAAGACAAAATAATCACTTTTCAAAAGTAAAGCGGCCTTTTTAGGTTTGTCAGTGACAATGACAAATTACTCTTAGATATGTACTCATTCATGGATTACTTGATGAATCAATCTAATTTTTACACAGAATCTAGTCGATAATTGTAACAACATCCGTGCTAAGTTATCTCTCTCAAAACATTTTTGTTAAAAAGTTATGCTATTTTATTTAAGATGGAGTTGCATTTTTTGTCAGCTTTTGTTGTTTCAATTTTATCCCCATGCACTCTTGCACAATTCGAAATGTACATGTTCGCAAACAATGCGTCGTGTTCATCCAAGGGTAAAGATATATCACACAAAAATGTTACCTGGAGATGCAGGAGAAGTTACTCTTTCAGAATATGTATAATAATATGGGGTTCATTAATTGGTTTTATTTTTATTGACATTTTTCTAGGTGTTTGAGTGACTGTAGCAGTAAGCTTATCAGGGACTATTCCCTGTGATATGGATTCATTTAAGATATAACAACGAGGGTTTACAATAGTATAATTACACTTTTTTTTATTACACTAGCAACAATAGAATCTGGGCTAGGCGATGGAGATGTTTTCATGGAAGAAAGAACATTGGTTATCATGGTTATTTCAGTATTAAGAGGGGTTTAAGGCAAATGTCAATGAAAGAGGAAGGTACACGGTAGGATAAATAGTCTGTAAAGTGGGAGAAATTAACAGGATTTTTTGTTGTTGAGAATCTAGTGTAGTGGGAAAGGTGAATGAAAAAGTTGTGAGCTTTCATATTATTTTCCAGTTATTTAGGAAGAATTTTACAGTAGAAATTCCACTGAAAAGGATTGCGCTGCATAGTGCAGTGACAATATGATAAAAAAGGCTGATATGTTCGCAACCGAATTTTGTGTGTCACATGTATAGTCCAATACATGCATTTTTAGTGCAGTGCATGTTACTCTCAGAAGAATTTGGTATATTTCTTATTTTCTTGATTCCAAAACCTCACAGCAACAAAAAACAAAAACAAAAAACAAAAAACAACAACAACATTATTCTTGTTGTGTCGTGAATTGTTATCAACATTTCCCAACCACTTTGAGACAGTTCAAATCTTCCACCATTCAATATCATGACCATAACACTGATGTTTTACTGAAAACCTTTAGGTCTATACTTGGTTTAAATACATTACGAGAAGAAAGTGTCTTTTTCTTTTTACCCAATTTGTTGTGAATTTAAGACCAAGTTATTTTTTTTTCGTTTCACCTTTTGATTTTTGGGTTTTCATAAAATCGTTTTTTTTTTTTGTTTTTATTTTGCACTAGCGAATTGCAATAGTGAATATTTCTTGATACTTCTGACAACTTTGAATGTAACTTTTCTTAATATAGCAATAATAAAGATCTGATTAGAGACCAGTCAATCTAAAGCTTACTCCGAAATATCAGATTCTTCTCTTTGGTTATACAGTCTGTGTCAAATAAAATGGTACAGTTGGAAAACATTTTTTTATAGTGTGAAGGTTAATATCAACGTGGTATTGTTTGTTATTTTCATAAAGCAGGAATATCACTCTTTCTTCTGCAATTTTTTTCATCACATTTGGTGAAGTATTTTTGGAGATATGACTAATTTTCTACAATCAAGAAAAATCCATTTTTCGCACGCCGTCCCATGCCTTTGTGTACGATTTCGCATTATGACCGTGAATTCAGCGCTCCAGAACAACAGAAGTCCGTAATTTCGATTTGTTCCTCGTCGCACAAAACTTAGCATAACTTTTGTTTTACAAAAGCAAATTATACAGGACAAAGCGCATCAGCAAGAAAAATCTTTTGGCTTTAATTTGGTACCACAATCACACATTATATGAAAAGATTTCACACCTAAATGATTTTTTCCCCGACTGTACCATTTTTTTTTACACAGACTGTAGTACGTGATTTACAATAATACGAATGAATTGGAATAGCTTTGCTTTCAGTGATATGAAAATATCAGAATAAATAATTATTATACCCATTGGCGTAAATCCATATGCGATTTCTATTCATCAGGGGGGGGGGATGGCGCTTTGTATTATTATGTAATATCCCCCCCCCCTGATGAAAAGCATTCTTTACGGATTTACGCCAGTGATTATACCACATTTTTTGTTGACATCAATACAGTTCGTAAAGATAGACCTATTTAAAATAAAAGGGTGAAAAGGAATAAATCATCCTTTATAGGGACATTGAGTCACAGCGTTTTTGAAAAGGGAGAAAAGGGGTGTTACTCCTCAGCCATTTCCACCTTTTCCACCCTTTGTGTTTTTAAATTGCAATTATGATTATTATATCAACGATTAACATAGATTATCTATCAATCACCATTGACATTTATCAATATTCCGTTTCCAAGAGTGTGAATATGTGTCGTGAATTCCAATGAACGCAATTTGCTAGTTTAAAAGGAAAAAAAAAAAAAAAAAAAAAAAAAAAATGACGGATCGAAAATATGATCCTTGGCGTCGTATCTTGAAAATGATGACATTTTAAAGATCCGGCGGGCATGCAAGCATAACTGTGACTACGAGAATAGAAACATGTACTGCACACTGATGATACTGAGTCGTCGAAGGCGATAACTACCATTACGTGATGAAAGCGTGATGAGACAGAAATATGGGTGCATGAAATATCATCCAATACCCGAAGGATAGGAATAAAAAGAGCGTCACTTATATTCTTTTACCAATTTTATAATTGAATATAATTAAATTGCTCTTCTCGTGTATGAAGCATCTAATAAATTTAAGCGTCAGTCTAGCTTGTACAATGTTAACCCCCCAATTTTTTGTTCTAGTTAATTTATGTTTGTCAGTCAAGCTTGTACAATATATGAACCCCATATTTTGATTCCTAATCTGTAAAGCTACACAAAACAGGAAAGGGTCATGAAAGGTATAGGTACTTATATGGGGTAGAATGGCAGAACATGAAATTTCTATAATCCGTGTTGTATATTATAAATCTCTTTTGTGAGAAAATGAAAAAAAAACCTGATTAAATATTCATAATCCCAAATGATTCAAACTGTGATTCCAAAGAACAATGCACATTTAAACAAGTATGACTAAGACCAACTTCCCCTTTAATCTACCACATTATTTTTTTTTTAATTGGTTTTCCGTGTATAAAGATCCCCTCACTTACCAGAAGTACTGCAACATATAAAATGCGTTTTTTTTTGTTTTTTTTTGTTGTTTTTTTTTGTGTGTGTGTGGGGGGGGGGGGTTTAAGGCATTCTATATAATATTGTTATATTTCATTCATAACCAGAGTGTATCGACCATCTATACTTGTCCTTTCATTCCTCAGAGCTTTAAATGATCAGACCCGAAACAAAGAGAAGGCAAATAACAAAGGCAGAAAATTTGCATTTTGGAAGGTAGGATTGAAATCATTAAAGTTGATGGAAAAAATATGTTACTCACCATTATTCAGGATTAGGAAGGACGAAACCAGGAATATAATACCAATGGTAAGCATCCGCTTTCGGAAACTGACTGTTGTAAAGAAAATGGCTCTTCCCATTGTAAAAACGTAGTATGCAAAAATTTATTTCACAAAACAAAATAGACTTATCAATCGTGCTCCTAATTGACGACCATCATCCACGGTGATGGGATCCACAATAATGAATCAAAACAGACTTCTCTACTTCACTTCCCGCAAAAATGTTCAGCGAAGTGTTTCTTGAGCGCACCATGCATGACAAATCCTTTCTCTCCGATTGTAACTATAAGAGAAATTTGTTACGTCACGATTTAAATGATTGATATTCAAATGACAGGCCTGTATTTGGTATTCCTCGAATTAATATAAAATGGAGAAGTCAAAGCATTTGCGTTCGCATCTACCAAAGGAATGAGCAAAGACAGATAATATCCCACAATTATTATCTTCCAAACTATTGCTACTGGTGTCGCGTGCTCTACTTTTTAAGGGAGAATCGAGCACGCTTACAAGAAGGTTTGGGTCATTGTGGGGATACATTTATTATGTTCATAACAATGATTGAAATATTTTGATGCACTTTCCATTATAAATTTTTGATGATTTGATTTTTTTTTGGTAGCTATAACAGGTAGCTGTTAATAAGTATGTTAAATGATTTTAAATGAATGATTCCTTGTATTGGTCAAATCCATTGATTTTTAGGACAATTGTATCAATTGAAATAAAAGGGCTAGCCTTGCAACATATGAATAATTTACAGAATATATCTAACAACTGAAAATGGTAAAGGGTTTGTTAAATCATTTAAAGCATTGCGATAATATTGTGCCAAGCAATCAATGGCATGTGCTTATTAAACATAGTTTTGTCAAGGATTTGGGGGAGGGGGGGGGGGAAGAAAAACTTGTATTTACTGTATATTATATTTTTATTAGTTTATTATATTGTATTTTTAATCTATATGTTTTATGTTATTTTGTTTCATCTATGTTATGTGTTTTTGATTATGCTTTAGATGTAGGAGTCAATATTTTATAAGGCTATTTGCTCTTTTTTGTTGGCCCCTCATTCTCATAAATATGTTTTTGTATGTTGTTGCAATTTTCTGTTATAATATCTTTTGTATATATATTTATTCATGTTTTTATTGAGGATATAAATAACACTGAATTGAAAACATTCAAAGGGTCCGCACTTACAAAGTACGATATTTACTATTCTCCCTACATTATTACGGGAATTTTTTTCCCCCTGTGTCTCCTTTCTTTCTCTTAATTCTATCCTAATCATTTTTTATTTTCATCATTTTTTTAAAAAAGATAGTACGCGCATAGCAGCTAAAAATGCCAAAAGTGTGCTTGTTGGAGATAAATTTTCTAGGGGACACTTGTCCCTTTTCCCTTCTGCTCTGGGTGTGATTTAACCAACCTCTCTCATTCTAAAGATAATTCAAACATGCTTTCTCACCTCCTTACATTATTCATTTCTTCATCACCTTTCTCTTTTCGCTGTCACCAAAGCAAGTCATTCAACCCTCTTGAGACTGAAACCGAACCATCAACGTACATGACGGTCGGAACCAGCGAAACTCGATGGAAAATGGGACATTATTAGGGTTGGTCATCATCATCATACATTTTCATATCAATTAATATTGTTTATGCCATAATCACATTCAGATGGAAAAACTTAAGAATAACTGTATACAAACAATGTATATATATAATATATATATATATATATATATATATATATATATATATATATATATATATATCATGTATATTATCGTGTTACTCGTATATCTTCCATCTCAATTATTGACGCACCCGAACCCCTTTTTCGAGATGAAATTCTCCTTATTCTCACCATTCTCATGCACCATCATGACCAACCCTCCTACTTCAGGGCACGATGCACTTAAACCGCATCCCAAACTGGGGCATCCCCAAGCCAATTGGAGCCGTCGCCCTCAACTCCTCAAGGCATCACCCATCTCCAATATTCTCCGCAATATGAAAGATGCAAGTTACGAATAAAGTGAGGGCGGAGCTTATAGATCTCTAAATTAAACAAGACAAAAATAATCCAGGGGATGAATATTATAGACCCATAATAACATTATAGATTTACATAGAGCCTTATAAATAGTTTCACTATACGTCTATATTGCGCTTTAAGGCCGCCGCACACTACACGATTTTGGATCCGAAATAAAACAGCGCTGGTAAAATATACGCACTTAATTATTTCAGATCCAAAGTCGTTCAGTCGTGCGACCGAAAGTTGTAAGGTGTGCGGTGGCCTTTATGCTGCAGTCACACAGACACTTACGTTGAGTTACGTCCAGTTACGTCCATAATTTTTTTTTTTTAAAGCATCCCAACGGATGCCTTCCCATCATAGTCATCAGTGAAACAGTGATTATCGTTCATCCAATAAAAGAAAGAAATACATAAGAAATGATAGAATAGAAGATGAAAGAAGGATAAAACATCAAATACGTAACTTACTAAACGTAATAAGTTATAAGTTATAAGTGTCTGTGTGACTGTAGCATTACAGATACAGTTATCAGAAGCGGATCTAGAGGGGGGGGGGGGGGGGGGGGTGGGGGGGGGGTTGCAACCCCCCCCCCAAAAAAAAAAAAAAAAAAATCCGGGGACCATTTTTTAAAATCTTATTTTTTTTTTTAAACTTGTAATTTATTTTATTCTATTTCTATGTATTTATTTCATTTATTATTATTATTATTATTATTATTATTAGGCTAACAGTGCTTATTCCAAGGTCCCAATTCTTGTATCTGTGTTGTTAACTGGCCTTACATTGCAGGAAAATGCAACTTAATTTTACAAATTTTCATGGGGGTTAATTTGGCAACGACCTCTATACCAAAAATAGTGGTGTTTTAGATGCAAAAAAAAACACGCCATTTTCACACACAGATTTTCAAAAATTTTCCCTACTGTGGGAAGGGGGACACCCCCTCCATGGGTGTCGATTGTGGGGGATGGGGGGATGCATCCCCCCCAATAATTTCAGTGGGGGAATGGTGTGTACAATCATCCCCCCAATATTTTGATATCAAGAAAATGAAAAGTATCATATTATGTGCATATGAATCTACCCATTACAAATTCGTGATCATATAAAACTGTTTTATGAAATTATTATATCATTTTGCAGTCTAAAATGAAGATTCTGACATTCAAAAGTCCAAAATTTTCTCACTCTATCAGTAATCTTCTCGTGTGTGCCTGATATACTTTAGTAATCAATACAGTAAATGTGTATTACATGACATGTAATACACAATACCCCGTGTAGATAATTTAGGCGCAGACTATTCACAATTGAAAAAATACCCATTCATCGATGACAACCAGACCCTGTTGCATAAAACTTCTAACCGGAGTTTTTTCCGGTTAAAATCTGAAAAGTCCGGTTAAAGTCCAAAAACTCCGGTTACAATATTTTTCTGGATTTTTCACTGTTTTTTTCCATTGCATAAAAACATACCAGAGTTTTCAAAAGTATTAATGCAATAAATTTTTAGGGAGTTTTAAAACTCAGGTTGAATAACCTAAGAAATAGGTCTACATAAGCCGAGTTTTTTAACCTGAGAAAACTCGGTTAGAAAAAAAGTTTTATGCAACACAGGGCACCGATCCCAAGGTGCATAGGGCAGGTCCCTGGTAAGTAAAAGTGGTGGCATAAGTATTCCCCCTCAATAATCGACGATGGTCATGATAAATTAAATAATGAATATTAAAGAGTCTGTAACACTTATCTTGGCTTTTCATCGATTATGGGACTCGGACCAATATATAATACACTTCCCCTATTCTCCGGGGGCTCAATGCCCTCTTTTCAAGTTAGTTGCTACTCTTGCTCTCAAAGATAAAGAAAAAATGGTCTCGCACTTCGTGATCGCATGATGCTTCAATTATTTCATTTCATATGACTTTTGAAAAGTGCCTGAAAATTTGTTCAGAAAATGTTCAGCTCGCGCTTCGCGCTCGCATAATATAGGCTGGTGCACACTGTACTCGTCTTCATTCATCTTTTAAACATGTATATAGGTATTACGTCACGATGGGACGCTTTAAACACCAACTCCCCCTCCCCGTTTGCGCTCCCATAAGGCTACAAATATCCTGTTTCATCAGGTCACTATCATTGAGAGAATTTCAGCTCGCACTTCGTGCTCGCAAAGTATTGCCCCTTTCTAATATTCGCCCATATTTATAGATTTGTGCTTGATGCATGCGTACGTCATGATAGTCCGCTTCTAATCATCAGGTATAACCCCCTAGCCCTCCACCAAATTGGCGCATACATAGCGTTACAAATATCATGTTTCAGTTCAATATTATTGAGAAAATTTTAAGCTCGCGCTTCGCGCTCGCATAATAGCCCTATGAATTCGGCGATATTCATATACTAGTGATCACATGCATAATAATATGCATGTATATGTAATATCTATAGGCATTACATCATGATCACCCTTCAATAAACCACATGAATCCCCTTCCCCATTTCGCGTTCGCATTTTTCTACAGTCCAATTCCATGTCATTATATTGAGAAAAATTTCAGCTCGCGCGTCGCGCTCGCATAAAAGCCTAGGAATTTGAAAATATATACTAGTGGTAGATGCATAATATATGCATGTGTGTATATCTATAGCCATTACATTATCATGGTTTCTCTTTTTATTAAACCCTTCCCCGTTTCTCGAATGCCCCATTTAATGTCACTATTATTGATAAATTTTTCAGCTCGCGCTTCGCGCTCGCATTATACAATACCAAATAGAATTCGTTCATATCTATATGCATGTGTGTATACAAGCATTACCCACACCCAAAATTACCACTGCGATCAGTATACCATCGTATGTGTCACATGGACGAAAAGAGGAAATTCGACGATCATCCCCCCCCCCAATCGCCAAAACAATCGACAACCGGTTGCCCTCCCCTCACCACACCCTCCCCCCTCCCTCGCTCCGCTCGCTTGGACTCGGTCGCTACGCTCCCTCGCATACCACCCCAACCCCCCCTTTATAAAAAGCTGGATCCGCCCCTGGTTATGCTCACATACAATCGTGGTTATGATAATAGAAATTGAACTCAGTACCTCTTGGGTATGAATATTTATGGACCTGTGGGCATTTCATGAAAGGACTTGTCGGACGTTTTGTCCGACAAATTTGCTCTCAGCCAATTAGATACAAGAATTTCAGTCGCTTATAACAATTGTCAGTGAGAATCAGTGAATATTTGTTTCATGTAATCCTCCGTAAATCTGTCAACAAAATAATCCTGGCATATCAAATTCTTCACAATTTCAATTTTTCCTAATTTTCAGCTTTTGGTGTGCGCACATTGCTGGTGGATCAAACCACAATGACGCCCGGATCCTATCGCTACCGGGAACCCACTTGGGAGAAGCATGTAGACAAAATGCCTTGCTCAAGGATGTAAATGCCGTACCGGTGATTGAACCCACAATCTTGGCTTTCTCATTGATACGACCGCTAGACTATGACATTTCTAGGATTATTCATCGATATTGTTATCATCAGCAAAATCAGAAAAAAACATTTTCAGTATCATCACACGAATGAAAACTTTCACCAATAGCCTCCCTCTCCTTCATCTTGTTCAATTCTATTGTCATTGATTACAAGATTAGAATAGTGAAAATATGCAGACGAATCGTATACGTAGAAGTATTATCCTGGCTGGCTTTATTCACCTATAGGTGAATCCGTCTGACAATTTCAACCTGTTGTTTTATACAGAAACTAATATGTAACAATTTCATCTAGGAAGCGCTTTATAATGTACAATAGGAAATTGTTTGTTTTGATAGAGTGCCCGCGAACTTGAGCTTGGGAACAAGGAGTATAATTTGGTAAATTTTGGTGATAATTCCAAATTGTTGATTTAATCAATAAAATTTGATTTGAATTGATTTGATTTGTAAAGTGGCTATACCATCATAGAACTTATGCAATGCCCCATTCAATGTTGGGTATTGTATCACCATGACACGAACATAATTTATTGAATATACCAATTATTTATCCAAGAGCTCTTTTCTGACCGATTGAATGTGTCTTTCTTGCAATGATCAATTAATTGAAATCATTAAGAAAGGATTCTAAACATGCTGCCATCACGATTATAATATGGAGGGGTCTTCAATCACGATTAAGTTATATCTCAGTTTAATGAGACCGTGTTGTAAAGTTAATCTAACAATAACATGGCATAACTGTGCCAGAAGATGGCAGTATTAAACATCTGGCTCTGTATAAGCCTACAGTGTTTATATTTTGGATCAAAATTGTTATCCTCTTATGATTGTCTGAGCATGGACCTACTACTGTCATAGAACCATGGTCTGAGAGACCTCCATACGATCACTTGAATCTTAACTACCGGCATTTTAGAATAAAGTATTATTTAGAAAATTATTTTAGCGCCCCTGTGTGCTTTTCGAAATATTTGGTCCCCTCCCCAACAGGCAAACATTTTTTTTTTTTTTATTTATACATTTTATAGGTTTTCGTGGGGAACAGATCCACATTATATCATGGTTTACGACTTTGAAAAGAACAAATACCATCGCGAAGCGCGAGCGGAATTTTTAATTTCCCCCTTTCTTTTTCCCCTTTTTTCTTCTCTTTTCACCTTTTTTCTTTTTTCTCTTTTGGCGCCCCTCCGGCATGTCCGGGCCTACCCTGGGGGCCTTGGCCCCCAAGCTGCCCCAGGATACACGCATGATATTTATTTCTAAGGGTAACATTTTCCTTAGGGTACTATAATTTTATTATTAGGCATGAATGTCGATTTGGTGAGGGGATGCATCTCTCCATATTTTCTGAGTATGGATGGCCTGTACAGTGATCCCTACAAATATTTCCAAATCAGTTATGCGCGTATCAATGTACTAATTTATTGAAAATTCAATTAATATATCATAGAGTGCTGTTGTAGTTATTCAGTGGTGTAACATCCAAAGTGCTATCATTATATTTTGAAACGCCATTTTTTTTTTCTTATTCGCACCTGTTAGTTTTTCTCGCGTATAGGCCTATAATAGAACAGCTGTATAGTTGAATAAATATATCGTACATTCATAGAGGATGGAAGCTCACCAGACAATGACATAACAATGGTTTTAATCATTTTCCACTCAATATCAAGCTACCAGCCTTTCGCTCCAACATGTTTGCTAGTCGATACAAATTATTTACCTATTCAAACAATACCGATCAGACATTGAACATGAATATTACAAAGGCGTATCTGTGCCCCCTATTTCTAAATCTATACCACGTAAGAACTATATCCATTCAAATCGATCACAATAATTAGGGGCGCCGACTTAGGGTTGCATATGGGACATTTACCCCCAATAGGTAAGACTGGAGGCAAATACATTATTTTCCCTAGATACCCTCAATAAATCAAGATGATCTTGGTGGATGCGGGAACAAAAATTAGTAATGAAATGATCAAACTGAAGTGTGTTTTACACTTATCTCGGCTCATCATCGATGATGGTAATTGTGACTTCTTTTGGGGTGGACTCGGAACAATGACTTCCCTTTTTTCGGGGCCACATATAATGCCCTTTTTTTTCCAAATTGCTCGCTACTAATGTATCAAAACAAAAACCAGCTCCTGCTTATCAGCGCTTACATTATAAGAAATCTCATCTAACATGTCTAATGGGTTGTATCCATAGAGGTGGATAAAATAAAGCTTTATTTCATCCACCTCTATGGTTGTATCTCACTTCGCTGAGACGTCTCCGCGACGGATAAAAAGTATTAGAGACGTCTCCGATGTCGCGGAGACTTCGCGGAAACGTCTCCGACAGTTTTCAAAAACTGTAACAAAGTATTTTCAAAGAACCGTCTCAAAGTAGTTTCCGCGACTCAAGAAAAGTCGCGGAGACGTTTCATGAGTCGCGGAAACTACTTTGAGACGGTTCTTTGAAAGTGCTTTGACACATTTTTTTTTGGTTTTGTTTTGTTTTGAAAACTGTCCCGGAGACGTCTGTAATACCTTTTATCCGTCGTGGAGACGTCTCCGCGAAGTGAGATACCACCCTAAGGTCACGATTGTTGAAAAAAAAAATATATCAGCTAGCGCTTTGCACTCGCATTATATAGATGAAGGTCCAAGTAAAAATCGTCAATGCATGTGTGCATATTTTTGTACATTAAGATAACATCATGATGGTCCTCCATTTTGTTACCTGTTAAAGCAACCCATATCAAATTTAGTTGTAAACTTAAGAGATAGAGGGCGCTACCATTCTACTCAAAGCGAACGTGCCCATTGACTTTTTTTGTTTTTGGAGAGTTTTTCACTTTATTTTCTTTATTGTGGCGAGCAACTACCTTTTCAAAGAAATGTTCAACTTGAATAAGTACGCTAAGAGTCTGAATTTTTTCAAAAATAGGAATAACTTATTGCAAAGGAAAAAAAAGTCCTGTCACTTGTGTCAATTCGAAAGCTTAGTCAGATCAAATTCCTGTACAATATGGTATATTTTGCTCTCAAAATAGCTCATGCTGCATAGTTTTGATCCTCGATGCCGCATTATACTATTATAGCTTATTGTTTACAGGGCAATTAAAAGCTTGAATTCTCAGCTTTTCGGAGATGGTACATTCATTTTAATTGATTAAAAAAAAGTCCTGTCACTTTGAACATAATCATAAGAGGTTCTTTCCTCGACTAGTCAATATTTACGCTTATCACGTGCATATCGCATACAAACATGTGAACGGCGTCTTCACAAGACTTGTGACAAGTTCACAATCTATGTCATTGTTTTGAGCATCAATTTATATGAATTGCATATTCTGATTACAACTTCAGCACAATAATGTTATAAGCTTGCCCAAATGTGTATTTCCTAGATCTGGTCTGGAGAATCTATTAACTATCAACATGATAAAAGTTCATCAATTTCTTTCATCTCCACGATTAGATTGCTCAACCGAACGGACAATACCATTCCACTGGAGGGAAGTCTTCTTACGCGAGTTTTTGTGAGCTAATTTATTATTGCAGCCAGCTGTATAGATTTCTGCGCTTCTCAGCCGTATTTCCAACGTCACTTTGTTGCGTATGGCCTCTTAGATAATGGACGCGCCTTGTTTAATTACGATTTAATGCCGCACATTGGTATACGTTAACTTTACATTTTACATAGAGTAGAATTTATATGAACCCCTAATCACGAAAACAAAATAGACACCGTTATCCTTAGGGTACCATTTTCCTTGCTGAAAGGTTTCAATCATTTTTTATGAATCTATTCAACAACCTCGCCCTAAGTGTGATATTTTAGCAGCCAACATCTGGGACAATATTGAATGAATACATCGAATTCACAGTCTTCAGTCATTCCACAGAATACAAACGAAATGGTTGGCCTTCGCTTCTTCGTTGCATTGAACAGTTTTAATTTTTGAACTTCTCTATATCGTAATACAGTTTTTAGATACTCGACCATTTTAGTTACGAAGTAAAGGTCCATTATTTTGGTTGAAGAGGTGGCTCTCAAGAAACCTTGAATACGTCGGCTCTCTGAACAATACTTTTTGCTGGAGGTGAAGAAGAGAAAAATCTGTTCTGATTGTGGTACCCGTTAATCAATTTAGAACATGCACAATCAGCCCAAAGGACTTTAGACACGCTTACATTGTTTGCAAATAAACTTTCATAAATTTGATTTTATTTAATATACTTTATAGGAAATGGAAATGGGTATTTTCATTAAGATGAGTTTCCGCAAGCAGATGATTTTAATTGGTATCATATCATTGGTTTCGTTGTTCCTAATCTTCAATAACGGTGAGTGTGTTCATTGATTCAATAACATTGTAAATATATTATTTTAACTCTTGACATGAACCCAGTTATACATGTATATCCGTCCGTCCATCCGTCCGTCCCATTTGCCCGTTATCGTGATATCTCAAGAACTACTCGAGATATGAGCTTCAAACTTAAGAATGTGATGTATCACCATAGGAAGACCATCTGATTAGATTTCGGAGTACTTGGGTCTAAGACCAAGGGCCACAGAGCTCATCTTTTGAAATCTTTTTTTTTTTTCAAGAGCGGAGGCAAATAGGAGACGCGGTCGTATTTGTCTCGTTATTGTTTTGATTGGTTCAATAGTTTGCACAATATACACTGTAAAAACGTCTTCTTTTGTTTCCCATTAAGCATAGGCCCATGTGGCCTAAATTAACGCACCTAGACTATAGGCTTTAAAGACAAAATCATGTGAGTTCAAATTGAAAACAAAATGGATGGGAAACACACATTATGCCTAGAAGACAAAAACGATTTTATTTTATTTATTTATGTTTTTTTCGTTGTTGGAAAGAAAGGGGCTTTATAAGATATTTATATCTCAACTATGTCTACATCTCATGAAGATAGCAATTAAAATACATATAGTTACATAAAATACATGGTGTCCGAAATCAAGAGGAACAAAAGTACAATAAACATTTTATTCTATTCAACTTACTTTTCACAAATAAAAATCAGATAGTAAAATAATCTACAAAATTACTATAGTTCTTCCAACCATAAAAAGCGGATGGTCGTGTGAGATCAGGGTGTCTCAGATAAAGCGGAAACCAAATAAGATTTTTTTTTCTCTCTCTCTCTCTGAATAGAAGCAAATAGTGTTAATTGTAAAAATTGATTGATACCTACAATTTGGAGGAGCCATATATGCAATCATGGCTCATTGAATTGTAAAAATAACCATTGCACATGATGAGTGGGTGCGATGTGGAAATATGCAAACTACTTTACCAAACAAAAAGAATGTAAATTAATATTTATCTTATGTTGTTTGTTAGGTTTCATTCATAAAAATTTCTCAAGCATAAGTTGTTCACTTGTTGCGGACAATCCAGTGCAGTACACATTCATTTGCTCTGATCTGCGAAAACTGATATAGACAATTATATTCAAACTCTTCTTACTCATATATATGCGTGGCACTTTAGTATTGTATTATAGGCGTCAAAAGACAGAAGAAAAGATGTACTTAAACAATCATGCACTCAATGCCCGTGACGTATATAGGAGTGTAGTACTATTTAGTTTGATAAGAAGTGGCGGCTCCAGGCGAGGGCGGATGTAAGAAACTTGCACCCTACCCCTATCATGCCTATATATTTTTTTTGAGAAGCCCACATTCAGCATAAATGCTATGCTTTATCTACGAAATTTATCTTCTGCATCCTCTCTATATTTTCGAATTTGCCGTTTAACTCCTTTATTAAATCCCTAGATCCGCGGCTGATAAGTTGGCACTCGCATGATAAATATGTAAAGAAATGTATAAATGAACATAATTACGGAGAAAATCTCAATGTAGCATAATAGATCTTGGAAATAATTGTGAACGTCTTTTTTTGTTTTTGTTGTTGTTGTTGTTGTTTTTTCTTTTTACATTCCCTTATAAGCCGAATAGAATTTAAGGAAGTATAACTACATTAATCTTGGTAGCTGAGCTTTGATTAAAAGGAAAATTATTTGTTGATTTGGAGTAGTTACATTTGGCACAGTTTCGTATTTATTTAATTCCATCATTGTTTTGTTAATTTTAGTTTGGGGTGGACTTTTCGTGAACAACGTATGGTCAAAAAATAGAAAAAACGAGGCTAAAGAGACACCTACCGGAACAACGCGAGATAGTACTATCAAGATGAAAAGCACCCAAGTAAGTATATTAATATGCTGAGGAATTCAAATGAATCGAAAAAAAAAAGGATATGATTATTAAAAGATATTAAGGAAATTAGTTTAAAAGCTGAGGAAATAGACAGCGTATTATAAATTCAGATAACAGTGGCGGATCCAGGTGTGTGCGCGGGGACTCGCGCCACTCATTAATCTGAAAACCATTCATTGACTGTACCTGTTAAAAGTGGGAAATCTTCTGCTGCGCCCCCTATTTGTTCAAATTTACGTCAAAATCCGGTATCCGTCACTGGATCGCTGAGTAAGTTCTATAGTTCGTCTCACCACCCACCTGGCACCGAAAGGCGTTTATTTGCTTTATCATTTATTTATTTATTTATTTATTTATTTATTTATTTATTTTTCCACAATAACAGTAACAAAATATAAATGTGTTTGCATAGCAAAATCATTAAAAATATACATTTCAATCATCATAACATAATTACAATGTAAACAGAAACAGGTGAATGTATAATTTAGAAACAAGTCAATTAACTTAATTGATGTTATTGTGGGGAACCTAAAAAGCGTAGCTTGTAAGCTAGGCTCCCAAACTTAAATCAATTGTATCACTAAATGAAAATTAAAATATTACATAAATATAAACGATACAAAGTACAAATACCACACGGAACGGGACAATACTTTATACACAAGACATAACATTGTGAAGCCCTTCCAGTTTAAAAGTGTACATTTGTAGTTATTAATTTGGCTAGATTTGAGTTTACGTTTAAAGGAAAATAAGCTTGGTGAAAGTTTAAATGACTCGTCAAGAGAATTTGAAAAAAAGAGGTCCAGCGTAAATGATAGTTCTCTGTTTAAATAAAGTTCTTAATAATGGATGTGAAAAGATGATAATTGTCTTGTTGGGTAGTTATGGAATAGTTCATTTTGGAGAATAATATATTTAATACAGTTGGCAGTTCGTGACGAATCTAACTGATACATGAAACAACCAAGACGGAGATGATATAAATCGTAAATTTTCAATACATTGTTAGAATAGAATAGATGATCTGTGTGAGCCAATCTATCTTTATGATTGATAATCCTGATTATACGTTTTTGAATAAGAAGTATTCTATCCAGATACATTCTCGATGAATTGCCCCAAGCTAATATCCCATAGTTCAAATAGGGAAGTATGAGTGTATTTACAAATTTAAAAGGATATTGGAGGGAAACAGCATTTAATTTTGTTGATGACTCCAACATTTCTGGACAATAATTGCATAAATTTGTGGTATGTTGTTTCCATGAGAGTTTGTTTATGTCTATGATTAAACCAAGAAATTTCGTTGAGTCAACTATATCAATTATAGTATTATTAAGAATTACATTTCCGGGTAAAGCTGAAAGAGAATTGCTGAAAATCATACAATTGGTTCTGCGGGAACGTTTCAAGGAAAGGTTTATTACCGCAAGCAAATCCAGTCATATATTTACAAGTTCCTCGGTGGTTAATTGTGTTTAAAAGAAAGATCTGGATTTTTGGTTGAGAAAAGAAACGCTATGAGTGTCATCAGCAAATAATATAAATGAATAAGCAGTTGGGAGAATTTTGAAAATCATTGATGTCAAAATGAACAATAAAGGGCGACCGCAAGGAGCTTACCCTGTTGGTTTACTCCACAGGTTAAATATCATTGTAACAGAAATTGAATCAAATTAATAGAAACGAACTGCTTTCTAACGCCGTAAAGGTAGCTTCTGAACCGCCAGCTCCAAAGGCTTTCCCCTAATTCCATAATGAGATTTAATTTAGGATAACATATTTTATGATAAGGTGTCAAAGGCCTTGGAGAGATCAGAAAAATCCAACTGTGTGTAAGGTGAATCGTCAACAGCAGTTGCTATGTGATTTATAAATATTTAAAATTGCCATGTGTTGTTGAGTGTTTTTGTTCGAAAGCGCAAATTCGAATTAGACCAAATAATCAAAACTCCTTATGAATTTTATTGTGCGCATCATAAATTACTTTTTTTCTGAATTTTGGAATAGTGATGATATAAAAAGTAGAAATGGGTCTTAAATTAGTTAGGGCTTGATGGATCAACCTTTTTTATAATAGGGTAAGCTACCTTCGCAATTTTTCATCTTTTTCGGGGGACACAACCACTGAGACCAAGTGATAAGTTAAAAATATATTCTAAAGGAATAACATCTCATCAATTATATTTTTTAGTAAATGTTACTTATATCATCATACCCGGGCCTTTTTTTTACATTTAAATTTTTTTAACAATATTAGGCAATTTCATTAGCGTCAGTTGGAATGAAAAATAAAGAATTTTGATTTTTATCCTTTAAAAGTGTAAAAGAAAATCATGGTGACTTATTAGTTTTGGGGTATTGGCGCGCTGGGAGCAAGATTAGGCCAATATTTGAAATAGTAATCATTGAAAACTTTTAGCAAATTGTAAAATCATCGGTCGACATTGTATTATCAATTTGAACATGGGCTCATGTGAATTTCGATTTCTTTTCTTATTCGAACAGTCGTTAATGTGTTTTCCAAAGTTTCTTTTATATTGGTTGCAATTCGATTCAATATTTAGTAGACAGTAAACTTCTTTTTTTATGTCGTAAAAGGGTTGGTTAAAAATTTTTTTATATTTGAGATATTTATACGGGTGTTTTGGTCACTAGGAATTAGTACGATATTTATCAATATTAATTGTTTTTCCTATCTAGATCAGAATCTTTTTAATAGTGTTTAGTACCCGGCAGGGATTTCGTGGTTTTCCGTTTTACTTATTGCCTTACATTGTACTAAAGGAATGCATTCATTAAAAGAGTTCACAAAATATTCAATAAATGTTTATTGTATGAATTGTCAATCATCATTAGGTGTTAAACACTTCTGACCCAGTTGGTTGAACTAAGTTTATCTTTTTATCTATTATTATATTCTCAGGAGTGTATTTTCCCTTATTAATTTGATAGGTGACATTAATGTATTATTAAAAAAAAAGATAACCACTCGTAAAATAGTTGGAACAATGATGCCGATATACTCAGATAGAAGTAACCCCAGATTCCGTTTTCCACCTCACGTTAGAAAAAGATTTATTCAATTAAGGTGCTTGAGCGAGAAGACAATCTACGTAGGGTCTTGTTATCATGTGAATGAAAGAAAATGAACAGTAGCTTGTTCAAAGAAAATCTTGACAAAAGAGATCTTCTTTGCGCATTTCAAGAAGTCAATATTGAAATCGCCCATTAAAAAGCATTGGTTTTGTTTCTGGTATGCATAGGATTTGTGCAATTGTTGTTCATTTCAAGTAAAAATGTTTGTGATCGGAAGAAGGTGGTCGATATATTGTGGCCTACTTTAGGTTTTTCTTTTTGTAGGTAATGATTTTCAATAAAGCAGTTCTTCTATTCGTTCATTCATTAAAGTTCAAATTCGTTTTATTAGCAATGGAATTTAGATTTATGCAGCGTACAGGCGCTACTCCCCCCCACGCTATTTTTCCTATATATTAAAGATAAGGTTGTGATTGCGGAGGAGTATTGTATGTGGTTCATGACCGAGAAACGCACGTCTCTGTTAAACCAATTACAAAGAATCTGCATCATGTTTATCTAGACAAACATGTTTAGCTGTTCAAGATTTTTATTAGCACTACGTATATGAATGCAAAAGGTTAGTCATTCTTTCCAGCGACTGGGGTCATTCTCTTGAAACTGGTTCTGGGGTGTATAAAAGATTTAAACATGAGAACTATCATTTGTATCAAAGTGTATTCAATAATTCTTCTGTATTGTTCAAACAAATTTGAAATGTTACTTTTCATCATAATATGATTATACCGAAAGTTGGATGCTGTTCATAAACATGAATGATTTGTAGAAGGCGAATTTCAAATCTAAGATCAGTAACATTTGTGAACGGAAAACTAGCCATAAAAAGAACAGCAAAACCGAAAACAAAAGCATAGTGAATTTGTGTTGTACGTTAAGGGTATAGAGTTAAAATTCATGGTTGCAAAATCGTTGCTCAACTGCGGAAGACCACACAAGACAAATAAACATAAACATAATTCAAATGAAAAACGAATAAAACATAATTCATAAATGTAATACATTTGAACCTTTGCACAGGTATATTAGAGCTGTAACTTCCAGCCAATGCCCTGCAGATTTATTTTTAATTTTGTTTAAATGCCAAAATTAGGATAGTGACCAAAAACAGATCTTTTAGAAAAAATTCAAAAGGGACAATTAAAAAGCATCATAGAAATCTAATCAAAGTCCATTAAATCTCAAAAAGAAATCTTATGTTTTATCCACACCCCTCAAGCAAAATGAGCTGACAAGCCAAGTACCGACCAAAAAAAAAAAAATGATCCGTTTCAGAAGTTCAGTCAAAATGTATATCAAGCATTAAAGAATTTTGAAACCATGGTAAAGAAAGAAAAAAAAATCTAATCAAATCAAAATCAAAGAAACAAAGCAAGAAGGTAATCAAAGTTTATACAATCCACCCAGCAAACCCGCCCAGTTGCTCGGAGAGTGTAGACATTTGAACGAACTCAAGAAATGTTTAGCGCATTTCTTATCATAGGCGTGGCACCAATTAAGGGTCAGATATTTCTATAGAAAATGCTCTAATTTAAATCTATCACAATTGTGCAACAAGAATATTGTTGACGTTATTCACATCTACATTGATCGCGTAAATAAGTGCGTTTGTTTGTTTGACAATAATTATACATAATAATGTTTGATTTTTATCTTTGTTTTCTATTTTGTAGATTAATTTTTGTGGTTTGTTCAGAGTAATAGCAATTTATTTTAAATGCAATAATGCATGAACGTATACTCATACAATACAATTGGCAAGGGGGAAACAAAAACAAAAAAAAACAAACAATTGACATGGTATAGTACAAAGCTAAGCTACCCGTATGATGCAAGCTATATCATCAATGAACCTACATACCATACAACCTTTTATAAAAAAAAAAAAAAAAAAAAAAAAAAAAAAAAAAAACATCAGCAAGAATACAATAACTGTAAACTTAGCAAAGATCAAGCATGGAAACTTGGATATAACGTAATATATTCCATAAATGCTTTGAAATGATATTTGTGTACGTAGCAATTTCTTCAAAAAAATATATTTCAATGTATATTTTCTAGATATTGCCTTTATTTCTTGTCTTTTTATTATCCACTCAGGTGCCTATGTCTCCCTCTGGCGATGGTATTCAAGAGGAAAGACGTTCACATCTACGACAGACATGTGATCGTTTAGGCGCCAAGAAACATGCAGAGATGCTCAATAGTATGGACGAACATACCTTGAGGAAATTAAATCATATATATTATATAGACAAATACAAAATCATGTTCTGTTACATACCTAAGACCGGTTGTACAAGTTGGAAGCGGATACTACTCATGCTCCAAGGAATAATAAATTCAACCATGGATGTTGGTCATGAAAAAATCCATAATTTGGGTTTCATGTATTTACATACACTGAGTAAATTAAATTTAATGGACGCACAAGAAAAATTAGCTCATTACAAAAAAATTGTTTTTGTACGCGAGCCATTTTCTCGCATATTGTCAGCATATCGTGATAAATTTGAAGTGAACGCTCACTTGAATCTCGGCATACAAAGAGCATTTGCTCCTAAAATGCTAAAGGCATCTGAAAATTTTCAAGAAAAAGATCAGAAAAATATACAAATGACACCAATTGAAAACGGTCATATCAACGTGACTTTTAAAAATTTCGTTGATTACGTCAGCAACTCTAGGAATTTGCTCAACAGCGCACCTGAAGAACATTGGCGAGAAATGTTTCGTTTGTGCTTGCCGTGCGACGTTCCTTATGATTTCATCGGCCATTTTGAAACCCTTGGTGAAGATTCTCGTTTAATCTTGCAGCAGATCACAAACGATGACAATTTTACCTTTCCCGCGTCCACAAATCCAACCAACAGCAGCAATATGGAACTTTTCAACCAGTATTACTCACAACTTAGTACTTCACAACTAGAATTACTTTACAAGCGACTAGAAACAGATATTGAATTGTTTGGTTATCGAGTTCCAGCCTCTATAAAGACTCGTATTAACGAGTCCTTGTCATGAACAAGAAGGGAAAGCATGAACACTATACAATGTGTATAAAAGAAAAATGGTCTAACCGGGAAAACTAAAGTGGTTATGATATTTTCTTAAACGATATGTTTTTGTAGTACGATTTTTTTTTTTCTTGGTGATAATTTTAGTTCGCTATGAGTTAGAAATAAATTCGTGTTTTCAAGCTACAGGCAAATCGCAATATTATAATCTTGTAGCCCATTAAATATATTATTTAATTCTTTTAAAGCAATTCTTTTTAAACTGCAATCCAACAGTAAATGTACCTGTTAATTTTGTTGGTCAGCAAGATTTCACTCAGAAATGTTGCAGAAAGATGTATATTAATGACATTATTATTATGTTGTAGAAATTTATGGTCTCCCACTATTACCTGGGGGGGGGGGGGTGCCATGTTTTACTTATCGTATGGTCTTGTACAATGTTTCAATCGGAAATGTTTATGTAAGGAAGATATTTTAATCTTTTGGTAATTGTTGTTCCGTTTCAATAACACAAAGTCCCATTTGTGATGAAAATAATGAATTAGAATGAACATAAATATACAGCAACGAAAATTTCTTCATTTCTTTTACAAGGCAAAATACTTGGAGTACAAATTTCTATTCCCGACCCTGCCTGGCATATAATTACATGATGTATTTATTTTATAGATGTTATTTTTGTAAGATGTTTATTGTAACATAAAATGTTTAAGTTTCTGATTCTATTTAAGATTATGATAAATTGGTACAGATCGTACTGTTATCTTGATATGGTTAATAATTTGATTAGTAACATATTTAGTTTTGGTATATTGGAAGCTTAGAGTAAAAAGTTTTGTCAAAAGATTTATATTATTCAATGCAAATTTTTACCCCGCATTTCAATCTTTTATTTCTTTTGTTCAGTTGAAATGAAATACAATTTCATTTGATTAATATTTCGAAAAAAATAAAACAATTAAAAAAATGTAAAACAATTGCGACAGATAAACAATTACAATTTTAAAAGCAGTGCATCATATCATGAAATGGTACCAAAAAAAATAAAATAAAAAATGATTGCTTGTTAAATGCAACAGACAGGAATATAGTTCAAAATCGATATACCTTTTCATCACAAAGGGCAGATATTGTGTAGATATAGACGGGTGACAATTTTGATTATTTATAGGAACAAAATCAATCATGGGAGTAACATATGGCGGATACTCCCACTAAAATTTAAACCCTTTAACGCTTTGTATGAAGCGTTTAAAGGGTTTATATCCACTTGGTCTGAAAACAGTGATTGGTCAAATTCTCTGATTGTCTAATACCAGTCCACATAGTTTTGGGAGAAGGAAAAATCTAATTTGGATTCACAGATAGATAATATGAAAGATTGAATCCTTTAACTATAATAAAGAAAGTTTTATTATACTTGAAATCTCGTTTAGTGTCTTTATATCACAATATAAGTATAAAACTTGGAAAGTCGGGGGCCCAACACCTTTTTTCGCTTTTGCGAGAGTCAACTCAGCGTTCACGTGGAAAACCAACAGGGATTCTCTTGTATATCTTTTAGTGCAATGTGGACAACATGAGACTATATTTGAATGTTCAAATGTTGACGTCATCACCAAAGTGCCCATATTACCTGCATATGCAGGTAATATGGGCATATGTATTTAATTTTTTTTTTTTTTTTTTTTTAACTACAATGACTCTACTATGTATGGTATTTGCTTAAAATGTTAAAAATCTTTAACTTTAAGATATCATATGAAGTTATAAGACCCTTCAGTAAATACTTTGACTAGATATTCAATTTAATGTATTTTGTATATTATTTTTTTTAAATATCATTTTCATTATACAAATCAATATACAATAAGTTATTTCTCTATTAATAATATAGGCCCTACTGCAAATATATATATATATTTTAAAAAAAGCAATCTTAGCGAAGAGATTGATGCCTCATCCCAATACCAAGTAGTAGTACCAGAATCATTTCCGCCACTTTGGACTGCCCATATTACCTGCAGTGCCCCATTGCACCCCTTCTTTACAACAAACTGACCTGTACACGCTATTATGATCAAAATGAAGCTATAACCTTACTAAATATACAAACAATTGAGGTAACCCCCTCAAACACTTTTTTTTAACCTTCACATTCTGTGAAATATCAAATTTTACATCAGGGTAAAAAAAATGCCGTAATTTTTACCTACCTTGTTGGTTTTCAGCAATTTTCTCAGAGAAATTTCGGCATCAGATGCTCTCACGACGATATTTTCGTAAAAGTTCATATGAACAACATTATGGCGCTCACACCGGTCTACGGTCACGACATGATTTGCTTCACGTTGCCCATATTACCTGCATGTACCCTACACCAGCTTTAACCCATTTGGTCTACTAACAGTTCAAATTCCCCCTTTGTCTAATGTACTTGAATATAATAACAATTGGTCTATATATGTCAATTTTATTTGTTATTTATTCATTTTTTATTTATTGAATGGTTTATTAAAAATGTCGAACATGACATCCCGATGGCTAAAATACATTCAGTTTACAAGGTTGAGCACAATAAATGATATAAGCATTCAAAGGTCAAAAAATAGTTAAAGCAATAAGTAATATGTAAGCGACAAAATATTGTTAGGTCAAACTTAAGTGAAAAATATTTAATATCTTAGAAGATTGTTATAAAATTTGGGAAGATAAGATAAATAACGTATGATTTACTTTGTCTAACAAAAAAGAAGATTTCACCCCCAAAATAATTACAGGATCATTCTGTAAATTGTTATATAACCGGAAATTTTCAGCAATTTAACAGAATAGGTCTATTTGAAAAAAAGGAAAAAAGTTTTATAAAGGAAATTTGTAAGGTATAATCCATATATCAATTTTTTTTGGTAATTTTACTGTAAATTGTGCAGTAAGATTACAGAACTGTTCATGAGACTCTGCTGCTGGAACTTTTCTGGGTTTTTTTTAGAAGAAATTTTCTAACAGTGTAGCTTTTGAGGACAAATTTATGTTTGTCTTTATGTTTATGCCTGCTTTAAATAAGGAGGAAATAAGGTGGAGATCGATACAAAAGAGAGCAAAACCGTTTTATATTCTGGCACCGGCAGGAATCATAACGACACCAGCAGGATTCATGCAGTCAATATTGATGGTAACAAAGAATTTTGAAATTTCCATCCAGAAAAAAACAGCAGAAGCAATACAGGACGAGTGTCTTTGATACGACACAGATTATTCTTTTGAACAGCCAACCTTATTCAGGTTTGGGATTTACGAACCTTATTTCATTTTCGGACAAATGAACCTTTTTTCATTTTCGGACGATCGAATCTTCGGAACAACGAATCCCGCAACGAATGTACCTGTTTCATTTTCGGACAGACAAACCCGATTTCATTTTCGGAAGAATGAACCTTATTTCATTTCCAGATGAATGTTGATTATTTCATTTTCGGACGAATGAACCGTATTCCGTATTCGGACGATCGAATCTTCGGAACAACGAATCCCGCAACGAACGTACCTGTTTCATTTTTCGGACAGACAAACCCGATTTCATTTTCGGAAGAATGAACCTACGGACAATAACATCAAATATTCGGACGAACAGGTATAAGGACTGGATGTGTTAGGCAATCCAACCTTCGGACAGATGAACAACGAGCTGTAATCACAGAACTACAAACAAAACTTGAGCAACCGATTATTTCAATTATTTCCTTGACAACGACTCGAACTTGAACTTGAGGTGGCGCTAAACATTAATCCATCAGCAGTTTCATTGAGGCGGAACGCACCAACAACAACAAAAAAAAAAAAAAAAAAAAAAATCTATTTTGTGACCGCGGATCCAGAGGTGCAAACTGCATATTTGAAAATATAGAGGGCTCTTGGATTTGGCTTTATTAGCATGATTGGCATTATTGAAAAAATAAATAAATAAATGAAAATAAAAAATAGAGGGCGGATGCACGCCTCTTGCCCCCCAGCCGTATACGAACGCTACAATGGTTTGGCAAGAACTCATGTAAAATTAAATTACATTTCAAATTTGATTCAATTTTCTGAGGTTTCTCTGGCATATCATCACTATAAATATATACATTTATGAAACCGATATTCATGTCCTATAATCATTTGAATTCATGAAGAACAAAGTTTAAACATTCCTATAATGGTAATTATAATGTGATGATTTTTATTGATTATTTATCTAAATTATTACGTCTTCTTTTAACTTTGTACCCCAAATCAGACAGATGTTTTATATGGATCTGCAAAGGGGTGCATCGATTTATTAACAATGTTAAGAGTTAAATACCACGAATTTCAGGGTAGTAAATATTGAGCTTCTGTTCAATACGTTGTTCTGCAAATCTGAAGTCAAAAGCAAACAAAGCAGAATGTCAAAGCTTACGTCAAATCTGTTTGCACACTCATGGCAATGCCATTATTCATCTCATCTCCGTGTTCCAACTCCCCCTCCTATAAACACCCTCCAATCATTAATTTTATAAAACCAATCTAAAACTTTACGAATTTATTGTCCAAATTAGTTATTTCTTTTCTTAATAATAAAATATTATGTATATAATTTTCTATATGTAAAAACTGTGTGCGCATTTAACCTAAATGTATAACCTTCAGGTTTATTATTGCACCCAATTGAAAAGGGCGTAACGCAGGTTGTATACAGTTTTCTAAACATAATTATTCACTTGCACAATTTTTTTTTTTTTTTTTGCAACCCAGAGAGAACGCAGAGGGATCTTCTTCCTCTTCTTCTTCTTCTTCTTCTTCTTGCATGTAGTATCTTGCCTCGGCCAGATAATACATGCATCGCTCTTCATGAAAACGACTGTTCAAACTTTACCAACTTGCATTCATTTAATCTCAAATGATCAATGTGAGCTCATGTGCTGATTTTTGGAGAATATTGCAGACAAGTGGTTCCACGATACGGGTTCCCATAATATTGACAATACCCCCATACTAAAAACAATCAATCCACTTGTAAAGTAAGTAATCGTGACATATGATTTGGTTAGGACATTAACGAAAAAGTCACTGGGCATGTTGGGATAATGATGAATTCATTATTACCGTTATCGTCATTATCATGGAGCTAAAACATTATCAGTTTAATGTTTTCTTTTAATAATAAGACTTTACACCTGATATTCCAAAATGTTTTACTGTTTCATAATTTTGGTTCATCAATTGGGTATAATATGTTTTATTATTATTATTATTAAAGGGGAATCCAACCCAGGAGAGAATCAACCTTAAAGGAAAGAGGAAACATATCAATTCTACTCTATGTAAAATGTAAAGTTATTAACGTATACCAATGTGCGGCATTAAATCGTAATTAAACAAGGCGCGTCCATTATCTAAGAGGCCAGACGCAACAAAGTGACGTTGGAAATACGGCTGAGAAGCACAGAAATCTATACAGCTGGCTGCAATAATAAATTAGCTCACAAAAACTCGCGTAAGAAGACTTCCCTTAAGTTGAATGGTATTGTCTGTTCGGTTGAGCAATCTACTCGAGGAGATGAAAGAAATTGCTGAACTTTTATCATGTTGTTAGTTAATAGATTCTCCAGACCAGATGGAGGAAATACACATTTGGGCAAGCTTATAACATTATTGTGCTGAAGTTGTAATCAGAATATGCAATTCATATAAATTGATGCTCAAAACAATGACATAGATTGTGAGCTTGTCACAAGTCTTGTGAAGACGCCGCACAGTGGGCCAGAATGAACTAAAAGTGCGACAAAACTAATTCCTCACCGAAGACGGATAACTAA
>CALNVZ010002974.1:35060147-35076659 GCA_940671915.1 Paracentrotus lividus | reverse complement strand
TCGAAAGAAAAGAGGAAAAGAGCAGATCAGAGTGGGGAAGCAAGTAACCAAAAGATAT
Source organism: Paracentrotus lividus (assembly GCA_940671915.1). Taxonomy (NCBI): domain Eukaryota; kingdom Metazoa; phylum Echinodermata; class Echinoidea; order Camarodonta; family Echinidae; genus Paracentrotus; species Paracentrotus lividus. The sequence continues at coordinate 35,076,601 of CALNVZ010002974.1, read as the reverse complement.
TTGTATCAAACCCTTCTTTATCTCATAGGATGTACCTTGCACCCACCTGTGCATACGATGACCGAAATAAAGAACTACAAATGTAGACATTAAAGGGGATCCGCTTTATCTATTATTAATACCCCGATGATTAAGAACTGCAACAATTTCTATGCATCTCTGCCACGCCTACAAGCTAATAAGGTCAAACATCAACATATTCGAATATGAGAGGTGGGGAAATACGTCAATTGGACAATATATCTGAATGGAATTGTTATAACTAATCTTTGTTCCATAAACGTCAACGTGCTTAACCAATAATCAAACTCTTTAATTAGGTTCAAGAGAAATAATGTAGATTTTAGTACTATCATGAGGTATTTCATTTAGTACTCAATAAAAAAAAAATAATAAAAAAAAAGGGGGCACAAGAAATTTGCAATATAATATGGAAATGATTTTTCCATAAAGTAATACTTTAACTCTTTGTAAGATATAGTCTCCTTTTTATGTTTATTCATTTATTTGTACATATAGCAACACGCGTAGTAAGATTCGGTTATAACACTCATTCTTCGATACAAATGGAGGGGCTGTCTGAGATCGATGACCCCTGATACCCGTCTTCTGCAAACCGAAAAACATGAAAAATTGCGACACTGGTGGATAAAACGAAGGAAACGTCACAAGACTTGTCTTTGGCGCCCCAAAAGACTTTGAACATTTTATTTTCTTTTCATTGATGAATCGTTGAGACAGCGAAATGGATCACGCACCTCCGGTCCGTCACGAGGAGCGAGAATAGTCTACCTCATATATAGTACTTCTCATGGTCTGTTTCCTACCCTAAATTAATCACTAAAAGAAGAAAGAACAGACTTACATATTCACTCTGCAAATAATCAATGTTTCATTCGTTCTGATTGATATAATAAAAGTATTATCAACACTAAGGCAATGGAAAAAAGGAACGCAATAATAGCACATTTATATGCGGCCTGTAGATTGCGACCCTGTTCCAACATAAGTGAAAGCGTCCAACATCATATTGGGAGGTGAGGGGGTCTAACTTTTTCTCTCTCTCTCACTCCCCCCTCTCTCTCTCTCTCCCTCTCTCTCTCTCTCCGTCTCTCTCTCTGTGTCTCTCTCTCTCTCTCTCTCTGTCTGTCTGTCTGTCTGTCTCTTTCTCTCTGTCTCTCTCTCTCTCTCCCTCAATCCATCTTCCCCTCTCTCTGCCTGGTCATCTGCTATAGCGCTAAACAAGACTAGTGAAGTGAAATCTGTGCCACATTATTTCTTTTGGTCGGCCTATTAAAAGGTAGGCTATCATAATTATAATGTCTTAGTGGTGGAGGTACTCAAAATCAACTATTAAACGTCACCTTGACTTCCCAAGAAAAAGGTATCAATCAATCATTGGCCTAGAAGTCGCCGCGAAGTCTCCAACAGTCTCATTGGTCCCTCGGTGACGTTTCGGATACGTCGTCAGGACGTTACCTTACCACTACGTCCAATGCCATTTCGTCCAATAGCCATGTCGTCTAATGCCAGTCGGTCTAATGCCATTTGGTCCAAAAGCCATTTGGTCCAATAGCCATTTGGTCCAATAGCCATTTGGTCCAAGAGCCATTTGGTCCAATGTCCATTTGGTCCAAAAACGGTTACTGTGGGGACACATATCAATTCTACTCTATGTAAAATGTAAAGTTAACGTATACCAATGTGTGGCATTAAATCGCAATTAAACAAGGCGCGTCCATTATCTAGAGGCCAGACGCAACCAAGTGACGTTGGAAATACGGTTTGAGAAGCGCAGAATCTTACAGTCTGGCTGGCAATAACAAAATGCGCTAGAGACTTCCTGCATTCGAATGGTATCGCCCGTCCGGTGATGAAGTAATACTGTGTGGAGTGAAAGAATTATGAAAACTTTTCTCTGGTTTTAATTAGTAGATGCTTCGACCAGAATGGAGGAAAAGAACTTTTGGAAGCCTTATCTGATTGTGCTGAGTGTAATCAGCCTGTTTTACATAGATGAATGCTCAACCAAGAGATCATCGGCAAAACGCCGTTCGCATTATTTTCTATGCGTACTGCTTGATTTGCGTAACATTGACCATGAGAAAATCTCTTATATGTTCAAATGAGCAGGACTTTTTTTTTACAATTGAATAATATACCATTATGAAAGCTGAAGAATTCCAAACTTTTAAAACTTATGTGATCATTTAAGTGTATGAGTAAATTTGCGTCATGGAGGAGCGTTTGAAGCGCGTGAGCTGTTCTGGGCTCAAAATTGGCTCATATTGTACAGGAATATGTTCTAACAGGCTTTCCGATTGATTCATAGTGACAGGACTTTTTTTCTCCTTTGCATATAAGTTATCCCTATTTCCTGAAAAATCAGACTGTGAGCGGTAACTCCAATCAAATTGATATTTCTTTGAAAAGGGTAGTTTCTGCACAATAAAGAAATAAATTGAAAACTGTCCAAAAACAAAAAAAGTAAATGTGAGGCGTTCGCATTGATTAGAATGGTGCCCCTCATCTCTTAATTTCAACTATTAATTTGATATGGGCCCGGATCCATGAGGCGCTTGGGCTGCACCCCCCCCCACCCCCGGTAAAAAAAAAATAAAATAAAATAAATTAATAAGGGGGTAATACAGAGAACATTGATTGATATGAACCCTATCCCTATGCCCAAAAATTTAACGCCTACACCCCCCCCCTTTATCCCATTGGCCGTGCTAGCGTGACAAGAAAAGAAAAGGTTATTTTATGACTTTTATATTGAATATATTGATATTTATTTAAATATTTTTGAGGAGCTGTCTTTTTTTTGGGTTTTGTAAAGTAAATGTTTATATGCTGCTCTCTCTCCTTCACGTCTCTCCTCGCTCTCTTCTCCTCTTTCTATCTCTTGTTTGCACAAGGCATTAGTTTAATTGGGGCATTGAATTATTAGTATTTATTTTAAAAATAATATATATTGTAATCCATGGAATGGTAACCGTTTATGTGGGGGGGGGGGGGTGGGTGGGTGTATGAGAGGCAAGAGCCGAGGGTAGGGCATGTGCACCTGTTATTGCCTGCATAGATTATACACATTAGACCAAATGGGTATTGGAGCAAGTGGCTATTGGACCAAATGTCAATTGGACCAAAGGGCTATTGGACCAAACGGCTATTGGACCAAATGGCAATTGGACCAAATGGCATTGGGCCGATTGGCATTAGACGACATGGCTATTGGACGAAATGACATTGGACGTACTGGGCATAAACCGTCAGGACTGGGCTCAGTTTGACTCTCCTGCGACCTTCCTGTGACTCTCCCGAGACTCTGTAAGTCTCTTGTAGACATTAAAGCGACGGCGCAGATACGTCTCCAAGACTCCAGAGGCTCGAGTCGCGAACTGGTCTCATAGCTAGTGAGATATTGCCTTTAATACATTCCTTAGTATTTCAATTATTATCACTCACATGGTTAATGAAAGGACGTACTGACTTTGAAAATGTTTTTCACTCATTGTGATCATGTTAGGATAATAAATCGCTTCCGTATCTTGTTTTGAATAAGATTTCCGAATAGAATGAATCATTGAGGTCTAAAAACATTTCTATTTTCTCGTTATTACAAAATACATATCAATTCTACTCTATGTGAAATGTAAAGTTAACGTATTCCTTTGTGTGGCATTAAATCGTAACTAAACAAGGCGCGTCCATTATTGTTGAGGGGAGACGCAACAAAGTAACGTTGGAAATACGGCTGAGCGGCCCTGAAATTTATACACCTGGCTGCAACTATCGATAATTTGCTAACAAAAACTCGCGTAAGAAGACACCCTGCAGTGGAATGGTATTGTCCGTTCGTTCGAGCAAACAACTCGGGAAGATGAAAGAAATTGATCAAATTGTTCAAAATGATAGGACTTTTTTTAGTGAATTAAAATTAATGTACCATCTCCGGAAAGCTGAGAATTCAAGCTTTTAATTGCCATGCGAACAATAAGCTATAATAGAATAATGCGGCATCAAGGATCAAAACTATGCATTGCATGAGCTATTTTGAGAGCAAAATATACCATATTGTACAGGAAATTTATCTGACTACGCTTTCGAATTGACAAAAGTGACAGGACTTTTTCTTTCCTTTGCAATACGTTATTCATATTTTTGAAAAATTCAGACTCTTAGCGTACTTCTTCAGAGTGAACATTTCTTTGAAAAGGTAGTTGCTCGTCACAATAACGAAAATAAAGTGAAAAACCGTGTAAAAGTCGATGGACGCGTTAGCTTTGAGTAGAATGGTAAGCGCCCTCTATCCATTAAGTTTACAACTAGAATTGATATGTATGTCAGAAAATTCCCACTTTTTGCATGCTTGTGTAGTACTAGCTGAACCAATGGAATTGCCGTACTCGACCCAAGTAAGGTAAATGGGTACCGGTAGGAAGAAATTCCTCGAAAGCTTAAAGCGCCCTTTATTAGGGCAGCTATGGCTATAGCCGGGTAATAATATTAGCTGCGCCTCTGAATAGTTTACTAGATAGACGGCGCATTATAATCGCAAAATCTAGCGATCCTTGCCTGCTATTATTGACAACTGTTAAATATTGCCCGAGAAACAACAATCTACACAAAACTGATACAAATAATATAACAATCTAAACTTAAATAATTATCTTAATCATATTGCGCTTTAAACAATAACCGTCTCCCTATATGTGTGCTGTCATTAATATTTTTCATTTCCTATGGATTTGTCTATGTTAAAGTTAACTTTATTTCTGTTGCAGTTTATCGTCATTTGGCCGAGTTTGGTGTAAAATGCCAGAGGTCAATTTGTGTATATAGGGGGAAATGTCACAGGTAAAATATACTTAATAAAAATGTTTATAATGATGGCACTTTTGCCTGACTCCTTTTGTCCAAGGTCTATCCTAATTGTGTTGGTGTATCCAGGATGTGAAAAAATGAGGGCACTGCCTGAAAATGTTCGATATCAATGTTCAATACAATCAATGAATGGTATATACAAATATTAGGGGGCATATTGAGCCCCCCCCCCAAAGCTGTCCCTTTTGGTCAAGGCCCCCCTCCCCATAAAGGTCCAGGATACCCCCTGGATCGTTATTCAGCAGGTTTGACTGCACGCCAAAGGCCTTGAGCACGATATCTACTCCCTGGGCATGCTGGGAATTTACATGGACAGCAAAGGTCCAGGCTTAGAAGTGCACGAATGTGAACACAGCAGAATGAAGATCACATCTCACATGCATCGCCATTGTAATGCTGAAGAATGGCAAATCCCGGGAGTTGAACCCCTTACCATGTTTCGAAGGTCCTTTTGACTGATCCAATAAACCAACCTGGGTATGAAGGATATAGATTCGAACGCTTTTACCATTTGGAATAGACGCTGCATTAATTAACCGGTATTTGAAGTAGAAAGGTCAAAGTTTCGTATTTCGATTAGGATAAATCTAAATACAATGACAGTTGATGAAAGATATCATTGACTTACAGATACCACTAGCTGACTACTTGAAAACAATCCATTGATTATTTTTCCTTTGGGCGGGGAGGGCGGGGGGCAGGGGGGGGGGGGGGGGGGGGGGGGGGGGGGGGTAGGCTCGTTTGAAATGATCAAAACACACAATCAAATCCCCTTCCAAACTTTCAATAAGTATATCCTTTGTTCTAAGTATTTAGCGCTTCACGTTCCGCTCCTCATTAATCGTCTTCAAAAACTTTTTTTTTTAATAGTCGTTTTTTTTTTCAGTCCCAAGTTTGAGACAATATTGTTTTTCACGCATCCCCACTATGCCTATTGGTGCGTTCGCTTTGACTTTGAGCCTACATGCACCCCCCCCCCTTTTTTTTCTTTTTTTTTAAGAAGAAGAAGAAAAAAAATCGGGTCAGCTTGATTGTGGACTTAAAATCTCAATGTCACCTTGATCTCTTAAGCAAATTGAACGAGATAAGAATACAGTCACACTTTACAAATCATAGTTTTAACCAAAGAGCAATTCGACATCCTCCTTATTAGTTATATAGGCTATAATAGTGTGTAAGATTATTGATTGGTCTGGTGTTGGTTTGGAATCGGACTCGTCGGTATGACAGACCTATATTACCAAATAAACAAATCTATTTTCTTCTATCATGTCAAAATACCCACAAATATATTTCACATCGAGGCCGAGAGGATATACTCAGAGAAAAGGGTAACGTTTCTTAAATACAAGGCTATGTTATTGTCATCTCTGATTTATTGGGGTTTTTTTGTGGGCTTTCTTGTCTTGTTACCATTATTTCTATACTTCCCTGTATTTTGCTATGTCTTTCTAGAGTTAAAACTACTTAAAATGACTATATTAATATCATTTCACCCTATTAGCTCAGCTGCTTCGTATTTCTCTTTCATGATGTCGATATCAGTAATCCTAATTTTAAAACGTAATGATTATTGGTGTGAACTGTAATAGTTTATCGATCAATTCGTTTTCAACGATAATTAGGACGAAAAATGGGGACGGATATAATTTGACATGTTTATAATGGGCCTTCAAACGCGTGAAGGACGAAGGGAGATGCTGCATGATCAATGCAGGGTATCATCATCGACTGTTGCCACTCGGTCTAAACCTCACCCCACACGGTCTGCTGTCCAGTTCGTCTAATGTCCACTTGGTTTATTAGTGGTCAATTCCAGTAGCAAACTGGTAATAGTCCATTAATATTCATTTAGGCATTAGACGAAAATGCAATTACACTATTTGGCTATGTATATGACCAAGGGGAACTTAGACCAATTGTTAACTAGACCAAATGGGTTAAGCCCATGTGGTATTAGACAAGCAGTGGATATAAATCTTGAGCTTTCGGATAAAAGTGCTATACAGGTCAATGATACTTATGAACTACTATTTTGTTTAATTGCTGTAGAAAAGATTTCCTGTGCTTCATGAAAGGATAACGTTCACCCGAAAAGTTCGCAAACTTTTAAAAATATTTATAAACATTTATTGGCCTATATAGTCGGAAATTGCAACATCCGCCATAGGCAGTGATAGCTGTTATTTCGATTGCGTAATGCCATGTATGCCTACAACAATAATGTTGACAGACGTATAAGTAACAGTCGTATTATTTTTCTGGTCTAGACAACACAATAAGTAATTATAATTTGTAAATATCTGTTTTTTAATATAGAGTAGAGTAGATAGAGAGAATCAAAGTAATTAACCATTTTTTGTTTGAAAATGTTTTGAGAGAGGTAATAGTTTAATTTAATCTCTTTCCCCAATTCTCTGCTGCATGGTGATAAAATATTGATGAACAGTATCGGCAAGATTATGAATAAGCGGACCTTAACCTCACCATAACCCATATAATTAGAACATGCTAAATCAGTACGGATAATCAATAAACACGCTTGTAATACTGAACGTTTAGGCTACCATTTCGTCTTTGATTCTGTAATTTCATTCTACTATCCCCGTAGAAGACGTACCAGCACCAACATATTAAGTTGCAGTTGAAATGGGCTACCAGGCGTATTATGATCTTAATATGTTTTGCTTTTTGTAATTGCAGTTGTGGTTTATTTTACTGAAATTAAACGACTAAATCACTATTAGCTAAAATCTGATAATTTTACAAACAGCCCTCGAGGTTAGGCCTACATAATAGTTTTCACCACTGTTTTAAACGTGATGGAGTTGAATAATGCCATAGACTATAGTGACTGCGGAGTTGGGCGTGGTCTTAAATGAATCTCCTCCTATTAGAGGGGCGTGGTCCCAAATACACCTGTTCACAAGAAACTTTGTTAAGCTTCAAAAGTACAGTCAGAGATGTTTATTGCCTTTGAATATACATCTACCGGTACTTGTATTCATAAAAATCAATTATTATTAACATTAAAAATTAAAAATAAAAATCAGCATGTACACCGGTAATTTAAACATAGCTAAAGTGTATTTCAAGAGTAGATCGGCTCCAGGGATGTCAGCGAACGAGTATTTTGTAATTACCGATATCGCAACGACTCGGCCTCTGAAAATTCGAACAAAATCAGAAAAGGTCGATTTTCCCCATCGCCAGTTTTTTTAATCTCAATTCCATTTCCCTAAATCCTGGATCGTAAAAACAACTACAACAGCAACAACAACAACAACAAAAGAAAACAAAACAAAATGGGAGAAACGGTCTTCGGGTTACGCGTTAAATGAATGTCCAATAATAAAATAGGGACCGATATTGCGAAGGATCAAAGCTTTGGAAACGGAAATCGGGATCGTTGATCCGAAAGGTAGGCCTAATGGTTGTCATTAACCCGAACAATATTAGTCCAGGGAAGGTTTCCCTGACACCTTCCCTGGTTAGTCGAAAGCAGAATTGGGTTGTAGTAGGTGTGGTGTTATTTTATTTTATAAGCGCTTTTAGTTTTAGGCCTACTGGCAACTACCACAGGGAAATTCAAGAATCAGGGGCATGAAGAAATGCTTCATTTTATGATTGTATTTCAGGAGGGGTGAGAGTTAATATAGATCTCAACATGGATCGTAGACGTAAACGACCCATGATCTCAGCTCAACAAGTATAGCCAGTCTCAGAATGTCATACTCATGATAGGGCCTACTGGCAGGCGCAGCCATCAGGGGCGAGTCCCCTACTCTACTCCGCCCTACTCCTACTCCCCCTACTCCGCCCAAATCAGCATTGTTTTTTCTTTTAAAAATTTTATTTTCTATTTTATTTATATATTATTATTATTAAAAAAAAAAAAAAATAGATGGACAGTCAATCCTAGCATCGGTAACCATAAAATCTGAAAAATTCGACCGGGTTGGGCAGGGGAGATTATGGGGAGCAAAGAGACCAATCAAAAAAGATCAAAAAAACAAAAGCCCTCGCCACCCTGCAAAAAGAATAAAAGAACACGCACAAAAACAAAGCAAAAAGCACGAACCCAATAAAACAAAAACCACAAAAAAAAATAATATATAACATACGAAAAATACAAATAGAATAAAAAGAATCGGAAGATTGCGGGGGCTGGCTTAGAATACCACACAAAAACAGGTGGGTCAGCCAGGCGCTCCTGGATGACACTTGAAGCCATTTTTATAAAGAAAGGCCTGTATTCATTGACGTGTAGGCTGAGGTGCACAATAAGGAAATATATAATTAATAAGTATTCAAAGGCGATGTGATCCCTATTTTTCGAAGCTTTAATGGTTTGCCATCAAAGGCTCAATAATAATAATATATAATAAAAAAAAAAAAAAAAAAAAAAAACAAACAAAACAAAACAAACAAAAAACAAAAGTTACAAAGCGACCAAAAAATACGCAATGCCAATGCACCTGGACTAGTTGGGCTCAGAATTCAACGGAATTTCCTCTAATCTGTTTAAGGGGGGGGGGGAGTGAAAAGTGCGTGGTCTTGGTTTGAAATATCGATTCCGTATTATTTTGTTTCAGGTATGCAACTGTGCCCCCAACGAAAGTTCTACAAATTGATTATGAAACCCTCGCAATTAACCTGTTAGAAAAATTCTATAAAACAGAAAAATAAAAATAAAAATAATAGCTTCTTGTCTGCTTCTTTGATTTGTCTGTTTCCCGAAATTTAACTTGTTCTTAGGGTTTCATTCTCCTTTCTTAGCCCCCCCCCCTCCTCGTTTATGATATGGGTGAAAGAAGATTAATTATGGAGTGAGAGCTAGAGTCACGCAGGAACTCGTATTGATTGTGGAAAATTGGATCGACTAAGTGGATGACTCGAAATATTGTGGGCGAGTTGTAGGAGATCTTTGTTTGCCAGCAGTGCGCATGCATAATTATGATCGATCGATTTCGAAAATCAGCTGAGTTTTATTCACCGGTTTTTTTTGCTCAGGGTGCAGTGCCTTGGCTCTGGATTTATTACAAGTGCAACAAGTTTTGAGATTTACCACACAACAACGACGAAATTTTAAAAACTTAAAAGTCGGAGAAACAATCAATTATGCCACGAAAGACTGCTGCGCAAGGTAAAAAACAGCATATAAATTAGAGTTTATTAGAGCATGTTGAGTGTGAACACTGCTGTGACTGGCAATGCACTGACGTTAGATAGGAAGCGAGCGTAAACTGGTAAAACTCCCTCCCGGTCCCCTGCCTCGCCTGGCACTCGGGCGCATACGAGTCTCAGGCCCGGGCCCAGGGATCAGTTTTACAATCATTAGACATTACAGACTACAAAGTTAAAGTTAGATTCTAATTTCTATATCTGAATAAAGTTTAAATGATAGGTCAAGATCGACATGAAGACTGTCACTGCGTGTACAATGCTTTTGTTAACTTTATTCTAATCTAGAGCACTCATGATACGATGTCAATACTAGTATAGGCAGAAATATTCCACCGTTCTCTGGTTTTTTTCTAACATTTAACAATATTTTAGATTTTTTTTTTATTTTCCAGAGACGGTGGTAAGTTTACTACATAGTACGTAGGGTCTACAACGCCTTCCGTGGCTGCTTTTTCAGCAGTAGAAACCCATGCCCAAGTTTTTTTCGCGATCTAACGTTGTTAGCATTTGTCTTATGGGTGATTTTTTTCTTTTTTAACAGATTTAAACAGAATTATTACGCTGCAGAAGAATCACTATAATAGTACTCGTTCATTATGATGATAATAATCTAAATTATAAATAAGAAAGAGTTAAAAACGAAAGAACCTTTCTGCCACAATGTGTTCTTGCCGATGTTACGTAGTTACTCGAGTCAAGAAACAATGCTGTCATGGGCGTACCGTGCTATGTTTTGCATTATAGTCATTTAAAATGGCGACAGCCTGAAAAAGTTACGAAGAAGAGACTTGTCAAATGTTTGCTGATACGAAGTTATGAAACAAGATTATGTAAGAGAGAACGGTTTGATAACATTAATAGTAGGATATAAAAAAATCACATAATCGTTTTGAATACGAGGGGGAAAGAAGGGTAAAATGCGAAATTATTGTGGACTGTTGAGATTCTTAACGCAAAGATGCTGCGCTCGTAGGGTATCGCCGTGTGATAAAGCGTTGGTACGATTTTTCAGTCGCTGGTATTTTGATTGTAATTGAGGATATCAAAGTTTAACCAATGCAATCCCAAATAGCGATGAATCCTTCTGGTCAATAGCTAGTAATTGACCTCGTGGATCCAATGGCCATATTTTTGGGGGAAGTTATTGCGAACTTGGTCATTTGGTGTTAAGTTGTTCCCTGTTTTTCTCTTTCGTTTGTAATTAGACCTTACAGCCCAAAGTAAAGTAGCGCATATGTCTATGTCAGTATAAAAGAGAATAGGTATTTAGGATAAAATTTACAATTAACAGATTGAAAAGAAACAATTTAAACATCACTGATTTTTCCCTTACCTCGCCCCAAAGATAGTGCGTGGGAAAGTTTCAGAAGGTGGAACTTCTAAGAAATAATCATTTCAGTCCCAGGAAACGAGGATAAGTAAACCTAAAATATTAGGGATAGTAAGGACTGAGCGGAAATCTATCTGCAGGTCTTATGGAAAAAAAGCACGATGAAGCATAATTGCCAGAATGATGTGAAAATACAGATTAAGTTCTTGTTCCTGAAGTTATTCTTTAGTGGAAAGGGAGTCCTTGGGTCATTAGTCCCTGATGGGAGGTTAAGTTGCTGTGTGATCTAGAGAGTCTAGAAGTTAGAATCATCAACGTTACGATTTCCTACTTTTGATTGAATTCATTGAATAATAATGTCTCGTGCAAACGTGAAATGTGAATTTTTTATTCAAATTTTGTGAGTGAGGTGTGAGTGATTGTAAGCATGACGACAGTGACTTTTGGTTGTTTACAAGTCAGCAGGATGGTGGGTACATGAGTGTCATTCTTAGGAGTCTGTAAAGGATTTTCCTGTGAGAGTAAAAATTGGTTGAAATTTAGATCATATCAGAAAGATTGAGCATGAGAGCATGAGATCTATGTGTTACAGAATTATTAAAACTATAGTAATGACGGTCCTATATTTATAAAAGTTAGACAAAATTTATGATTATATTTTAAGTGGTCATGTCGCCATCTGTGTACAATTCTTAGTCTTTGACTTTGGTCTAATTTTTCTTTTGGGGTGATACTTGTTAGTCACTCATACGTAGACCACTATAGATATAAGTATAATATATATAATATGGTCTACGGCCCTAGGTCGAGTCAGTGCGAGTTGGATCATGTTTAGTTTATTACGGATGTCGCAGAGAGGAGGTGGAATCTTTATTGTTAAAGTATGTTGAACAATCGATAGGGGAAATCAATTAATGACTTTCGGGAATAGATAATGATTTTTTCTGGTCATTTAGATAAGTGTTGAGGTATTACGTGCATCGAGATGTTTGTCACAGGATCAAGATTAAAGGCTCGAGTTCTGTATAATGATTTTATAGATTGTGCTATAGTAAGTATTTTATGGTTAGAAAAAAATTGGGTTTTCTGTGTGAGAAAACTTTTCCTTTCTCCCTCATAGTCGCTATTTCTTAACTATTTAGCTCATTTCTTAATTTTCATAGCAGAAGTTGTGATTATTTTTTTAGTTTTTGTTCATATTAGAGTAGTATTTGTTAAATGTAGAACCTTGAAATACAAAAAAAAAAAAAAGTACCAGGTATTCTAACATTTATCCAATATCCATCTTAAATTAGAACTAGATTGCAGGAAGTTATTCGCATCCCGCGATCCGATCTCGTTTTTTTACACTGTAGGGCCTATAGCGGTTTGGAAACAGGTGTTGAACAACTTCAATGCCTGCATGCAATCTATGCGAATTTACTCCAAAAAAAAAAAAAAAAAAAGAGTCTCAATTAATTTTCCTATAACTTATAGCCTATTAATGTCATGGATAGATTTAATGTCTTGCAAAGTGTAGAAATTATTTTTCATATTATAGATTTTTGAGATCAGTCGAACCATTTACAATTGCTAATTTGGTTGGTGAATACAAAAAAATAAAATAAATAAAATCATAGATCATGCAATCGCCGACACCCCACAAAATTCTTTTAATATACATGTATCCACATGATACTAAAGTATGTACATGTATGGCAAAAATTGAAACTTTCATTCTTTATGTAGATCTTTTCTCAAGGAGCTTGAACTACTCAACTGTATATGAATGATGAAGATCTGAAATATACGGAACAATACTGTTAATTTTACTTTCAAAATGTTGCCTTGAATATTTCTCTTATTTGACTAGAATTTTAAAATTTTGAAGTTTGTAAGTCTTTTCCCCCCTTTTTTCCATGCAGAAGTTGTGATCTATTTTGACTTGTTATATTGTTTTTAGCTTCGAGTATCAATATCAATTTAAGGGATCGTTTAACTTCATTCAGAATTAAAGAAAAGAAAACTTTTCCAATTGCTGCTATCGTACCGCTGCTTATCTTTAGATCAGACAGGAACTGCCTGAGAAATTTGTTGTTTAATTTGCTGAGATGACTGAATACCATCATCATCAAGCGCCCCTGGGTCACCTTAATTTAACACTGCAGTGTACATGTATAGACAGGAAATAATCACTTTTTTTCTAATTTACTAAGCATAATGAGTAATGATGCTTAGGATGCTTAGGAAATAAAATTTTCAGGGATTCCTCATGACATTATTACATGCACTGACACTGACAGCTTGTAGGGCCCAACCAAGTAGATATTGCTGTGACCGTAATGTCTCTTTGGCCCAACAGCTCGGAATTGTTATAAGCCTCCACAAAGTTACTCAAGAAGTTAAAGTGACATGAAGATTAGGGAAAATAAAAGAAAGGGTTTACTGTAATTTAATGTATACAATCTATATTGACATGATAATTTTGACCTCATACAGTTAATAAGTCCATGTAGCCAATCTCTATTGACTATTGTGTCATCAACCAAGTGGGACTTTTTTTTTTGTGCAGTGCTCAAGCTTTTATTTTTGTTGTTTGTGTGTACATTACACCCCACCTATTATTGTTAACCTAACAATAGATAATATGCATGCAGATCGCTGTATAATAATGGTGAAAACCGGTGCGAAGTACTGCCGTTCTATTAGGTCCATTGCCCTTTTCATTGACAGCGGATGTATTTAATGTACATGAATAATAAATTGCTAAAGAATATCCAGGAAGATGTCAGGGGATATCCTTTCATATGCCACATTAATTCTCAGAGCTCACAAGAGTACATGTAGATGTTTTAGTAGTTTCTCACTTTTAATTTACAATCATGATAAACTAATGAAAAAAAAAAACAACATTGACTGTGGCTAGCAAGGGTTAATGTGAAGATGATTTAAATGTATATTTTTATTTTTTTATTTTTATTTTTTATTTTTTTTGTACACTAGAGTTGTATACTGTACATTCATTGGCATTTTACTGATTTTAAATATGAGAAAAATTTAATAGTTGATATCACATTTGGTAATGACCAACCGATGTTCTTTGATAGGCATGTACATGTACATACATATTATTAAATTACAGTACACAAATTGATGCATTATAAACATGTTTACTGATTGCATAATACATTGTACCATTCAGAAATTGTTTGATTTCTTAAACATAATTTTCATACATGTACAATTGTGCTAGAGAGGCCTGAGAAATACAACAATGGAGTTGTTACTTTGTACATTGAACTGTATAATAAATATGGTATTCCCCAATTGCGTACATGTGGGATGAAAAATGCACCTTCTGCCGCCTAGTTTTTTTTATTTCATTTTTTTTTTTTGTTTTTTTATAAGTTATGGACACATTTTAATTTAGTTGTATCAATACATTGTATATCATGGAACATTAATATTTTGGTTAGCCATAATACGTGTTATTGAACATCAAACTGATCAGAGTCATTTCTGTATTTTGCCTTTCTGATAAATAGTGCTTTACATTTTGATTGTTCAACAATGTATTCACTGTTGGCTTAAGGATTACTGCCACGATTCAAGTTTAATTGTAAGCTTTTTTATTTTTAATGCTCATAGATGAATAATCTATATTGCCATTGCCGTATAAACTTAATAATTGTTTGACGCTGAATTTATCTTTTGGTGCTTTTTTTAATTTATCGTTTATGAGAAAAACTATCAATGAATATCGACACAATAACATAAACAGGTTATTTTTTTAGTTGACACAATAATAATTCTTACCTAATTCCATCATTCAAGATCCAGATAATAAACTTATTTATCTTAGGCCAAATTCATTTGTCCTTTAAGTACGTGTAGATTGGTTTGATAACGTCCAAACATCTGAAGCGTGTACAAATTTCATGCACTTTACAGTGTACAGAGTATGGTCTTCTATTTTTTAAAATCCATCACTATTATTTGATTTATGTAGATAAGAATCTTGAATTGTCTTTTGATCAAATAATCATCATGAACTTTCACTTTCATATCAGCCAAGGTGTATTTCTCATTGTGTTTTCTTGAGCTTTGCATGAAGCGCATTCACTTGAACTCAAGGTACATGTATCTTATTGCTTATTATGACATCAATACTATAGATGTCAGTGGATATACTCAGGATATTACAACAAGTGATATAATTGTTTTGTAGTAGTTAAATGAGTAAATTGTTCTAATGTTGTGAGGAATTTGCTTCATGCTTGAACTGGAAATTTGCTGCTAACGGACAAAGTGGTTGTGCATTATTCTTACTCTCCGATCAAAGGTCTCTGCATTATGAGAAATGTTGAACCAAATGAATGCTTCTTACACGAATTAACATGTGTGAATTGGATGTTTGTCTGGTTTGTTTTCATCAAGTTGAGTGGTGATCCCAACGCTCTTGAATTGTAATTCTGTACCCGCACTTATCTATTCAAAGTTGCTGAAGCATCAACTGTTTAAAGGCTCTGGCTGGGTTATGTATGATGGGCTGGTCCACAGGAGTCATGATTCGAATTATATTAAGCCTCAGGTTGTGCAACCTAAAGTGCATTTAAGGTCAGGCTAAGTAGAAAGCACTGAATTAAAGTTTATGCAATTTTCATATATAAGCAAATTAAAGCTATTGCGTGCTGTCAAGAAATTAGATATTATGAAAAAATATGTGTGTACCATAACATACTGTATCAAATTGTTTATTCTTTAAAAAAAAAAAAAAAAAGTTTTAACAATAAGATTGTATGCCTACATGTCATGTCATTTAAAACTTGCGAAACTTACAGCCCGTATCTGTTACGGCGTTTAGAGTTGTACAGGCCAATTGCAATAAATCCGACATAGCAGTGCAATCGAGAGAAACTTCCCAGCACGAAAACCTCCAAACTGCTGTAAAACTTCCGTGAGAGCTGTAAGTTCTAGTGCAATCTGAATGCATAAAGATAAAACCCCGGAATCCATGAATAGATGACGCAACAATGATTGTTTGTAGCCCGCTTTAATCCTTTGAGTGCGT
>CALNVZ010002974.1:34988612-35060122 GCA_940671915.1 Paracentrotus lividus | reverse complement strand
AATCCTTCGGTCTAATACTAGTATTGACCTCGTGGACCAAACTGCCATATTTTGGGGGAAATTTTGCAACCTTGTCAATGTTGTTTTATCTGAGGTTTTTCTCCTTTTTGCAATAACTTTCAGCTCCAAAATTAAGTAGCAGCATATTGTCTATGTCATTATAAGACACAGTGAATAGGTTTTGGATAAATTACAAATCAAAATCATGAAAAAAAAAATTTAAAACATCACTTATTTTTTTGCCCTTTCCCGCCCAAAAACGTGCGGG
The DNA here is from genome assembly GCA_940671915.1 of Paracentrotus lividus. Taxonomy (NCBI): domain Eukaryota; kingdom Metazoa; phylum Echinodermata; class Echinoidea; order Camarodonta; family Echinidae; genus Paracentrotus; species Paracentrotus lividus. Next base: position 35,059,854 of record CALNVZ010002974.1, on the reverse strand, counting down.
GAAATTTTCAGAAAGTGGACTTTAAAAAATAATATTTCATCCAAGAAGAAAGAAAGAAAACTCAAAATATTAGGGATAGTGAAAGGAACATCCAACCACTCAGTTATTGAAGAAAGATAAGTGAAAATGTTATTTTAAAAAGTGAAAAATTAAGTTTGTTTTCTGAAAGTTTTCTTACTGAGTCTTGTCATTAGTCCCAGATGGTTCAGTTGCTTGTGTGATCTAGAGAAGTCTAACGTTAGATCTATCTAACGTTAGATTTCCTAGACTTTGATTGAATTCATTGAATTAATAATGTCCTGCAACAGTGAAATGTGATTTTTATGTTAAAATTTTGTGAGTGAGTGTGAGTGATTGTAAGCATGACGACAGTGACTTTGGTTGTGTTACAAGTCAGCAGGTAGGCTATGTGATCTTAAGTTTAAAAATTTTGAATAATATCTTATCAAAAAGAGATGAAGAATGAGAACTAACTAACTGTAAGGCCTATAAAATAATATGGGCCATCAATCATTAGACATAATTATATTATTGCATCTCCACCCACCCAGTCTGACTTTGTCTATCTTTGTGATCTGTTTTATTCACTCCATACAGTAGACCACAGCACGTAGATCTAACAGTTAGTAGGCCTAGGCCCTAGGTCTACAGTCGAACTTGAACAATTTTATTTTATTTACATTGATGTTCCTCTATACATGTTGTAGATCTAGTTCTCACAATCTAGAATTTTAACCTCAGATCTAGTTGCCTCTGCATGGAAATTGGAACAGCTTGGATGATGTTAGATAATGCCGTGATAGTGTTTTTAAAATTATAGATCTAAGTAGATTCTAGTGTTAAAAAAAAATTGTTCTGTGAGAAAACTTTTCCTTTTCCCTCATAGTCGTATTTCTAACTTTAGCTCATTTCTTCATTTTCATGCAGAAGTTGTGATCTATTTTTTTAGTTTTTGTTATTTAGAGTATGTATTTTGTTAAATGTAGAACCTTGAAATAAAAAAAAAAAAAAAAGTACCGGTATTCTTAACATTTCATCCAAATTCCAATCTAAAATCTAGAACTAGATTGCAGGAGCTTATTCCATCCCGCATCCGATCTCGTTTATACACTGTAGGCTCTATAGGGTTTGGAAACAGGGTGAACAATTCAATGCCTGCATGCCAACTAGGACATTTATCCAAAAAAAAAAAATTACACATCACACATATTAACAACACAAATAGAATAATCACATATTCTAACCTGCTCAATGCGCGATAAAATGATCACACGTCTTATCACAGTCGATAGACAAATTATTTTCATTTCACTTAGATTTTTTGGATCTCGAACTCACTTCACACTGTTAAATTTGATAGGGAAGTACAAGAACAAAATAATAAAAAACAATAAATCCTAGAATGCAATCCCCCCCCCCCCAAAAATTTTCTTCAAAAAAGATCCACACAAAAACAACAAAAATATACTTATATAATACCACAATGATCACCCCACCATCCGATACTAGAAAAAAGATACTGTAACTGTACTCGGCACAAACATTGAAACTTCTCCATCTCTATGATAGACCCCTTATCACTCAACCGAATAATGACTACTTCACTGTATATGAATGATGAAGATACTGAATATACGGAACAATACTGTTAAATATTCTACATCTCATCAAAATTTGTTGCCTTGAATTATCTTCCTTCGTTATTTGCACCCACACTAAAATTTCGCAGTTTGTAAGAACTAAATTCCCCTTACCCCTTTTCTTCCATGGCAGAACACCTCTCGAATGATCTATTTGACTTGTTATAAATAACCAACTTAGTCTTAGAGCTTACGCGCACGCATACAATAATCAAATTTAAGAGGACAATCCGTATTACATTCATCCAGACATCTACCCAAATAAAAAGAAAACTTTTCCCACAATATGCAAGAGACTCAATACCCAAACCGCTAACCGTCTAGCTTAATCCCAACAGATCAGAAACACAAAGGAACCTAAAACTGATCAAGAAATTATAGTTGAGTATTAAACACATATTCATTGAAGACCAAGTGAAACTGAACCATAACAATCATCAATACATCCAAAATGTCCACACTGGGTCACTTATATTACAAACACTGGCAGATGTAAACTCATTCTGTCATGAATGCTTCTGTCATTTCGATTCAGGGTCAAATAAATCATACACTCTTTTTTTCTAATTTACTAAGCATAATGAGTAATGATGCTTACCTGCATGTCTTCAGCATACAAAATAATTTTCAGGGATTAAACCCTCATCCGAATCTTTATCCACACGTGCACCCTGACACACATAGCGAGACAAGAGACTTGATAGTAGACTCCACAACAATATAGAAAGAATATTAAAATAGGAAGAGCTGAGTGATTACAACCCGTAATGTCTCCTATGCCCAACAGCTCGGAATTGTTATATAAGATCCTCGCAACAATACTGCAAGACAGCTTTAACAATCATTAGTACAAATGAAGATATCAAAGAGTGAAAACTAAAAGAAGACGCGTATTAACCTGTAGAAGTATTTAATAAGTATACAAAAATCCTATATCACGTATACCATTGAACTAAATTCTTGACCTCATAACGTTAGATTTAAGTAGTCACAGTTGTAAAGCGCACAACTAAATATCAGACTAAAAGTGTCAGAGTCAGACGCAAGTGGCAACTCAACCATTTAACATTTCATCTTCATAATGTAGCCAAGTGCTCCCAAGCTTATATACATTTTGTCCCGTTTGATGTGTTCATATACGAAAAACTCTCACATAAACCTATTGATACCCCATTACACAAAACATTATCTCAACAACTATAACGAGTAGCTATGTCAATGACAGATTCCAGCTATCGGTATTACCTATAATGGTGAAAACCGGCCTGCGAAGTTACCTACGCGCCAACAAAGTCTTACTTGGCAATCAATATAGAGCCCTTTTCATTGACAGCGGATGGTATACTATAATGTACACACTGAACTATACAAATAGTTGCCTAAAGAATAGATCAACGGAAAGAATAGATCAGGGGATATCCTTTCATATGCCCACACCACTTCCATTCTGCTAATGAAAGACTTCTTCCATCGCAGTACAAAGCTATGAAAACTCGATTTAGATAGTCTGCATTCAATTTAATTCAACATCATACGAGTAATATCTATACAAAAAAAAAACACAACATTGACTGTGGCTACGACAAGTGCGTTAATGTTTGATAAATGATAAATGTTCACAATTTTTATCTTTGTTTGATTTTTATATAATATTGTTCATTTATTATTTTTGTAAACTGAACTAGAGTTGTATATTAATCTGTCATCAATCTTACAGTGAGGCATTTATTACTTGATATTTTAATATATCGACGCAAAATTCTAACAGTCTGATTATCTACATTTCTTGGTAATGAACCAACACGAATGTCTCCTTAAAATCAGGCATCCGCTTACTCGCTCACACATATATGTACAAATTACAGTAACAAAACACAAAATATGACTAGAATTTATTAAACAATCCTTACTGATTGCATAATACATCCTTGATACCATAATCACCACAAATTGTTGATTTCTTTCAAACGTAATTATCTCTTCAATCACATGAAACATATATCGTCTTAAGCAGAGAGGCCCTGAGAAATATCACCTAACAAATCGAATGAGTTATGTATATCTTTAATTCATTGAACACTGTATTTTATATTGGAATATGGTATTCCCTTCTCCGTTAAAATATCAGATTATTCATTTGTGGGAAATTATAAAAAATGCAACCTTTCTCTCGCCTAGTTTTCTTTTATTTCAATTTTTTTTTTTTTTTTTTTATAAAAAGTTTGGGGACACAAATTTTAAATTTAGTTTGGTAATACAAAATAACATTGTATATTCATGAACAATGTAACTATTATTGGTTTTAGCAAATAAGTAGACGTGTTTTGAATCATTCAAACCTGATCAGAGTCCATTTCTGTATTTGCCTTTCTGATAAATAGTGCTTTACAATTTTGTTGTTCAAAATGTATTCCTGTTGCTGGATTCTGTCAGATTCAAGTTTATGGTTTTAATTTTTTTTTAATGTCATGTACATATTGCCATCTGCCTATAAACCTAATAATTGTTTAGGACCTTGATTTATTTTTGTGCTTTTTTTTTTTGTTTATGAGAGAACTATCATAATATCAAAATAATAAACAAGGTTTTTTTTGTTACAAATAATAATTCTTTACTCACAAATCCAGATAAAACTTATTTCTTAGGCCAAATTCAATTTGTCCCTTTAAGTACGTGTAGATTGTTTGATAACTAGTCCAAACATCTGAAGTGTACAATTTCATGCACTTTTACAGTGTACAGAGTATGGTCTTCATTTTTTAAATCCATCACTACTATTATTGTAGATAAGAATCTTGAATTGTCTTTTGATCACAATAATCATCATGAACATTTCCACCTTTCATTATCAGAACCAAAGGTTGCTGATTATTTCCTCATTGTGTTTTCTTGAGCTTTGCAGAAGCCGCAATTCACTTGAAACTCAAGTACATGTAATCATTGCTTTATTTATGACATCAAACTATAGCATTGTCAGTGGATAACTCAGGATATGTACCAACAAGTAGATAAATTGTTTGTACAATGTAGTTTAAATGTAATTGTTCAATGTTTGGAGGAATTTGCTTCATGTTGAACTGGAAGTGGCTACGACAAAGTGGTTGTGCATTATCTTTACCCTCTCGGCATCAAACGGTCTCTGCAATTTAGAAGAAGTGTTGAACCAAATGAATGCTCTCTACACGAATTAACATGTATGTAAATTGGATGTTTGTCTGGTTTGTTTTCATCAAGTTAGATTGGGATTCCCACAAACAGCTCCTTTGAATGTGTAATCTGTACCCGGCACTTATCTATTCAAAGTTGCTGAAGCATCAACTGTTTAAAAGGCTCTGGCTGGGTTATGTATGATGGGCTGGTCCACAGGAGTCATGATTCAGAATTATATAAGCTCAGGTTGTGCAACCTAAAGTGTCATTTAAGGTCAGGCTAGTAGAAAGCACTGAAATTAAAGTTTATGCAATTTTCATTATATAAGCAAATTAAAGCTATTGCATGGCTGTCAAGAAATATAGATATATGAAAAAAATTATGTGTACCATAAACCACTGTATTTCAAATTGTTTATTCTTAAAAAAAAAATAAAAAAAAAAAGGTTTTAACATAAAATGTATGCCTACATGTACATGTCTTTAAACTTGCTGAAAACTTACAGGCCCGTATTCTGTTACGGCGTTTAGAGTTGTACGGCAATTGACAATAGAATCGAACAATAGCACCGTACGAGAAAAAACTCCCAGCACGAAAAAAACCTCCCAAACGTGTACAACTTCCGTAGAGCTGGAAGTTTCTAGTGCACTGAAATGCATAAAGATAAAACCGGAAATCCATTGAAATAATGACGCAACAATGATTGTTTGTAGCCGCTTTATCCTTTGAGTGCCGTGTGTTGTGCATTGTCGCTTGTCATGCATTTTTAAATATCACGTCCTATTCATTAACAATTCAGTGGCCTGGGATGGGAACAATTAACCAGGGAGGTGGAAAGGGAGTTTTATTCTTTTGAATTAATCTCCTAAATAGCTCCACATATTTTTTCTTTCACAAATGTGAAGTGCCCATATTTGGCCAAAAGCAATGAAATGTTGAATTTGATTCCGATATCACGCTACATGCATGCGCAAAGGTCTCACGTTAGGTGCATGCGCATCAATCTTTTTCTTATTACAATTTTTTTTTTCTTTCTTTTTTTTTCCTTATTTGGGAGGGGCAAAAGTTGTAATAATGGGAAGGGGTAAAATATAAATTTTCCACTATCTAAATATTCAACTCTTTACAGAGCCATACACATAAACAATAAAACGTCAATGTTCATTAACAATATTCACTCGGCCTCGAAATCCCTACATCTATCAAATAATTATGAATAATATGGACCTTTGAAGAATGGTGGAATTTGTTTCCATTCTTTTTGTGTGTATTTTTTTGTACATGTTGTATGTATGTGTGCTCGCTATATTTGAAATGGAACGGGAAATTCTTTTATTGTGATGAAAAATGTAATCCATGCTTAACGAGGTATATTATCAAAGCACGGATTATCTTTTCTTTGAGATGCTTAGCGGTTCCAGGTTATGGCTGACATAGCACAATGACAACGGACAAACGTTTCAGATTCAGGGCGGAACCAATTGCCCGAATGAACTACTCGTTTAGTATTTTGAATCGATTTGCATAAGTAGTTGTTGCTATGACTGACAAACACGTTTCTTGTCTCACATAGCAACACACTAATATATGCAAAAAAGGAAATCGAGTGGGCCTATTTTATGCCAAGTGCCATTAATAATTCGGTAGTCTTGAAAGAAAACATTAGTTTACATTCTCAGTTGAAATGATAATGGTGTTGTGCTCCTCTGTAGAAATTATGGACGTATAGGTGGTATCTGACGTCGCGGAGATGTCTCAGAGACTCGAACACTCGGAGACGTCTCCGATAATTGTGTTATGTATCATCAGAGACGTCTCCGCGACAGAAAAAAAAACAAACCCATTCGTAAGCATGTTCTATTTTCCCACCATAAAGGTGGTATCTCACTTTGTCCCCGCGACTCGGATACTCCAGGACGTCTCCGACATATATATATATTTTTTTTCTGTCGCGAGCATTCGCGGCGATCCCGGGGAGACGGGGTGGACGTGTCCCCCCTCCCTCGATTTTTATGGGGGATCGTCCCCCTTCGATTTTTAAAATTGAACAATTTTTATGTAGTGATTCGCTTGTGAAGCTAATAAAGAGGTAAAATGTATGTCAAATAAGATGCTAAATGTTATTATAAGGCAAAATTTCCGGCTCGCGCTTCGCGCACGCAATCATTTTCATTAGTTTCTGCATAATGTGCGAAGTATGCGAATTTGAGTGTATTATTTTTTCACTTTTGGGTGTTTCTGTCCCCCGCCTCCCCGTCGTGACATGAAATCGCCGCGCTTGGTCGTGGGAATATCTCGGAGACGTCTCTGAGACGTCTGCGCGACAAAAACAAAAACATCCAAAATCATTTCAAACCATTCTCAAATTAGTCTCAAACTAGTTCTAAATCCGTTTTCCAGTGTAATGACAAGTGACTTGCCACCATTAGTTTATTGTTGGTTTTTGCGTCAGTTGTCCTCTCTACAATTTGTCAGGTCAAACTAACACTTCAATCGTGTCGGAAAATGTCATTTTTGATGATTAACATGCAATTAATCTAATCGTTGTGGACAGTTCTATAATGCACCTAATGCTAAAACAAAGTTTTAACATCCTTTAAATAGATAAATTAGCTTCCTCCGACATAAAACTCGCAAAGCTATATCAAATTCTAAACCACCTATGCCCCTAGTTTAGAATTCTTTACAAATGTTTGTACCAATTCGATCCCGAATGACGTCATCCGAATCTACTTTCGTACGATGAGGCGCACGCTTCACTGACGCTTCATAGAGAAGCGTGCAAATCAGCGTTGCATTCTCGTTTCATTACCCTTACTATTTTCGTGCGACAGCACAACTCTAAACATCGTAACAGAATACGGGCCACAGTGTTTGGTATGGTGTAGCCAAGGAGATATTACAGTGTAATATTTCCTTGATGTAGCTCTCTTCAGTTGTTGATTTTTAGTACATGTAATGAACGGTTGGCTTTAGTCACTTACACTTATGCATGGTCAATCTTTAATTGACCTTGCACTGGGAAGTACCTTTTTGCAGCAGTTTTCTTCCAATGGAAAGTCAATGCAGAGAAGTGTCTTGAGCAGCTTCCAGCCTGGCAGCCAAGTCAAGGTGGCATATCCAAAAAAGGGTCTTAAAATTCTACTAAACAAAATTAAAAATATCTAATGGAAAAATTATATTGCAATGAGACTATAGATTATCTTAAATTATTTTGAGGTAGGTTTAAAGCTGGTTTTGCTAATTATTATTGAGAAGTTTCCTCAGCAACCAAGAGGGCGACAGACAGCCATTTTTCAGTACTGACTGATGTTGGTTTGCAGCTGTATGTGGGCTATAGTGCAGGGGACACCCTGATATGGAATTATAAAGTTCAGATTTTATAACCTAAACTTGTCTGTGTGTGTGTGCTATTAGTACAATGTATTACATGTAGGTCAGGTTTTGTATTAAACAAAGTTATAGGCCTATTATTTAAGTTCTGATATTACAGGCATTTTTATGAATAGGAGGACATTCAAAAATAAAAACAACATAATGTACAAATGTACATTGTAGGCCTACATGTACATGTATTTACAGCTAGGAAAATCTCCAATGCAACATTGTGTAGATCAGGGGGTAAAAGTTTGTACATTTGTTTTGTGCTCATGATGTAGGGCCGACATATACGAATGAGATTGTCCAGGGATTCATCAATCATATCCTCCAGTAAGATTACCCTCAGTTAATATTTGCATTTCATAAACACGAACCATGGACACTCAACAGACCTGCACTGATTTACGTCAAAACAACCAGCTGTTGCTTTGATCGAATCCCTGAGTTTAGTAGAGAAGTCTATCAAAACCAGGTGACTGAAGCAGTTTTTGTTCTCACAGTGCAACTAAATGTACATGTAGTGCAGTCTTCTTATGTTGCCAGGAGTCTCTTGTTCGTGAAGAAGGAGGAACGTAATGTACATGTAGCAACATGTTATGAGAGATATATGTTTTTGTGTATGAAGGTTTTCGGTTTGTGATACATTCTATTAAATCGGGAGGTACTACATGAAGGCCTGCATCTTTGGTGGATGTTCATGTCTGAGAGACACCCCCACCAACTTTCCTTGATAATTTGTTCTGCAGCCATTTCACTACATCATACACCACTCCCAGCCTCCAACGATAGGCTCCAGTTGACCTCTTCTACAGGTAAATTACAAGACGTCAGATTGCAACATTTGTTCAAGATTACAATGTAGACGGCCTACATTTTGCACATACTACAGGTATCATTTCACATCTTTTCTAATATAAATATAATTTTTCCTTTCTTGTTTTCAGGGGACGGAAAAGATTCTGGGGTTCTACTAATTGATGACAGGACAAAAGCAGTGATGACTGACCAACCTAGACATGCACAAGAAGCCTTCAGGGAACAGGTTTGTAACAGCATATTTTTGTTTCTGAATCTAATTATGCGTACCATTCCTGGTATATGGACACTGTGTCTCTCTATCTTATTGAACTTCAGAACATTTCTTGTCAAAAGATTTGAAGTTCAGTACAAGGTAGCGAACATTTTGTTGCATCCTTATGGCCATGGGGGAGAACCACATTCTTAACCCCCTCCCCCCTCCCCCTCCCTTAGACATGGGGAATCTAAGAGTGGTATCTCACCTCGCGGAGACGTCTCCACGACAGAATAGAAAATTTCGTCTCCGCGACGGATAAAAGTATTAGAGACGTCTCGGAGACGTCGCGGAGACGGATTTGGGACAACTCCAGATTTTTTTTCTCATAAATTGTCGCGGAGACGTCTCGGAGACGTCTTTAATACTTTTTATCCATCGTGTAGACAGAATTTTCTATTTTCTCGCGGAGACGTCTCCGCGAAGTGAGATACCACCCTAAGTATTCATGAACAAAATGGCTTGCTGAATGTCAAAGAGGAACATTACATTAGGGTTGGGCGAATCTCAACTTTTTTTTTCAAACAAGTTGTTTCTATAGTAAAATTCGACGTAGAAACTGAAAATGACAATTATTTTTGCATACGATGACGTCTTACGTCGCTAAAGTGCAAAAAACCAAAATGGCCGCCAAAATAGCGTATTATGCCCAATTATCATACTTTTTATACGTATAAACCACTTTTATTGCGTTTTTATATGTCTTTTGGGTGTCAGGGAACCCAACATGATTAATCCAACATGATTAATCCTACCTAAGTTGACAGTGTAGTTTGGTAGTTAGTTTCAGTCAATATCGAGCAAAAATCACCTCATATCAAAATCACTAATTAACACCTATAACCATACTAGGTACATTTGGTCATGATAAAATTATCAGATTTGAGCTTTTAAACCATCCAAATCCATAAAGAAACAAAATAAAACCGGTTTATACCTATAAAGTGTGTGATGAATGGGCAAAATACACTATTTTGTTTTTTTTGCACTTTAGCGACGTCAGACTTCGTCGTACACAAAAATCATTGTCATTTTTGGATTCTACATCAAATTTGACTATAGAAATAACTTGTTTGACATAACTTTTCAGAAAAAAGTCATTATTTGCCCAACCCTAATTACATGTAGGTCTACAACTTACAAGTATGTAGTTGCTGACCATAAGCAAATATTATGAACAAGCTGTTTAATGTTTACAATTCATGTGGAATGTTCATATACATATACAGGTAAATATGTAGGTCTTGTGAAGATGAAAAGTGTGATTTGTGAGAGTGAGAGGAAGAGGAGTAATTGATACAGTATACAAGTACATACATGTAGCCTATGCAGCCAGTTACAGACAAACCCTGCATAACACAGAAAGAGATGTTAATGAGAGGGAGAGAGAGAGAGAGACAGAGAAGTGCTTTTGGTGGTTTTGACCCCATGACCCAGCCACGGATATTTTTTTGCCTAGATTTGCAAGAACTGAAATGGGAAACAGATCAGGAAAAGTCTTCCTGTTTCTCTCCCAGGTGAAACTACATACAGGATGTAGGCCTACATGTGAAGTCCCATAATTTGGTCTATAAATTAGTAAACATTGGTCTAGAATGATTGTCAAACGATAGACAAATGCAAAGATTGTAGCAAAATGAGTGTAGAACACATTGCCCTTGAAAACACAAATTTGCAAAATATATTTTGCTTGATTGATTGCGTAGTTTTTCATTTACTGCTGAAACAAAACGGTTATACTGTAAACGATTGGTGGAAAGTGATTAATGGGACCCATGGCTGTAAAGTCCTATTCAACTTCAAGAACGTTATACATGTACTAAGGGTATACAGTGTCAGGCAGAAGGGCTCTGGCACTCCTTCCAAGATCTAATAATAATAATAATAATAGTAATATACAGTATTGCATTTCTATAGCGCTATTTTCCATTTAGATAAAATGCTCCAGGCGTTTTTACAAATAACAAAGAATATTACACAAAGATGAATGTCTGTCTTCAAGAATTCACACAAGTGAACAAATAAGACTTTAGATTTGTCTTGAATGTTTGAAGTGAGCATGAATTTTTCAGCTCCTGTGTGTTCCACAGAGACCACAGAATGTGCACTTGACTGATCAGTACAATTGTTCTCTGATGACTTTCCAACAATTATCTTATTGACATTTCCCTTTGAAAAAACCAGACAAACATTCTGAATTTTCTGTGATTGGGAATTGACCATGGCACTGTTTAATAGAGGTCATCACTTGACCCGTTCATGTACTTCCTATTTCCGCACCACCCTCACATATACATGTAGGACAAATGTAAAACTTTTTTATTAAAACTCCAAATGCTGATGTAGGCCTACATGTACATGTACACGAGTAGGCTACAAGGTGTGGACATACAAAAAAAAAAAAGAAGAAGCATTTGGGATCATTGGTTTGATTTCTCCATACTGTTGGGCCTACTTTGTTGGCTATAGAATAATAAAATAATTTATAGACCTACATGTACATGTACTTGTTACTTCAGGGAGACCCTCACAAAAAAAAACTAAATGAATGAAAAAAATAATAAAGAAATTAAAACATAAAATAAAAATGGGTGTTAAACGAGTCATGAATGTCCCTATTTTCAAGGCTGTCAGTTGAAAAAATAAAGAAATCCCTGTGATACCATTTTGATCATGTTTCTATATTTGTGTTTCTCATTTCTTTAATAGTAATTCAATTTTATATTCCCTCAAAACTAGTAACATTAACGCTACATTTTTAATGGAATTTTCCCCCTTAGATTGCCAGAGTTCATGAAGTGGTACCATCAAGGAGTAGAGATGATGTAGCGCTGGTCCTACAGTATCATGAAGGAAATGTGGATAAAGCAATACAGTCATTCATGGAAGGTAAGGCCTGCAATGTAGTCATAACTTGGGGGTGTTTCGTGAAGAGTTAAGTAGGTCTGGTCGCTTTTACTAGTTGCGTGCGGTATTTTTACGCAAAACCTCATTGGTCAGATCGTGCTAAGAGGATGTGCGCCATTGAGAAGTTTATCAATGATATTACAAGGATGCATTAAATTTGTTACTTAAAGGTAGTGTCATCCTTTTTCACAAATTGTGAAAACTAATGCAACTTGGCATAACTATAGAATATGATCGACCTATATTGTCTATTCAATCTTACTGTCATAGGTTGCCTAGATCAGTAATATGAAACGAAAATCTGACTACCAATCTAGACCAGCTCTCCATCAGCATCGTTAATATTACAGCGCGTGCAGCTCGTTGCTCAGCATGGACCCATACTTGCCAACTGTCCCTATTTAGTAGGGACAGTCCCTACTTTGGGGGAAAAGAAGGAGCATTTATCACCATTTACAACCCTTTGTCCCTATTTTTTGAAAAATCTGTGCACAGTAATCTATAGGAAATACAGAATTGTCCCTATTTTTAAAATTTGTATTCCCACTTTGTCCTTATATTTGGACTCACAATGTTGGCAGGTATGTGGACCACACACAGCAATTCACATGGCATATCAGCGCGCATTATTCTCTGCACTAACAGTCAACAGTCGATTTGAATTTCGCACCGTACTGTTTAATTTCCGAGGTACGAAAAAAATAGGAAGTAACTTTGATAATCGCAATATAATGACAAACATACACATTTCAGCTTAATCATTTTGTGGGAAGATATAGTCATTGATATACCACGATGTAAGATTTTTGCCTGCAAAAGGATTTTAATTTACTGTCTACAATGTAGTCTCTTTGTAAAACACCCCTGGACTCCAATTTCAGAAAGAAATTGTTAATTTTGTCATCAATTGGTAACTTCCATGGAAACCCTGAATTTGATTGGCTGTTGAGAAGTTTTGCCATGGTAGTTATTGTTGATGGCAGAATTACAATTAATGTTCTGTCATTGGAACTTTAAATTTAAAGTAATACTTTCAAAATTGTTAATTTATAACTTATCAAATTTGTGTATTATATTATTGCCTCTGATTATGTGTAGTTTGATATTTGCACTTGCAGGCATTATTCGCACTTGTAAATGTAAAATTCTGCATTAGGAATGTCTAGTATCCTGATGAGACATTGAAATTAAATCATTGAATTTTTAGTGTAAAGAATACTGTAGGCCTATAGATTTAAAGCGTAATGCCGGTAAGGAGCATTAATATAATGCGATAGGGTACAATACTTGACAATAACAAGTGTAATTGGTGTAATACGTCAGCAGAAGCATACAAATAGTGGACATAAAGGTCCTGCTTCTAACAAAAGTCAATATAAATGTGGATGGGTAGCAGTGACATTCCTTACCGAAATATGCACTTTGATATTAGTACATGTCCAAATATATCAGTAAGGGAAGTTTACTATTTTAGTCTTCGAATATAAACTCACAGTAGCATTGATCATAAAATACACACGGGGCCTGTATACATGTATGTGTATGTATAGGCCTACTGTTTAAAACATTCAGAAGAGTTAAATAGTAAAAATAAGGGTGGGGCTCTACACACCCGGAATATTACATTGTTAAGTCCACCCCCTCCCATTAGAAATTCAACCATTTGGGGGTCCAGAGTAAGAATTTTAGGGCTCATGTGCACTGGGCATCAGTGTCAAGACCTGACACAGATATAGAGAGTGTTAAATACAAAATGTATTTCTCTTCTTCAGATGGATAATGCAAAATCCTCAATTCTGGAGATCCCCTTGAAGATGTAAAAAAGAGAACTCGCTGTTGTGATTTCTTGTATATTTTAATTATATTTTGACCATACCACTTTTTTTCCCAATGCCTTTCCTACAATGTATTACTCTCATGATCGCTACAATGTTTGACTCTTCAGAGTCTCTTATGTAGAGACTAGATACAAACTTTTGAAATGACTCTCGTCCTGTCCTGTGCGTACATGTATGGTACAATGTGTTACCTTTAATGAATGGTGGGTGTTGGCCACAAAACACGTCCTAGATTAATAAAAAACTGTCCATGCGTGACAATCTATTGAACTTCACCATTTTCCAAGGTTATGCGCTTGAACAGTTCAGGACCCACTCTGGCAACTGGAATTTCTTTGGTTTTCATGATATTTGATGATCAAGTTCATAGACAGTGTGAATTTATCTTACTGGAGAAACAAAATAGTTACAGGCCGACATACATGTGTTTGTACATATTTCCCTCTTTTCACTTCAAAATTTATCAAAATTTCTTAAAACAGTACCCCCATATTTTCAAATGTGTTTGGATAAGAGGGAAAATGTTGTTGTCCTTGTATGCACTGGACCCCATTAGGCGGTGCTGCACTAGCTCAAGCTATTTCAAATAGTGCGCTATTTGTGATCCGATGAATTAGCTCGATCAGAGCAGATCCGACTTTGTGGTCAGATAGTGCACTAATTTGGAGGAAATCCAAGCCCAAGTCATCTTAGGTTTTTTTTTTAAAACTCAAGCTGGTTTGCGGTTTTGGCACGAAATAGCGCGCTATTTTGTGCAGTTCTGCACTAGCTCGAGCTACATTAGAAATCGTGCACCTGTGCCTGTATACGCTAACGGTACTTTACCAGTTAAAAAAGCCTTTATTAGTTTAATGTCAAATCACTATCGTTTAAAAAAAGGTGGAATGTGAAAGTCTACTTTCATTTTTTCATAAGAGCTTTTCTGGAAAATGGAAGTTTGCATAAATTGTATAGGGCGTGTTTGGATTGATACACATGTAGCCCGTAAGCCTATTTAGGATTCAACATTTATTAATAGTCCTACAGGTCACAAGAAGTATAAGAGTTGTATTCATTTTCACAAGAAAAATGTATTCTTCTACAACATGTAAAGAATGATTCAATTAATTTAACTGCCTGCATGTACATGTATGCCTATTAGATGAATTTACAAAATAATTTTGATAAAGCTTTTGATGACATTCTTACTAGTTCCTAACTCCTTAACTCTCAAATTTACAGTATATATTGAATGGGTTAATTACTCATCTCAAGTGTACTCTATTGTCCATGAAATTGCTTTACATACAAGTACACGGAATCAGAGTTCATAAATGAAGAGGAAATGGACCTGACATACATGTAATCATCAATCAATCTATTTTGCATTTGACCATGTGACAGACATGGAAGTGACTGTCATTGTATGCAAGATTAAAGGGTAAAGTCCATTGGGATGGGAGAGGTTGTGCTGCGGTCCTACATGTACATGTAGTTGCACAAAATAAGATATGTACGAGTATGGATAAAGATCTTTTGGCGGAGATAACTGTTCAAAGTTTACAGGTCAAAGACTGTAATAATTCTCTTTGATTTACGTGCCAGATAAATATTGTGCCAGATCAATATTGTTTCAAAGAGCATTGTTTCATCCTTCATAAGAATCCGGATCTCCAACACACATGCAATTCAGATATATCTCATACAATCCTGAGGACAGAGGTTTTCACAATTAAAAAAAAATGAAATAAAAAGTCAGTTATTGTTTCATGAATATGTGGCAAAGGCACCTTCAGTTTGAACAGGGGTTCACAAAATATATAGAGTACATTGCATTGCATTTTTTTTTGTTAAAAAATCCATGGTATTGGATATACATTTATATCCATGATAAAACACACAGTATCTCAGCAATATAAATGTAAGCCTACATGTACATTGCTATCATGTAGTACTTTGCTATCAAGATATTTTTGTCCTTGACACAACGATGTGTTTAATGGTTGGCATAGTAACAATCTGCACATCACTTGCTTGCTGTTTGCGATGATTTAGTGCCAGGGACTGTTTATCAGAACCTTTCTAATGCCAGTGAAAAAAATCAACCTATTTTTGCCTGTTTTTCTCTGGCTTCAATTGAGTCAGATCCACTTTATTGATATTTAAGGTGGATAGATCCGCTACATTTGTGTACTTAATAAACCAATTCTATCTTCATATCATTATCACTGAAGATGAACATTTTATAAACAGTGAAACCTGTACATTTTGCAAGACCTCAGCTCTGGTCTTTGTTTTTACAAGAAAGCTGAGATAAAAGTGTACCTGCAGGTACCAGAAATTTCTTCATTTAGCAATCATTGACATATAATGATATCCTTTTTATACTCATGAGGGGGTTTTAACGGCAGGAGTTACGCACATATACATGTGCTGTTATTTTAAAGACTTTCGAGTGAGCATTTTACATATATTTTAATCTCTGCAAAAATGTACATGTATATGTAGGCAGTATTGTCGTTAATTCCTGAAAAGAGTTAATTGAATATTTTTCCTAGTCTTTTCAGATATTACAACAGTGGCGGATCCAGGCAGGGGTGCAGGGAACGCACGCCCCCTCTATAATTTAAAAACCTCTCAATGACTATACATGTTAAAATTTGAAGTTTTTCGGCTGCATCCCCTAATTTTCCAAATTTTCGGGATGCGCCCACCGTATTTCGAAATCATGGATCCGCCAATGTTACAATGTACATGTACAAACATGTGCAATATGTACATGTACTTCAAAAGAATGGTTTTTGACTTGTGATAGGATTATTGATTTTAATGCTAAAACTTAATTGATTGCTTTCTGTCATTTAAAGTGTTGATAATACACACATGTATAATTAACTTTTCATCCCTTTTTTCTCTGTCAGATGGAGCTAAAACTGTTTTAAATGAATGGCAGTCTCATGGCAAAAAGGGCAAGGTATGTGTTCATTTTGTCATTGTTATTCTAGAATAATTACATGTATGTATGCAATGTACATGTACATGTACTTGTTTAATTTAATTCCTACATGTACATTTGTAGGATTGTGAGTACCGGTAAAATGATTTATAATTAAACATACTGGTAATATTACTGCTACTTTAGCATATTGATTCCTCTTTGATAATTATTATTTTTTATAAAGGTTACATGTATATGTATGTAACCAAAACCACAAAGTTTCTGGAAAAGTTTACCAGTTTTAGAGATATCTAGAAATCTGTCATATTGGATCATTGCCATAAAAATTATCCTTGTACATGTACATGTATCTGGTATCAATGAGACACACTTTGTATTGATGTTCTCTTTTTTCTTGTCTCCAAACACAAAGTTCAAGCAAATTTATATTTTTTGTATAGGGGAAAGATACAAATCATACTCTAGGAAGTTGTTTTTGTAGTTGTTATTGTTTTTTTTTTAAAAACAGTACTGTACAGGAATACATTGGAAGGCCTACACATATGTGCATTGCAGATTACATGTACATTGTACACTGTACATGTAGTTCCCACAAGCTTATAATCAACAAAGAAAATTTTCTTTTGCGAATCACCACACCCATTTTGTTCTCCCCTTTTAAGAAATTTTGATTTTCAAATTAAAGTGTTTAATGTTTGAATTGCTCAATGATCCATCGAATAGATCATTGTGTTACAGATTTTCTGTAGTCAGGCCCAAAACATATGTGTTTGCAAAAGTGGGTTCAAGGTGTATCCTGGGAATCAATGGAATTTGTCATAATCTGTATTAATACCCATGGTACATGGCATACATGTACATGTACTGTTTATATAATGCAATTTATATAAATTACATTTCACTTGTGAATCTCTCTCCATCATGTTTGAATTGTTTTGTATTTACGTATAATGTATATGGGGTCCAAATTGATTAATTCTTTTGGATTTGTACAGGCATTATTGTAATTGTTTAAAGTTTAAATTTGAACATGCATATAATCTGCTGCCAAGCTGTGTAAGACCATCCATTGGAAAGAGCAAAAGTTACCGAGACTGGTGCCCCCCCCCCTCCAAAAAAACAAAAACAACAACAACAAAAAAAACAAAAAAAACAACAAAACAAAACAAAACAAAAACAAACAAAAACAAAACAAAGCAAAATAAAACAAAAAACAAACAAAAATCACACTTTTGTAATATTAGAGATTTTCAAACTGTTAAAAGTTTCTAAAAGTCTGGAGAGAGGGTTCTACAGGTATTGTTGACAGGTTGACCACTACATGTAAATGATACAATTTTATTATTTTGGTTTAGGCCTATATGTAATGTACATGTACATGTACATGTACATGTAGTCTACTATTATTTCCCTGTAAACCATCCATTGGTGGGATGTTATTAATTTGATCCTCACCAGGAGCAAAATCAAGGCTACTCTTGATTTCAGACTGCATGTTTTTCCAATGACCATTCCCTAGTGTACTCCCAAGCTTCCTGTCCCTGCCAAGCTCACATATTGAATGAATCCCAGAGAGGTCATGAACTTGAACATATTATTGACCTTTGAAAGCCCTTTCACTTCTATCCCATTTTGTATTTTAAAGAGGATGTTCTGCCTCAGTGTCTGAATAAACATGCAATTGCAATTCATGATGGTATAAATACATTAGGGTTTCTTTCATGATTTAGAAAGAGAAGAATTGAATGTTTTCATGATACATGTGAATGGTAATGATGGAAGGACATTTTGACATACACGTACAAGGTTTAAACAATATTTTACTAGCTCTCCATAAACTTTTAAAAATCAATTTTGGCTGGTTTCTCAATTCTTACCAGAGCTTCAGATTGGCTACAACTGTTAGTGTCTCCAAGTTTATAAACTTACACTGTACATTGAAATCAGAGTTTTGTGAAGCAATGTACATCTCCCGTTTTATTGTTCAACATGACATGCATAAAATGTGAAGGAGATTGTTTCATGAAAATCCATACATTAAATACATTGTTAGTCATTGTTTCTACGAATGGTATTTTTATGTAATGTATGTAATACATCACCTGTATTTTACAAAATGTTTTGCATTACTTTTTATTTTTAGTTTTGCTATTGTTGGACTTTGCTTTCATTAAACTGACAAACACATCTGGCTCTTCTGATTTTTCCATCTCTTTAAAAATTATTTCATGCCATCTGTTTTGTTATTGATTAAACTCTGCCTCAATATTTATAGAAAATGTATTTATATTTACTCATGAGGTCATATACACTTGTAGGCCTACAATATTGCTCTACAAATACACCCAACAAACATCTGTTGGTATTTCAGAGGAAGAGAAAAGAAGTTTTGCCAACATTTATTATAATTCATTAATATTTAACTAATTATATATTTTTCTACATTTGTCTTACTTTCTATTCACAGTCTGCAAGTAAGAGGAATAAGAAAAAGAAACGAGGACCTGACACTCAAGACGAGAAACCAAGTGGTGTTGATACGGCTCCTCCTAACAAAACAGGTAATTAATGATAATGATAATCTTTAATAATCATAATAACGGGATAGCCTACTGCATTTCTATCCCAGTCATTGGCTTCAATGACAATTCTATATTATTTTGCACATTTTCCACTCCCATAATTGACACTGATCGGAATATTAATTGTCTTTCATTCGTATCAAAAGTTTTGTCTGGATAAAGGATCTCTGTCCAGGATCAGGGCTGAAGAAGTTATCTACCTTTTCCCGTCATCCGAATAAACCTCCTCCAGCCCCCTTCAGTATTAAACATTTCTCAGGAAAAACATTAGTTTTCCAGTGTAAAAACAAAGTTTGGGACATTTGGAGGTGTAGAGGAACATGATAGCTTGGAAACTACTAATTGTGTAGAGGATGTCTGTCTACTTCATCTAGATCTCAGACACTTTTAATCAATCAAATAGTGTTATTAGTCAATCTATTGCCTATTAATTTGCAAATACTTTCAATGTGCATGTGTCAAGATTTGGCTGTAACTGGCCATCAGCCAAGTACTTGTACATTTATGCTCTTACTTAATACAGGTGCAAGGAATTAATAAATCAGCAAGTTGTAGACTTCATTTACTGGAGAATTTCTTTGCAAAAAAAAAAAAGGAAAAGAAAAATGCATGATTCCATGACATTTTCTTTTGCGACCATTACTCCCCTGTAATTCAATATACCTATTGATGGGCTACTTCAACCCTACACCCAACACTACATGTATATCCTAACCTAACTCTAAAACTGTAACTCTAACCCTGCATCTTAGATGAGATAAAGCTCAGAGTAATTGCTGCCAGAGCAAATGTCATATCTCTGTCTGTACATGTAGTTCCATATATTCCTGAAATTATGGAGTAGGCTGGTCACCAGAATCAGAACCATTTCAGACAGATAAATGCAGACAGCTCATGAAGTAATGATTGAGGTCATGGTTAAGTTTAATGTCTGTCTGATGTCTGGTGGGTCAGTGTTTCCTGTAATCAGCCTATGTCTAGATGTTTAGTCTGAAATAGCAGGCAATTTCATTTTGCCTGCCAATGCTACAAATGACATTATAAATCAATGAAAACACATAGGGCAAATTCAATAAAATAAAAAAAAACTTCATAAATAATAGCCCCTACTAGAAATTACATTCCAATAATAATAAGTTATAATTGTATTTCAACTTTCATGTTTCTTAATTTGGTCTTCATGAAAACCCAAATTATACCTATTCTGTTTTGTGAGACTTACTTTAAATAGCATGTCAGTTAATGAAGTTTTAAATGTTATTTCAATCACATAGTATATAATTTTGGGGAAGGCCAATATTCCAAAATGTTGCATTGAAATAAACTGATTATTTTCTAGATCGATTATCCACTGTTTTGGAATGTAGAAAGGAGAGTCAGACAATTGACAAAACTGCTACAAAGCACATGTGGATAAACTTTGTCATTCTGATTTAGAAATGTGTTAGCTGATTAATCAATTAGGTTTGGCATCCTTGCTCTCTAATTAATACTTGGGGTCATTTAGCTGACTATGCATGCTGCAAAAAAAAACCAACAAACAAACAAAACAAAAACAAAAACAAACAACCCCCCCCCCCCCAAAAAAAAAAAAGAAAAAAAAGTAATGGAATGATGAGAGACTGTGCACACCACAAAGAGCA
This sequence comes from Paracentrotus lividus, assembly GCA_940671915.1. Taxonomy (NCBI): domain Eukaryota; kingdom Metazoa; phylum Echinodermata; class Echinoidea; order Camarodonta; family Echinidae; genus Paracentrotus; species Paracentrotus lividus. Next base: position 35,038,703 of record CALNVZ010002974.1, on the reverse strand, counting down.
GCTTAATTTGGCCTAAGAAACGTAACCTACATGTAGATGCTCCCCTGATTTCATATTGATAATAAATAATGCGCATGAGGCATAGTGTGTTGCCATTCCCTTATAAATGTACAATGTACCAGAATAAAAACTATTTGTCACATGGTTATGTGGGAATTGTCATTAAGTGGTAGCATTTTTAAAAAGTTGGTGAAAATTGGTAAAATACAAACAGACAAATCTAGGAAATATATATTTTTTCAATTTTAACTACACATCCCAAAGATGCTCGTTTTGATTTCATACTGCCAGCAATGCAAATGAAGCAATAATGTGTTCCCACTCTCTACTTGATCTTGATGAGGAGATCATTCATGAAACTTTAATAGCGAGTGCATGATTATGCTGGAATCGTAATCAGAATGACAGCCTCCTCCCTACGGACTGGAAGCCTTATCAATGAGAGTGAGAGGTGATCAACACCTTAACCACCTTGAATTTCAATTTATTTGTGGCCTCTAAAAATATAACCGATTTACCACTGACCGAGCAGCTGGGATCGTTGCCAACTTGAAATGTCTGTGGAAGAAATGATCTAAGAAGGCATAAACATGGATATCATTTCTTATGATATTTTGGATTTGGGGGGGGGAGGGGGGCTTACATTATGTTGTTCTGGTATAAAAGTATCTGTTATACAGAACTGTCAACCATTATTTTTTCTCCCAGGATTAATTTTTTTCCTGCCTAATTGTGGTATCACTTTTTTCTTCATTGAATTTATTATTTCAATCCTATAGATGCATTTCTCAGTGTCGTGCTTAGAATTTATATTATTTATTTTTTTTGTGGGGGGGGGGATAGGCCTATTAGCTTTTCTTGCCCTCGATTTATAATTTTTTATTTATTTATTTTATTTATTTAACATACATTTTTGGGGGGAAGGGGGATCGCACAACGTTGGCAGTTCTGTATGTGAGCTGCAGCATGTTTACAAGTTTGTCCTCAAAATTTAAGAAGGATGCATGGATATTAGTTGCAATGATAAGAAAATGAATGTACTTGTTGTTGTGGTAATTGTACATGTATGTGAGACGTCAGCTTAATTGCATAATTGCATCAATTGATATGAAGAGAATTACAAAGTTCATGTGGGATTAACAACTTTGAACATTTAAAAAGTAAATACTGTACATTGTACAGGTACAAAAGTACATTTGTATGAAGAAAGATAAAGAGCGAGAAAAACAACCTTCTGTTTCATAAGATTTATTATTTTTTTTTCATGAATTTAGGAAGTAATGGAAGGATGATTAAAGTACAATGTACATGTAGGTCTACATAGTATCTTTTTTTTATTTTTAAACATAACATGTCCATGCCAATTTGTCAACAAATCAAGAATCTAGTTAAAGTGAAACTACAGTCTGTGTCAAATAAAATGGTACAAGTGGAAAACATTTTTTTTTATAGTATGAAGATTAATCACAGCCTGCTATTGTTTGGTATTTTCATAAAGCAGGAAGATCAGACTTTCACCTGCAATTTTTTTCATCACATTTGGTGTTGTAATTTTCGAAATATGACCAGTTTTCTACAATCAAGAAAATCCATTTTTAGCACGCCGTCCCATGCCTTTGTGTATAGGTTTCGCATAATGGCCATGAAGTGCTCAATTTCGATTTGTTCCTCGTCGCACAAAATTTTCCATAACTTTTGTTTTACGAAGCAGGTTATACAGAACAAAAAGCATCAGCAAGGGAAATCTTTTGGCTTTATTTTGGTACCACATACACACATTATTTGAAAATATTTCACACGTAAATATTTTTTTTCAGACTGTACCATTTTTTTTTTACACAGACTGTATTGTTCTGGTCATGACATTGAAATGTAGAAGACACTGTCTAAAAGTGATTTGGAAAGGTTGATAACAGTTTACCTAAGAATTATTTTGTGCACCAAAATGATAAGAAATTAACCCAATTCAGCTTCGAGTCACATGGACTTACACGGAAATGCATACATGGGGCAACACAAAGAGTTCGGGACCCAAACATATCGCTATTTTAGTATATATTTGCTCATATTATGACTATTAGGGCAATTGAAGAGCAATCTTTTATTATGGAGCTTTTTATTGTGTTACTCTTCTCAAATAGCATGAAAATAACTGGAAAGCTCACAATAATTTTCTTCATCTTTCCCACACCTTCCCACTACACTAGATTCCCTTTAAAGCCTATGTAGACTTGGCTGTCATGTTCACTTTATTTTTTGCATCACTACTCATTAAAATAACAATTGTTTTTCTGGATTTTTTTGAAGGCCAATCTGAGCTGTACAATATAGCATATTTTTTCACTGCTCTCTTATCTTGTGTACCTTTGAAATCTGGCTTACCTACTTTAAACCCCAGTAAATAAAGTGTGCTTAGATTGTTAAACAATGCTGAAAATCATACCAATGACATTGATTTACAGATAAAAAGAAGATAAGATTTTGAATAAGACAAAGGATGTCATATTTTGGGACCTCAATGACAATTAGAAGCACCCCAAATTGAAAGCAGGTCAGCTTGACAGGTCAAAGATTGTAGGAATACTTGCAACCTTCAAGCGCAAGCATACTTCTTTGTCAACATAGGTTTCATAATACGCATGAACTACAAAACTTTGGCATACACGTTTTGTATCATCTTTTTCCGTTATAAAATATATTGAAAAAAAAAATAAACAAAACAAGTGCTCTTTGGCAATTATAAGAACAATCATAACAAACGGGTATTTTTATTGCGCCTTCGCCAAATGCGAAAGGCTCATTAACCCTTTTAACACCTAGAGACTGCGTGAAAAGCGTCAGTTTACTCACTAGTGGAAAGGGTTACACTTTGTTTCAATAAGGTTTTTTCAATAAATATTGCTCTTCGAACATACTTTTTAGTGCAGAATCGGACAGCACACATCCAATGGGTAATCCACAACAATTATGGGCATGTTTCATCACATATTTTTGATACTATCTTGACTATAGTGTGCTGAAGACAGGGGCGGTTTTGGGCGGTTTAGTGAGTAAGCTGAGGGGCGGTCTCGGGCGGTTTAGGTGCTAAAGGGTTAAAGTCACTAAGCAAGTCTGTTTTTCCAGAATATATTCTACAATTTAGCCTAGATTCATTTGTATGATGTTTTTAGTTTCATAAATTACGAATGACTCTAGAGCAAGCATTTGCATAGAAATAGAATTTCATTGTTTCATAAAGGCACTTTTACAAGGACATTGTGCAAATATTTTTTATGTCACGACTGGTGTAATTCGTTTTCAGCAAATGCGTTGACAACAGTGCTTGGTTGCCTGGGGAATTGGGAGACCATTTTATGGTTTCCAAATTTTGTAGACAAAAGAAGGCTAATTGAGTGCTTTTAGGAGACCATAATCCATTAGCATCTCTTTCTATCTCTCTCTCTCTATCTTCCTGTTTCTCACCTTCCTTCTCTTGCTCTCTCTCACTCTCTCTTCTCCTATCTATCTGTCAAAAAGAATCCCTCTGTCTTTCTTTTTTTTCAAAGGCAATCAAACATATTGGTTATCTCAAAAGTTGAATAGGGAAAATAGAGAATTTGAAAGACAAGATAATATTTGGAAGTAATGCAAATGTACATAAAAAAATGGATGAGTTTTGAACTCGCCCCCTTTTTTGTTACGGATCGGGATCAAATTGGTCATAACTTTAAAAAATATTAACTCTTTCTATGCAAAAGTAGAGATTTTCTGAAAGGAGATTTTGTGTTTATTTAAAAAATGGTGAGGGTCTCAGAGACCCCTCCCCTAGCAACCCTTTGCAACCACTATAATGTTATTGTTTCTTTGCTCTTGTAGGGGGTACTAGCTCTACAACTCAGGCAACAAACAGCCACCCTGCACCCACCACCACCACCACCAGACCATCAAACAAACAGAGACTCCCATCACCCCAACTCCCTAGCTTGCTACCACTATAATGTTATTGTTTCTTTGCTCTTGTAGGGGGTGCTAGCTCTACAACTCAGGCAACAAACAGCCACCCTGCACCCACCACCGCCACCAGACCATCAAACCAACAGAGACCTCCCTCCTCCCAGCAACCCAGACAGTATCAGCAGCAGCCCAACAGAAGAGACAGGGATCATGGAGATCACAATCGAGGCAGACCCCACCCTAGGGGACACCCTGGGGAGGGTAGGGGTGGGGAGGGCAGCAGGCCGGGAAGACAACAACCAGGCAATCAAGCAGCTTCTAATCATTTACCGTCAGACTCAGGTACAAATATTTTGCGATGTCTGTTACACCAAATAAAATTACAAAATTCAAAAAGCCACTCAGAGTGAAAACAAAAATGTTTGCTGGGTCTATGCTTATAGTGACTGAGCAACTTTATGGAGCCTTGCAGTGCATGTAATAGTATGCCAAGAGGGCACCCTGAAAATTCATTTCAAAGCATTACATGTACTTGCTTCATAATAAGTAAAAAAAGAGATTACTTTCCTTCCATAGACTGCAGAATTAATTTAATCGTACCTAGGTATGCTTATGACTGTGGTTACTTTTATTCATCAATATCTCAGCAATTGAACGACTGATTAGCTTCAAAATCTCAGGCGATTTCTGTCGGAGGTTTGCAATTATTATTACTGCATCAACCCATATTTCCATCTTAGAGTGGCTGAAGAATGTGATCCTTTCTTTGAAGTAACTGTGCCAATATACTATCTCTGTACAGGTAAACCTCGTTCTGAGAAGGGTCACCGGTCTCACCACACACCACCCCATGATGATATGATAGAGAGGTTATTGCCAAAACAGACCGATCAGATGGTCCATCATGCAGACAGTGAGCTACACTACCAAGATGCTGCCAAGGCAAAGAAATTAGGTAGGTTGACCTTTAACCCTTGACTCAGACCATGCCCAATTGCCTGGGCATATATTTATAGTGCTGGTATTACTCCAAAGGTCTAAATTTTATTATCTGAAATGTAAATTTTGTTTTGCCCAATTGATCGTGGGCTTGGCAGCCACTGAGCAGCATCAGATCGATGTTGCTCTATCTCTCTCTTGTTGAATGCCAAACAGGGTAGCAGCAACTCCCATCTTTTAACTTCTTTTGGTATGCCGCTGCTGGGGTTTGAACCTATGGCCTCCAGATTATGAGGCTGGTGCTCTATCCACTGAGCCAACACATCCTGTTCTTGCATCAATGGAGAATTGTGGAATGAAGATGATTATGTAATATTCCATAGAAAGGCTTGAATATATTTAGGCTTAGTAGGGAAAAGTGCAAACTCTTTGGAAATGGAACAAATATAATGTAAAACAAGAAGCAGTGAAGGGAAAGTACCACTATTTTTCATTGTTCTTGTATTGAAGGAAGGTTGCGCAATGGTGACTCTTTACATTGTAATTTGAGGGCAATGGAATGCTATAAATATATGAATATGACTATAACAACATTTCAATTCCTTTTTTTTTCTTTCAAAAATCATTCTATACATTTCAATTAAAATATACTACAATTTGAACATTCGAATATCCTTAAAAAATAATAATTTTGCTAATGTTGATTTTGAAAAATATTTTAATTCCTTCTCCATCGCAACATGCAGTAGCAGTACTAGAGCGCTCAACTAAAGACCTTCATAGAACCTCGATAGCACTGACGAGACACAAAGCTATGCTACAGGATAAGCTGGACCAATCAGAGAAGAGTATACCAAAGTCCTTTGACGAGGTCCAGAGGTTTTTGAACGAGAGAAAGCTAGCACTCACCAATGAATTCTTAGAAGTCAAGGTAATGTCTTTGTATTGCAATTGATATTCTTTTTGTTTAAGATTTTTTTTAAGGAGGGCTGTGATATACCTCATTTTAATTTGATTTGGCAAGACATGAGTAGAGATTTGCAAAGCTCCACCTAATCGTATATGTAGGAAATGGGTTATGAGCACAATTATTTCTTGAAATGCACTGTGTTTTTGTTGCTAGAAGTAATGCTGGAGTGGATAATTTCTCTCCATAAACTCTTTAGAAACATACAGTGTGTCCCACAAAAAATGCTAATGGCACTTCAGATGGATATAAAATTAAAATTACAAAATAATATTGTTTATATCTTAAAACCCGTAAACTACAATTCGTTTTCTACAAGTGGATGAAATTCTATGTGATATGGTCCAAGAATCACAAAGATATGAGCATTTTGTCATTACACATCAGGAAACCTCTCCATCCAAGTTTGTATTGAGTAGTACCGGATGTGTTGTATAAAGCAAACCCAAGTTTGATTATTAATACTTTGAAAAATATTTCAGTAGTAATTATGAAATTTATACCACTATAAAGTGCAACTCATTACCATTTTAATAATACCTCTCTCAGCTCACCAATATCATGTATCACTGAACCCCATTGTTTTAAATATGTCTTGCAAAAATGTGAGTGGTTCACTTTCACGCTCATTGATAATGAAAGTTGGGTTTCCTTTGAATCACGCACCTCAAGGAGCATGAAAGTGAACACTCACAGTTTTGAAAGACTTTTTCAGAACAATGGGGTTCAGCGATGAGTGATATTGGTGAGCTAAGGGACACATTATTAGAATGGTAATGAGTTGCACTTTACAGTGATATAACTTTCATAATCACTACTGAAATATTTTTCAAAATATTAATGATCAAACTTGGGTTTATTTTATTTGATATACCCGGTACTACTTAATACAAAACTTGGATGGAGAGGTGTCCTGATGAGTGATGAAAAAATGCTCATATTTTTGTGATTATTGGACCATATCACGTTAAATTTGATCCACTTGCAGAAAATAAATTGTAGTTTACGGGTGTAGAGTAAGAATTAATATGATATTGTAATTTTGATATTATACCCATCTAAAGTGCCATTAGCATTTTTTGTGGGACACACTGTATAATGGTGTAATATCATAATGGTTTATGTGTTTAGTATTATTCTTGGATTATCGTTGTTTGTATGCATTTCTATGAGAAACTTCATTGAATGAACCTCATCTGACTCCCTTGGGATTACCCAAGCCAAAAATGTTTCTAATACACGTGTAACTCTCTATTCACAGTTAGCAGCAACTGTGATTTTGCATTGTATAGGTTCACTAAGCCCGTACAAAATTATAACATGGAAAACTACCCCAAAAGGTGTAAACATTCATTGTGCTGGTGAGAAACTGCTTTCAACTATTTTTGAGGGGCTTTGAGAAAACAGGCATTGTTCTTTCCCTCTCAGAAAATACCACCATTTGTGCATTACTTGGATAATGTATCATCTCACCTTCATCTAGATGATTCCTATTTTTTAATTTGACTTATCAATCTCATATCTGATTCCCCATAATGTGGACATGCGCAAATTGTAATAGGTGTATTTTTCTAGTGATCTCTGTTCATCACATTACCCTATTTAAAGGTACCTTCCCAAAAGTTAAAGCCGGGGCCCTCTGCATGAACGTCGCACAGCGGGCTTATAGGCAGGATATACCGTTCCCCTATTATTCTTCCATTGACTTAATTGGAGGGAATTAGAACATCCGGTATAAAGCGTTCACGCAGCGGGCGGCGGCTTTAACTTTTGGGAAGGTACCTAAAGCTAAATACCATTTCTCTTGTATTTGCAGCAAGAAGCAACTGAGTTGTTGCTAAAAGCTTAATACAATTATTTATTTATTTACAGCAAGAAGCAACAGATATGTTGGAAGCTCGTGAAGAGAAGGCCAAAGAACTAGAGAGAAAGACCCATAGAGCACCTACCATGTCAGAGGAACAAGTCCAAGAACTACGAGCAGAGATCAAGGTATGTACAGGATTCATGATTGATGTTGAATATTCATGATCAATGTTGAATATTCATGATCAATGTTGAATATTCATGATCGATGTTCAATATTTATGATCGATGTTCAATTGTCATTATGCCCTATAAGTATTGGCATACTGGAAAAGTGGACATTTTTGTGCAGCTTAATGTGTGAACAGGTCATCATTTGACTGATTATCGGAGATTTTTTTTTTAAAGAATTAGAAAAGAGGATTTTCACCTTATTTGATATCCAAGGTCTTGTCACCCAAACAATGATAAACATATGATGATAATTACGTTGCATTCTGTAAAGAAATAATTGTTATACTAGGAGCTCCACACTGTCCTACATTTTGAATTAATGTAGGTAGCTGGTGATGTTGATCAATGGGATTGTCTGAACAAACTTTACCAGATCCCTGAAAATTTTGGATCATGAACGTGATTATCAGTCATTGTCATATGACCGAGTCACAAGTTTTAATACAGGGGCTGTATCTTTGTGTAAACCAGAGGTAAAACCTTGACCATTGCAGTGGCAATGACCGTCAGTACTGTACACCCTAAAAAAGATTCATTATCTCAGCTAAACAAAGATAAACAAACTCACGTTAAATGAGTTTAAATGATACTTGTTTACCCTTGACCTACATGTACAAATGGCTCAGATATTTTTCTTAGATATCCTACTCTGTCACTACTCTTTATATTGCATTCTTCTTACATGTATGTTGCTAATTTATCGTAAATACAAGAACGCTGTCATAAAATACATGTAAAATAAATAGTATATGTCGCTGATAGAGTTGTATTAGTCTATAGAGAATTGATAGGAAAATGGGGACTTGAAGTTCAGTATTGATAAAAGGAATTCATTTGGCTATCTTTGTCTAGGATTAAACAAAAAACCAAAGACTGCTGGCTAGTGTTTTTATGAAAATTGTAAACCTTTTAATCAGACAGGAATTGATTGAGCTTTATAAATTGGTCATTTATACTCTTTTCAAGATATTACTGGTGGGCGTTTCATGAAAGGACTTGTCGGACGTTTTATCCGACAAAGTGTTATAAGCTACTGAAACGCTTGCATCTGATTGGCTAAGAGCAAATTTGTCGGATAAAATGTCCGACAAGTCCTTTGATGAAATACCCCCCAGATCAATTTCAGGGGAGCATTTCATTGAATCCTAACACTTATGATTGGCATACCTCCCTCTACACAGAATATCATAAATTAAAGTGAAAATCCATATATCTTGCCCAGGCACGAATATAGAGTTCTCTTCTCTGTCTTGCTTGTGTAAAATCTTCTAAACAAGATCATTTCAAATGACCATGTTTACATAATTTGTTATTGTCCTCTCATTCGTTGTTCTTCCCTATGTCAAACAAAATGTACATGAAATATTGTTTTATGCTAATGTTGATGGGTTTCTTCTTTACATTGGCTAATCTCAAACTAAAGAGAAAAGACACAGGAAGTTTTTCAGTCTGTGTTTACCAGTCATTGTACGTAGGAAGTGGGAAGGAAACCTTCTCTGTAGGAGGTCTTCTATTTGTCATTCGTCTTATATACGCCAGCGCTTATTTTGCCCTTGAAATTATTGAGACAAACATGTACCCTTGATTGCTTGAAATTGGATTCATAGACAACTCAGATTCAGATTTTCATCTGTTCATATTAAAAGAAATTGTTTTGCAGGCAATTATATTCAATATACAGTAGAAACACAATGAAGATTTACTAAAATAATACAAGATACCTGACCTACATGTACATTTTGTACATGTATGGTACTCACATCTTTTTATACCCAATATCAAACTTACAATAACATAATATATGGTCAGATGTGAATGGTCCAAACTCTTGACTGTGGATGCAAAAGTTGTAGGTTTGATTTCCGGCACATGACTTGGGTCTGCAAGGCATTATACACCGCTTCTCCTACCCAAATATGAATGGGTACATAGTGAGATACAAAATTATTGTGAAATATGTTGAGTGGCTCAAATGCTTCTCTGAAACTGGCAAGTGTGCTCTCTTGGTACAGCATCTTAATTTAAGTTGAAGCTGATACCTGACTACTAATACGATATAAATTGTTTCAGATATTTACTTTACTGGAAATGTGCTATTTTAATGACAGTACTGTTATTATTGATTACTTTCCTTTTCTTTCTCTTTGATATAGCAATTTGTATCCGACCGTAAAGTGGATGAAGAGATTGGCAAGGCTCTGAGGTATACATGGAATCCTGACAAGCTCATTGACGTAAGTTTGATACCAAACCTCACCATCACAGATATGGTGGAAATAAAGAAGATGCTTTTGTGAATAATTTCTATGGCTTTGGTTTTTAGTTTTTAGTTTTTATTAAAAAAAAAAAAAATCTTCTGATTTATAAGACTGTAATTTGATCATCGAAATTTCATGAATGAACAAGTGCTGTAGACAGAAGGTGAAACCTGTATAAAAGGCCAGTCTAAGGAACCAAATGAAAATATTCTATAAAATAGGGAGATGGTTGTTATGTAAAGATTCCTTAAATACTAATTACATCTCAATTCCTCTATTTAATCCTAACTAGGCAGGGGTAATTTTGAGGGGTTGAATTATGGGGGGGGGGGGGGGCCCTCCCAGGCCCCCCCTCGAGATCTCGGCCGTCGACCGTGCGATCGCGCCGAAAATTGGCATGCATGTCACCCGTGACCTAATCGACACAATTGTATAGTTATTTTTTCATGAAAATTGTTTTTTAATTAATTATGCTAATTTATGCATAATTAATATTGGAAATCATACTTTTTGCTCTAACTTCCTAAATACAGCTCCAAATGTGCTCATTTTTTGTGTGAATATTCTTTATAGCCTTCCTATCAATTGTACTTGAAAAAAATTCTGGTATCACAATTAATTTCTTATGTATTTTATTGGTTTTTTAATTTTTTTATGTATTTCTTTGTTTTTTTTTTTACCTCTTTATTTTCATTGTTTTTTTTAACGAAGTTTGTTGGGGACAATTCAACAATCACAAAAAGCATATTTAAAATCAAGCAATTGAATCAGTAAAAGCAAAAATAATCACTCATTTATGAATTTTAGCTGAAACCACATTTTGTATTGACTTTGTACATGAAATCACGTTTTTGAGCAATTTTGGGTCTGACGCATGTGTACAAAATTATGCGTAACTCGCAAACCGGGTACCCGGACGTCGCAAATTTGGTCTTAAAAGATGCGGGAGACTTGGAGGAAAAAAGTCATGCCACATCGCGGTGAGAGCTTTTTGCGTTTCGAACATATTGCGCGAAACGTCGAGGGGGGGGGGTCATGAACTTAAGTCTGGAACCTACATGTAACCGTTATGCCCATTTCCTTTCCAGCTGATCAAGAGCTTTGGTGAGGTCATCCCGGTACAGCACCATTACACCAGCCGTCGTCCCTCCATCTCGTCTCTATCCAGCTTCAACACCATGTCTAGAACAACATCCGTTAGTGAGGATCATGGTCCGCTCTCTGCTCGTAGTATCTCACTCACTGAGAGCCAGGACTCTGTTACCAAACCTCTGTCACCTCGTCGTACAAACGACATTGACATGAAGGCAGAAGTGGCCGAGATGGCAGCCAAGCTACAGAGATCAATGACACAGGTTAGACATTCACACATAGATATTATGATTATATGATTTGTAATTTCTTGTTATTACACATAGAACTCTCTTTGTGATAGCAAATGTTTTTTTTTTTTTTTTTTTTTTTTTTTAATGTTTTACAATGTCATAAGAACTTGAAAACTGAGGACTTAAACCACTAAGGACCTACCCCTGAAATAGTTAAAAGTTAAAGTTTTCCAAAATGCCAAAGTCCATAAATCATTATCAAATATATTGTATGGTATATTGTTCCAAAAGAAATACTGTATTTGTGAAAATAACTGAAATTGTGATTAGAGTTGTGAAGATTTAAGATTTTGATGTAAATATGTAATTTCTTTTATATGTATGTCAATTTAGGGCCGCAAAGGAGCCAGAAACCAAGGAGGCCAAAACCCTGATAATCAGAACAAAGGTGAAAGGTCAGAGCAACCACACAGAAGTCAAGGGCAAGGGCAGCAGCCTCATTCAAACCAGGGTCAAGGGGGATCAAACCCCAACAAGCAAGGTCGTAATCAGAACAGGCAGGATAGGCCTCAAGGGCAACATGGATCAAGGCAGAGTCAACAGGGTTCAAAGCAAGGTCAGCACCTCCAAGAGCAGAAGCCTCAAGGTCAAAGACCCCAAGGTCAAAGACCGCAGGGTCAGAGGCCACAGGGTCAAGGTCAAAGGCAGCAACAGAGGAATGTAAATGAGGAGCAGGATGGACAGAAGAAGGAGAACCGATATGCCAAGAGACGACAAAATCGCAAGCAGAAGGAGCGTAAGCAAATAGACACTGAGGAAGCACCAAGTGCTCAGGCCTCTAATGGCACCACAGGCGCTTCTGATAAGCCTGAAAAGAAGCAAGTAGATGAAAGAACAAATCAAAGTAGTAATGTGCCTGTTTCAGTCCCCACCCCAGTTAATACTCCTCAACCAGCCAAAGCCCCTGAAGCAGTTCCGGAACCAAAAGAGGCTAACCAGGAAAAAGAGGAGATCGCTCAGGATTCTGTGTCGGTCCCGGCTCCAGCTGAGGCTCCTCAACCTAGTAAGGTTCCTGAAGAAGTTCCTGCACCACAAGAGACAGAAAGAGAAAAGCAGGAGATTAAGAAGGATAATGTAGATGATAGTAATGTGAATGAGATAGAGAAGCCTGAATCTCTTGATTCAAAGGAGAAGGATATGGACAAACTAAATGAAGGGGTAAAGGATGTACTTAAGCCAAAGATGACCAATGGACCTTTGAAGAATGGTGATGTCAACATGAATGGGGATATAAAGATAAATGGGGATGTTCCCCATGTAAATGGGGACATTTTACCTAATGATAAGATCAATGGAAGTATAGAGGACCCTCTTCCACAAAGAGAGATCAAGTCTCGTCGCTCGCACAAGATCGAGGAAGTAGTAAAAGAAAACAGCACCCTAAATGGAGTTGCTGAGTTTGAGCCAACAGAGAGAGAAAACTAAGTATGAGTAGGTTGTTCCAGACAACTAAGATATATTTCATTAGTAACTAAATATATATATATATATATATATATATATATATATATATATATACCTAAATTAAGATATTTCTCTGATAACCAAATTATAAATTGCGCCGTACTTATCGCATTGCTCAAGTAATTTGCCCCATTATCCTCACTGAAAGTCAAAAAAGAAAAAAGATTACCATGCATGATATGAAAGGAATGTTAAGTATATGCATGTAAGTCACATATTAATGATTTACCTTTGCCAAAAGAAAACAGGAGTGAAAGAGAAGCAACAATTATAGTGGTCCAGTTGTTTCAGTACTTGGAATGTACATGCTGCTACCTATAATAGCATTACTTAGTTTCTAAAATAAGGTAATTTTATGATTGTAATATAATAATACACTCAACACTAATAAGACACTCAACAACACATTAATATAATTATACCATTTATCAGTGTCTCTAGACTTACACAAGACCAAATAAAATGTTACAATAAATGACGAGATATTGGGTTGTTTTGTCAGTTTGATTTGAGGTATTAAAAATTTACCTTGATTGTATTCCGACCACTATTTGTCAAGACCCTTCAAATCTCCAGTCTTTCAAAGTACACATTCTTAATCTTCCAGACATTAACTTCATGTATCAATTGCATTGTTTTCTATCATGCTATTTTTTAGGCATGCCTCCAAGGAATACATGTTCTTAAATCATTTTATAAAAACGCTGCATACTAGCCTTGTACTTTGTACGTCAAATATTATCAAACCAGCTATTTTTGTTATCCTATTAATCTATTAATTAATCCAGGGCAGTTTGATGCTCTGTGCAATTTCAATGTATCAGAATCAAAGTCTTTTTCTTCAAATACCTTTACTTTATAAGAGCATGCTGCAATGAATGTCTATGCTTTTTCCTTTTCTGTTTCATTCTTTGAAACATCATGGAATTGTTGAACTTTGTGTTTTCCAGTATTTCTGATATGCCTCAAAGCGTATTTGTAAATAAAATCAGAGTATGATATATTTTGCTTCCTTATTATTTTCATGTCAATATTAGATATATATTTTAGTTACTGATTTTGTTAAAGATTAGATAAGATTGTTTTTCTCAAAATATTTAATAGGACATATGTGGCTGATTTTATGTGACTGTTTAATTTCCTTTATTTCCACTTTCATTCCATACCAGATGTCATGGGTCAAATAAATTCACATATAGCTTTCCATTGTAACATCTGAAAATCAACGTAGGATTGTCAAACCAATAATTCTTTTCATGTGGAATGGATTGGGGAGAAATCTTCTTTTTCATGATTCTTTTATTTTCAGCATAGACTTGCAATCTGCCTCATGCTTTTTTCATGATTTAGTATTATGCAGGCATATCGTCCAGATCAATTTGCCAAATTGGTGTGTACGTATATTATTCCAGTGGCATTAGTTATAAATATATATGACTAGAATAATAAACCTGTAGTCTAGGGTCCATAATATATTTTTATGTACAAATAAATTTATACGTTTATTCAATTACATCAATAATCATAATTCGCTTTAAAAAATATTGAGAAGGAAAATCTGCTCAGGTATATAAACGAAAATTTAGTAGTGTGAAAACTGTAAACAATATAATAATAAAACATAATTATATTTTATATTGCATCACCTATGATATTAAACAATGCTGTACAGAAAGAAAATGATTTATATACATTGTACGTAGAAAGAGGAAAACAAGAGAAGGAGACTTGAAAAGATAAGTGACTTGTCGTGGAACAATGTGAACATCTAAATCTAAATATTATATTGAATGTTTAGAAAGGATAAAATCACTGCTTTTGGAAGCACATATTAAATAGATTTTGTTATGTTTAAAGGCATTTATTGAAAACTATTTTTGTCACATTGTTTTATGTGTTCATTTTAAGTTGAGCACAGAGCAATAGGTGAGTTTTTGTTGTGCATGGAATGTAATTATTGAACCAAAATTGTTTCCAACAGGATTGTGTGATTCTCTTGTTATTGTTTTATGTTAGTTTTGCACTACATTTCTAGTTTTGACAAATGTTACTGACATGAATTGAAACACTATTTGGATGTTAAATATATTCTAAAATAGCTTTGCTAGTAAATTTGGAGTCTTGTCTTGAATGACACAAATCCTCTTTATTTACGAGCACCTGAAATTTAATGCTGTTGTTTGGTCTTTGTTGTACTTATCATGTGTAAAAGCTACATAGAGACAAACCAGGTTGTTTGAATGTCTAAATGTAATTTTATACTGAATTGTCAAAATAACCTTAAATGCTTTCTGGCCATGCGTTTTAAGTTGGGCCCATGTTGTGTGACACACTCAAAATTTGTACTAATCGTGCGCATTTCCATGAAAGTGGCTGTAACTTTTTAAAAATTTATATTAACCCCACAAAAGTATACTTTTTCTGGAAGCTGAATCTCTGAGGATTTCAGAAATGCGCTTAAAATTAAAATAAGTGGCGCCCTTGAAAGGTTATGAATCTTAAAGCCTGAAAAATTCATGAAAAAAGATGACTTTGGAAAAAAATTGCAAAAAAAATACCGCTTACCCTACAACATTATTTACTGCAGATTTGAACTCGTCACATTTAGAGCTTTCCAAACATGTATAACTTTCTATACCCTGGGAGAGTTTACCGCATTTTGCTCCAGGCTGGAAAGATGATTTCGAAATTTTCAATTTTTTAAGAAAATATACCTTGTTGCTGTGTTCTAAGTATTGTAACTCGATGTTTAAGATACAAGACATGTAATGAAGGATCCTATATAAGTTGATAAGGCAGATAAAAGTAGTAAAGTAGTACAGAAATGTGAAAGTTCTTTTATCTTGGTAAACATTATTAACCATAATGTCCTATTTAAGAGCCCTTTAGCTGTAAAGAAATTGCCATTCATATAGTACAGTCACAATGTACTACAGTGTACAACACTAAACTATTTATAACTACTTTTATGGATCATAAACAAGCTAAATTACATGTTGTAAACATGTTGTAAGTGTTTCAGAAGGGTGAATGCATTTAAATTTTTTAAAAATCCATCTCTGAACATGGTTTAACTCTATTTTACAGCACATGTACCATATTTGCTGCGCGGCTCCTCCTGCGCGGCTCCTCCTCCACCCCTGACTCTCGTTAATTAACAGTTAATTAACAGTTAATTAACAGACAATGATGAAATTTTAACATTTTTAAAAAGATGTATTTTGTTGCCCTACATGAGAGCTTTAATTTAAGACCAAATTCAGCTATATAGCTTGTATACTTTTTAAGTAAATCAATAAACAAAATAATATTTGAGGAGCAGATGTCACAACTCCACCTTTTTAAGGGCCCAACTCAAAACACATGGCCTTCTTTGAATTTAGCTCTTTTTATTGAGTATTCAGAGAGAGAATACTACATTATGCTGTTGATAAAACCATTTGGAATGGCAGCTGACTGCTTTCATTGCACTAAACATCTCCTTTTTGTGATGCTTTTGTATTATTTTGATAACTAGAATGCTATGAATGACATCTAACACATAAGAAATATCAAACATCACTCATTTTTTTTTCTGAAGGAGTAGTTTGAATGAGATCACTTTGAAGGAAAGTAATGATGGAAATATCCTAATTGGCAATTCAAAGACACAAAATCTAATTGCTATTTTCACAAACAAATTAAAATCTTTGTATATAAGGGTTTTGCAATGTTTGTAAATTGAAGGAAAGAAATGGTTATTGGCGCCAGTTTCGGGAAGACAGAATGATTCATTTAGACCCTTGGAAAATACTCTCTGCATCCTCATCATATCAGGGATATTTAGGCAGCCAAACCAATCAGCCTTTCCTACTTAAAGTGGCAAATCTTGTATTTTCCTTTCATTGCTACACTTTCCTCAGAAAAAAAGTTATGCTTTAGAAAAGAATATTCATTGACACAACAGTAGCCGTCCAAAAAGTAGAACTTGCAAATGTGCACCTTTTCATGTATGCACATACATGTACACATGTTACAACAGTATTTATTGTCTTTTGAACTTTTTGCCACTTTAAGGGTTTTAATAAATATTTTTGTCTGCAAAAATATTTGACATCCTCAACCATATGGAAGCATAAGATATATGGTGACACAGATGATGGAAAATCTAATGTTTATTATCCAATTTGGTTTTCAATTACACAAGGCACAATAAGCATCAGCTATAGTACAAAGATAGCATTAGCTTTAGGGGAGTGGAAAGGGTTAGATCATGAAGTTGAGTTTTTTTTTTTTTTTTTTTTTTTTTTTTTTTTTTTTTTTTTTTTTTTTTTTACATTAATGTTTCTCAAGCTGAATGATAGAACACTATTATTCTACTGATTAATAAATACTATTTTTTTTTCATTACAGTAAGATTGCAAGAACAGGAGCAATATTCAATACAGACATTCCATTTTCTATCTTGTTTGTTTGCCTTTATTATTACTGATACAAGATTCATGATTGCTCAAAATGTTCTTCATTTTAAGATAGAAACTTTTGAATTGTAGTTTGTAAGATGAAAATTGTTAATTTAATTCATGTTGCATTCTCTTTGGTATTTTATATATTTACTCATGTAGTTAAAAAAAATATATATATAAATATATTTACTCAAAGTCCTTAGATGTTGGCATGTGATGTTTGTAAATTCATTGTTTCTCCATGTAGGTTATTGTGCTGACATGTTTTTCTTGAGAAAGAAACAAGTATGATGACTAATGACATTCTATTGTTATTACAGAGATGATGTATATTCACTTTTTAATATTTTCAGTTAGGTTAACATGTATATGAGAACATATGTCTTTGATATAATCAGCAAAAAACACAACTGTAATCTTTGAGTATTATGATGTTGAGAGCAAAGTGATACAGTTAACAAGTATATTTAAAAAAAAAAAAAAAAAAAAAATTACTTAATGAAGTGCCTTGAGTTTCTTAGAAATGTGAGAAAACCTTACTCTTGAATTTGACAAGTTTTTGAAAATCTTTCAGATGTGGCCTTTCATTTTCATACAGTCCATTTTTTAGATTTGATAATTTGCCAGACAAAAATGGTTACATAAAAATGTTCCCTTTTTGAAAAGTTTCTATTTTAGAGATTTTGATATTTCTGTACTTCTTTGTAATAATATATATTTTATAATACCAATTATTTCCCTTCAAAATACACAGAGTACTCAATTATAAAGAAATTGTCTTTTTGTGTTGGTTAAAATTTCAATATAAACATGTCTAGTACTTGTGTTAATGATAGAGATGTTATGTATCATTTATCTCTGAGTGTAAAATAGATTCTTGTATTATATTTAAATTGTAAATTTCAATTATATTTCATTTAATTTGTCATAGAGGTTTACATATATGACAAAATATTTGCCTAAGGTATAGAGGGGAGATTATACACTGCCTTTGCTGAAAGAATGAATCAATTGATAGACAAAAACACCAAGGTAGGAATTTGACTCTGTTTAGATTGAAGTATTCTGTTTTTTCTTTTGATTCTTTTTAAATAATCCAACAAAACCATAGAAAGTATCTGTATAAGAAAGAAGAAGAAGAAAAAATCCCCCCAAAACAAAACCTCTTCTAACTGAACTGAAAAGTATTCACATATGACAAATGTACCCACTCCCCCCCCCAAAAAAAAAAAAAATAGGGAAAGCAGTGATATTGTACTTTTCTTATATCTTATTATGGTATTTATGATTATAATGCCTGTTGTAATTCCAGATATTAACAAAACATTGACCTTCTATTGTTAAATCGAGCTGATTGAGTTTATTTCTAAAGAGAAATTGAATACTCTTGTTTTATATGATTGTCTGATTTTGTATTGAATATAAGAGAAGCACTGTCTTTGAAACAACAACTTAGACAATCACTTTCTCTTGCTCTAGTACATGTCATTCCTGTGTGTGACAATATATTAAAATACCTTCTTTAGGCATAAGAATGTAAGTTGAAAAGAATACAAGTTGTGTGCCGTCTGTTTAACTTGTGAGAAAATGTAGTTTAAGAAACAAAATGGGAGCAAAGAGAGTATAAAAAAGTTCATTAACTCTTTGCCTGCCAAGTTCGACTATAGTCACAATTGTACTTATTAACTGTACCATCGTAATAATTCATTTTCTCTGTAATGGCAGGGCCGAAAGATCCGAAAATCACTGATAATGCTAGGACCGGGTCTGCGGCATAATTTCTCGTAGTTCATACTAAGCAAATATTGTTATACTATTTTTAATAATTAAAGAGAAAAGTCTTCTTTTTTATGCTTAAAATTAATGTGGCAGGCAAAGAGTTAAAAGAGGCATGGTAATAGTTTGCAAGCACAGGTTATTTTGAGAGTGGGTAGGACTCTATGTATTTTTAGAGGAAAGATAACTACTGACAGTTTAAGTGTAGAGAGAAGGAAATGATAGACAGATTTTGTAACTAAGCGAGGGTGTGGGAGAAGGTGGAAGAAGAGAGAGAGATGAGAGAAAGAATCGAGGTTGGCAAAAGAGAGAGTTGAGAGAGAGATGACAAAACTATTACAGAAAGAACTGAAAGTGGATAAAGTTTAGACTAGGAATCAAAGACAGAGGAATAGGGAGATGAGAGAAAGAAAACTGAAAGTGGAGAGATCTAGAGGGCTAGGGAGAGGGGGAAAGATGAGAGAAAGAAAAATGGTACGGTGGGGAATGGAATGGAAAGATAGATCTAGAGGAGAGAAAGCACTGAAGGTAGAGGAGGACAAAAGTGTGCCAAATAAGGTAAAGCTTAAAAAGAGAGATAAAACAAAGAAAGGGAGAGAAGAGAGGGAGAATGTCAACTCAATCACTAACCGCCTCCCGGCCTTGGTGGGCGGAGTCAGCCGAAAACCGGTACGGTGCATATAATTACGCCGACTCCGCCCCTTCAAGGAGTTTCGTAACATCAAACTGAAATTACAATACCATGCGCGTAAAATGCATGGATTGTTATCAGTTTCAAGTTTGTTTTTATATAAAATTCAGGGAAGTTTTGTCGAAAAATGTTGCGAGCTGGCCTATTATCACCATGGACACGTTGTGTATCGAAACGACGTTTAAGGTAAGGCACATTTTGGGTATTTCAACTGAGCTGAGCGAAATATGGATGTTGCATTCTCGTGTCCCACATGCAGTAATTTGTGTTTGTATTAATGGGGGTTAGGTGTCTGGACACCTAACAAAAATGAAGCCTTGTTTTTGTCTCACTAATTGCTCATCAAATCACTTTCTTTTCCCTTTTCAGAGCTGAATGTAGAAGAAGCTATGCTGCTGTGAGCAAAGCTCAGGAGAGAGTGAAACAGTACCAACCTGGAGACAGGCTACATGGATTCTCAGTGGAAAAAGTATGTCACGCTTCTATCTTCTTTAATATGGATTATGGATGTTGTTGTTGTTTGTTTAGTTTTAACGGCGCATGTCATTCAATTTTGAATATTCACGCCAAAATAAACATGGAATAAACAGTGTGTGTAGTCTCACTCTCAGGAGTACTAAATGAACAGTTTGAAGCACTTGTAAATAGAAAAGAAAAAAAAATGCGCCCCATTTATGGTTACCCCTACACAACCACGCAAGCGACTGGACTATCGGGTGGCTCACGCACATATCAGAATCGTAACATCTCTATGATATCTATTTTTTGGGGGAAAAATAAAGATTTTCACTTACCGTTTTCTTGATGGATGCTGACTTGGATATCCAAGGTCTTCATTAAAACTTCTGTTTCGTCTGTTTTTAATCCTTTTACTAATGTTTTGGATGAATGTTCATACAATTTGAGGAGACAACACACACGTCCAGGTAAATAATCCATGCTACTTTCAAATGAACGTAGAGGGCGACAAAACAATATCTGCCCTAGCTAGTTAGCTAGGTCAAAGTACTACGTCCGAGAGCAGTTTTCCATTGCTTAGACCGCCACGAGACTTTCTATTATTATCATGCGCAAAATCTTAATGGGAAATTAGTTTTTGTTCAACGCTTAAGATATTTATTTCAAGCCATATATTATCTACTCTCTTATCAAATTTGAAACAAAACTGGAATAAACATAAATGACAAAAATGTAATTAGCAACATACCAACCACAGAGAAGCTAAACATAACAGAAACCAAATTAGATTCTCAAACAAAATCAAGTGCATAGTCTCTTTTGCTTCCCCCTCCTTATTAAACATGTGAACGGCTGAAAAAGACTAACAGTCCAAACAAGTTCGCTTTATCTTGGCTATGGACAAGAAGCTTGATTCAACTCTACCTATACCAAATTATCGATTCGGTAAAGGTTCGATAAGAAAGTAAAACCCAAGCGCTAGCACGTAGCTAGCTCTCACACTATCGAGCAATGTAACTCAAACTTGCTCTGTGACTATGCCGACTCTTGGTACTGGCCGAGTTGATTTGGGACGACTCTTTTAACAATATAGCAACTGCCACACGCGGCGCATACAATTCATAGTGAGTGACGGCGCTCGCCTGTGCTGGGCATTTCTCCTGCCGAGTGGTGAGTTTTTCTCCTTTTTTCAGTGTTTTATCTTCTTTTTTTTTAAGGGCCTAGGCCTAGCTTAATTTATTATGGACTATAGTAGCACTGCAGATTGATTTCTACTTTCTTTATTGACGCAGTTTCCATAAAAAGAGTGGAGAAAGTGGTTCATAAAAATTTCAACTGAATATAAAGGACTTGGTCAACGAGGTCGATACTACGTATCGACCTCGTAGCAATGTGTGTACACAACTATTGATTGTATTTGTCGATAATCATCGGATAGGGATAAGATTTAGTATAAAAAAGAATTAACAAAAATTAGAATAAAAGGATAATAATAGAGCACACACGTTCTCATCTTATTTCTTCTTAAAGATTGATTCTCTTTTAAAATGTTCTGCATCTAGGTTGTACCTGTTCCTGACTTATATCTGACTGCGGTGCAACTAAAACATGATAAGACTGGTGCTCAATACCTCCATGTGGCAAGAGAAGATACAAATAATGTCTTCAGGTAAAACATGGCTCATTAATCTTAGAAAATATATTCATATGGACAAAACTAAGTTGTTTGCACGTTCAGAATCTTTTATTGCAGTCACCATAATTGAAACTCAGTGCCATGTTCACCTTTTTGCACAATTGTACATACATGTATTACTACAATAATTTATTTTCTTTTTAATGCTGGTGCTAGATAAATTTAAAAATGGCAACACTGATTATTGATGTATATTTCTAGCGTTTACACCACTCAAGAATTTTTCTTATTATTCTTATTAGTTTAGAAATTATGGATAGTTTGTTTTGTTTTTGTTTTTTGTTGCGGATGAACGAAATTTGTATACGCAACTCATACGCAATCAATCCTCCCGCCAGTGGGACCGGGCCTTTAGTATGAAATACGAAAAATTATGCTGCAGACCTGGTCCTAGCATTATCAGTGATTTTCAGATCTTTTAGCCCATCCATTACAGAGAAAATGAATTATTACGATTGTATTGTTAATATACAATTGTGACTATAGTCGAATTTGGCAGGCAAAGAGTTAAGGAGAAAAATCAACTTTTTGCTCTTCAAATTAGTGTGGCTTTCGAGGAGTTAAACCCTAACCCAATGGATTATAATCTCTCTTTGCTGGTGCTTTGAAATTGTTTGCCAATCTACAAGACATAAGATTTGTTTGTTTCTTTGAATAACAGTGTTGGTTTTAGGACGACACCCATGGACAGCACTGGTGTATCTCACATCCTAGAACACACAGTCCTGTGTGGATCTGAGAGATATCCTGTGAGGGACCCATTCTTCAAAATGCTCAACAGATCACTTTCAACATTCATGAATGCATGGACAGGTTGGTAAAAACTTTACGAAACTTTTTTTTTTTTTTTTTCAAAGAAACTCCGTCCATATGTCAACTTTAAGTGTCTCTCTAATCATAATAATATGATAATAATACATATTTATAAAGCACACTTTTCCGATACAGTACCACTCAAGAGCAACATTGATACATTGTAGATGATAAAATACTATCTTGGGAAACAAAACACATGAAATTGAATTATATATAATAACAAGATGAATCCTCGACCGCGCGCGGTCGAAATATATGCCTCCGCCATTGCCAGATCAGAAAAATATCGCACATTCATCTATTCATTTTGCTCTATAGAACGACATTTTTTACCTTGACCTTTGACCTTGTGACCCCAAACCTAATCAGACCATATTCCTGTGGTGATAGATACCCTTAAATTTGAAGTTTATATCTTAAATGGCTCCCGAGATATCGCGATGACAAACTCAATACATGGATTTTCACATCTTGACCTCTGTGACCCTTGACCTTTCACCTATATAATCCATAATCTAATCAGATCATCTTCCTATGGCGGTACATACTACACTTAAGTTTGAAGCTCATATCTCAAATGGTTCTTAAGATATCGCGATAACAGACTCAATACATAGAATTTCACTATTTGACCTCTATGACCTTGACTTTTGACCTACATACTCCAAAATCTAATCAGATCATTTTCCTATGGTGGTACATACTATCCCCAAACCTGAAGCTCATATCTCAAATGGTTCTTGAGATATCGCGATAACGAACTCAAAACATAGAATTTTACTATTTTTGACCTCCGTGACCTTGACCTTTGACCTACATACTCCAAAATCTAATCAGATCATCTTCCTATGGTGGTACATACTATCCCCAAGTTTGAAGTTGATATCTCAAGTGGTTCTTGAGATATCGCGATAACGAGCAAGCGGGACGTACAGACCTACGGACGTACGGACGGACGGACAACCCGAAAACATGATGCCTCCGGCACCACCTTCGGTGGCGGAGGCATAAAAATGACATATTCTTAAAGAAATAAGTAAGAAATTGACAGTTACATGTACATATGGCCGTGTGTTATAAGTTCGCCGCCTTTTGCGTTACATGCCAATTTGACTACAAACGGAACCTTTTTCACTTCAAAGACCTGTATCTCGAAAAGTATACACCCTACTTTATCAAAACTATACATTTTCCTGAAAGGAAATTTATCAAGGAATCTAAATCTGAATTGAAAAATTATACCAGGTGCAAGATAAAAAAGTTATTCTGAAAAATTTCAGGAAATATAGATTTTTTATTAATTTTCATTTTTTTATCATCAAGTCATCTACACTGTATTATCAGCCAAATAGTAATGACATTATTATATTATGATAGAGAATATTCATACCTTTCAAATGAGGTATAATTCATTATGGTTTACAATTTTAGAATGAAAAATATAAAGATCCAAAATTTTGCCGCAAAAATATAGATTTTTTCAAATTCATGAGGGGGTTGAGTCCTGCCAAGTACTGTTGCACCAACAAACACATTGTTTAAGTGATATGATGGTATAAAGCAGTTTATAAGCTTCAATTAGGTGCAAAATTTACAAAAATAAGCTACGATTTGGCAGAGATATTGCAGTTTCCCCAACGGTACTGCAATATCTCTCATTCCTAACGACTTTGTACAGAAGGCATTGCTTTTTTAAGTCAAATAATGATTGTTGGGTCTTCCTGGGTGCTATTGTGACATCAAACCTATTGTTCAGTGATTTTATGGTATAAAGCAGTTTATAAGCTTTAGTTTGGTACCAAATTTACAGTCATAAGCCAAAATTTGGCAGAAATATTCAAGTTTTCCCCAAATCAACCAGAAAATGTGAAATTTCCCATTGACTTTGTACAGACGGCGCCGCTTCCAGCACCACCCCTACTGTCCTAAACTTAAACCATTGTAACTCCACCAGAATGTGACCTAGAACAATGGAAATTCACAGGGAGCTAGCACAGTAACATAGCTTCAAAATGAGATCAAATATGTTACATAAACATTCTTACTTTGGAAAATATCAACAAATTAATGCTGAAAAGTAGCAAAAAGCGTAACAGCACCACCCTATTTGGGTGGTGAGTTCATAACACGTGACCATATACATATTCAATTACATACTTCTTATACAGCTACATGTAAACGTGTAAATTAATAACTTTGAATGTAAAGAATTTTTTTTAGTTGGTTTTGGGAAATGTCCAGATAGTCAATGGTCTTAATGTTGGGTCGAAGATTGTTCCATAAGACTGGGACAATATTTGAAATGATCTGTCTCCATTGTAGGTTGTAAGTGACTGAAGTGTAAGAAAGTATTGATTTTAATAGGACGTTTTTTTTTATCAGATACATCTGTGAGTAGATCAGCTTGTGCTTATTCAATGTTCTTGACTTGCTACACATTATCATGGTGTTTCTTTTGACTTAGATCTCTATTACCTTTGATGGCCAATAATACAAGACTATATCATCTGTTTTATGTACTGGGATGTGCGATTTGTAAATACTTTTTTTATTATTTTATCGAATCTCTCATTGCAGCGAGCGACTATACGATGTACCCTTTCTCAACTCAGAATGCCAAGGATTTTGAGAACCTTTTGTCTGTCTACCTTGATGCTGCCTTCTTCCCTCGGCTCAGACAGCTGGACTTCATGTAAGACATCATCAAAATCATAAATGAGAGCTATCTACACGTATGGACCAAATATGAAATAGGAAAATGGAAAGGACTAGAGATCCTCTGATATGCATGATATGTGGTTATGTTGCACGTTTATGGGCATCTATTGGGGGAATGCGGAGAAGCATTACAGTTGCCTTAGTCAATATCGATTTTATATTTTGAGTATTTGGCCATTGATCTGAAAGTAATGATAATCTGTTTATTTAGTTAAGATATATATGGTATTGACGGATGAATTCTACTTGTAAATCTGTAACCTTGATTTGCACAAAGGTTTAAAGCTCAAAGTCAAATATCAATATGTAATGTTTAGTTTTATTTGATCCTTTCTTTAGTGCACGCTATTTGATTGATATTTGCAAATTCATCTTTAAAAACTAGACAATTATAAAGCAATACTGTGTTATTTTTCAGGCAAGAGGGATGGAGGTTAGAACATGAAGTGACCGAAGACCAATCAACACCAATCATTTATAAAGGAGTCGTCTTCAATGAGATGAAAGGTGCTATGGTAATTATCTTTTTTGATATGCGTCATTATAGATTGAATGGTTATCTAGTGGTGTTTTCTCATCGTCTCATTGCGTAATACAATGAATGGTTAATCTACAATCTTTTAAAATCATTTGTAACCACTGTCACAGTATACTAATTCTCATCTTTGAGTTTAAAAACCATCTCAAAACCACCTTCTCTATTACGATTAGTAATTTAGTTATCACTGAGATTAATAACCAGAAATAATTTTAATGAATTCTATCTATTAAAAAAGAAATACATGTACTTTACTCCTTGGTTACCTTTTCATGAAATACTGGATTTAAGATAGGCTTTTGAACAATGTTATCATGGTATTTACTATTTTTTTGCAAAGTTACTGGAGCAATTATTTATGCAACAACACCCAGAAGTCAAATAATTTGTATATGTCCCACCATTTAAAGTCCATTTTGTGCAATTTTCGTTGTAGTTAACTGCTACTGAATTTCACTGTAATCAAAACACTTTGTTCCTCTTTGTTTGTTTTCAGTCAAGTCCAGACCAGCTATTTGCACACAGTCTTCAGAGTAAGCTCCTCCCATCTCATACATATTCACATAACAGCGGTGGTGAACCAATCAGAATACCTGATCTAACCTGGGACCAACTCAAACAGTTCCATGCAACACATTACCATCCAAGCAACTCAAGGTAGTTTAAGCTTCTCCCACCTCATGCATATTCATATTTAATATAAACTATTTGAAAATATAAAGGTTTGTTTATTTGTTTTTGCGATGATGTTCCATAAATGTATGCAGTTCTTTATCAAAGAATAAACAGTAATCATATTATCAAATTTTCCACGATGAATAATTTCTTCAGTATTTTTTGAAAATAGTAATCTATACAACTATATCCAGCAAAACGATCTGTGTTTATCTTGTGCTGTTTGGTTCAAATTAAGGATTGTTCAATACCAAGTTCAATCTTGTATTCAATATAAATACAAATTTTCGTAAAGAAATATTTTGCTTCTATTTCCATTTATACTCATACCATGCCATGTCTGTCACTTTTTAAATTCCTACGTAGAGTATCCCATTATAGGTACAAATAGGTATGTTTTTTATTGCTAGTTACGTTTTGCAGCTCTCAAATCACCCAGGTAATAATTTCAGGAGTATTGCATCTTAGCGATCATGAGTTATATATATCTAGAAACCCTTTGTTATCTTTCAAATTTCTAGCAATCTTTGAATTTATTGCAGGTTCTATACTTATGGTGATCTTCCACTTGAGCGCCATCTAGAGTTGATTGAAGAAAAGGCATTATCTTACTTTGAAAGACTTCAGCCTGACACAGACGTACCAAATGAAAGCAGGTGGACCAGCCCGGTAAGTTACCAAGTCCTGCTTTTATTTATTTCATTTATCTACATGCATGGTTGATGATTTAATTACAGTGTTTAATAACTATTGGTACAAATGAAAATGTGATCATTATTTGTCATGAAACTGGAATGTACTTTCCTTACTGTAAGTTGAAATTGTCCTAAATACTGTCCAGAATGATTCTATTGTCAAATACAAGTAGAAAATTCTGCTCTTTTGATGATCTCATACAACAAAGTAGACCTTATTAGTTTTATTTAACTAGTATTTAATTCTACTTAATAAGGTGTTTGGTCTTATGTCTTGAAACAAATCAGGTTCATGCCTCATGATTCTATTTCCAATTTCACAATGCAACAAGGAATATGAAATATTATGTGGTAAAATTATATTATGATAATGAGTATGCATGACTTTGATTGGACACTAAGAGATAGGTAAGTATTGTGTGAAGGACCTGTGGCAGATTATCCCTGTTCTAAACAAGACGTGTGAAATACTATAACAATAAATGCATCTACTTGGTTCTTATTATATTTCCCAACAGCGTGAGCATACAGCATACTGCCCTCCTGATCCTATGTCCCCTGACCCGAACAAACAGACGACCTTGACTGCCAGCTATGTGATCAAAGAGTGAGCTTCAAACCTCTTTTAACAGTATTTGTACTAGAAATTACTAAGATGATTGGTGTTTAGTCAGACCCTTGGCTCTCTACTGTAAACAGTCCAATGATGATGATGAAGATGATGATGATGATGAAGATGAAGATGAAGATGAAGATGAAGATGAAGATGAAGATGATGATGATGATGATGATGATGATGAAGATGATGATGATGATGAAGATGAAGATGAAGATGATGATGAAGAAGAAGATGAAGATGATGATGATGATGATGATGATGATGATGATGATGAAGATGGTGATGGTGATGATGATGATGATGATGATGATGATGATGATTATGATGATGATTAAGGTGAAGATGAAGATGATGATGATGATGATGATGATGATGAAGATCATAATGAAGATGATGATGATGATGATGATGATTAAGATGAAGATGAAGATGATGATGATGAAGATTATGATGATGATGATGATGAAGATGATGAAGATGAAGATGATGATGAAGATGATGATGATGATGATGATGATGATTATGATGGTGTTGATGATGATGATGATGGTGATGGTGATGATAATGATAAAGAATGATGATCATGATGTCGTTGAGGAAGATGATGATAGTAGTGCTGATGATGATGACGACAGTGAATATGATAATGACAATTTTGTCTCATAATACCACTGCTCTTTGTTTCCTTCCATATCAGTGTGACGGACGCAGAAGATTTGGTGTTTGGTCAGATCCTTGGTTCTCTCTTAGTAGACGGTCCAACAGCGCCATTCTATCACTCACTCATAGGATCTAATCTGGGTTCAGATTATGCACCTTGTATTGGGTAAGATTATAATCATAGAGTTAAGATCAAGGGGGTGGGGGTCTCTCCTACTATTGGTCAGATCCTTGGTCCTCTCCTGGTAGATGGTCCAACAGCGCCTTTCTATCACTCACTCATAGGATCTAATCTAGGTTCAGATTATGCACCTTGTATTGGGTAAGATTCATATTGGTCAGATCCGTGGATCTCTCATTTTGTCCAACAGCCCCCTTCTATCACTCAAATTTAAGATCTAATCCGGGTTCAGATTGTGCACCTTGTAGGTGGTATGGTAAGATTATTATGATTCATATAAACCACGTTTAAAGCTAGCCAGACTGCATGTAGGGTAGGTCTAGACTAAATATTAAAAGAGGTCAAGTGGTGACCTAATAACAAAATATAGTTGGGGGCAATGTATTTGAGGCAGTGCATTTAGTTTTACTTCACTATAATTTACAGATAATACATTGTGGTGTATAAATGAAGACCTGAAACATAATTATAAGGACCACAGTACAGTAGATGGACACAGAATGATGAGTAGATGAGTACACAATAAGACATCCAAATAATCATTTATTGATATATTCAGTTACAAGGTCTTTTTTTTTGGTGTTTGTTCTTTGTACTCCTCAATTATGTATACTCATGTACTGCTCGGGACAAAATTATTAGACCAAGCTCTCTTTCTCTGCTTGGACAAGAGCATCATTTACATTTGTAACAAAAGACCTTTACTCAGATGTCATTAACATAATTTCTGAAGAAGAACTATTGTGTTTATTATGTTTTCTTTACACACAAAGTGAGAAACACACCCAATGAAACCCTTCAATAAAAAAGAGGTTGGTTTAACAATTCTTTCCGGAGCTGTATAATTATATATTTTTAATGGATTCCCTCAGTTATAGCAGTCAAACAAGAGACTCGACCTTCAGTATTGGATTAAGAGGATTAGCTGATGAAGATGTTGATAAAGTCAAGAAGATCATTGAAGACACCATAGCAAAGGTGATCAGGTAAAGAACTGGTTTCTTATTTCAATATTGTATCTCCCAAGTTGTGATGTAAGGTTCTTAAATGCTTCCAAGAGCTATAGGCGACTTACCAAAAGACAAAGCTGCGGCCCTCTTCGTGAATACCGAACAATGGGATTATTATGAATTCGTACACTTTGTAATCTTTGTTTGCATCAGTCCTTCAGACTGTTTTTAACGAAGACTTTTTTTAATAAACCGAAATGAATCTGAATCTGAATCTGAATCCCCTAAAATTCTGCCATTGACTTATTAGCAAGGGATTAGCACATCGAGGATAAAACACCTTTATGGGGCTTTCACACTGTGGGCCGCGGTTTTATCTTTTGGTAAGTTCCTTTATGCAATAGTTATTTTCAGTTAAAGTCACATCCTTGGTTGTGCTAATATGAGCCAAATTGCCTTCACAATCAGCATCTATTATGGTGAGGAATTCAATGTAAATCACAATAGATTTGTATAAAGCCCAAATTCTGTTTCAGATTGGCTTCATGTGAATTCTTTTGAAAACAGTAAAAAGCAGTTTGCTACCAAGAATTTGAAATAATCTGAGAATCCTATGTAAAAGTATACAATGTTGATATTCAGAGGGGTGTAATATCAGTGCAAATGAAGGATAAAGCAACTATCTGATACACTTCAAAGATGTTTGGGGTTAGCTGCTTAAAGAAAAAAAAAGAATTATGAAAGATTTTATAAACTGCTTATTACAAAATCTATTACATTTAAATTTTGTTTTTTTACATTTAAATCCTCTTATATATTCATTTTTAATTTTGCAAATCCCCCTTCAAAAGAAATATATCAACCTTACTGTTTTTTTGTTTACACGAGGTAAAGCAAAGCTTCATGAACATTAGTATGGTATGTAATTTTTATCAAAGCAATTGAGCAATACTGGTTTCTGTCGAAGGTGCACCTTGTTTTTATTGATATTTCATTTATTGACCATCCAGGACAGGGTTTGAGCCTGAGAGAATAGAAGCCATTCTGCACAAGATAGAGCTCTCCAACAAACATCAGTCCACTCAGTTTGGCCTTGGTGTGATAGCCGTAAGTACTACCCTCTAATATGCCTCTACTGCCAAAATAAGATTCCTGAGATACTGGAGGCATTGGCATGAATTCACAAAGGAAATTTCACTTAATGGCAGTCTAAATCATAGCTCAAACCTTTAATTACTCAAATGGAAGAAGTATATTAAGTATTACTGTGTAGCTTCCATCAATTCATCACACCTTTACAGTTCTTCTCGGTCCTATGGACTTCACCAAATTTGACCTATTGAGGATAATTCTTTGGGTTGTACAACTTGTACTCAAGCAAGTGATAATAATAGAGCAACTGTGCTTTATCTAAATTAATATATCCAATCAACTACAGAGAGGAGGGGAAAGTAATTCAAATAAACATGATTCCCTATTGACATTTTAGATACAGTTTGGCCTGAGATCAATGTCTGATTTGATTGCAATTGATTGAACTCAGTTATACACTATTTGAATGGAGATGATGTCTTTTGATTGCAATCAACTGTGACATTGAGGTTAATAATGAAGTAAACTTTTCTTCTTTTTTTTTTCTTACTGTTAGGCTATCATGCCAAGTTGGAACCATGGCAACGACCCCTCCACCAACCTCAAGATCACGCAGCTTGTGGACAGCTTCAAAACCAAGATGGCCGCTGACCCCAACTTCCTGCAGTCAAAGGTCAAAGAGTACTTTCAGGACAACCAGCACAAACTATGGTTGACTATGAAACCTCAGGAGGGTTACATGGAGGAGCAGGAGATAGAAGAGAAGAAGAAACTGGATGGAATGGTTGCAGGGTTAACAGAGGCTGACAAGAAAGATATCTACAAAAGAGGTATGATGATGATAGTAGTGATTTTTGTTTGATGGTGATAGTGTTGATGTTGGTGGTAGTGGTGATGGTGATGATGTTGGTGATCGTGTTGGTGTTGGTGGTGGTTGTGGTGGTGGTGATGGTGTTGAAGATTGGTGATAATGATGGTTATGGTGATGTTGATGGTGGTGATGTTGGTGATGGTGGTGCTGATGGTGATGAAGGTATTGGTGGGCATTGTGGTGGGGATGGTGATAGTGTTGTTGATGGTGATCGTGGTGGTAATGGGGGTGATGGTGGTAATGGTTATAGTGATGGTGATGGTGTTTGTGGTGTGGCGGTGATGGTGATGATGATCATCATTATTGGGATGCTTAATCCGAACAGAGGGAATGTTGGATTTTGGTAAGAGAGAATGGAAAGTGATGGATTTAAAGTAATCTTGAATAAGAGAAGAGAAAGAAATATTTGGAATTAAAAAAATACTGAAATATTATTTTGATAGAATTTTTTTCATGAGCTGATAACAATGAATTAAAAGTAAGGGGAAAACATTCATGATAATAATGAAGGAGGGAAGGTGAATTTGAAAAAAGTGGATAATCATTCAAAATAGCTGACAATAACTGGACCCCTTTTTGAGCCTTGGTCATGTTATCCAGATGGTGATAATAAAGCCTGGATCCAGGCATAAATTGGAATAGATTGTAATTTTATTTCCATTCATCATTTTGAATTGGCCAACTATATACAGGTACATGTAGGAAGAAGGTGAAACAGGAATGTGCATCATAAGAACACATTGTGAAAGGTCAATAAACTCTTGTATTTGTTTAATGGTTTTCTTAGGATTGGAACTGGCTGAAGAACAGAAGAGAGAAGAAGACATCAGCTGCTTGCCAAGTTTAAAGATCAGTGACATCGATCCGAAGGTCAAGAGAACAACTGTGGAGAATACGTACTTGGGTAAGAAGACCACATTCAATTGTAAAGTTTATTATTAGTGGATCTGATGGATTATATGCATTTGAATTTAAAAAAGAAAGTCAGAAAAAAAGCATCTATGGAAATCCTCTCATAAATCTTCATAACATTTCCAAATCTTAATCAGATTGCCCTGTTTCACATGTTTATTTTTTCATAGAGTTACAACACATGTAATTTCCATTTTAGGTGTTAATTCATGTACTCACCAGTATATATTCAGCATACAAAACAGTCTCAACCCTAAAGGGGTCGGAGTAACTTGGCTTGTACTTTGGACATCTTATGATAAATCATTTTACAAATTTTTATTCCTGTATCTCAAATATTTTTTTTTAGTCATCAGCATTTACATAATTTGAGGTACATGGACATGTACATATATCACACAGCTGCATTTCTGTGTGAAGTTGCTAGCATACACAGTCAATGGGCCAATTTTTGAAGCTGTGCAATACCCAGTGGTCGAAACTTTACATTTGGTAATTAAAGATGCTCAAGACTCTATGTTATCCTTAACCCATTGAGGACTGAGCCCGAATATATTCGGGCTAAGGTCTACAGGAAATGCGTGTTACAGCCAAATCAACTCGTCTCCAACAGGTTAAAGTCTAGGTAAGGCCTTCATATCATTTTCTTTTAATTATGATGTGTACATTCAGATGGTGTCCATACACAGTACTGCGAGCAGCCAACAAACGGGATCACCTACTTCAGAGCGATATTCACACCTGACAACATTCCAGATGATCTCCAGATCTACCTTCCTCTCTTCTGTAACGTCATCACAAAGTGAGTCATAAAATTCAGTAGAGGTGGTGAGGTTGATTTGATAAGTTGGTTCAAATCCTTTCAAATCCACTAACGTCCTTTGGCAACACATTAATCTAAAACATTTGCCACACTAGACCCACGTGAGGTACATTGTAAATGGGTACCTGGTAGAAATTTGTTCCTTGATTTGTGAGAGCACTGTTATAGTAGCCATGCTCCTCTGCAATGTCATGGTCTTAGCGGGTCGTGCATCAGTGGTGCACCTCTCTGTGTCTGGTCAGCATTGGATTTTGCAGCACAATATTATGTCAGCAGTCACAGTAATTTGCCTGTTTTATCAGGTAGGAGCATGGTGGCCATAGGTTTCTATAGCTACATCAAACAACAACAAATTACAATAGATGGCAGCCTCCTAACACATGGCTGCAGGCCACTCATGTGCAATAATATGAACAATTGGTTGTGTGCATGGTATCAGGAATTAATCTACTTGTGCTGAATTGCTGGCTGGTCGTTAAAAATTTAAAAAATAGTGCATTACCTACGTGCTCCACACTATTGGAGAATGTGCACATAATGTGGCCAGAAGCTGGAATGCAGTGACCGTGTAATTCAAAATGATTA
Organism: Paracentrotus lividus; assembly: GCA_940671915.1. Classification (NCBI taxonomy): domain Eukaryota; kingdom Metazoa; phylum Echinodermata; class Echinoidea; order Camarodonta; family Echinidae; genus Paracentrotus; species Paracentrotus lividus. The sequence continues at coordinate 35,004,515 of CALNVZ010002974.1, read as the reverse complement.
TCAAAATTCTTTGATAAGTTAATATCCTCATGTATTCTTTTTGGGGAAGGTTTGAAATCATTGGCTCTTATATAAACAGATTATTACATCTTTATGTTTAAAATTGTTTGAAATTATTATTACCATTATTGTTGTAATTATACAGGATGGGTGCAGGAGAGCTTGATTTCATAGAGTTTGCTCAGATGGAAGAACTGAAGACTGGTGGTATCTCAGCCTCTAGACATATAGCACAATATCACAGTGATGTCATGCAGTATGAACAGGTACATGTAGAAGTAATCTTTAACAATTTAACTATATATGTTGATAATGGCACAACAGCAAATTTTTCTTAAGGGGAAAGATTCTTGGGTAGCAGGCCTATGCCTAATTTCACCAAGTCGTTTGTAAGTTACAAACAACTTTATGAATGACTGGTAATCAGGGGGGCATATCATCAAAGGACTTGTCAGACAGTTTATCTGACAAACTGTTATAAGCTACTGAAATGCTTGCGTCTGATTGGCTGAGAGCAAATTTGTCGGATAAAATGTCCGACAAGTCCTTTGATGAAATGCCCCCCAGTTCTTATGACAATTGATTGAGAGAGAGATCAGTGTAGCACCAAAGAATATATTCCAGCTGTTCGTAAAGTCAGTCGTAACTTTAAGAAATGACTTGATAAGAAACACTACCCTGGTCACCTCAAGGAAGCCTCGTTCACACCACCATTGCATTCCGACACCACTGGGAGCTGTGCCTTTGTAAATGCAAATTAGGATCTGAAATTAGCACATCTCTTTACAATACAGTCAATCATTTAAATTGAAACATTATGCGATTCAGTTTTCTTGTGCCGAATAATTGATCAAACTGAGATTTGCACACATGGGACTAAAGTGCTTCTGCTTCTTATATTTAGCCCCTTTTTCTGACATATTTCATGTTTTATATATTCTGTTTTTGTGTATACAGGGGATAAGTCTGTTCTCCTTCTGTTTGGATAGGAACTTACCAGATATGTTTGATCTTCTTCTTAGAGTATTCACAAGGTTAGTGAAAGGCTTCATGTAGATAAAATCATTAGCATATTGCTGCCAGGAATGCAAATCAATAATTGCTTATCTTATTCCAAGTTAATCATATTTTCATGAATTTTTGTTGATAAATTCTTGAAATATTGCTTCTGTTTCTGTAGCATTTTCCCAATCCCACTTAACATCTTCTCAGGAGTTCTTATTAACTCTTTAGCACCTAGAGACTGCATGAAAAGTGTCTGCTTATTCCCTGATGGAAAGTGTTCTGAATCAATGTGTTTCAATAAGTAATTCTCGTATTCGCCCTACACAAGCATATATTTTTTGTGTACAGAATCCGATTGCCCACACCGTATATGAACTGTACAATAAGTACGGCATGTTTGACCATGTATTCTGGATACTATCATGACTTAAGCATGCAGAAAATGGAGGGTGGTTGGGGCGGTTTAATGAGTAAGCTGACGTGCCATCTTAGGCAGTTTAGGAACTGAATAGTTACTGCATAACCCAATATTTTCGCGATTTTGGACTAGTTGGGAAAAAATCGTGAGAGCAAAATTTCGTGATTTTGGTGATCATTTCATTACTATAAATAGCCTTGTATTGAAGTGGAAATTTTCGCGATGACTCACTTGCGAAAATAACCACTTATACAGTAACATCCATGGCATTTGCATTGTGATATTTCATTTGCCATTTGAATTCTTGTTCACTCTTAGCCCAAGGTTAAATGACATGGAACGATTGGCTACTTTGGTACGCATGGAAGCAGCAGAACTAGCTAACTCAATTGTACACATGGGACACGCCTTCGCTATGAAACGAGCTGGAAGTAGTCTGTCGCCATCTGGCAGGCTTCATGAAATAGCTGGTGGAATGACACAGGTAAATATACTGTGTTAGCCAATATTTTCGCGATTTTAGACTAGTATGGGAAATTTGCGGTTATTGCGATGTTTTCATTTCTATAAAAAGCCTTACATGTATTTGAAGTGGAAAATTTTCGCGAAGATCGACTCGTGCAAATTCGTGAAAATAAAACCACAGCGAGAAATAACCATTTATACAGTAGTTTTTTATTCTTTTGGTGGTTTGATTTGCAGATATATAAATGATATTCATGATTATAATGAAAAGATGATTTCAACACTAACCATTTGAAACAAATCAATAAGTTTGTATCTAATGCTGTAAAATTTAATTAAGTACCGGTATTGCTTCATGTAAGTATGAATAACTTAAATTCATAAATTCATAACTCTAAGAATGGTATGAAAGAAAGATGTACTTCACTGAAGCATTTTATCTCCTGCACTCGTCAGAGTAAAGTCAAAGAAGAAACAGAAAACTAAGCAGATTCTGTTGTACTCAACATATCTTTTATTTCATTCAATAATTTGTTAGATTATACATCCAACTATTTAATAAGAATCCTTATGTCAAAAAAAAAAAATTATTATAAATTTATGAAAATAATTAGGCCCCCCCCCTATCATATATATTTTTTCTTTGTTTTACCTTAAACCTGCAAATAATATCTGTTTTTCCATTAGGTTGCGTTCCTGAAAGGACTAGCTGAGAAAGAGAACTTGGATCCAGTCCTAGCCCATCTTCATACCATTGCATCATTAGTTCTCAATAAGACCAATATGAGGTGACTTTTTGACAAATATTGATGAGTTCAAATTCTATGATATTCAAAATAAGATTAAGTTCTGAGTTTCAATTTAAAAGTAAACAATATATAACAGCTTTGAGCTCGGTTCTAAATAAATGCAAAATTGCTTCAAAATAAAGCTGTGCATTTTGTTTTTTGTATATTTGTGAGCTTGGAAAGACAATTCAATTCAATTTTTCAATTTATTTATTTTCCACAATTCAATAAAAATCACATAACAATAGCACAAGTCAGTCATAAAACAAAATAAACATCATTATACATGTATAAAAAATAACAATGAATAAACAAGGTACAATACATTAGCAAAGTATCAAAAAGTATCAAAAAGTGGAGGGACAGACATTTGTATCAACTCAAATATGTGATCAGTAAGCACTGCTTATCAAAAATTGTCTTAAGAAACCTGCAGAAATCTAATCTTTCAAACACTTAAAAGAGATTTTGGTTGATATATACATATTTTTTTCCTGTGATCACTTGGTAAAGCCACAATATTTTTCTCTTGAGAGAATATTTTGTCTGAAAAACTTGTGGAAAACAATTTGAGAATTTCAATCATTTTCTTTTTTATTAGTGACGGCTTTTTATTTAAATATTGATATTGAGTAGTTGATGTAGACGAGCATAGCTGGATCCGATTCACTCATGGTTTAAAAAGAATTATCCTGTAACAATGACTGCTGACTTATAGGTAGGATGCAAACATCATTTTGGTTTGATCAGCACTGTGCAGCTCATTTTGATGGTGCCTTGCTGGAATGCTCCTCAGGGAGTGGAGAATGTGCACACATTTTGTGTGGGCAAGCCTGAATCCGATGACCGGGGGTGAAAATATGTCTGTAAAGCGCTTAGAGACGTAGTCTAGCCTTGTATTAGGTGCGATATAAATCCAGAATCTTATCATCATTATTATTATATTAAATGCATTTATATTATTGATCATTGTAGGTGTGCATTGAACTCTTCTCCTGACGGTATGGATCAAGCGGCCAATCAGCTCACTAGATTCCTAAATAATCTACCAGGTTCACCAATAGGAGATAGCTTACACTTAACACAGGTAATCTATAATATATCAAGCAGCCAATGAGCGCAGTAAATTCCTAAATAATCTACCCGGTTCACCAATAGGAGATACATGTAGTTTACACTTAACACAGGTAATTTATTTCTCTTTCCCTCTCTCTTTCTCTCTTTACATCATCCTCTCCTTTTTATTACATACACTCTTTCTCTTTCAATCTGCCCCCTTTCATTCTGTCATCTGCACACTATTAGCATCACTCTTATCATTTACCCTCTCCCCAGGTCCCTTTGAGTTAACAAAATGTTTATGAAGTGTGATATAAATGAATCTATCGTAACAAAATCTAAATATTCTTTTGTATCAGGTATCTGACTTCAGTCCGTCTGAAGAGAAGATTCACTATGAGCTTCCATTCCCAGTCAACTACATGAGCCATGCTGTATGTGGAGTGCTTTATTCACATCCAGACTTCCCCAAGTAAGTTATTATACTATATATATCGAAAACACATGCAGATAAAACTCTGTAGATCAATGGCTTGGAAGGAAGAATCTTGAATGTATGCTTGTGGAACAAACAGGATGTAAATTTAGGGGGCAGGTGTGGGATGTTTATAATAGATTAAGGAAAGTTCTTCCTGCATTACATCACACATCATGGTTGCGTTGCCAATTGGGGGATCTCCTAATTATATGTGATCTTAAATTTTAAAAAATCTTATCTCATTTATTCATTTCCTGATTTTCCATAAAATTTTACCTGTACATTCTTTTATTTGTCTCCATTCACCTCCAAATTTATCTGAAATGTTAATTCCCCTGTTAACACTTGCTACTTCAATAACCTCTGTGTGTGCATGTATGTGACTAAAACTTGTCTTTCTTTACTTTTTCTGTTACAGGTTAAGGGTTCTCGCCCGCTTGATGTCTGCCAAATACCTCCATCGAGAAATCAGGTGAGAATTGAAAGAAACGGGTAGAAGAAGGGCAGAATATATTTCTATATTAAAGCTGCCAAGTAGTTTTGATTTTCAGTATTTCATTTTTGGGATGAATACTAGAGGTCATAAAAAATACTTATTTTGAAATGCACCCATTTGCCCATCTCTAAAAATGCTGGTTTACTCCCCCAAGTTTTGGGTTTTTTTTCCTTCTGCAACGTAGTAAAAGTCAGCAGTTTGTTTTTCTGATAAATACTAAGGAATTGGAATGAAAAAGAAACTTAATTGAAACTTGTTTAGGTCATTCATTTTAGGCCAATAACTTCTATGGATGTTGCACTTTTATTATGAATTATGTAAACGTAACAAGTTTTCATGAAATAAGTGTCACCTAATGCATAATATATGTCTTATTTTGATTTAATCTTTGTTAAGCTCTATTCTCATACATAATCTTTGTATTGATATATATTATAAAGAGTAGGGAAAAAATGATTATATATTTCTTTGATCATTTGGTTACAACGTTTATGAACAGTAGCTCTCTCATTATCAAACCTAACCTTCATATTGATAGATATTACACATTAATGTCAAAGAGAAAAATTGAAAATGTATTTCTTTGCTCGGTTAATACATGAAGCGACAGCACCCCTTTAAATGTGATAAATATTGATTTGAATTAGTTTCAACGATTGTATTATGACTATCCTTGTATCATGACGTTAACAGGGAGAAGGGTGGAGCTTATGGAGGTGGAGCATCCATGGGCACAGAGGGCGCTTTCAAGTTTTACTCATACAGGTGTGTATTATTGAATTATTCAAAAATTTACAATTTGGATGGATAGATGTACCTGGTACATATTTTTTAATTTTTTATGTACTTTAACTTTAATCAGGGTATGCATGATTCCTTATATCATTTAATTATAAAGAAAATGTTTATGATCATAATGAAATATTTGTAATTCATTATATGATAATTTGTATTTTTGAAAAGTTTACAGTATAGTAATAATAATAATAATGAATATTTATACTGCGCCATGGCTTCAGAGTTGACACTCCTGGAACTTGTGAGAATTTATTGTATGTCTTTCTTTATGTTAAATGTACTTAACCTTTAATCAGAGTCTTCATTCTTTACATGATTTCAATATAAATAAAATATTTATGATCGTAATGAAATATATTTAGCTTTATAATCTTCAAATTTCCATCCTCTGGAGATATTTTTATGAGTATTATTGTTTCTTGTTTTTATTTATATTGGGAAGATAAAAGTTTGTTCCAGCTGATCTTACATTAAACAAAACAATGTCAAATGGGGAAATACCAGAACTCCTTGTTTCTTTATTTCCAGGGATCCTAACACAGTTGACACGTTGTCTGCATTTGAAACATCTGTCCAATGGGCCATGGATGGTAAATATACTCAACAAGATATAGATGAAGCCAAGCTCTCTGTATTCTCAGCAGTAAGTCCCCTCCCCCTTTTTTTTTGTGTGAAAAAGTAAGATTATGGATGATTCACTAACAGCTAAATTCAATCTCAACTGGGATAAAATCAATTTTAGTTCTATAGGTCCATAGTTTGATTGATTTTAAGCTGTATCAGATAAAAAACTTGTTCGAGCTGCCGGTTACCAAACACAAGACTGTATTATCTTATTCCAATACATGTAGGTTTAATGGATTATATACTTTTTGTCATTAATGGGGTAAAATCCACATGACAGGGGTCGGGTAAAAGATATTTTCATACTTGAAATAATTCTAATTCTAATATAAGTGTAACATACAGTAAGTTACATGCTACAGAACACTTTGATTCTTCAGAATATTTTGTACTTTGGGATTACTCTTGATAAGCCTATTTAGATTCTGGTAATCCCCCAAATTGTTTTTCCTCCTAATGAATGTAATTTTTATCTTGTTTGCATATATAATTTTGTTTAGGCTTAATCTTTTATAGTTGAATATGGAAATAATTAAATGGAAAAATTGAATGTAATTAAGTATATACTCTGTAGGTTAAGGCGTCTTCTCCAATCAAAAGGTTTTAGTTTCCTGCGGCTTCCTGGGAAACATTCGGCTTTCAGCTTTTAACATGTTTATTCGTGTTTAAGCCTTATTAAGATTTCGGGATTCTATTCAAAGATGATAAATCGGCTTTTGGAACAAAAGACGCAAGAAACTGACACCTTTAGATTGGAGAAGGCGCCTAAAATGAGTGCGAAAATCTGCACAGTAGTTTTCCAATGTGTAGCTCAAGCTTATTCAATTGACTGTTCATTCATGAGAAACTCTTATTGAAAAAAGGTACATGTGCATGTAATAAGATAAATGTTCATTCATATTATAAACAGTTAATTTCTGGGTGGTTAAAATTTGCTAAAAATAAGGCCATGCAGTATCCACCTTGTTTGACATGAATGATTCCCTGACCCTCTTTTGGTTGACAGTCATCTCTGTCATAGGTGGAAAAAGGTGTAACTCTGTTTTAAAATGGGATTGATATTTGACAAAGAATCATACATGCAATCTGTGTAATTACATTGTAGCTCTTGAATCAGAAGTTTAATTTACATTATACATTTGATGATGCCATAACATTTGCTCTGGCAACATTGTTCCGCTGTAAATTCCATACACTATTTTCATCCCCGGACTATACCCCACCCTAACTCTCACCCTACATCCCGTAAGGATTGTCGCAGGAGCAAATGTTGTGCTACATTTGTTGATAGACCTCTATCAGCTTTGGAAAGGTGTACATGTAAATTTGTTCCAGCGTGGGATTAACATTGAAAGAAGACAAGACTGTAGATATACACTGTTTGCAGTCTTAGCTGTTGAATCACCATGTTATATTTTTATCTGTTCAGGTTGATAGTCCTCTTTCCCCCGCTGAGAAAGGTGTAACCCTGTTTCAATGTGGGATCAATGATGATATGAGACAGAAGAGGAGAGATGCACTCTTTGCTGTTACTAAGGACGATATTAAGGATGTTGCAGAAAGGTTGGTGGCAATTTATGATACTACATTTACTGCGGTTCTAGGACAACTACCCCCTGGACAATTACCCCTGGACAACTTGCCCCCACCAAAACTCTACCGCCTAACTCTACAATTAACCCTATTCCTGGGGGATAATTTTCCTGGGGTATTTGTCCAGGAGGTAGTTGTCCTGATACGATCTACTGCTTTTAATGATGTACCTTGAATTCATAGTAATTATCTAATTATAAAAATCTGTCTTAACCCTGTATGTGGCATGAGGGCTCATTAGCATATATGTTGGCATGTCGCAATACATGTACATGTAAATGTCAATAGGCAAAAAATAGGCACCTACATTTATTAGCACAAGGACTACACCTTACAAAATGATTTCTGTAAAAAAAAAAAAAACTTTCTCTTTCAAATTAAATCTGCTGCACATGATTCTTTTGTTTACAGTAAATAATAGACTTTTAGTGGGAAGTTCAGATAATCTTAGAAGATTATGTAAAGTAAACCCAATGGTGGTGTCTTGATTGCCATGAGACAGGGTTTAAAACTGGTTTAGGACTGGTCTGCGACTCTGTCTCAGAGATGTCTTACAGACGTCTCCCAAGTTTCAAAACTGTATCCTGCTTCTCATTAGTTCTTGAAAAGACAGAATGAAAAACGCCAGTCACAGAAATGTCTCTGAGACGTCTTCGTGACTGAGCAGCATTTGTTGATTGGAACATTGTTCTCTATAGACAAATAATTTGTTTCGGGTGCTGTTTTTTATGCAAATTACCTAATTGGGAGGGTTCCAGTATGCTTAACAAAGGAATATATACATACGCGCAGACATATGCGCACCTGGCTCAATGTAAAACCCATTGGAAGCCCCCCAGCTATATGGCGAGCACGTAGAGATGTCATTTCCATGAAACGCAGCACCGAATTTGTCTATACTGGGTAACTCAAATAATTTTTTACTTGTCTTTTCTGTGTTTTTTATTTATCCAGGTACCTAATGTCTGGTAACAGAACCCATGCAACCACCTTACTTGGACCAGCTACAACTATGACAAGTCAGGGATGGAGTGTACTCAAGGAATGAACAACCAAATATTGGCAATTTCCATGGAAACAAGATAAACACAAAAGCATTTGTTAACATTTTAATAAACATGGTTACTTGCTTAACATTTCGTGATGATGATTTCATTACTTTCAATAGCATTGTATTGGCATGGAGGATTGACTTGTGGAATTATGAAATTGCTACCACTTGCATGTCACAGACACAGTTTTTCTTGTAATTCAGTTTGCATGTTACAAACAAATGTTTTTTGTGCTACCGAAATCTTCTTTTGTAATGAAAGCTCCAAAGTCTTGCCAGATGCATTGAGGTTAGATTTCCTCTATTGCAAAGCAAGATTAGCAATTATAAAGAGTACTAGGAAGAATAGCTTCCAAGTTCATCCTTAATACATTGAAGATTAAGCATAATGCAATGTTTTTCCAGGAATCAATTTAATAAAATGTGATATTAATAAACAGCTTAGGTATATCATAAACAACTAATCTTTTGTCAATATAATGTTGGATATTTGAAAAAAAAGATTGAAATGGTTAAGTGTTGTTTTATCGTCCTGATTTTTATCTATTTATGCACCAGGCTTGGAAATTCAAGAAGCATTTTTTTCTAATTCGAATATACTATGAATATACAATTTTTTTGGTCAAATTGAAGAAAATTTATGATTATTTTTATTGTTAATATTTGAATATAAATATAGAGGGACTTATAATTAATAAAACATGTGGAAACCAGCTTATCTCGGATGAAATAATAACATGGCATACAAAGCCCGAGGGGTGTTACGTAATCTTCAGCGATATCGCGTCTCGTCAGGGAAGAGAGTGACCCTGGAGTTAATCCTTCATGGCTAGACTAACTAATCAGAATTCGGAAGTAAACTTGACCTATATTTTGTTTTTCAAATGGAGCATTATGCAGGTCCTCTCTTTGAATTTATACGATGGGACCTGTTGAGAGTCTATAAACCAAGGATTGTTGAGGAATCGAGAACCCAAAGCTATTGACTGACTGAATTCGGTCAACTTCATCATGTTGTACTGTCCGAATGTTAATCTCCAGTAGTCCGTCCCATGCGTAAGCCTCAATGTCGATTGTGTACTAGTCAATGGAGCTCAGGAAAAACGCGCATTCCCCACGATCTCCGAGTTTCAAGGCCCTTTGAGGTGACTCACATTAACTTCAGACATTGAAGGGTTTATTTGAATATTATTTTAGAGAGATGGAAAGAAGGTGCAATATCCTTTGCATTGTATGTACATATAACTAATCTTTAGCCAACCTACTATATGTTATCCCACATTTTCTTTGAAAGTTTGGTATATGCACTTCTGAAAGAATGACAGCATATAGTAGAGGCCACTATGTAATCCCGTGAGATTTTCGTGCCAAAAGCAATATTATGAGCTAACTTTGTTAATTTGGGGGTGCTGAATCCAAAAAACTTTGGTACCAATTTTTTCGACCACGTCTTAGGCCGCCATTTTGAATTTCAAAATGACCGCCATAGAAAATTGCATTTTGACCTATATCTTGTGAGATATTCAAGCCAAAGTGGTTTTCCTGACCTAATTTTGTCAATTTGGGGGTGCTAAATCCAAAAAACTTTGGTACCAATTTTTCTGACGATGTCTTAGGCCGCCATAGAAAATTGTATTACCTATATCTTGTGAGATACTCAAGCCAAAGTTGTTTTCTTGACCTAATTTTGTTAATTTGGGGATGCTGAATCCAAAAAACTTTGGTACCAATATTTCCGACCACGCCTTAGGCCGCCATTTTGAATTTCAAAATGGCCGCCATAGAAAATCATATTTTGACCTATATCTTGCGAGATATTCAAGCCAAAGTGGTTTTCCTGATCTGATTTTGTCAAATTTTGGGTGCTGAATCCAAAAAACTTTGGTACCATTTTTTCCAACCACGTCTTAGCTCGCCATTTTTTTTTAATTTTTTATATTTCAAAATGACCGCCGTAGAAAATGGAATTTTGTGCAACATAGTACATTTATATTGTGATTCATTTCAAATTTGACTTCATAATCTAACTTTGTCAAATTTGGGGTGTTGAATCCAAAGAATGGGGTTCTATTTCTTTTTAATCACGTCTTCAGCTTCCATTTTGAATTTCAAGATGGCCACCATAGAAAATTACATTTTGACTCAAATTTTGTATGATCTTGTACGTAGGGGCCTACATTGATAGGCTACCATTTTTAAATTCAAAAGGGACGACATGTACACCTAGCTTAACCTATTTTCATTCCTATTTTTCGGAAAGAAGTACCATATTATGCTAACATTTTAAGAATATTTTAAAAAAGATATATATATTTTTTTAAGTGCCTTGAGCACTCTACAGAGTGGATACGTGCGCAATACAAATCCAATTATTATTATTATTAAGTCCACCCCTGGCTGATGTCTGAAGCTTGCGTTGTTTTTTTTTTTTTTCCTGCTCCACTCCTGTTTCATAGGAGCAGATTATATTGAGGAAAAATGATGAATCGTTAAATGGAGGTCCTATGTTGAAGAGAGTCACTACATGTACCTTTGCACGTTTGAGAACTCACTACACTATTTGTATAGGGGAACCCATGGTGTAGTGGTCCCTGCACACCCCCTGCTTTCAATGTTATATCTGGAGGATAGAGCTATGAGCCACATTGATGCAGTTCGCTCTTTGACTCCTAGGCACAGGCGATGCCAAAGAAACAATAATATTCACTGACAGTGAACAGGTTAAACAGCTTTTAAAAATAATAAATAACTTAAACAAAAACAAAGCAAATGGTTGATTTGCAGTTTTTCTTTATCTGGATTTGAGATTAGGTGTCACAAGAGCAGCTAGAGGAACGAAGCATTGATATAATCTGGTAGGGAGGCTATGGAGAAGAATGGAAGAAATTAGTTGGATGGGGAGCAGGTACTAAACAGAGTGGATGAAGAAAGAATTTAAACCGAACATGTTGGCACAATCAGTAAAATATCTGCCTCATGAACGGGAGACCATGGGTTCGATCCCCGGTTGAGTTATACCAAAGATTTTAAAAACGGAACACTTTGCCTTCTGGCCAGGTGCTCAGTATTTGAAAATGGAGAGGGGTAATAATAACATTACAACCATGTATATTATGCAGGGCCCACTGGGAGAACAATAAACATTAAGAGCTGAAGTGGCTACCCTGGGTAAATAAGTTAATATTATTTATTATATTAATTTTCAGAGGACAAATCTGGATCTCAAAAGAAGAAAATCTAGACGCACACATCACAAGAAAAGCAATTATGCTGAGAACATGGGAAAATTAAGCCCAATGGGAAAGGAATAAGTGTAAGCCAAGGATTTTAATTTGGTGTCTGACTTTGACAGGTGAAAAAAAAAAGCATAAGAAATTGATATAAGAAGGTCCATGACAAAATTGGAGAAACAAAGAATGGCTCATTTGAAATTTGTACATGTTGTAGAATTTGAGCTACGAAGTTTGCTCTTTAGATGTTTGGAACTACAGACAAAGGGTAGAAGGGAACCTTTCTGCCCAAATATTTCACTTTTTCCTAAATAGCTTTGTTTATTCATTTTGGTGGCTTTGCTTTGTTTGTCATAAACATTGTACTAAAATATCATGGGTTGTTGCCAAAAATATCCTGGTTCAAGTATTCCTTTCAACCAACTGCAGAGTGAACGATACATCGTCGGCTTGGAGCCAGAAGGGCGCTATTGCAGATCAAGGATGTTTCGTTTGGAGCCAGAAGGGCGCTATTACCATTGACTTTGTACAGTAATAGCGCCCTTATGGCTCTTAACGGAACATCTATAAGATGCAATAACGCCCTTATGGCTCCCAACAGACGACATGTACATGTATCTTTCAGACCTTTCGATTGTTTGGCAAATCATTTTCTAGTGATGAAGCAAAGATAACCTGTGATACTTTATGTAGATGAAGGATCCATTGAATATTTTATTGTCGGTGTCTGAGAAACAAACGCCCATATCTCTGATGTTCCATGTTGCTCTACTGAGGTACAAGAAGTTTAAGGGTGGGCCTATTTGTTTCCTTATGTATGACGGAGATGGGCCACTTTTGGATGAAACACATTTGACAAGTATTCGAGTATTATGTTGAATTCCACAAAGTTTGTCTTCAAACTTTTGAGGAGCAGCAAAGTATGAACAGTCAATCATGGATGGGAATTACTATGGCATTAATGTTGCATACTTCAGACCATTTCTGGTATCATCTCTATCAGATAGGAATGATAATGTAGTGTATTGATTTGGGATCCTGGAAACTTTGAATGAGGTTGACCAAATCATAAACAAATACGAAATTAGCGGTCCCTCATTATGCGTTATTTGAGTAAACAAAATAAAACATAAAGTTCCCAGATAACAGTTGTTCCTTTGTTTGTTCCATAACAAGTTTGTTAATAAGGAGATGCAAGATTTGGGAACCAGGAGGTTCCCTGTCTTTAGCACATTTAAACAGTTGATGAAGGTAATGTACATGTAGTATGGGTCTGGCGTATGTTGCACTGTCTTCATGGTGGTCTATACTTTATTAGAAACTTTGCTCCCTCGTCAAATGCTTTATATAATTACAATTGCATTTTCAAATGCAATATGCTTATAAATAGCATTGTATTTCAAGTGGATTTAATTATCATATATTATTCATGCTCGCCTATCTGCATTACCTGTCTAAATAGCACATTGTTAACATCTTTGGTGCTATAGATATTCTCCAAATTTACATTTATAACATTGGAACTGAATAATCATTTCATGTTTTTCTAGGTCGGCCATTTTGAATTCCAATGTGGTGGCCATCCTTACAGGTGCCAACCATTTACAGGTCATTGAACCCCAAGGCTGAGTGATTTAGCTATGGTGGCCATTATGAATTTCAAGAAGAAATAGATCATAATGACATAAGAACATGTATCATAATGTGAACATCAAAATTATGTTTCTTTGTTCCAAATTCCAACCTCCAGAAATGCCTTTATAAAAAAATATAAGTTAAAATACAAATTTCTTGTATGGCAGCTATTTTGAAATTCAAAATGGCGGCCTAAGACGTGGTCGAAAAAATAAATGGAACCAAAGATTTTTGGATTCAGCACCCCCACATTGACAAAATTAGGTCAAGAAAACCACTATGGCTTGAATATCTAACAAAAACTGATATAGGTAATAAAATTTTCCATGGCAGCCATTTTGAAATTCAAAATGGCGGCCTAAGACGTGGTCGGAAATATTGGTACCAAAGTTTTTTGGATTCAGCACCCCCAAATTAACAAAATTAGGTCAAGAAAACCACTTTGGCTTGATTATCTCACAAGATATAGGTAATATAATTTTCTATGGCGGCCATTTTGAAATTCAAAATGGCGGCCTAAGACATAGTCGGAAAAATTGGTACCAAATTTTTTTGGATTCAGCATCCCCAAACTGACAAATTTAGGTCAGGAAAACCACTTTGGCTTGAATATCTCACAAGATATAGGTCAAAATACAATTTTCTATGGTGGCCATTTTGAAATTCAAAATGGCAGCCTAAGACGTGGTCAAAAAAATTGGTACCAAAATTTTTTGGATTCAGCACCCCCAAATTGACAAAGTTAGCTCATAAAATCGCTTTTGGCACGAAAATCTCATGGGACTTAATATATGGACATAACAGCCTCTACTGGCTGCCTTGAAGACTATGTCATTATCATGATTTTACTGTAGTCAGAAATGCGTAATTAAAACATTCCCAAATAAAAATAGGATGTTTGTGTTACTTCATTACAAATTTCTCTCCATTGGTATTCATTTTAAAAAGATGAAATAAGATAATTTACTTTATTATGCAGTTCATCCACAATAATACTGTGACACTTAAGATCAATCTTTCACTCTTTGAAAGTGAAATACAAACAAACTGTACATATTGGGAAGATACTTTTTGTGTGTATCTGTGATTGTGATCACAAGACACCTTAAGCAGAAAGGAATGTATTAATTTTGCAATAATTAATACATATATATTTTTATAATTCATTACAACTGTGACACATAATGGACATGTATTTCTTTATACCTTATGTATATACCAAACTCAACACAGTTTATATAACAGTTTGAAAAGTGGTTATTTCTAATGGATATAATGGTGGTAATATAAATTACCACCAGGAAAAATAAATGAGACAATCATGGCGCATATTGTAAATAACTGCACTGTAACACTGTTGCTGTAACATCATGGCCTCTCATTCTGGGTATTGTTTCCATTACCTATGTTGCTTTTTGTTTGATACACAGTTCGATACACAACTACGACAGTTGGTTAGATTAGTCCACAAGAATAACCTGTAGCTATAAAAAATCTAAGAAAATTCACTATGTATAAGATCAAAAATCATTTTAAACACCGTCGACCTATATGTGTAAATTTCTGTTTGCTTAATTAATTCAGTATAAGAAAACTGAATCACATAATTTTTCATCTTAAATGTTATTCTTAATAGGTGTTTGTGTTAATTTCAGACCCTGATTTGCATGTACAAAGGCAGACCACCACATTTTTCAGTAAACTTGCACACCATCAGGTAAAAAATCTCTCATACATGCACTGTATACATGTATAGGTTATATTATACAGTCTGTGTCAATAAAACAGTATAATTGGAAACCATTTGTTTATAGTATAAATTTTATTGTTTGGTATTTCCATAAAGCAGGAAAATCAGACTTTCTTCTGCAATTCTTTTTTCATCACATTTGGTTTTGTAATTTTTGAGATATGACTAGTTTTCTACAATCAAGAAATATACTTTTTTTGCATGCCGTCCCATGCCTTTGTGTAGGTTTTGCATAAAGGCTCTAAATTCAGCGCTCCAAAACAATAGAAGTGCGTAATTTTGTTCCTCGTCGCACAAAATTTAGCATAACTTTTGTTTTACGAAAGCAAATTATACAAATTATACCCCAAAACTGAGATAAACGAAAAGCCAAAAACAAAGAAAGAAACCCTTGAAGCAATACAAAAATTGATTATTATGCATTTTTTTATATAAGAATTTGGCTTTCTATGATTGTTATTTTGAGCAAAATGTAATACTTATGCATACTTTGGCATTATTTAATTGGTATGA
>CALNVZ010002974.1:34975393-34985951 GCA_940671915.1 Paracentrotus lividus | reverse complement strand
TCGTGGAGGAATTTCATGCGCTGCTTCTGAAGCTTTTTCGAAGCTTCCTGCATTGGGAGCAAAGCAAGATAGAAAAAAAGTAAAATTTATCAATTAATTTTACCGTATATTGGGCATTTTGTTCTTGCCACGAAGGCATATTGGTCTCTTCTATAATTGTGGAGAACAGACCCGTACTAACTTCTGTATGGAGGGGGGGGGGGGGGGGGGGGGGTGGAGATCGAAATAGTGGACCTTTATATGACTTATCATGAGAACAGTCTGCAAGCAAAGACTCCAATTTGACACAAATAGATTATAAAAAGGTGATAGAAATTGGTACCCTTTCATGCCGATATTGTGAATGCTATGTGGTTTGCTTAAGCATGTGTGCGCCTAAGAAGCGACCAGCTGGAATGCTCCTCAAGGAGTGAAGATTTGTGCACTGTAAAAAGTGAAGGATCGTAAATGATTCCAATGACCGGGGTAATGATATACACTCTCCATCTTATCACTAGTATTGCAACATGGCTAAATGCGTGTATTTTTTTTTTCCTTTTTTTTTCTTCTTCAAATTTACATATTTTTTTTTATTTGTTGTTATATTTCATTCATGGCCAGAGATTTGTCGAATATTTTTATATATTCTGAAAGAGGAGACTTGTCCCTTTAATAAATAATTAATAATAGTAAAAAAGGTAGTACTACAATGGAAGATAAAAGGAGCAACATCCGAAGAAGATAAATTTTTTTCTGTCGTTGCCAATGAAAAATATTGTCCCGTATTGCAAAGACGATTTAATGCAAGTTTATTCCACCGAATTCCCAAATTAAAGCTAAGATTTTGTAGTAAATAAAATGCAGTTTACAATAACAATCGAAATATTCTAAATTCTATTACATTCTGCTGGATATTCACGACCTCTGATTTTTGCACGCATCCTCCTTAGCAATGACGTAAAAGAATTTCTTCCTCTGTTGCGTGATGTTTTTTTTTTCTTTTTATTTGCCTTGTGATGGTTCCTTATGACTATTTTTTATTTAAAACAGGTATAAACGAAACCTGTAAACAGTTTTCAGAGAAATGTGAAACATGTTTCATGATTTTATTCACTGATCCCAACCTCACCCAATTTCATTTGTTGGGGCCCTTGTCATTTTGTCGCCCCCATGTTTTAAAAAAAGTGCCCCTGTCTGGGTATTTACCTTCTCAGGAATGAAAAGGAACAGGTCTCGTCTTTCAGAATGTACAAAAATATCCGACAAATGTCTGGCCATGAATGAAATATGACAACATGTATAAAAGAATGGTAAATTGACGGGAAAAAAATACAAGCATTTAGCCATGTTGCAATTCTAGTGATAAGGGAGTGAACTGTGAGCGCTTTGGTATTAAAAGAAGAGTCTACCCACAAATTCTAACGACATTATGTTGTTTTTCAAGCCTTACTTAACCAATAGTAACAGGTTTTATTTCACTTTATTCGGAAATAAAGCTTATTTTAACATTTCAATGTTCAAATTTACCAATAAAAACTATGCTAATGAGGTATAAGTTCCGGATGCTGTGACGTCATGGACGCACAATATTCGTGTGCTCGCTTTCGCGTCCGTTCGCATATTATCTTCCTATATAGAGTTTCAAACATATCGTCTGTCTGCCTGTCAAGCGTCAAAACATCGGAGCATTCTTTTTGAGGAAATTGCCGATTTTTTCCCTTCTTATTTGTCTTGATTATTATTATGAATGAAAAGTATTTTATCTAAAATCTAAACCTAGTTGTGTTGTCTTTCGTTAAAGTTGTGATTTATTTCTAAAAATCCGGCAATTTACTAATACCATACCGAATTTGCTACGGTCGAGGTGTCCCGATTCCAAAACAAACCAATCACTCAGCTTTTCCTTTTATATTAGTTTTGCTTCCAAATTCCTCCCTTTTGACGTGATTTTACATTCGTTTTGTAACAAGAAATGTAATGCATGTCTCTTCTTCTAAGTCTTTTCTGGGAAATTGAATAGACCAGTTAACTGATATTCAAATCTTATGCATACTTTTTATACAAAGTTTGTTCTTGACAACCTGAAAGCTTGCCAGAGGCTTTCCCGAAATAGCAACAACTAATGTATGCAAACTGGATTCCATGTATTGTTGTTCATTCTTTTATTACAGGTTGTTTGAATAAACTGGTCTATTGAATTGGGCGCGCGTTGCCTCTACACGTCTTAAACACAGTCGTCCATGGGGAGCGCGGATAAAAATAGTGCCAATTTACATACAAATAACCGGACTTGTGCGGTATAAAAATACATTTTAAATTATCATTTTAAACACTTTCCATAAAACATAAATTTCAGAACCTTTGTTTATTCTAATTGATTAATTGACGAAACATTTAATTAGAAAAGACTATCAAAATACACACTTATTTTTTTTACATTATTTATTGGCAATAGTCAACTTTCCCCCCCCCCCAAAAAAAAATCTTAATTGTGCGTCCGTGACGTCACAGCTCAAGCCAAAACATAATTATTTCAAGTATCAATTAAATAAATATTCTGGACTTACTGGTGATTCCATTGTTGCAGATATGTTTAATAACAAGTACTCTACGTGGTCCGAAAAATTAAATAAATATTCTGGACTTACTGGTGATTCCATTGTTGCAGATATGTTTAATAACAAGTACTCTACGTGGTGCGAAAGCAAAATGTGTGGGTAGACTCTTCTTTTAACAGGTAAATCGCTTTATAAGAAACCGTTATTATCATTATTATTAAGGAACAGGAGTTAAGAGGTCAGGGATCACCATATGATATATCCAGATTTTTGTACAACTTAAGGTTAGTTTGGAATCGTTTGGTGTGGGTTTTTTTTTTTGGGGGGGGGGGGGACGGAGATCAAAATCTGAAATCTATTTTATTTTTTATTTAAAAAAATCTTTGTCTCTGACAAAAATTCTGCTAGGATCGAAAGCTCAGAGTCTTTTTTACTTTATTTTTTTTTAATCAAACATAGATTTACCTTCAATTTTGCATTTTGTTCTTCGCGTGCTGCAAAGGGATCTTCTACAACTACTACATTTCCTCCAGGGTCATCGTCATATGCCACAATGTTATTTTGCCGGACACCGGGACTGGGATACGCTTCATCAGACTCTACAAACAATAAAAAGAAGATATGACTAGAACTGCAATCGCTGACATGAACGATGTGCGTGCATTGGCGCCTTGACTAAAAGACTTCAATGATTATGAAAATGTAAGCAAATATTTTAAGATATATTGGGAAACGGAAGTAAGCAGATTTTTAGCTTTACATAATATACAAGATCTTTGTGTAAAACGAATACGCTTTGTGTACTACAGTGCAATTTTGAAAAACTTCACTTTCCATCCTATCCGGCGTGCACATGGCTCTGTAAAATTTGCAATTATTAGGAAAGCGGGTATAATGGCTTTTACAAAAATGTGATTTACTCGAAATTTTCTGTGACAACCTATATTATATTTGGTATCAATGGAAAGGCAATTTCAATGCGGTCATTGTGATGTCAGTTTCAGAAGCAAATATTGAATGACAATGACGTAATACCTTGTTATGTAATCCATTGAAAATTCGCTATTTTTTGTCCATAACTTTTTGATGACGTCATCAAATTTTACAAAAATTAATAGATAGTTGTGAAATGTATTGATACATATGCCTGCTAAGTTTGAAGCCCCTTGATTGAATATTCGCGATTTTAGGGGAAGTTAAACTTGATTTCCTGGTATCGATAATTTTTACTTTCTACAATATTTTTGAGCAATTTGGTCAATGAATCGATATATTTTTCTTTACATTGCTGGAAAGGATATAGTCTGAACTACCTAAATCCAAAAAAGGGTACGGTTTTAATGAGGCACAACGCAGATGCAGCGTCTTGGATTTTAGCCAAATTTTGAAACTTTAGAGGGCGCTATTTCAATTTTGCCTATTTTCTAGAGCGTGAAACATGTAGAGTGTTGACATTAGAATAACATGCCTGAAAATTGAAGCTAAATGGAATTGATTTTAGGAAGTTATAGCCATTTTTGTCGTTTTTAGTCACATTTTTATTTCATAACGGAATTGATTTTTGAAATTGATTAAAAATATGAAAATGGTTATGAAATAAAAAGTTGTTGATTCATATGAAAGACAAGTCAGTGGCGGACTATAATGCATTTTGTTAAAATCTGTAGCATCATAATGACATAGATATGGAGATAAAGAATGGCTTTCATATGCGCCCAAAATTGACAAAATGGCCGATGGACGGTCACGGATGAGGATTTTGGAAATTGAAATGTGAGGGGATCAAAAGTGGATTATGGATTCATGTCTATGAAGTTTGAACGAATTTGGATGAGTAATTTGACCTTGACAGGGCGAACAAGGATCACGTGTTAAGTGAATGGCTTTTTGTGGAAGAAGAAGAAGAAGACGGAAAGAATATTGAACGATAACATAGCATGTCGCTGGAGCGTCAATGCAATTAATTCCTTTAAAAAGGTTTCCGTGCAAAGTGTTTGAGAGAAGATCAAATAAGATACAATTTCCAAAAAAAATTAAAGGATAAATAAATAAATAAATAAATAAAAAGAAAAGAAAACAATACCTCTCTCACACTCGCATACACCATGGATCTAGGATACATGCATACACCCTCACCCACACACAAACCACAAGAACACACTCACCCACAAACACCACACGAATAAATGTGCGTAACCAAAAGAATATAATGTGTGTTTAATGGCTAAAACGGTAAATACCCCCCTTAAAAACACAACAACAACAAACACAACAAACAACAACAAACAAAAAATAACAACACAAAACAAAATAAAAACAACAACAAAAATATTTTAAAAAACCCTATCAAACAACAATAATAGCATTATGAGAATATGCCTATTGGCGGAGAAAAGTACAAGCACATCATGACATTCTCGTAATTTTAGTTTGAAAAATCTCGTTTATTTAATGAGGATACTCAAAATTTGCTTCAAAATAGTAAAATAGCTCCATTTGTCTTGTACCAAAAATTTCCAGATCTTTCCATCATAATGGTTATCTTTCATAGTCATGGGAAAACATATTTCACACAGAAGATTAGAAATAGGAGAAATAATGAGTAAAAACCTGAATATTTGTATACCAGACAATAATTGGCAGAGTCTCGCTCAGGAAAATCTGATCATGCAATTTTGGTAATTTAAGAATTCCCTTGAAAGTAAAACGATACTTTTCAAAAGGTTACATGAATATTTTTCTTATTTCATAAATTGGGATGATTCTGTTCTGAAATTGCTCCTCTCTCTTTCTCTTCCGTATAGCATCAATTCTCCTCTTAGATTTTGGTTTCCTTTACTGCGCAACTATTGTCCTAAAACAGTAGGTCCATGTTTGTACGTCGCCCGGTTGATGGTACGATATAACTTTTCTTTTTGGATGGGGAGTTCCGTATTAAATATATGGGGATAATATTTTGGACTAAAATGTAACCAGCATCTTTAATGGACTAAATTATAAAGTAACGTGTCTGAATAGACCCCTGTTCAGCCCCCCCCACCCCCGGAATCACTAAGTTTTTGTTTCCTGAAGCTTGTAAGTGCTAAGTAAGAGATGGGTATGTGAGCCCCCCCCCCAATTCAGACTTTTTATTTTTTTTTTAGAGTGAATTATCATAAGTATTGCAGCGAGAAAATTTTATTATCATTTCAATCATTATGTTTCTTTAATATGATTATTTAACATGATTCTTTTTTTTGATTCGATGCAAAAAGCCTCCGTATGGAGATTATGCGTAATTCTAACAAACATTATTAAATAAATTTTGGTATTTAGACGGGTTTTTAAAGCAGTGATTTAACGCATGGTATTTTGAAAACACTTAATTTCCTCAGGCCCGAATCTAGTTTGTGCACGATCACTGTATTTTAGATTAATCAAACACTTATAGGAAATCCATAATTTTTATAAGTTTGATAGGATACACTATAAAAACACTAAGGGGGAAAACAGTGAAAAAGGGTCGAGGAGTAACACCCATTTCTACCCTGTTGGAAAACACTGTGACTCCTCTGCCCTCTTAAAGTGCGATTTATCCTGCACTCTTTTATTATTCTTTAGCCAAGAGTGTAGTGAAAACTGGAAGAGAAGTTGAAGAAATGATTTTCATAAAATAATGCCAAAACCATAAATATTTTTGTTATTAAAATAATATTCAAATCAAAATCGGATATTTTCCCCCTTATTTATTTATTTTATTTCTTTTTTGAGGGGAGGGGGGAAGGGGGGTGTATGCTTAAAAATACTTTAAGAAAGTTTCATTACTTACCAGTTTGCAGTTTGATGATAAAATATATATTGAAAAGTAAGGATGTGCAGAAAAGAAAAATGGTCATCCAGGAGGGAAACCACCTTGATACCCTCATCTTTGACATGCTAAACTACAACAGTTATCTTTTAAACTTCTGCTATTCCACGGCAGATCAGTTATGACCACCACAATAACCACATTTATAAGTACGAATGAGAGTGCTTCAATTGAAAAACTCCTGCGAGTGAAGATTGTAAGCACGACTGCATTTGAATTAATCTGATCATGGAAAATAACTTTCTACGTGATCTAATCACCATTCCTTGAGGCACTGAGACAGAACCACTGATCATTATTGAATGGTAACAAAGAAAATATTTATACCAAATATTCATGCTTGAAGATATCATAGATAACTTTTCTATACGACACGATAATGACAATGCCATTGTAGATTGATATTGTTTGCTGATTTTTGGTTTACCAAACAATGGCGTAAATCCCAGGGGATGGGGGATACATCCCCCCCCCACCCACTTTTCGAAAAGGAGGGGGGGTGGCCTGTTACACACGCCCCCCCAGCTTTTCAGAAAGAAAGGAACAAAAACACTACATATATGGTGTTCCTTAAAAAATAAACCACTTAAATACTACTAAAAAGTGCCCCTTTGTCTTTTAAAAACCGCCAAATTTTCCTGAATCGGTCGCTATGCGACCCCTGTCGCATATTATCGAAACCAAGTAATGTATACAAAAGGGTTGTCCCCAATACCGCCATTGCTGGGGACAATAACCTTGGGAAAGGGGTATTGTTGATAATCAAAAGTACTAGGTGGTAGTCGTGCGGGGCTACGGTCAAGGGGGGGGGGGGGCCTTCGGGCTTGAAGCCCACAATTTCACAGCAAAGAATTGTTGATCTGTTTTCACAGGCGCTATTATTCAACACATGCTTAAAATGTATCTTTCAGGGTCTATCATGAACAAATTAACGTCACATTTTGAGGTCAAAATTTTCGGCTCGCAGCTTCGCCGGGCTCATGCATAGGATACTAGAATAGGGTCTAGCAATGCACAATTATCGGCCCATTTTCCATCGTGGCCCCACTTTCAAATCCCATCCGCCGAGCTCCCTTGCTATGTATTGTGTACACTAGTGCTTGGTGTATGCCCAACAAGATCGCGGACAAGAGGTTGGGCAAATTGATTTCGGCCTTGTACCCCGCCCCGTCGACACGGATTTTACGCCGTTGCGAAAATTGAGGGTAACCTAAGTTCTTCAAACTGAGAAACAGTTCGTAATACATGAAAAGGTTCCGGGATAGCAACTGTCCTTCGACTGAAAAATTAATCTCCGCATTTTTTAAATCTCTGTATGGATAAACGGAAAAACAAAAGAAGATCGGTACGGTATAGACGCGAGTGTTGAAGAATTAAGTTTTAGTTTTATTAATGGGCAACCCAGACCTTTAAGCATTGTTGTTACAGCAGTAAAAATGAACGAATTACAAACAAACCCAAATTAACAACGGTAAGATAACAACACGTATCTGCATATATTCCGCTTTTTGAAAAAGGTCATATAATATAAATATTATATAGATATATATTATTATATACAGTGTGGCCAAATTATTAAAGAAACCAAAGCTGTTTAACGATTTAGTAATTTTCATTTCAGTTGGACCCATTTAAAGTACCCTATAAAGTTGGGTTGGAATGTCTCTGGGAAATATCATCAATTATGCCTTGAAAAACTAAATGAAAAAGCCATGTGTTGGGAACTCGCCCCCAAGTCGCCCCCTTTTTTTATGGTTACAACCCAACGCAATTTGAAAAAAATCTAAAAATCTTGGCCCCTTTCAGGATCAAAGTGTCAAACGTAAATCATGTCTAAAGCCTCTCCTAACAAGAATATATATAGTCTGAAAGAAAATTTCCTGAGGATACCAAAAATGGCATTCATAACAACACAGGGTGAAGTAGTTCCATCTTATGTGGGGATTTTAAATTATTTTTGAAGGGCCCCAAATTTTTAATTCAGAGCCCCTATTTAAGTCCCCCGTTCCAATGGCCCTTTATATTTCAACATATTTGAATTGCTCATGAAATTTCCTTTAAAAAAAATATACATTTACAATGATTGCCTTTATTAAATGAAAAAATAGTCTTAACCTTCAATGGCATGGTTATTTTGGTCATCTCACCCCAAGGGTGGGGGCGAATCCGACCTCCCCATTTGACCAAATTTTCTGAAACTTAGCATGTATTTGAGGTATATTAAAATAAATAAGCCTGCTAATTTTCATACTTCTACCTCAAATATTTTTTGAGCAATCGGCATATGTAATTGGCATTTTACGATTTTTGCATTCGGACTACATGTTTAATACACAAGTCTATGGGGAAACCAAAAGCGCATAGCGCAACTATTTTTAATGCTGCGCATTACCAGATGGTCGAAACTATATAAACTTGGTATCAACATATACGTAAGACCCTATGCTAAAAAGTCATGAAAGCTCATGGCACACAAAAGATATCTTTAATCTGATTTTGGCAAATGAACTAGGGCATTGATAATCCCATAGACTTTGTGTATAGGTTCAGGTGTTCTAATAATTTTGGCCACCACTGTATATATATATATATTTTTATTATTTATTATTATTTTTTTATTTATTTATTTATTTTTTTCTTCTTCATTTTGGTCCATCTATGAAGAAATGGATCAAGGGCAATTCCATGATTAGTTTCGTTACACTTTAAGGTACATTGTACTCTAAGGTTGGCTTGGCTTCATGAAGACGCTTTGGTATTATTGTTAAATATTTGTAGTGTCGATACCAATACACATAACCTACTTCACATGAACATCCATGGTGTAAGATTGGTGATAAATCAATTAATCAAGTTAGGAGACACACTTCTTTTTTTTTCAAAATGTCCAAAAGGTCATGGAATTGCCCACATGGTGTTTTATGAAAACGATTCTTCTTCTGTTTTGGTAAACGGGCATTCTACACAAACATTTATAATAGAACGAGGGTGTCGTCAGGGTGATTCTTTATAATACGACATTCAAATTGTGTAGCGGGGTTGCGTATGAATGGGAAACTCTCGAATTACTACAATATGCGGATGATACAATCTTGATGTTAATTGTTCACGCAAGGACTTACGTAGAAAGAATCTTGACGCTCATGGTTCAAGCAAGGACGTAGAAAAAAATATGGTTCAAGGCAGGATTTACAACGTGCTCTAAAACAATACCTGATGATTTTGCAAATATGTCAAACCTCAAAATTAAAGGGAAGGTCTGGACCAAAAATAATTTTCTTTTATAAAAAGCAGAAAAATAAAAAAACCAGATTTTAAAAAGTTTGAAGAAATCGGACTAATAATAAGAAAGTTATGAATATCTTAACGATGCAAAAAAAAAAAAAAAAAAATTTGATCGCTATACCAAATTGGCACCACAGTCACAAAGCTGTGATGTCATACTTGCTATGCATTTTCTATATTGTTTGAATGATAAATTTTCACTTTATTTGTTAAGAAACTGTTTTCCTCATAACTTTTCCCAAGATATATTGATGGCAATTATTTTTTTTATTACATCTATGCATTTTCATAAAATGACAATTGTAATTTGTAATTGTATTTTCAAATACCCATGGGCAATCATTTTTTTAATTTTTTTTTATTGAAGCCTGGTGCATCACATTATGATTTAATCCAGGGTATCAATACAGATTATTTATAGTTGGCGTCACCTGTTAAATGAAGCTTAAGGCCTCGTCACACCGAGTCCGGTCCGGTAACCGGTACGGCAAACCGTCTCAAATCGCTCCAAGAGCGATCCCATAAAAACCGTACCGGTTGCCGTTCCGACTAGTACGGAACAGCCCGTGTTTGTTGTGACCAGTCTCATTGCAATAGTACACGGCCGATTCATTTCGACCGTTTTTGCCCATTGTTGAACCGGACCGGGCCCGTGCCGTGACCCGGACCGGACTCGGTGTGACGAGGCCTTTAGGGAGTGAACTTAATAGCCATTCTTCTTTATTTCGATGAATACCTGGTGAATACCTAAAATATGAACTTTAAAAGAATCATCTACATGTATTTGAGCCATTGCATATTTTTTTTAATTATTAGCATAAAATCTTTCTCTAAAGATAAAACTTACCCCACGTAAATATTTATGTATACTTGCATATTACTTGACTAT
>CALNVZ010002974.1:34949262-34971009 GCA_940671915.1 Paracentrotus lividus | reverse complement strand
ACTTGCGGCTCAGCCCCTCCACTTTAAAAAACGCTTCGCGGCCCCTGCTCCTCAATTATTGCCAATTGCTTCTCAAAGTTTTAGGGTGGCATTTCCCTCCACGACCGAATCGTTTCCGCGACGGGAAAAAAAAGGTATTAGAGACGTCTCCGATGTCTCTCGGAGATATCTCCGCGATGTCTCCGCGACAGTTTTCAAAAAATGTAACAAAGCACTTTCTGTCTCAAATTAGTTGCCGCAACTCATGAAACGTCGCGGAAATGTCTCGGAGATGTCCTGGAGACGTCTCCAAGACAAGTTTCAAAAATTGGTGGCGAGGACGTCTCCAAGACGTTTCATGCGTAGCGGAAACTACTATGCAGTTCTTTGAAAGTGCTTTGTTACAGTTTTTGATTACGTCTCTATTACTTTATATCCGTCGCGGAGACGTCTCCGCGAAGTTAGATACGACCCTTACACTATAGTGATAATCTTAAAAGCGCCGAATTTCACAACTTCGCACAATGGGCCTAATCACAAAACAATGTATACAATAATTCATCAAGGCATCTCCAGGACCTTTAATTTTGAAAAGGAAAAGTTAATCTCTAAAGTCTTTGTCTCGGCATCCTTTTAAAAAACAGTGCTGGTGGTGAAATACAAAAGGCCACACTCACATTATTATTATCATTATTATCACCACCACCAATCCACCCGGCCCGTAGCGGATCGACAGGGCAGGAGCCTATTATGGGCGTCCCACTATTGTTTGAAAATCAATCGTTGATTATACACGATCGAATCAGAAAATTTGGGTTTATCCCCCCCCCCCTTTCATTTCCAAATATCAGAACAAAAAAGAATATTTCATTCAGTGCGTTTACGTGCTGACAGCTGACTAATATCAAATGCATTTTGATTGAATGACAATGAATAATAAATTTTTGTATCACGGAAACCGGCATGTTCATCGTGGGTGGTATCTACTTCGCGTAGACGGCTCCGTGACGGAAACGTTTTAAAAAGTATTAGAGACGTCTCCAAAACTGAGGAAACTTAGGAGACTGAGCTATGGCAAAGCCATGCTGACAAATCCGTCTCAAAATTGTTTTAAAGTAGTTACCGCGAAGTGAGATACCATCCCAAGTCCAAAAATAAATTACTAAAAGGATTAAAAAATAAAAAAAAACTTCTTTATGTACAACAGTGTTTTCACTGCTCAGAAAAAAATCCCCCATATTGCAAACAAAATTTCCCGGAATTCTGTGGCATTTCCTGATATCTTCAAATTTGTTTAAAAACAAACTTCGCCTTCGGAAAACCGTGGAGCAAGCTTGAAGTAAGTTTAGTAGTAGCCCCTAGTTACGAGAACTCAAAGAATTTTAAAATTAATGGTATATATTTTAACTTTTTTTTTAATTGGGGGGGGGGATTTGGGGGCTCCACAAACATTTTTAAATTCTTTGAATGTTTCTTCGTAACCTTAGGGGCTTACGTACTAAAACTTCTTCAGAGTTGCTCACGGTTGTTCCGAAGTGCGAAGTTTGTTGTTTAAAAATTTAAGATATCAGGAAATGCACAGAATTCCGGGATATTTTTGTGTTGCTAATAGTGGGGGAATTTTTTTTCTGAGCAGTGAAAACACTGTTGTACCATAAAGAGTTTTTTTTTATTTTTGAATGCCTTTTAGTTAATTTATTTGTTGGACTTGGGATGGTATCTCTACGTTCGCGGTAACTGACTTAAAAAGCATATTTTGAAGACGGAATTTGTCAGCATTGGCTTTGCCAATAGCTCAGTGCTCGTCGCTAAGGTTTGCTCTCAGTTTGGAGGACGTCTCTAATACTATTTTAAAAACGTGCCGTCACGTGAGCCGTCCTAACGGCGGAAGTAGATACCACCCGATCGATGAACATGCCGGTTTTCCGTGATAATAACATAATAATTATTATTCTTTGTCATTCCC
Organism: Paracentrotus lividus; assembly: GCA_940671915.1. Taxonomy (NCBI): domain Eukaryota; kingdom Metazoa; phylum Echinodermata; class Echinoidea; order Camarodonta; family Echinidae; genus Paracentrotus; species Paracentrotus lividus. Next base: position 34,969,064 of record CALNVZ010002974.1, on the reverse strand, counting down.
AATGTCAAATATGCATTTGATATTGTCAAGGCTGTCAGCACTTAAACGCACTGAATGAAATATTTCTTTTTTGTTCTGATATTTGGAAATGAAAGGGGGGGGGGGGGAAAAACCAAGAAAATTTCTGATTCGATCGTGTTAATCAACGATTGAGATTTTCAAACAATAGTGGACGGCTCCATAATATGCTCTGCCCTGTTCCGATCCGCTACCGGGGCCGGGTGGAATTGGTGGTGGTGATAATAAGTGATAATATATTAATGTGAGTGTGGCCTTGTTTGTATTCCCACCAGCACTGTTTTTTAAAAGGATGCCGAACAGTAGACTTTAGAGATTAACTTTTCTTTTCAAAAATTAAAGGTCTCTGAGATGCCTTTCGATGAGATTTATTGTATAGCATTTGGTTTGTGTGGATAGGCCGCATGGTGCGAAGTTGTGAAATTCGGCCGCCTTTTAAGATTTTCCTTATATGTGTAAGGGTCCGTTATCTAACGTTCGCTGGAGACGTCTCCGCGACGGATAAGTAAAGTAATAGAGACCGTAATCAAGAACGTGTAAACAACAGCACTTTCGTAAGAACTGCAGTAGTAGTTGTCCCGCTACGTCATGGAAAAGTCTGGAGACTGATCGCGTCTGGCTCACTAATTTTTGAAAGCTTGTCTTGGAGACTCTCCAGGACCATCTCCGAGACATGGTTCCCGCGACGTTTCATGAGTTGTGCGGCGGGCGATACTATAGTTTGAGAACAGAAAGTGCTTTTGTTACATTTTTGAAAAACTGTCGGCGGAGACATCGCGGAGATATCTCGCGAGAGAAACATCCGAGACGTCTCTATACTTTTTTTTTCCTCCGTCGCGGAAACGATCTCGTCGTGGAGGGAAAGTGCCACGCTATTAAACTTTGAGAAGCAATTGGCAATAATTGAGGGAGCAGTGGGCCGCGAAGCGTTTTTTGTAAAGTGGAGGGGCTGAGCCGCAAAGTGTGTGTGGGTGGGTGGGGGTGGGTGAAGCATGATCAATCATAAATGTATATAAGTTTTTCGTTTTTGTACTGACAATCTTTGGGCTGGTACGAAAGTAGCCCCCCCCCCACTTTCATCCTAGCCCCATGCTCCGCGGCCCATGAGGAGTACTATGTAATAATTGTTTAATATATCGCCAGTACAATACCAGTATTCCCAAAATACACGAAAATTTAATACATTTTCTGTGTGGTTTTGTTTCATATGTTATGACTTACAGTCAGTAGCGTAAGTAAACAATAAGTTCTGCCATAAATTTTTGTGCAATATAATTTGGTTGTGTGCGTGTCAGTAAATAGTAACAAATTTATAGGTCTAAATAATATCATGTTGTTATATCGAATATTCGTGGTGGGAAAGGAAGAAGAAAAGCCATTGGATGAAGAAGGGAAAGAAATGAACTGAAAAGGGTGAAAGTAGAAACATGGGGAGGGGGGACGGTGTGACGGTAATCGAAATTCTTGTGATTAAACCCAGCTTGCGGGAGACGTAAACCCCCCCGTGCAAACAAATGAATGAATAGAGAAATTGTAAAAGAAATATAAACGTAAATAGGCTAAAAGAACAGGGAGGCAAAAATAGGGAATGATAGAATAAAAAAATTTTACAAGTAGCCCATATTTATTTATATTTTCTATTAACGTTATATGTGTTTATCTTTCGCGGAGACGGGACTGTACTTTGACATATGATAGAAGGGCTGGTGTGAAGTTTGTCGGCGGAGACGTCTTCTTCGAAATCAGAAATAGTGGGTGTCCTCCGGTGAAGTGAGAAAAGAGTAAATCGGAGACGTCTCTAATATCTTTTTTTCCGTCTTCGAAGACGTTTTCGCTTCGTCTGGAGACGTCCATCGTGAGCACATTCCGCGTACGACCCCGCGCCAAATTTAATAGCCGTCGTAAAATAGTCCTCGAAATCCGTCTCTGGAAGAGAGAAATATTCACGCATGAAATAAGCGCGCATAGTTGCACTGTATATCAGAAAGGTGAAAAAAACAAAACTGAACAAAAACTTGAGGGGTCTTTAAACATTATTTTATTACGATCCGCTCTGGTACAGAAACAGACTGTCTGCTTAGCTGGTAACGTAATAATAAAATGATAGGATCAATCTGACGAAATGATATAATCGTGAAGTCCTTGGGTTATAACGTGTATGTAAAGATTACCAAAGTCGTTAAGGTCGAATAGTACCAAACTGCTATATGTTACAGGACAGCGGCCCTGTGGGCAGAGTTAGTGTGTCTTCCAATAGCCTGGTCCGTATACGATAAGCAGATATTATAGAGTACATAAAAAGGAATTTAACACACGTGTCGAATTTAAAAGCGAGATTAAAACGTCTTTGTATGTGCCCTGGGTAATTGTCCTATAGCCTGGCAACGTCTCCTTAATTTTAAAAGCGAGATTAAAGTCTTTTGTATGTAGGCCGCTGGGTATCTGTCCTATCGGCCTGTCACGCTCCCGCCGTCACAAAAACTACACATAGCCGGGCGTCCGCTGAAAAGAACTTCAATTATCACGTTTTGGAAAATGGCTGCCAAATTGATAATAATAGTTTCATTTTAGTTTATGATAATGAAGTAGTGGAAAGCTCATTATCAATAACTTTCCTATGACACCAAAAAGTTGTAAAGAATAAGTCATGTCATAATGAGCAGCGTTCCTTTTGTAGAAGGTATTGGGAGTTAGGGTGCGCATAGGAAATTTGGCCCTAATCTCAGTTGTATGAGGAAAGTCAATCTTGAAGCTTATGGATATTGAGTGATGATATGCAGAATTTACTGTCAATTTATGATGAGTTTGGGTTTGCTATGAAATTTGTTGGAATTGGGGATTACAATTTCATGCATGATGAAACAGGGAATATGTATGTTCCGATTGTTGCAGTGTAACTTTCCTAAAGGTTATATTTAGTGAGTCCTTCAGTGGTCGTTTAAGTCTCCTTCTCTCTCTCGTCTCTTCTTTTTCTCTCTCCTTTCCTCTTCTCCCTCTCTCTTCTTCTTTCTGCTCTTCTGTCTGCCTCCCTCTTTCTCATCTTTCTCTGCCTATGTCTTTGCATGGGTGTGTTTTTGAAATTCAACCATATTCCGTTGGTTCTACTCCAAGATATTCTGACAACCTTCCTGCATCCGCATATTCTCACATTTACCAAAATAAAAAAAGTTTGGGGAAAAAAATATGGTTGATGACAATGCTATTCATATCGAATCAGTCACATAAATTAGACAATGCAACACCCAGCTAGCAAGTCATTTAATCAAACAGTGTTACCAGTCTCCAAATGTTTTCAACTGAATCAGTCAGAGGCGGGAGGCTCATCTTTCTATATTATTTCAAGTCACTGATTCTCAGATAAATCAATCAACGTCCATTGATCAACCAAAACCTAATCGCAGTTTGATTTTGCAATTTGTGGACTTTTGTAATAGGAATAAATGGTACAGTGTGACACAAATTTTGTGAAATTAACATGTTCGGTCTTTATTTTCAGTTGTAATTTTGTCTTTTTGATTTTTACAACTTGTTTCATCCATTCCTGTAACAAGAGACAAAAGGAGGGGGGAAAATCTGATAATGCAAATATTCAAAATAAAACGTCTGTACGGTTCAATGTCAACGTGTCCTCAGTCCTCTTGTCGCTGATGCACATCTGTTTGTGAATGAAAAAAAATGCCGTACTGCCATGTTGGGACTACATTCATACAGATCCAAAAGATTCATGGAAAAGTTATCATCAAAAAGGATTCCAAAAATCTTACCGCTGGCATTCTCACTTTGTTCTGGGGCCACCGTTCATTTGCCATCCTGAACCGACCATCTAACACACCACTTGAAGTACAACTTGGAAGGCTTACAATGCTATTATATGAGGGAAATACAATATTCTGGTTCACTTCATCCATGTAAATCATAATCGCCCATATTCTAAACAAATTTGCTTTTAGCAAACCCCAGACTCTAATCATAAGTGATCAGTAAATCTGGGCATAATTCATCCTGCAATTCCATAAGTCTCCAAATGAACTTTCCTGATGGCAAATTGGTAAGGGCAATTCCTAGCGCACCGCTAATATTTTCCATACCTTTTGCAAAGTAAAGTGCTGCTCATTCCATGCATGACTTATTTTTTCGGACTTTTTGGTGTGATATGAAAAGTGGGTTATGATGAGAGCTTTCCCATACATTAATAGTGTTGTTACCCTAAAATCAAATATTTTTCATGTTGGCAGCCATTTCATAAAGTGTATAGTTCTTTGCGGGACGCCCTGTAAAGCGGATCTGTATTCGTGCAAACACCCAAACAATTAATTCTGGGGGCGGCAGTGTTTCTTGGCCATTCAAGGGCCGTAGTATTGCATAGATGGAGGCTAACATGTTTCCCTTTTTTATCACGGGAATCAAACAAAAACGACGGGGAAGTCTTTTTTGAAAATTTTGGCCAGCGCTTCTTTTTTTCGATCGAAAAATCTAAAGCGCCGCGATAAAGGAATCGCTCGCCACTAAAGCGCCCGTGCCACGGCGTTTCTCGCGCCACGCCGAGGGGTTTTACTTTTGGTAACGTTAACCTTACATAATCATTGTATATGCAAAGTTATGCTTGTAAACTTTCATAAAATGTACATTTTGTTGCCTTCGAACCCTTTGCTGACCGAAGCATGACATGACGATAAAAAAATCGCTTACACAGTTATAACATTTCTATCTTATTTCCTACTTATAATTAGGATTTTTCAACTCCCCCTGGTTAAAAAAACTAATTGATATCTTGGAAAAGCGGGAAGACTTACACTTTTGTTATTGTGTGATTATCATCCAATTGTACACACACAGCTTACCACACGCAGCACACACGATATCTCACCCTCAAACACACATACACACTCATACACCAGTCACGCACCACGCCTCACCTCACACATCAGACCCACACACACAATCACAACACACACACACCACCACTGAACCTAGCCGTAAACCCCTCATCCATTATGCCTGTTGATCTAATTGTAATTCTCTCATTGAATAGTTCGATCGGATCTTTGATTAAATGAAGCACGATGTACTCGAAATCCTATGACTAAGATGGTTACAAATCCCCCCCCCCGTTTTAGATCATACAAACGAGAGTGGGAATCTAGACAAGCTGGTAGAAATGACTAATGGCTACAGGACAAATGAGATTAACGAACAGGTTTAATGTATTTCAGATCATGTATGATAAGAACCCAAACGGCCATTAGTCAAAATGGTTTTTAGACCAATTGGCATTTGGCCCTCCCTCTCACTCTCTTTGCAGTTGCCTACACGCTACGGATCAGCATGTAAAATCATAGTCAATGTATTATGCAAGATTAACATAAATATTACGTGGGGTTAAGTTTTATTCTTTAGAGAAAGATTTTATGCTTAATTGAATAAAAAAAATATGCAATGGCTCAAGATACATGTTTAGATGGATTCTTTAATAGTCATATTTTGACGGTATTATCAAACCAGGTATTCATCGAAATAAAAGATGGCTATTAAGTTTCACTCCCCTAAAGGCCTCGTCACACCGAGTCCGGTCCGGTGTCACGGGCACGGCCGGTTCCGGTTCAACAATGGCAAAAACCTGGTCGATAAATAATCGGTCGCGTACTATTGCAATGAGACTGTCACAGAGACAAACACCGGGCTGTTCCGTACTAAGTGCCGGAACGGCAACCGGTACGGTTTTTATGGGATCGCTCTTGGTAGCGATTTGAACGGTTTGCCGTACGGTTTGACCGGACCGGACTCGTGTGAGAGGCCTTAAGCTTCATTTAACAGGTGACGCCAACTAGTAAAGTAATCTGTGATTTGATACCCTGGATTAAATCATAAATTGTGATGCATCCGAGCTTCAAAAAAAATAATTAAAAAAGAATGTATTGCCCCATGGGCCTATTCTGAAAATACAATTACTGAAATTATCAATTGTCATTTATGAAAAATGCCATAGAGGTATATTAAAAAAAAGTTAATTGCCATCAATATATCTTGGGCAAAAAGTTATGTAGGAAAAAGCGTTTCTTAAACAAATAAAGTGAAAATTATTTCATTCAAACAATATAGAAAATTTGCATAGCAAGTAGAACAATCATCAAGCTTTGTGATGTGGTGCCAATTTGCGTATAGCGATCAAATTTTTTTTTTTTTTTTTTTTTTGGCAGTCGTTAAGATACTTTCATAATTTCTTATTATTATCTCCGATTTCGTCCAAACTTTTACAATCTGGTTTTTTTATTTTTTCTGCTTTTTATAAAAAGAAAATTATTTTTGGTCCAGACCTTGCGCCTTTAATTTTTGAGGGTTTTGACATATGTGCAAAATCATGCAGGTATGTGTTTTCAGACACGTTGTAAATCCTGCCTTGACCATATTTTTTTTTCTACGTCCTTGCTTGACCATGAGCGTGCAAGATTCTTTCACGTAAGTTCCTTGCGTGAACATATTACATCTAAGAATTGTAATCAATTCCGCATTTTGTAGTAATTCGAGAGTTCCCATTCATACGCAACCCCCGCTACACAATTTGAATGTCTATTATAAAGAATTCACCCTGACGACACCGCTCTGTTCTATTATAAATGTTTGTGAGGAATGGCCCGTACCAAAAAGAAGAAGAATCGTTTTCATAAAACACCATGTGGGCAATTCCATGACCTTTTGGACATTTTGAAAAAAAAAGAAGTGGTGGTCTTCCTGTAACGTTGAATAAGTGGTTTATCTACCAAGCTAACATGGATGTTGTCATGGTGACAGTAGTTTAATGTGTATTGGTATCGCACTACAAATTATTTAATCAATAAGTACCAAAGCGTGCTTCATGAAGCAAGCCAACCTTAAGTACAATGTACCTAAAGGTAACGAAACTAATCATTGAATTGCCCTTGATCCCATTTCTTCATAGCATGGACCCAAATGAAGAAGAAAAAAATCAAATAAATAAATAAAAATAATAATGAATAATAAATGATATATATATATCAGTGGGTGGCCAATATTATTAGACAACGCTGAACCTTATACACAAAGTCCTATGGGATTACAAACTGCCTAGTTCATGTTGCCAAAATCAGATTAAGATGATCTTTTGTGTGCCATGCCTTCATGACTTTTTAGCAATAGGGCTTTACGTATATTGTGTGATACCGAAGTTTATCAATAGTTTCGGACCATTACTGGTAAATGCGCAGCAATTAAAAGATAGGTGCGCTATGCGGCTTTTGGTTTCCCATAGACCTTGTATTAAACACGTTGTAGTCCTGAATGCAAAATCGTACAAATGCCAATTAATATGCCGATGCTCAAAGAAAATATTTGAGGTAGGAAGTAATAAAATTAGCAGGCTTATTTATTTTTAATACGTACCTCAATATACATGCCTAAGTTTTCAGAAAGAAATTTGGTCAATGGGGAGGTCCGATTCGCAACCTACCTTGGGTGAGATACCAAATAACCATAGCCATTGAAGGGTAAGACTATTTTTTTCATTTGAATAGAAGGCAATCATTGTAAATGTATATTTTTTTTTAAAAGGAAAATTTCATGAGCATTCAAATATGTTGAAATATGTAAAGGGCATTGGAACGGGGGACGTTTAAAATAGGGGGCTCTGAATTAAAATTTGTGGGCCCTTCATAAAATAATTTAAAATCCCCACATAAGATGGAACTACTTCACCTGTGTTGTTATGAAGCCATTTTTTGTACCTCAAGGAAATTTTCTTTCAGACTATATATACTTTTGTAGGAGAGCTAATAAATGATTACGTTATGACACTTGAATCCGAATAGGGCAAGATTTTTAATTTTTTTCAAATGGTTGTGGTAAAGCAAAAAAGGGCGACTTGGCGGGCGAGTTCCCAACACATGGCTTTGTTATTAGTTTTTAAGCATAATGATTGATATTCAGAGACATTCCAACCACTTTAATAAGGTATTTAAATGGTCAATCTGAATGAAAATTACTAAAAGTTTTAAAATTATGGCTTGGTGTTTCTAATAATTTTGGCCACCACTGATAATATTATATATATATATATATATATATATGACTTTAAAAAGGAATTATGAGATAACGTTTGTTATCTTACGTTGGTAATTTGGGTTTGTTGTATTAAGTTCATTTACTGCTACAACAGTAATAGGGCTTGGTTGCCCTATTTAATAAACTAAACTTTGAATTTTCAAAACTGCGTCTTACGAGTCTCTTTTTTTTCCGTTTCCAACAGAGGATAATACAATGCGGAGATATATTGTCAAGTCAGAACAGTGTAGATCGGAACCTTTCTGTATTAGACTGTTTTCTCAATTTGAATAAACTTAGGTTACCTCTCTAATTTTTTCGCAACGTCGTAAATCCTGTGTCTGCGGGGGCGGGGGTAAGCGAAATAATTTGCCAACTTGTCGCGATCTTTGTTTGGCATACAACAAGCACTATGTACCACAATAACATTAGCAAAGCGGCGGAATGGATATGAAAGGTGGGGGTCAGACGATGGAAAATGGCGATATTGTGCAATTGTAGACCCCCTATTTAGTATCTATGCTGAGCCGCGAAGCGCGAAGCCGGAAAATTTTTGACCTCAAAATTGTGAGTTAATTGTTCATGAAATGGACCCTTGAAAGATACATTTACATTTTGTTGAATAATTACGATTGAGAAACAGGATCAAACAATCTTTGCTGTGAAATTGTGGGGCGTTCAAGCCCGAGCCCGCCCCCCCCTTCGACCTAGCCCGCACCGACTACACAGTACTTTTGATTATCAATCAATTACCCTTTCCCAAGGTGATGTCCCCAGCAATGGGTATTTGGACCAACCTTTTATATCTTACTGTTTGTTAATATGCGAGGTCGCATGCGACCGATCAGGAAAATTTGGGGTTTAAAAGACAAAAGGGGCATCTTTTTAGTATTAAAGGTGGTGTATTTTAAGGAATCACAGACTGCTTAGTTGTTTTGTTCCTTTCTTTCTTGAAAAGTGGGGGGGGGGTGTTTGTACAGGCCACCCCCACTCCTCGAAAAGTGTGGGGGGGGGGGATTAATCCCCCACCCCTGGGATTACGCCATTGTTTGTAAACCAAATATCAGCAAACAATATCAAATCTACAATGGCATGTCATTATCGTGTCGTATAGAGAAAGTTATCTATGATATCTTCAAGCATGAATATTTGGTATAAATATAGTTTTCTTTGTTACCTTCATAATGACATCGGTTCTGTCTCATGCCTCAAGGAAATGCTGATTAGATCACGGTTAAAAAGTTTATTTCCATGATCAGATTTAATTCAAATGCAAGTCGGTGCTTGACAATCGTTCACTCGCAGGTAGTTTTTCAATTGAAGCACTCTCATCGTACTTATAAATGTGTTATTGTGGTGGTCATAATCTGATCTGCCGTGGAATCTGCAGAAGTTTATAAAATTAACTGTTTGAGTTAGCATGTCAAAAGATGAGGGTATCAAGGGTGGTTCCCTCCTGGAATGACCATTTTTCTTTCTGCACATCCTTACTTCAATATTATATTTACTCAAAACGCAAACTGGTAGTAATGAAACTTTCTTAAAGTATTTTTATAGCATACACCCCCCTTCCCCCCTCCCCTCAAAAAAGAAATAAAATACATAAATAAGGGGAAAAAATATCCGATTTTGATTTGAATAATTATTTTAAAATAAAAATTTATTTATGGGTTTTGGCATTATTTTATGTAAAATCATTTTGTCTTCAACTTCTCTCAGTTTTCATACACTTGGTAAAGGAATATAAAAGAGTGCAGGATAAATCGCAACTTTAAGAGGCAGATGAAGTCACATGTTTCAAACAGGGTAGAAATGGTGTACTCCTCGACCCTTTTTCCCACTGTTTTCCCCCTTAGTGTTTATAGTGTAACCTTCAAACTTATAAAAAATTATGATTTCCTAAAGTGTTTGATTAATCTAAAAGAACAGTGACGTTGGCACAAAACTAGATTCGGGCCTGAGGAATAAGTGTTTTTCAAAATACCATGCGTTTAAATCTACTGCTTTGTAAAACCCGTCTAAAATATCCAAAATTTATTTAATAATGTTTGTATAGAATTCGGAGCATAATCTCCATCGTGAGGCTTTTTTGCATCGAATCGAAAAAAAAGAATCATGGTTAAAATAATCAATTAAAGAAACATAATGATTGAAATGATACATAAAAATTTTCTCGCTGCAATACTTATGATAATTCACTCAAAAAAAAAATTTAAAATAAAAAAGTCTGAAATATTGGGGGGGGGGGGGGCTCACAACCCACCTCTTTATTAGCATTACAAGTGCTTCAGGAAACAAAAAACTTAGTGAGTTTCCGGGGGGGGGGGCTGAACAGGGGTCTATTCAACAGCTTAGTTATATAGATTAGTATATAAGAATGCTAGTTACATTTATTCCAATAAATTATCTTCGCCATAATATTTAATGGAACTCCCATCCTTCCTCCAAAAGAAAAAGATTATCGTACCACAACGGCGACGTACAAACTGGACCTACTGTTTTAGGACAATAGTTGCGCATAAAGAAACCAAAATCTAAGAGGAAATTATGCTATAAACGGAAGAGAGAGAGAGGACAAATTTCAAGAACAAAATCATCCCAATGTTATGAAATAAGAAAAATATTCATGTAAACCTTTTTGAAAAGTATCGTTTATTTCAAGGGAATTCTTAAATTAATTACCTAAAATTGCATATCAGATGTTCCTGACAATCTCCAATTGTCTGTAATAACAAATATTCAGGTTTTATCAATTATTCTTCCGTATTCTAAATCTTCTTGTTGAAATATGTTTTCCCATGACTATGAATAGATAACCATTATGATGGGAATAACAGATCGGAAATGTTTGGTACAGTGAGACAAATGGAGCTATTGTTCACTATTTGAAGCAAATTTGAGTATCCTCATTAGAATAAACGAGATTTTTTCAATACAAAATACGAGAATGTCTGATTGTCTTGTACTTTTCGCCGAATGAGGCATATTCTCATATGTAATATGGTGTTGATAGGGTTTTTAAAAATATTCTGTGTTGTTTTTATTTTCTGTTTTTGTGTGCTTGTTTTTGTTATGTTTTTGTTTGTTGTTGTTGTTTGTGTTGTTGTTGTTGTTTTTTTAAGGGGGTATTTACCGGTTTAGCCATTAAACACACAATTAATTCTCTTGGTGTACGCACACTTAATTCATGTGGGTGTTTGTGGGTGAGTGTGTTCTTTGTGGTTTGGTGTGTGGTGTGAGGGGTGTCTGCATGTATCTAGATCCATGGTGTATGCGAGTGTGAGAGGGATATGTTTCCTTTCTTTTATTTATTTATTTATGTTATTTTATCTTTAATTTTTTTAGTGAAAAATTGTATCTTATTTGATCTTCTCTTCAACACGTTTGCACGGAAACAATTTTAAAGGAATATTAATTCAGTTGACGCTGCCAGCGATCAATGCTATGTTATCGTTCAATATTCCTTTTGCGTCTTCTTCTTCTTCTGCCACAAAAAGCCATCCACTTAAACACATATCCTTGTCGGCCCTGTCAAGGCAATACTCATCCAAATTCGTTCAAACTTTTCAAGACATACATCCATAAATCCACTTGATCCCTCACATTTCATTTCCAAATCACTCATCCGTCGACCGTCCATCCGCCATTTTGTTAATTTTGGCCCATAATGAAAGCCATTCTTTCAGTCTCCATATCTATGTCAGTAATAGATTGCTAACAGACTTTTAACAATAATGCTTAAATATCTGATTTCCTTTTCATATGAACAACAACTTTTTATTTTCAGTAACCATTTTTCAATCATTTTTAAATTCAATTTCAAAATCAATTTCCGTTATGAAATTAAAAGTTGTGGACAAAAACACACAAAATGGCTATAACGCCTCCTAAATTCAATTCCATTTTGCCCCTTTACCCAATTCAGGGCATATGTTATTCGAAATGTGCAAACTACTCTCATGTCTCACGCTCTGAAAAATATGGCAAATTGAAATAGCCCTTCTAAAGTCAAATTTGGCTAAAGATCAACAGACGCTGGCATCTGCGTTGTGCCTCATTAAAAACCGTACCCTTTTTGGATTTAGGTAGGTTCAAACTATATCCTTTCCAGCAATGTGAAAGAAAAATATATCGATTCATTGAACCAAGATTGCTCAAAAATATTGTAGAGAAGTAAATAATAACGATACCAGGAAATCAAGTTTATACTTCCCCTAAAATCGCGAATATCAATCAACGGGGCTTCAAACTTAGCAGGGCATATGTATCAATACATTTCCAACTATCTATTAATTTTTGTAAAAGTTGATGACTGTCATCAAAAAGTATGACAAAAAATAGCCGAATTTCAATGGATATACCATAACAAGTATACGTCATTGCTCATTCCCAATTATTTGCTTCTGGAAATCTGACAATCAACAATGACGCATTGAAATTGCCTTTCATTGATGACCATAATATATATATGGTTGTCACAGGAAAATTTCGAGCTCAATCACCATTTTTTGTTAAAAAGACCATTATAACCCGCTTTCCTAATAATTGCAATTTTACTAGAGCCATGTCATCCCGGATTAGGAGGAAAGTGAATTTTCAAAATTGGACACTGTAAGGTACAACAAAGGTATTCGTTTTACACAAAGTCCTTGTATATTATGTAAAGCTAAAAATCTGCTTAACTGTCCAGTTTCCCAATATATCTTAAAAATATTTTGCTTACAAATTTTCAATAATCATTGAAGTCTTTTTAGTCAAGGCCGCAATGCACGCACATTCTCGGTTCTGTCAGCGATTGCAGTTCTAGTCATCATCTTCTTTTTATTGTTTGTAGAGTCTGATGAAGCGTATCCCAGTCCCGGTGTCCGGCAAATAAAACATTGTGGCATATACGATGAACCCTGGAGGAAATGTAGTTATTTGTAGAAGATCCCTTTGCGCACGCCGAAGAACAAAATGCAAAATTGAAGGTAAAATCTATGTTTGATTAAAAAAAAAATAAAGTAAAAAAGACATGCTGAGCTGTTCCGATCCTAAGAGAATTTTTGTCAAGAGACAAGAATGATTTTTTTAAATAAAATAAAGTATAAATAGATTTCAGATTTTGATCTCTCGTCCCCCCCCCCCCAAAAAATAAACCCACTACCAAACATTCCAAACTTAACCTTAAGTTTGTACAAAAATTGGATATATTCATAGTGGTGAATCCCTGACTGCTTAACTCCTGTTGCCTAATAATAATGATAATAAGGTTTCTTGATAAAGCGATTTAACCTGTTAAAAGAAGTAGTCCTAAGCCACACTTTGCTTTCCGCACCACGTAGAGTACTTGTTTTAAACATATCTGCAACAACTGCAATAACAGTAAGTCCCCAGAATATTTATTTAATTTTCGGCCACGTAGAAGTACTTGTTATTAAAGCATATCTGCAACTTAATGAATCACCATAAGTCCAGAATATTATTTAATCTGAAATACTTGAAATAATTATGTTCTTTGCTTGAGCTTGAGCGTCACGGACGCACAATTAAGGATTGTTTTTTGGGGGGGGGGGAAGTTGCTATGCCAATAAATAATTGTAAAAAAAATAAGTGTGTATTTTGATAGTCTTTTTCTAATAACATGTTTCGCTCAATTAATGCATTAAAAATAAACAAAGGTTCTGAAATTTAATGTTTATGGAAAGTGTTAAAATGATAATTTAAAAGTATTTTATCGCGCACAAGTCCGTTATTTGTATGTAAATTGGCACTAATTTTATCCGCGCTTCCACCATGGGACGACTGTGTTTATAGACTTAGAGGCAACTGCGCGCTTCCAAGTTCAATAGACCAGTTTATTTCAAAAATCAACCCTGTTAATAGAAAGAATGAACAACAATACATGGAATCGCAGTTTGCATACATTTAAGTTGTTGCTATCGGGAAAGCTCTGGCAAGCTTTCAGGTTGTCAAGAACAAAACTTTGTATAAAAAGTTATGTCATTAAGGATTGAATATCAGTTAACTGGTCTATTCAATTTCCCAGAAAAGACTAGAAAGAAGAGACATGCAGTTACATTTTCTTGTACATAAAACGAATGTAAATCACGGTCAAAAGGAGGAATTTGGAAGCAAAATCTAATCATAAAAGGAAAGCCTGATGATGGTTTTTGGAATCGGGCACCTCGACCGTAGCAAATTCGGCTATGGTAAATAGTAGAAATTCCGGATTTTAGAAATAAATCACAACTTTAACGAAAGACAACACAACTAGTTTAGTTTAGTAAATACTTTCATCATGATAATTAATCAAGGACAAATACAGAAGGATAAAAAATCGAGGCAATTTTCCTCAAAAGAATGCTCCGATGTTTTGACGCTTGAAACAGGCAGAACAGACGTAATTATGTTTGAAAACTCTATATAGGAAGATAATATTGCGATATACGGACGCGAACGCGACCACGAATTTGTCCGTCATGGACGTCACAGCATCCGGGAAACTTTATACCTCATTAGCATATGTTTTTATTCGGTAATTTGAAGCATTAGAGATGTTAAAATAAGCTTTTATTCCAGAATATAAAGTGAATAAAACCTGTTAATTTGGGTTAAGTTAAGGGCTTGAAAAACAACATAAGGTCCGTTAGAATTGTGTGGTAGACTCTTCTTTAATACGCAAAGCCTCACTAGTTCACATCGCCTTATCACTAGAAGTTGCAACATGAGCTGAAAGTGCTTGTATTTTTTTCCCCGTCCAATTTCCCCAATTCTTTTATAACATGTGTTCTATTTCCATTCTATGCAGACTTTTGTCGATATATTTTGTACATTCTGAAAAGATCGAGACCTGTTCTTTCCATCCTGAGAAGGTAAGACTACCCCGAGACAGGGGCAACTTTTTTAAAACATGGGGGCTGACAAAATGACAAGGGCCCCCCCAAATGAAATTGGTGAGGTTGGAATCAACGTGAATAAAATTCATGAAACACTGTTTCACATTTTTTCTTCTGAAAACTGTTTACAGGTTCGTTTATACCTGTTAAATAAAAAAAATAGTCAATAGGACCATCACAGGCAAATAAAAAGAAAAAAAAACATTCACGCTAACAGAGGAAGAAATTCTTTTACGCTCATGCTATAGGAGGATGCGTGCAAAATCAGAGTCGTGAATATCCAGCAGAATGTAATAAGATTTAGAATATTTCCGATTGTTTATGTGAAACTGGCTTTTATTTACGTACAAAATCTTAGCTTTAATTTGGGATTCGGTGGAATAGAACTTGCATTATAAGTCGTCTTTGCAATACTGGGACAATATTTTTAATTGGCAACGACAGAAAAAAATTTATCTTCGTCGGATGTTGCTCCTTTTATCTTCCATTGTAGTACTACCTTTTTACTATTATAAGATTATTTATTAAAGGGACAAGTCTCCTCTTTCAGAAAAATATAAAAAATATTTCGACAATCTCTTGGCCATCCGAATAAATATAACATACAAATAAATGAAAAAATATGTAAATTTGAGAAGAAAAATAAAAAGGAATAAAAAAAAAACACCGCATTTGCCATCGTTGCAATACTAAGTGAATAAGTGGAGAGTGTATATCATTACCGAGCCGGTCATTGGATCATTTACGAATCCTTCACTTTTTAACAGTGCCCAAATCTTCACTCCTGAGACATTTTCCAGCTGTCGTCTCTCTTAGGCGCACACAGTCTTGAAGCAAATACCAACATAAGCGATTCACATGATATCGGCATGAAAGGGACCAATTTCTATCACCTTTATAATCTATTTGTGTCAAATTGGAGTCTTTGCTTGCAGGACTGTTCTCATGATAAGTCAATCAATGAAAGGTCCACTATTCGATCTCCCACCCCCCCCCCCCCCTCCAATACAGAAGTAGTACGGTCTGTTCTCTCCACAATTTAATAGAAGAGACCAATATGCCTTCGTGCAAGAAAACAAAAATGCCCATATACGGGTAAAAATTATTGATAAATTTTAACTTTTTTTTTCTATCCTTGCTTTGCTCTTCAATGCACGGAAGCTTCGAAAAGCCTTCAGAAGCAGCGCATGTAAATTCCTCCACTAGGCTTGCGCCAGCAGTTCAAACAATCATCCTTCTCACTGTGATCATTGAAGCTTTTAAATCGACATCATCGCCTTACTTCAATAAACACCTATGTTTTGACAAGCATAGGATATGTAATTGCTCTGTCCAAGGTTCGGCTGCACCAGCTGGAACCATCTTCTTGTTCTCCTACGGGATCAATGGCATTAATGATCGCAAAAGAGTGTCCAACAGAGGAGTTCAGTTTCTGCCTTTCCGGACGCCGGCGGTCAACTTGACAAACCGGAGAGGCCAATTCAGAAGCTCAAAGCTACAACTCCTTCAAATGTTTTGTTCGCAACCTTCTCGCGTCCTTTGTGTCTGACTGACCGTGAAAAGACGAAGGCAAAGATCCTTTGGATACAACAAAGAGTTTCCTTAGGGCCAATAAGGTCACACTCGGTTCTTTAAACAAACACGCCCAAATACCTGGACCGAAGAAAGGAGATCCAACCGTATTCTTTCCGCAGTTCGTGGATACGTCATAGCACGGAAGTGAGAGACGAAGGGTACATTGGAAGCGGTCCAATACAGTTATGTCACCCCGTGCCCTTGGTCCGAATACGACTTCATCGGCAAGTAGCGAAACGTTACAGAGACGATTGCCGAGGGAGTTTTAATGTTCAGGCGACGAAGCCGATTCGCCTCTCCGGTTCCCCTAGATGGCCTGGTAATCCTATTCAAGCAGACCAGGAATAGCTAAAGAATAGCAAAACATAGATGACATCATTCCAAACGAGAATGTCTTATCTCCCCATGCGATTCTTCTATCATGAATCTGCGATTGTTGGTATTTCCAATTACCAACTGCCATCAAAGAGACCTAAGCTGCGTTTCGAAAAACATTTAAAAGTAAGATATCGGTAGTTTCTTTAACTGTTTTTTTTTAATCATTGTACCATTGGATGTACCTTCAACAACATATTGGATTGGCTATTGTCTCAGATGACATCATGGGTCTCCATGTGTAAGAATTTCAACATCTTGATGGTTTAATTATGCTGTTTATAATGATGTCCAGTGAGACTGCATCACATTGGAATTTTATACGCTGAACTGCCCCTCTCTCTTTTTCTCCTCTTGTACGTAATATAGTCTCTGTGCCTTCTCTTCTCTTTTATATTTTTCTGTATGTTTAGAAAGGATCGTGGTGCATTTCATCAAAGGACTTGTGGGACATTTGTATCAGACAATTTGACTCCAGCCAATCAGATGCAAGCATTTCAGTATCTATAAACAGTTTGTCTGATAAAACGTCCGACAGTCCTTTCAAATATTAATTAGCTTATGTATTTATTTCATGATAGAGTAACTAATTTTCTTTTAATATACCTAAACTTATACATGTGTTGTGCATGAATGCTGAGCACTTCTGTTTAAAAGAAACAATCATCAAAATTCAAATGATTCCAAATTTGAAGGATAATAAAATTAGCTAGCCTTGTATTTCAATAGACCAAGAAATCCATAATATTGTCCCTTATGAATGGTACATAATTAAGAAGGCTGCACTCACACAAAGAATGAATGATCAAAGCCGAGGAATCTTCTGAAAATCACTTGGCAACAATTTGTTTTTGACCCATATTTTAGAACTCGATGTGGTCAGTCATCCTGTAAAGTTCAGGTATGATTTTGATATCACTGGTAGAATAATGAGTTTACTCTTGTTGATATGATAAAGAAAAATTATCACACACTTAAGTAATACAATATAATTATGAGGCCTCTCAAAAGTTGCTTACTTTTAACTCTGGATGCTTCTGTATGTAGTTAGGTGACCAACACCCTAACAAGGCAGGGTTTTGGGGTTTTGTTTTTTTGGCGCACCTATGCGGGGGGGGGGGGGAGATCTGCAACATGTGAATGCAATGAAATTATCTAAGTTATCATTTCCGGAAAATTGATTAAGTTTTCCCTAAATAATAAGGATTTTCATACCGAATAAATTAATGCCAAAGTATGCATAATATTACATTTGGCTCCAAAATAACAATCATAGAAATCAAATTCCTTATGATAAAAAAATGCATAAAATCAATTTTGTATTGCTTCAAGTTTTCTTTCTTTTGATTTTTTGCTTTTCGTTTATCTCAGTTGGTATATATTTATATTTTGCTTTGTAAAAAAAAAGATGCCTAAAGTTGTGCGACGAGGAACAATTACGCACTCATTTTTTGGACGCTGAATTTAAGAAGCCTTATCAAAACCACTACACAAGGCATGGTGACGGCAATGCAAAAAAATATATTCTTGATGTAAAAACTATCATATCTCAAGAAATACAAACAAATGGAGAAAAAGAATTGCAGAAGAAAGCTGATTTTCCTGCTTATTGAAATACAAACAATAAAATTTATACTGATAAACAAATGGTTTCCAATTATAACTGTTTTATTGACACCAGACCTTATAATTAACCTACATGTATACATGCAATGTATGAGAATTTTTAACCTGATGGTGTGCAATTTACTGAATAAGATGTGGTGGTCTGCTTTGTACATGCAAATCAAGGGTTGAATAACACAAATCCCTATAAGAATAACATTTAAGATGAAATTATGTGATTTCAGTTTTTATACTGAATAATAGCAAAGCAGAAATTCACATATAGTCGAACGTGTTTAAAAATGATTTGATCTTATACATAGTGAATCTAATTTTTTTATAGCTACAGGTCTTGGACTGAACTAACCAATCCAACCGTCGTAGTTGTGTACGAATTGTATCAACCAAAAACCAAAAGTATGAACAATACCCCAGAATAGAGATGATGTTACAGCAAAGTGTTTACAGTCAGTTATTTACAATAGCGCCATGATTGTCTCAATTTATTTCCGGTGGTAATTTAATATTCCACCGATTAATATCCATTAGATAACCCTTTTTTCTAAACTGTTATAATAACTGTGTTGATTTTGGTATAAATAAGTATAAAGAAATACATGTTCATTATGTGTCAACAGTTTGTAATGAATATAATATATATATAATATGCAAATTAATACATCCTTTCTGCTACAGTGTCTTGTGACCACAAATCACAGATACACCACAAAAGTAACTCCATATGTACAGTTGTTGTAATTTACTTTCAAAGAAGTGAAGATTGATTTAAGGTGTCACAGTATATTGTGGATGAACGCATATTAAGAGTAAATTATTATTTCATCTTTTAAAATAATACCAATGAGAGAATTTTGTAGATGGAATAGAGCACAACATCCATTTATTTGGGAAGTTTAATTACGTGATTTCTGACTACATAAAGAAAATGATAAGACAATAGTCTTCAAAAGGCAATGCGTAGAGGCTGCTTGGTCCATATATTAAGTCCAATAGATTTTCGTGCAAAAGCGATTTTATGATCTAACTTGTCATTTGGGGGTGCTGAATCCAAAAATTTTTGGTACCAAATTTTTGCACGTCTTAAGGCTGCCATTTTGAATTTCAAAATGGGCCACCATAAAAATTGTATTTGACCTATATCTTGTGGATATTACAACCAAGTGTTTCCTGACCTATTTGTCATTTGGGAATCGAAATCCAAAAATTTGTACAATTTGCCGAATTCTAGCCGCCATTTGAATCAAAATGGCGCCAATGAAATTATATTCTAATCTT
>CALNVZ010002974.1:34933626-34949237 GCA_940671915.1 Paracentrotus lividus | reverse complement strand
ACAAAAAAACTAAATCAAAATATCTTTTTATTTTGTCTATAAGGAAAATTTTTTTTTATTTTTACGGTATGTTGTTATCTTAAATGGAGGAAAGATGCGCTCCCCACCCTTCCCTTTTTTTTTTTTTAAAATCTAGTTGTTTTTCCCCCAGCTTTTACAGGATCCAAAATAAAAAAAAAAAAATAAAACTTAAGAGAAAAGATTTATTAATCCCAAGAACAAAACAGAAAAAAAAAAAAAAAAAAAAAAAAAAAAAAAGAAAGAAGAAAGAAATAAGAATTCAGAGATATGATGGGAAATGGAGGTGTAATAGGAGGGGAATGGATATCCTATAGAGAAGGAGAGAAAGAAGAAAGAAGGAAAGAAGATGAGAGGGGAGACAACGCAGAACCGGGCTATTTTTCATAACCTACAAGTGCCCCCTTTGTTTACTATACTATTCAAAGAAAAAACCTCTTACTCAAACATCTCATTAAGAGTATCGATTACTCTTGTAATGTGTGAATTATAGATTATATTCTTAGATCGGGGGTTTCTCTAAGAGAAGTAAAGTAGTTGCCATAATTTATAATATGAATATAATTTCCTAAATGTGCCATGTTTAGGCAGAATTATTGTGACTTTGATTTTCTTTTTTCTTTTTTTTTTTTTTTTGTATATATTTTTACTTTTTTTTAATTGGGGGGATTTGGGGGGCTCCACACACATTTTTAAAAAAAAAAAAAAAAAGAAGAAGAAATAAGTCCCAAATAATCTGCTAACATGGCATATTAGGAAATTATATCATATTATAAATTATGGAACTACTTTGTACTTCTTTAGGAAACCCCGAATCTTAATGAATAATAATCTATAATCACACATTACAAGAGTATATGATACTCTTTATGAGATGGTTTGAGAAGAGTTTCTTGAATAGTATAAAAAAGGGGGCACTTGTAGGGTTTATGAAAAATGCCCCTGGTTCTGCCTTTGTCTCCCCTCTCTCTTTCTTTCTTTCTTTCTTTCTCTCTCTCTCTAGGCTATCCATTCCCCCCTCTACCTCCATTTCCCATCTTATCTCTGAATTTTTTCTTCTTCTTTTTTTTTCTTGTTCTTTCTCTTAGTTTATTTTGATCTGAAGACGGGACATTTTAGGCATTCCTCAGGAACACACCGTAATAATTCCTTAGAAAAATTCAAGGTCGAATTGGCGCCCCTAAGTTTAAGGTCAATTTGGCGCCCCTCCAAAATTTAAGGTCGATTTGGCTCCCCTAAGGTCAATTTGGTGTCCCTATATATTTACGTTTAAGCTCAATAAGTCTCAAATCCCCTAAGTTTCAGGTAATTCTTTCAAATCATTAAAGTCAATTTGGCACCCCCACCTATAGGGGAGACCGGGTATGGACGTTACAAAATTCACATTTTGGGCCAGATAATTCTAATGAAAGTACTCACACACCGGCCCATTGGTCGATTACCTATAGTGCTAAACCTTAGGCACAAAACTGAAAACAGTAAACACTAATAACTACAGCTTAATAATGAAGAATTTTTGAACACACCTACCCCGAACGGTAGGGTTGTTACACCATACGGTAAATTTACTAATGTAAACATACGGGGTAATTTGTAAAAGTGAAACTGCTTATACCATAACTTTTGTTTCAACTTCCAGTTTCTGTATCGTTAACAGTAGATCAAAGTTAGAGCTCTGCATAGACCTTATAAAAGTATATGGAATGTAAAATATCCCCAAAAAATAATAACCCCCTGGAAAATGAAAACAAAATTATTTACATGTTTAATTATTGGGGAGGCTTGTGGTGTGTTTAACATTCGACATGAGGTAGGTTTTGTTTGTAACAACCATACCCATTGGGTGATTTTTACAAATAAAATCAACTGTAGCAAAGCCATTAAGGCAGAATTACAGGGCATGGCTTCAGGGCGTATCAGGACAATTTACGCCCCGGACATTAAACCCCCCGGACAACTACCCCCCGACAATTACCCAGGATCAATTGACCTCCCCGGACAATTACCCCCGGACAATTACCCCCCGATGACAATTACCCCCGAGGACAATTACCCCCGGACAATTACCCCCGGACAATTACCCCCCGGACAACACCCCGGACAATTACCCCCCGACTTTATTGCGCCCTTTCGAAACATGGTTCAGAACCACGGTTTTTAGCTATTTGCCTGAATTTTTCGTGAAATTAAACAACAAGGTGGTTCGCGAACCACGAGTCCGCCTGATTTCGCTATCAATAAAACACGCAATATGACCTCTGACCTTTAAGTTACCTGTTGACCCTAATGACCTTTTGACCTCATCATCTCATCAACACACAAGTGGTATTAACCAAGGAAATTTATACCAGGGGTGAACAACTGATGCCATAAAAAAAAAAATGAAGTGAAGTTAAACAAAAGTTTAAGAAAAGACGACATTTAAGTTGACCTTTTGACCCCTATATGACCTTGATCTCATCATCCTATCAAACAATTTGGTATTACCCAAGCATCATTGTGTACTAAGTGTTAACAAAGATGACAGAAATAAAGAATGAGAGCAAGTTAAACAAAAACTAAAACTTTGACATTTTCGAAACAGACTAACAGACAAACAGACTAACAGGAAAAGTGATGTACTAGGTCTCTGCAACGAACTTCGTTCAGGGAAACAAAAATAAATAAAAATAAGATCAGTTAGAATCACAGATGAATCAGAGATATTCAATATTTGTGATTATTTTTGTGTAATCGTCTCCTTTCATGAATGTTCAATTATTTTCTATGAAAACAAAAGGAAATATGAGGGCCAGTTTACGTATTTTCTGATGCATAGGTGCAAAAGGGCGAAAAGGAACAAAGGGAAAAGCAAGGAAAAAAGAAGAAAGTAGAGAGAGAAAAGAAAAGAAAAAAGAGAAATATAATAGAGAAGAGAAAGAGAAAGTCATTAAATAAGATCAAGTAGAAAATAATTCGAAAACCGCGACACCCAGGCGACTCACAATGGGCGCCCCGCTTGATCCACATCAATGCCTGGAGGGGAATTGTCCGGGGGTAATTCCGGGTAATTGTCGGGGATCCAGGTGTAATTACATCGGGGGGTAATTGCCTCGGGGGAATTGTGAGGAGTTATTTCCGGGGGTAGTTGTCCGGGGGGGTAGTATTGTCGGGGTAAATTGCCGGGGGTAATGTCCCGGGGGGTAATTTGTCCGGGGGTAATGTCCGGGGGTAGTTGCCGGGGGTAATGCCGGGGGTAATTTCCAGGGTAAGTCCTCGGGGGTAAATTGTCCTCGGGGTAATTGTCCCGGGGGATAATTGTTCCTCGGGGTAATTGTCCGGCGGGTAATTGTCCGGGGGTAATTGTCCAGGGGTAGTCCAGAACGATCAGGGTAAATAGTGACATACATGTACTATATTCACAATACCAGACCATCATCATGTGCCTTCAGTTGTAAGAACTATTACAAATTTTAAGTTTTGTCAAAAATGGTTTTTCTTGATTTACTTTTTAATAAAACAACGGAGAAACCTCACGACCGGCAATTCATCACAGCTATGTGTAGGCTGTATATAGATGCCAGTTAGCACGAACTCTCTTGTTCCAACTTAGCACACTGAGAACTGTAACAACTGACCCGTGTAACTTCCATACCCGGTCTCCCCTATGTTTCATCATTTACATAAACACAAAAGAAATGAACATCCGGCCAATTAAGTGCCTATTATCAACCCAACGTGTGTTGAACCGGATGTGTCTTTTGAATAATTAATTCAAGATCAGTAATTCCAGGGACGGGGGGGGGGATGAGATCATGATTCCCGGCTATACAAATTGAGCGGCATTTTAAAAAAATCCTTTAGAGACACGGTTTTGAAATAACTTGGACGCGGTTTTGAAACTTGTCGCGGAATCGTCTCCGAGACATCTCCTCAGTCCCCGCGACGTTTCATGAGTCGCGTAAACTATGTTGAGTTTCCGCGACTTATGAAACGAGTATTCCACACAATAATTAAATTTGCCAAAAAGTTCAAAGTATTATAAAATCGTACAGCAAAACCCCACCCAACCAAAAACAAAAAAGAAAACTTACAGACCTAGGCTACTGCAAAATTTCAGATGTGGTCTAAAAAAGTATTATGACTTCTATTTACTAGATGAGTATAGCCATGTTAACGTAGAGGACGCTATTACAGATACCTTGAAGATTGAAACTAAAGAAAAGAAGTGCAAATTTTTACGTAATTGGATAGTGCGTCCTTTAGCGTTCTTACGATATGAAAAGACGCCAAGCGTTCCCCAATCAAAGGTTGGACGAGGGATTAGCAGATCGGTTGATGAATGCACGGAGTGCGGCGAAGACGAGCCACGCCGCTCTAGAATGGGTCATTACCTTTTGGGAACGTACCTAACAAACTTTAATATTTTTAACATACTTGTAACAAGGCATGCAACATTTATTCCCTAACATTAAAAAATTGAGCTCAGGGTCAAATGTCACGATCGAGTGAGCACTGGATTAGAATTGCAAAAAATGTCCTTTTTGGCATATTTTACATGGTAATTCGATCAAATATGATGGAATTGCTGTTTTGGAAGTGTGCTCTCGACTTTGGTAAACAATAAATCTTCATTCACGGTTT
The DNA here is from genome assembly GCA_940671915.1 of Paracentrotus lividus. Lineage (NCBI taxonomy): Eukaryota > Metazoa > Echinodermata > Echinoidea > Camarodonta > Echinidae > Paracentrotus > Paracentrotus lividus. Next base: position 34,944,596 of record CALNVZ010002974.1, on the reverse strand, counting down.
AGTGAACACATAAAACAACCAAAAAAGGCCATTTTGTTTAAATCATGAAATAAGTTTTGCAGAAAATCTATAAACTACAATATCTCAAAGGCGTTTTTGGGGTTGTGTTTACAACCTGTGGACAAAATTCATGCTTCAGTGAGCACGTTATACTCGAAAAGCCCTTTATTCATGTGTAAACTATAATTCAGATGCTTATACTTTGATTACTGCAATACTGTCTTCATTCAACCGTGAATGAAGGGATATTGTTTTCAGAAGTCGAAAATACTCTTCCAAATCAGAAATTCGGTCATATTAGATCGAATTTATCACATAGATATAAAATATGCAAAAACTGCAATTTTAGCCATTTTAAACCCAGTACTCGCTCAACGTACATATGTTATGTTAGGGCATAATTGTTGCATGCCTTGTAACAAGTACGATGTTAAAAATGTAAAATTTTGTTCCAACATCATTTATTCAAAGATATAATATTAAGCTTGTTTACTTAAAAAAAAAAAATTACTTTGCCTTCGACCACTGCTCACTAAAGCATCAAATGATGATCCTTGCTAAAAATCGCTCACTTCGAAGCTGATAAAATTATTAATATCTGAGATAGGGAGAACCATCTTTATATATATATATATATATATATATATATATATATATATGGATGCAACATTAGCATGGTAAGTAAAGACTCAAACATAAGTTAAAGTTATTCTTATATTCACCTTTATTACTAAACCTTCACCGACCCTATGAAACACGGCATATCAGGAAAAACAGTTCATAATTGTTGAACAGTTAATAAATTCCTCCTCTCGTGTCTCTCATTATATACGATTTTTGGGAGTTTTTGATTTCCTAAAATCACAACTTGTAATTTTCGTCTTAAGATAAAAATTGTGCTCACCATTTTCAGCTCAATAAAAGGACTTAAACCTTAACTGACAAGAACGTAAAAAGTACTTTTCTACGTTGTAAGTGAATAAGAATTTTGGGCATGATTTTTAAAATAAAATAATGCCTGAATAATTTGTCGTCTGACCTCCTATAAAACTAAATATCACGACATATCTTAAGTACATAAAGTACATATTTGGTCTGCCGCAATTCAAGTCTCTCCATCTTAAAATGTATAACCGATTATTTTAAACAATCTTTTATCAATTCCGAAATCACAACTTTTATCTAATGTACATGTAAATAAATTGACATAATAAGTACATGTCCAATCACCTTCTACGTTGTAATTAAATATAAGTTTTAGGCACATATTTTTTTAAAACAAGTTTCATTGCATATCTGAAGTAGCCAAATACGTTAATAAGTGCATGGTCTGACGCAAATTAATATCCCGCCATCCCAGAATGTAAACCACCCTTTTAAATACTTTTTTTGTGAGAACGCCCCCAATATCCCGATTTTAGGGAAATTTCTAGAAAAAAAATAATTTAGTGGGACCGGCCCGCCATTGCCCCTTCTAAAATCCGCGCCTGATATTATACATAAATGAAGAGTTTCATTCCAAAAGGGACTAAATCCACTTTTGGAGATTTCGAGTAAATTACTAATTTTTTTATTTATCACTTTACCGTGAACCATATGACTTAATTTTGGTACACATGCTAGTACAATTGCCTTGGACCATTTTTAATAACAATTAAAAAAATCTAGCTATAAAATTTTATTTTTTATGATTTTTTTAAATTTCAATTTCTATGGATTTAGTCCCTTTTGGAATGAAACTCCCGTAAATCGTCTATTTTCCCAATTATTTTGCATAATTGAAGTTTTTGGTCAGCTAAAAGTGTTTAAATGTTATTGTGAAGGTGTATGAATAGAATAAAATTAAAAATGATCAATTTTGAAGAAATTTTTTTTTCGCCAAAAATTTGATTTTCAGTCGGTTCAAATATTTCATTCCTAAAGGGACTAAATCCAAGAATATTCATAAAATTCTTATAAATTAATCAAATTTATTCAAATTTTCTTTCAAGATCTTAGATCAATATCTACAGCCTGTGTGCAAAAATCAGAATATATATCCAACGGGAACATAGTTAAAGTTAAGATATTTAGAATCCACAGACTGGATTTAGTCCCTTTTGGAATGAAACAGAAATTTGAAACATCAAAATATTTTTTTCCCCAAAAAAATTTTGAATGCGATGTTGGGCATTTTAATCCCTTGTACTATGTGCATATATGTAGCTTAAAAAGTGAACTTTGGTCAAATATGGATTTAGTTCCTTTTGGAACCAAGCTCTTAAAATATTTGTGCATAGGCTAGTGTCCGCGTAAATGTTCAGTCTGAATATCGATATTACATTTGTATTAGGAAGTTTTTGTATTGTCGTCATGTGGTCTCTACGAGGTGCCGCCTCAACAATGGAATTGTTTGACAAATAACTCTAATAATAATAATGAGGGCGGCTACTTCACGCGTATAACGCCCAATTATGTCATCCATTGTGACGCTGATGGTGATGATCGTACTATTCATTGAGCCTGTTGACCCATACGAGCCTTTGAGCGTCACGTATGAAGAAATCAACATTATTCTCATAGTTAATTCGGAGAAGTTTCTATTTTTACCTCTCAACATTGTCGAGGCTGCGAGACCATCCAATTTGAACGATTCCAAAACGCTATAATGAGCAAAATATGTGGTCGCGTCTTTCGAGTCGATGGGGCGTACGAGGCAATTATTGACCATAAGTGCATACATTCACGGGATTTAAACAACCATAGTTGTTAATAGATTAGCCTACTTTTAATTCAAACCTAAGAAGCCTTCAGATATTTAACTATTTTTACACTGTAAAAAACACGATTTATGAGTATATTAAGCTGAACCCTGACAGCAGGTGAAATAGCGAATTTGTCTCAAATCAATTATTGACGAGGGTATCGAAGGAGGCGTCTGACAGCCTGTCCCATCGGAATTTGTCGCAACTCACTGTCAGTTCCCTAATAAGTTCTGTATAATCCATGAAAGGCATTCTATCACTATTATCAACCATTCCAGGAACCCTGTAACCAAAAAAAAAATAAAAAAAAAAATAAAAAAAATGTAATGTTAGTTGAACTAGACAGGTAAATTATTTATTCTAACTATAGGAATATAAAGAAATGCTTTCCGTTAGGGATTGTTCTGAATAACATGTTCTTTTGATCCATCGAGACCTTCGATATAGGGCGTACACCTGAACAATTGCAGGTGGTTCTTTTTGACTTGCACTGTAGGTGACCGGGGACTATTGAAATTATTTAAAAAAAAAGTTAAATACTTGCTTAACCCTAACCATGCCGGGATTTATGGCTTTTATTGATGTTTAGGGCCAAAACTAACAAGCTATTAAAAAAATAGAACTTTAAAAAAAAATTATTATTAATTGATTATGTAAATTAATTTTTATGCGTAAAGATACAAGATATTTTTGTTAGGTCTTTGTAAACATAGTTACACAGAAATTTGGATTCCACTGGTATTGCAACAGAAGTAAGAAAAATACATGAAAACAAGATCTAAGAGAGTATAGGGAAAAAGGAAAACAAATATATGCGAAAGAAATCTAACTAAAGATGTTGTCATTTGATTCTTCAATATATATGTAAACGTTTCGATACTGTTTCAGAAATTTATTTTTATCATTATTAATAGGATTTATATTGTCAACATGAAGTTATTATTATAATTAATATTATATCATCATATATTATCCTCCCTTTTGTTGTATATCAGAAAATAAAGCTCTGTTAATCCAAATTTTGGTTGTAATTTTTCATTTTTAATCATTCATGCGGTAATATAGCAATGTACGTATATTTTGTTTAATGATTTTTCTTTTTTTTAGCCAGCGAAATGGGAAATTATAATATCATTGTAAATAAGGGGAAACCTTTATTTCTATTCACTTTGTAAAAAAAAAAAAAAAAAAAAAAAAAAATCGGATTTCGGGCCATTTTCCTTCTGGAGAGCATGTAAAACAAAAAGTGTCATATGCAGGGCCGTAATCACGGAAATGATGTCAAGATGGTTTAGCAAAAATTCAGCGAGCCGAGCGGTTAAAAGATTTTACGAGGCTAAATATCTTTAAAAATGTCGATAGGGCTGATTCAAGTACCCCGAACGTTTACAGGTTAAAATCTATGATTAATAAACTAACGCTGATTTCAGACAGGGCAGTGTTGCGGAAGCTTTACCGCTTTATTTTTATTTTGAGTTAGCTAGGCTGATTGCTATACTGTAAAAAAGAAAAAAAAAATCTGTAATATTACAGCGATTTAAGTGATGAAAATGATCTCACCATGTGATACAATCGTAGATGTTGCTTCCTCGTTTGAAAATCACAAAGGCAAGTTGACGCATCCTAAAATTCTTCTTCATCTCATCGAACTCTTCTTTAAGTGCATCTGTTAAACTGGTCCCATGTTGCGACCAGTAAATATCGTTACCTTTGTCCACAATTGTCCACTGATAGGAAAAACAACATAAGTTCCAAATAAATTACAGTATTCCACATTGAGAGGCAGTAGGGGAGACCGGGGATGGAAGTTACACGGGTCAGTTGTTACAGTTGTTACATTACACATGTAAAGTAATTTTATTTCAATTTTCTGGTGTTAATAATAATATAGGTTTTCCTGGTCACTTTCATACAAATATCATTTGAATCTATTTTAAGATCATCCAATTTCACCACAGTTGTGATCGTTTGGGCCAACCTCCATTTAAACTTATATTAAGTTCGTTCAATTCATTTATTTATGCAATGATCTTTTTAAATGTGCCAAGTCGATTTTAATAAGTAGCATAAGCGTTTAAAGAATTTTGATTCAATTTCATTTTTGCTTCGTTTGAGATTTGAATCATGGTAAAGCATTCTTCGAATCAGTCATCTAAGTTTATATAAAGAACATTCAACTTTAGAATTGGAAATGTTTAATATTTCTTTTCGCTCGATCGAATTAATTATCCGTGCAACACATTTAGAAAAGAGTCGTTTACATTGAAACTTTATGCATAGATTATTAAAAATATGCATTCAAATTCAAGTGGGGATGGCCTCGGACTTTCTTAGGTCATTCAAATTCATTACAAGGCAAGCATGTTAAAAATAAGTGTATTCTATTTAAGATTCATTCGTCAAGAAGATATGATGTTGTAGGTTATCAAAACGGTTTACCATGACTTTGTTTACCCTGCAGCCATGAAAAAGTCCCTCATAGCAACGAAAATGAAATAGTGGATGCAAAGGCAAAAAGAAAGGGCTGCCAAAAGAAAGAACACTGGCCACGCACATATGATTTATTATTGAAAGTAAATACCAAGACTTGTATGTTTCCGTATTAAAAATAAAGACTTGATTTTCACATGGACCTATTATATAAAAGAAAACTCTAAGAAAGGGCCCGTATATGTTCCTTAAAAAAGGTAATCGAAGTTCAAAGGTCAGTCATTTCAAGAGTATGTGATTTATTTTTGTGATTTGTTTACTAAACTACTAAGTAACTCATCAGCTTTAATTTGAGACATTGCTTACGTCTAAACTGTAATGGGTCACAAAGTTAGGGTCATTTGAAGGTGATAGGTACAAAACCCATTTTTTCCAAGTTTTTCGTTTTTAGGGTATGAAACCAACTTTTTATAAAATTTTTGTTTCATAGTTTTGGGGTTTTTTGTCACACAAAGTTTCAATGAAATGCAATCTCATTTGTCAAAGGACCTATCTCACTGGCAATGACATGGGTTCTCGATTATGCGTGAGTCTCTGGAGTCTCGGAGACAGATCGCCGCGATGTCTCCTGATTCTGCAGGAAGTCGCGAGAAAAATCAAAGAAATGTCAAACATGTCCAATCTTTTAGTAGACTTCTTTTATACGCGAGCAAGTCTCTGTGACGTCTTTGCGGGGTTGCTGCGACGGCCCTTTAGTATCCACGACGTCGCAGAGACGTTGTCGGAACTTGCTAACGATTAAAAGAAATCGAACGGTTTATTAACTTTGATTTGCTGGCGTCTTAAAGAAGTCTACTAAAAGATTGAACATGTTTGACTTTTGTTCCATTTTCCCTCGACGACCTGAAGTCTCAGGAGACGTCACCACGACGTCTCCACGACTCAAGAGACTCCTAATTGCGAACACATCTAATTGCCATTGAGATAGTTCCTTTGACAAATGAGATGGCATTTCATTGAAACTTTGTGTGACAAAACCCCCCAAAACTATGAAACCAAGAATTTTTAAAAAGTTGGTTTCATACCCTAAAAACGAAAAACTTGGAAAAAATGGGTTTTGTACCTATCACCTTCAAAGGACCCTGACTCTGTGACCCATTACAGTTTGGCCGTAAGCAATGTCTCAAATTAAAGCTGATGAGTTACTTAGTAGTTTAGTAAACAAATAACAAAAATAAACCATATACTTTTGAAATGACTGACCTTTGAACTTCTATTACCTTTTTTTAGGAACACACTGTATACGTAAAAAAAAAAAAAAAATTATTATCTGTAATGTACGAACTAAAAAGAAAAAAAAAAAATCCATTATGAAACCCTAGAATTCAGTTGAATTGTATGAAACAAAGAATTCAAAGAAACAGTTTAAAGAAAGTTTGAGAACAATTGAATAAATAATAAGAAAGTTATGTGCATTTGAATGTTGTGATCACTAACGCTATGGAGATCCTCACACTGGCAACAGGCCCAAGATGTGTGATGTCACACAGGAACAACTCTCCCATATGACATACCAAAAAATATTAAAAATACCTCTTTTTCCTCATTCCAATGGTAGTACAGACTCTTCACCCATGATTATATTTTGTGAACCTGTATTACATGTCCTCCCATGAAAAGAATCTCAGAATCATTTCTAACGGAATAAATAAAAAAGAAAAATTTGAGTGAAATATGTACAAAAGTAATGGGGAAGTTGTTCATGTATGACATCACACATCTTGGGCCCGTTGCCAATGTGAGGATCCCCATAGCGGTAGTGATCACAACATTCAAATGCTCATAAATTTGTTATTATTCATTAATTTTTTCTCAAATTTCATTGATCAGCTTCTTTGATTTTTCTGTTTTGTACAATTTAATGAATTCTAGGGTTTCTTCCCCTTTAAGTGTCTTCGACTTAATGCAGGACGTAAAGATTAAAAGAAAGAAACAAAGCAACAAAAAAAAAAAAAAAAAAGTTTCTTTGATATAAGATGAATATCAGTTGCGAATAGAGCAAAAAATACAAAATTAACACGGAAAAAATAGACAACAGCCTATATCATATATTTTTAAAATGACTTTAAACAAAAACAATACAAAGCCCCAATTTTAACAGTGGCAGATCCGGATTTTATGGTGCCAAAATTTATATTTCAGATTCTTGTACAGTCGAATTTATTTTGGCGTTACGCTGGCCGAGCAAAAAAGGCGGGGAGGTAGGGGTACGGGGGGGGGGTACGTGTGAAGATATTTCGGCATTCGTTCATCCTCACAGTCATATTTCACCCGTGGTAAGGGGTAGGGATAAGTCGGTGATCCATAAAATTATGTATCCTGCTTTTTTTTTTTTTTTTTTTTTTTTAATGTTTTAAGTTGGGCGCTCCGCAAAATACCAGATATATGCACTTTTTTCAATTATGGGCTCAGGGTGAGGTGGGGGGGGGGGATGGTTCCAAGCTCGTCAGGCTTCCTTTGAATTCCCCTCAATGGAATCCGCGGATTCGTTTATAATTTCAGGTAAATCCTAGTTAAAACATGATTTAAAAAGATAAGCCTAAAAAAAATTATAGGCACACCCATGCATATAGAAAAATCTGTATAATGCAAAAATATATAGAGAATAAGGGAAACACCAGAAACATAAACGGAATTAAATTGAATGGAAGTTTCTTAAAATGAGTTCCTCAAAATGAAAATTGATTGCCCGAACAGGCTTATTTGGCTCCTAAAAACGATGCCTCGTTAATTTGAATGAAACATAATGCGAAATTGTACATACATTAATGAACTTGTATGCACGTTGAAAGATCTTAATAAAATTAAGTGACGGGTAAAATAAGATTGAATGGCATACAATGGAAATGGTTTTGCCCAATTAATGAAATGAATGCTCTAAACTAAAGCTTCGTGACTATGAATGAACTTGATTCCCCGTATTTTAAAATTAAAATGCCGATATCGATCGGGAAATGGTATCGCTTGAAATTTGAATGAACCTTCTATAGGTTTGAATGACAAACTATGAAATTGGGCGGGAAAACCTATATAGTCTATTCTAGAGCTCTACTTGATCTACTGTTAACGATATCAAAAACTGAAAGTTGAAACAAAAAGTATGGATACAGAGATTTACACATTGTACAACTTACCCCGTAATGGTGTCAACTTACCCGTATACAGGTAGGTTGTTACAAGAAAATGTCTTCATTAATTAAGCTGTAGTTAATTGGTGTTTACAGTTTTTCAAGTTTTATGTGCCTCAAGTCACGACGGACTAGCTTTCCTTCCAACACCACCGTCATTAAGGACTAGCTTAAAAGCTCGTCCGTCTTACGGACTAGCTTAAAGACCGTTGACGGAGTAAATACAACCTTACATTCGATTGAAAGCTTAGTAGGCTGTATAACATAAATTACCCCCAAATAAATTAAATTTTCATAACAGTATTCATAAAAAGATGAATCGAACCTCAACCAGGCCATCCCTCCCAAGTACTCGTAAAAGTACCGCCTATTAATAATGCCGGCTGAATGACGTCAAAGAAAGTTTAAGGGAATGCTGCTGCCAGGCATGATTGGGTTTCGTCTTAAGAAAACACGTTTTGTATTGCTATGTCAGAACAATAGAATTCCTACACACTGGGTCATTGTTCTGACATAGCAATACAACGTGTTTCTAAAGCCGAAACCCTTCATGCCTGGCAGCAGCATTCCCTTAAACTTCTTTGACGTCATCCAGCCGCATTATATAATAGGGGGTACTTTTACGAGTACTTGGGAGGGATGGCCTGGTTGAGGTTCGATCACCTTTTTAATGAAATACTTTCTAAATGGAGATAAAAATGCTTAAATTGGAAATGTTGTATAGGAATAATAATAGCTTTCGTTTTATATGTAATTTTGGTTTTCATTTCTCGGGTCCGGTCTGGGACTTTAAAAAGCTAGTCCGTCAAGTTAGTTCGTACGGACGGAAGTAGTTTTAAAGCTAGTCCGTCGTGACCGACTAGTTTGACGGACTAGCATTAAAGCTAGTCCGTAGTGATGCCCAGACTGACGAGCTTTTGAGCAGGACTAGCTTTACAGCCGTATAGTCCGTCAATGTGTAAAAACTAGTCAGTCACGGATCGATGGTTTTGCTTCTGTCTTGACCGACTAGCATGACAGATAACTAATATGGCTTCACAGGCTTGTCAGAAGACGTCAAATCTGAAATTTTATAAGAAGTTCATCCAGATACAATTAATTCTAAAAGAAAAGTGTCACATAAAATTATAATTAGATTTAGAATTCAATTTTCATAATTTAATGAGATTGTTATTATCATTTTAAAGCACACACATTTATTCATTAATTTGGCAAGACGAAATTTGTTTCGCGTGTTATACAACATTAATTTATGTGCAAATAATTGGCTAATGATGTTCATGAAATTAACCATAACTTAATTAGGAATTAAAAACGAGTACTCACATGAAGGAAACCGTCACCATGATCAAAATCTACTATTCTACACGGCGGGACTGTTACACGGTGTATATCGAATCTGCATCTTTTCGGTTTACACTTAAAATCGAATTCGCAATCAGATAATGCACATAATAGATCATGTCCTTTTCGCAATGCGCATGTTATTCAGTGGATGGACTCTACTCTTATAGATTGCTGATGAATGCCCGGCTTAGCAACAACTGTGTCTGTGAATAAAAGGTGCAGGGCTACAAATGCCCGGCTTAGCAACAATAGTGGATGAAAGTGGATCATTCACTGTTGTTGCTAAGCCGGGCATTCATCAGTAATCTATAAGAATAGACGAGATTCTTGGGTTCGAGGTATTCAATTCTAGCCTGTAATTAAATAATGAACGACAATCATCAGCAATCTATAAGAATAGACAAAATTCTTGGGTTAGAGGTATTCAGTTATAGCCTGTAATTAAATAATGAACGACAATATTGAGTATCTATAGACCTACTCGTGCCTATAGATTACTTGTTGTTATGTAGAAATAAACTTTCAGATTATCAACACAAAACAATTTTAATTATTTAAAAATAATCTTGATCCTGTTCGAAAACAGAATAAATGGAGCAAGTGCGTGTATTCACACGCACATAATTTACAATACAGACGATAATGGAATTGCTCTAAATAATAGACTACACAAAAGAAACAAAACACAACCAATAATTGTTGGCGGTACTCACAGTACTAGTAAATATTAAAAAGGGATTTTAAGAAATTTCATATCAAATTTATTGTCAAACTTTCGTTATAAATACTTTGGCAGTTGGGCTTGATAGGTACACCGTTTGCATTATCATAAATCACTACTTCAGTAACCTTGGAATAATTTTCATGAATAATTGAAAAGGACATTACAAATGTGTATGTATATCGAAAGCAAGTCCGTTAACTTTTTAGGTAAACCTCGTCCGTCTATCTACTTTTAGTGAGCTCGTCCGTCAACTCGACAGACGAGTTTCAAGCTTGACGGACGAGCTTTAAAGCTAGTCCGTCAGGTTGAGAGATTTAGATTCAGTTATAAGCTAGTCCGTCGAGACGGACTAACATGACGGACTAGCTTTAAAACTAGTCCGTCTTAACCGACTAGCTTTAAAGCTAGTCCGTCAATTGACGGACGAGGGGAAAATTTTTTTGGGGAAAAAATGGCAAATGGGCATTGGTCTGAGTAGAACGTGTGAATGTGACCAAATTATTTCTGAATTAAAATGTCAATACGTTCTTAAGCAGC
>CALNVZ010002974.1:34901234-34930867 GCA_940671915.1 Paracentrotus lividus | reverse complement strand
TTACACACAGACTAAGCCCGTTCGGTAAAATTTGCCAGGACGTAGTGAGAACGAGCTCAGTGTGACGGGGGTATAAAAGATTACACCATCGACCCGTACCAAAGATGACGTCATTGTTGTTAAAAAAAATCATATAAAATCAATGATATGTATTTCTTTTTAAATTTCAATCGTACATTGAAAGGGATCATCAATGGTCCAGATGAGTCCATTTAGCATGTTTAGAGATCAGAAGTTGGTCCCAGTGGGATTTTGGCAGAACTTTATTAGTGGCTTAAGGTACTCCCAAAGTGTTGCCAGTTAAAGTCTATTTAGTGTATTATTTTACTGCAGCCCCTTTAACGAAAAAAAGTAGAAACCCTCCCTTCATATTATCACAAGATTAAGAAAAATATATGACCAAGTAAAGCCAAAAGTTTGAAGAATGTCATTATGAACACTTATTTTTAGAGATTTGTCAAATCTAATTTTTAACACACGGGTCTATTGAGGTTTATTTATAGGTCTGCGCTCTTAAAAGAGCGTGGCGACTGAGCGAGAACTTATGGGAACTTTAAAAAAAAAGTCAACCTATAAAGTAAGATATGCCGTGAATGGTGTCTTTGAGATCAACAATCGAAAAAATAATTTTAATTGTATGCGAGGGAAGGTCTAAACATGAAACTTTGCTATAATTAATACTGAAAGGTAGCATTATGACGAACTTAAAATATAAAAACACGGCATACAATACGGTTTTGCAAATCCAAATATTATTATTTTTTGCCTCACTTTGCCTGCAAATGTCCACCAATTAACGAGGGGAGCAGGAGGGGAATGCGCCCCTGTGCAGTTGACATCATAAATACTCCATTTTACCTAATACATATTTTACTTGGGATGTAAAATAAAATGAGCACCACTGATGCACGGACCTGCCGAGAAACAGCTGTGTTATTGGCTGAACGTCGTTACCATTTGGAAAATAAAAATAACTTAATCAACTAAATATTTCAGACAAATCCAAGAGCCCGTTTTCATTGTAAAGGTATTTTCCCGTTGTATCCCCTCTAATATTGTCGATTTGGTGCCACCTTAATTGAAAAAAAGGGTCTGAAGTGGACCGTGTAGCAATTTTTTTTTTTTTTTTTTTTTTTTTTTTTGCTAGCTCAGAGAGAGGGGGGGTGGGAAGCAAATATCTTAATTTTTAGGCAATCAAAACAATGTGGAGGGGGCCTGGCCACAATAATTGTTTTCCATATAAAATTTACATATCATTCATATCCCTTCTGTAAGAGAAGGCACATCCCTTAACGTTTTCTCTAAATCTACCAATTTATAGCAGCAAGGGAAAATGGAATTTATTGAAATCGCACGTGCAACCTTCATAATGTTGGTCAGTGTATCACACAACTCAGCAATGAGTGCTTATTGCCACAAGTAACAACACAAGTAGCATAAAATGAACCTCTGGATGATGCATTAACCATGTATTAATCTGCGTTCAGGACCAGCAAGTTCCCATTAATGAATTTGTAAAGGGTCTGGAACTCCCTTGGATACCCTCCCCCGTTATTCAATATGAACAGAAGTGAAAATTAATAAATGCTTAAGTGACTTTGATACCCTCAATTAACACAATACAAGTTGGGAAAAAAGTAAACTATAAATTACTTACGATGACGTTTTGCATCTTGGAGACGATATTCGTCCTCCATATCAACAAGGAGAAGTTCGCGAAGCAGATTAACAATCTCGTCCGTCCGTTTCTCCTCATTCTAAATTCGAAAAAAAAAAGAAAAAGAAAATCAAATTTTTCTCTTCACTAAGGTGTATTTAGTTCAAGAATAAACCCGCAAGTCATTTTTGTTTAGGTCTGAAAAAATGTTGTAATTCGACTCCAAATATACTAACATTGTCTTAGCATACACGAGAATTTGCGGAAATGTTTTGAGGCTGATGAAATCTGCCCTTTTTCAACCGAGAATAAACCCGCAAGTCATTTTTTTTAGGTCTGAAAACCGAGAGGTTGCCGGAATTAAAATGGAATTCAGAAATATTTTGTCTAGTATATATGAAAAGTAATTTGTAGGTATGTTTCTATTCACCAAGAATATATCACATTCTAATTGTGTTGCAAACTGGCTTGTAATTTATTCTCTCAGAGAAGGAGAATCTAGTTACGTAGTTTTACTTGCTTCCTTTCTTAAACACCTTCTTATTATTTGTAGTTCAATTTTTCACATAGCTTACATTTTGAAAAAGTATTTTCTTATTTTAAAAATGGCCACCAATGCATAGATTCAGTTTGCAAAGATGGTCATAAAGATGGATCTTCCCGGAATATGATTTTTACTTTCGCCTTCGTTAATGCGATTATCCGAGTTTTCACACAACGTCTTAATGATCTCGGACCACCCCCCCCACGAGACATGCACACACACACACACACACACACACACACACACACACACACACACACCCTCAAACATACACACACGCGCGCCGCACCAACAGTGAAACACACTCACTCACAAACACAAACATTTTCTAGGGCTTTATAAAAAAACAAAGATTTCCATCCACCGTCATGACCATGGCATGGTATGTAAGTTTTAATTCCCGTATAAAAATCAGACATGATACATACAGTAATACAAAATAATATGACATAATACAGATACCATAAATAAAAAATAATTTTCCCCTTTACTGTCTTTTGTGGCCCTTTTTGGTGATCTGGGACGAAAGCCCCCACATTGTGAAAGTATTTGTAAAATGTTTACATTGACGCTAAAACTTACATCGTTATATCAATAATATATCAACGAAAACGAAATTCTTTTGTTTTTGTTTTGTTTGTTGTTGTTTTTAATCGAAACTAGTCATCTAAACCAACACAATCTCTGATTGCAACATTACTATGATGATAGTGTCTAGAAAAGCAAGTGTTTTATATACGTTCAAGAGGAGAAGAGACGACCACGCCACACACGACCACCAAGAAAACAAGTACAACAATTGGATTCATCTTCGTCAAATTTGAATGTTTCAAAAAAAGAACTCTGGCATGAAGTTCCACCAACTCTTCCAACAGATAACCGGACAGTTTGAAATGCAATTGATGAACTGATTATGTTTGGCGACTAAAATAGTTGATACACCATGGATCGTTGACCTTGCGACACACAAGAGATCAAGGTGCCAATAATTTACAAAAGATATGCATGGCGTTTTTTCAAAAGTGTTACAGATCGTTTATATCGCGATACAAAGGGAGATCAAGGGTGATCAAGGGGCCAATAATTTACAAACCGAATGCAAGTGAGGGATAAATGGAAGAAACAATATGGAATATTTCATCCTAACATAATGTATACTATTTTGTGTCAAAATATTTAACTTCCCAACTTCTAAACTACCAGCCTCAGCGAAGGCTGGGTTCCGACCTATAGAAATTTTTTAATTTGTGTGACTTCACAATGTCGTATCATCTCATATAATAGTTTAGAAACATGTCTACGTCAACATGAACAAGGTTTGAGATTTAAAATATGGAAGCTTTTAATAATAAGCATGATAATAATGGTGGATTTTTCAGGCGTGACGCTCATCGCTCTCTAGCTTCTGGGTCCATTTGACAGGCTAAATTGAGGACGCCGAGACGAGGTATTCGGCGTTTATTTCAGCCTGTCAACTGGAACCATAAACTAGGAGAGATGTGAGCATCAAGCATGAAGACGTCGCCATTATATTAAAAATTTACATCGAAAGGCTTCCATTCTTTACACTCAAAACCATGTCAACATGATTCTAAACTCCCTAATATCACAAGAAAAAACTATCACAACTGGCTGTTTAGCAGTCTCAAGATAATTCGCCTCTGGCCCAAAATACTCTCAATCCATTTTTTATGACTGGAATATTCTATTCATAATAGGTCAACTCTGTCCAACCGAATCAAGTATATGGTCTTCAATTCAATTCAGATTTTATTTCCAGACCCATAAAGATGTTTACAAAATCTGTTCAAAATTCCGTCTTTTTTGACAAGTAAAACAAAATATATTTTTTCGCTCACAGCCGACCGGGTGAATTCAATAACGATGTTGACATACATGGACAGACCAAAAAAAAAAAATCCCGTATTTCATTTTGTAGTGTCATGGTCCAGTGCGTGCTTATCTTATACAAAATATTTCCAGATTACAAAAGTGTGATTACCAAGTTATACAGTCTGTGTCCAAAAAATGGTACAGTCGGGAAAAAATACTATATTTAGGTGTGAAATATTTTCAGATAATGTGTGTATGTAGTGCCAACATAAAGCCATGAGATTTTCCTTGCTGATGCGCTTTGTTTTGTATAATTTGCTTTCGTCAAACAAAAGATATGCTAAATTTTTGTGCGACGAGGAACAAATCGAAATTGAGCACTTCATGGCCATTATGCGAAACCTATACACAAAAGCATAGGACGGCGTGCGAAAAATGGATTTTCTATTCATATTTCAAAAATTACAACACCAAATGTGAAGAAAAAAATTGCAGGTGAAAGTCTGATCTTCCTGCTTTATGAAAATACCAACACATAGCAGGCTGTGATTAAACTTCATACTATAAAAAAATGTTTTCCACTTGTACCATTTTATTTGACACAGACTGTAGTATTGTCATGATTGTTAGTCAATTCTATACATCTGAGCTTTCCATCCCTATTTTGACGAGATGCGCAAGGACACGAAAAAAAAAAAAAAAAAAAATTGAAAGTGGCATTATATTACATGTATACGCAACGACGCTTTAATATAATTTACGTGTATAGCAGAGTAGGACTCGTAACGACAATTACCCTTGTTCGAAACCAAGTCAATGTCTGAATATTCTTTGGTTAGTTATTTACTTCAATAATAAAGTCTCTCGAGTACTAATTTAAACCATAGGTCTGACAGTTTAGTCAGTTTAGTTGTATCAGTTAATAACAGTATCAAAAAGTACCATTTCTTTTCGCATTATTTTTTAAAATTTTAATTGCCCGTTAAATTATTATAAAATAGCACAGTGGCTCCTGAGGCTGCAATAAATTTTTTGGGGACTAAGGGTTCCGTTTATGGTGCCGAAATTTGTTTTTTTGATCTGACCTTATTTTGTCGTCATGACAAATACTTAACCAAAAAAAAAAAAAAAAAAAAAAAAAAGGAATGACAGACGCACTGCTTCTTACATGTTTAGTCAAGCCTGAGTCCCATTCTTTTTTTTATTATCACTATTATCAGTTGGTCTTCTGCGTCTATGGAAGAAGATCGATGATGTGAACTCAACCAGTGTAGCCATCTGAGCTTTCATTTTGGCTCAGCATAATTCATTTAAATGTTTAAAAAAAGAAGCTTCTGATTATTTCCTATTTCTAAATTGCTACGCTTTTGAGTCGATGATTCTTTATCAATGCCGTCTACAAATCAATAAAATATACAAAAATGTACAAAATATAAGATAAGATAAGATTTATTGACTCTATCGACCCCCTCTCGGGGCATAAGAGTACAAACAAAGAAACATAATGTACAAATGATATACATACATAATAAATGCGATCATGACAGTTGGTGAAAACAATGAGCCTACTGTCGGAATACAAAGTCAATACAAAATATAATGTACATGTACATTATAATAAACAGTATATAAATATAACATGAATCATAAAGATTAAATATTAAGCAAACAACAAATACAACACTTTCAATATATATATATATATTTTTTTTAAAATATAATATTACATAATTATATTTATGTAATAAATATCGTATATATTTGTATATATATTTTTTATATTTTTACAATCGGCCTACATTTTAAAGTTATTAGCTAGGAGAGTACCTGTTTTTGGTTTGATTAAGTGTGAAGGATTGTAGTGAGTGGGCAGTAATCGATTTTATTGTGAGTTTGTTCCACTATTGGCTCCTGTGACTGTAAATATTTTATTGTGGTACAGGATAGATATTCTAAGATCGACCTGTAATATTAATGGTCTATGTGGGAACCACCGTTTTGTGGAATTTATTTTTGAAAATGCCCATGGGCCATTATTATTATGTTTATTTCAAGCTTGATGTATCATATTATGATTTAATCCAGGGCATTAATACATATTATCTATAGTTGGCGTCACCTGTTAAATGAAGCTTATGAAGCGAACTTAATAGTCATTCTTGTTTATCTCGATGAATACCTAGTGAATCCCTAAAATGTCAAAACTACATGTATAAAGGATTTTATCATTGAAAGTGCTTATTAGCTGTAAAGTATTATTATACATAGTTACTCCAAATAACTATTTTCTATTTCACTTTTATCTTACCCATGAGAAAGGAGCGATTATAGCGTTCATCTCATAGACAATGAAATGGATCAAGCTTTATCAAAACTATAGAGACAGACAGAGAACGGTGTATAGGTTCATAGTCAGCTGTCAATTTGTACAGGGGATATAATCATATTATCACGATTATGCGGTTATGAGAGAGAAAACCAGCATGGCTAAAACACTTACGTAAGATATAAAACACTACACGGCTATTGTTTTAGTTGCATCCATGAGTTTTGATGTATCTGCAGTTGGTTCGAATGTTCCCAAATGGAAGGGGAAGTGTGCAATACATGTAGTATGATAAAACACAAAATTAAATTAAATGTATAAGCATTTCGAGTATAGTAATAATGCTTAAATTAATAAATTTATCGGACATTGTATTCACCTGGACACACAATGTGTGCACCCTCTTAATTTATGTGTATAACTAAGTTCAATGTCGGGGCTATAATCTACAACAACTCCCTTTAAGACTACATGTTTCTTTAAAAGCCTATTTAGTTGGCGATGGTGGAATCAGTAATGTATGGTTGGAAAGCCATAAACGGTAGCATATATGCTCGTGAAGGATTTGTGTGTTAGTGCCTGTTAAGGTGTGTGTGTGTGTGTGTGTGTATGTGTGTGTGTTAGATGGTTTGGTGTGTCCGTGCGTGTGTGGGTTTGTGTGAGGATGTCCGAGTCTGTGTGTTTAAACATTATGTGCTCAAAATGATATATAAATTTGCTTCTTTGTCATTACCATGGACGATTTTGATTCTGATTACTCTGATCAATAGAACGAGCTGAGGGTTTTCAAACTTCTACACATAAATTTGAGATTCATGAAGTAGATTGTTCATACTGGTTACTCCAAAAAATCAACACAATATGCTTCTTTTTAATGACCGCTTTTGATCTAATTGTTTCATCTATCAAACCATTATGAGGCACACAGAACTTCTGCAGAGAATAATGAAATGTGTGTCAAACATTATTTGTGCTGGATTATAATAGAAATTTAATCAAAAACCACCCAAAAAATGTCATTACATGTCACCCTATTTTCATTCTTTTTTTGGTAAAACTACATCAAGTACATTCTTGTTTCAAAGATTTATCAAATGTATACATTTTTCCTACCCCACAAAACACAAAATGGTTCATCTCCTATTTGTTAATTTGTTGACTACTCTCTTGTGGTTTTAGTTGTTGTTGGTCTATTTAAATGTTATTATGTCATCTGGGTCACCGCCACTACGTCCATATTCTTTTTTCAACTCCCTACCCCCGAAAAAAAAAATCTCCTTTCAAAAGTAAAGAGAGTGTCAAAGGGCAATAATGTCATGTTTACGTGATGTGCTTATTTTCAGCATTTTGCACGCCAGTCACCAATTTTTTTTCCTTTTTTTTTTTTTTTTAAATATATAGAACACCTTTGTTCATGTCTATACCCCAACCTCCCCCCCCTCTTTTTTTTAACAAACGTTAGGCCTATGACTTATTTTGCTTTACACAACAAATACACTTTTCGAGCAAATTGTGTTTGTCATTTCTGCACCGAATTTCTAACATTTTTACACAAACGAAATATTATAATGGTTCACAGGTTTTGGTAGTTTTTTTTTCTCGTTTTATTAGCACAAGTGGGCGCTATTTCACTCTTTCAATTTATTATATAAAATTACAATTTTTTTTATAGCGTCAAGGTAATTCTTACAACAAGTGAAATTCTAGTTACTTCCACTTGCTAATTGCATAAATAATACACCTGTAATTGTATCACATTTGGACTAGGGCGTCACACGATATTGGGGCAGTCCAATAAGGCATATGATTTTTTTATTTTTATTGAAATATTCAAAGAAACATGATAACATAAGAAAATTGGTATACGATTGTCGAGGCATCATTGGTCGCTACATCGTGCAATTTTGTATTCACATTGTGTGTACGAATACCATTGGGTTTGTGGAGTGTGCCTTTGAGGGCAAACTGGTTACCAAGCCGTACAGAAGGTGCAAGTCCTCCACATTTAGTAAAGACTAACCCCGAAATCATTCGGATATCGTGCGAGCGGCGTTCGAGCTCCAAGTGATCATCTTGAGCATAAAATATCGATAATTTTAGACATAACAACAAAATATTAGAAAGAAACGTGAATCAAAGTTACAATAGGGAGTTGTCGCAGAAAAAAAGGAAGGTGCCTGTTCGTGAACTACAAATAATCATACGAACGAGGAAAACACTGTTCACAGTACAATATCAACCATTCAATGCTAAAGTAATGTCATAATACAAATTTTAATATAGCTGTGTCATTTACATACATCTTTCTTGGTTATAGGCAAACAAAGCTGTCCTGTTAGTGTGTACATCTATATTTGTATATATATATATATTTTTAGAACAGTGAAATACAATACAAAATATACATACAAAGCGATACGATACTTGGAAAACACACACCAGAAGCTGATATCTGGAAAAAAATATATATACTGTTTATACATGAATTCATTAACAGAAGCACTCTGACCAAAAGTTTGGCTGCTTTTTATCGAACGTGAGAAAATTGTACCTATTTTTGGCATCCATGAACTTTTATTAGACTTTGAATTTCAGGATTTGCGTGGAAAATAAATTTAGATTCCTATCAATTTACACACAGACACTTTTGAATGTTTCTAAAATAAAAAAAATAAAAAAAGTGTATGTCACGTCTCAAAATCATTTAGTCAGATATCTCTCCTATTTTTTTTTTTTTTTTAAATATCAGAGGCAACTATTAAATTTGATATTTAAGGATACAAATTGAAAAAAAAATAAATATATATATATTATATTATATATATATATGACATAACAATATACGGTATATTCTCGAATATTTTACGGCAGATAATATAATTAGTGGTATATTTTGTACCCACTTTGGTGTTGAAAAGGGGGTATTCATGCTTTATTTCTAGGTATCACCATCGTCTGTCTGTATGATGAATGCAAAGGCAGTACTGAATTGAGCCACCGTGAAACCGATGATACCTGTAGAGACGAAACCAGGGATGTAGTCTTCAAGGAACTTCAGCTGCGGGTACAACGCTGTTACCTGACCAGGATCCCCTTTGATTAGGAAAAGGATGAGTGATGGTAAGAGGTCATC
The DNA here is from genome assembly GCA_940671915.1 of Paracentrotus lividus. Classification (NCBI taxonomy): domain Eukaryota; kingdom Metazoa; phylum Echinodermata; class Echinoidea; order Camarodonta; family Echinidae; genus Paracentrotus; species Paracentrotus lividus. The sequence goes on along the minus strand of CALNVZ010002974.1, from coordinate 34,921,374 downwards.
GGTACCTATGGAACGGGTCTCGCCAGACATCTTACCTGTCCACATAGTGAGAGGGGGCAAGAGAGAAGAGAGAAGGATGGATTAAATAGTTTAAGCTGGCATTTTAATGTTCACTTGAAATATGTTGGTTTTACAAAATAGTATAATAATAATAACAATAATAATAATAATAATATCGTTTTATTTACCCAGGGTAGCCACTTCAGTTCTGACAACTGTTCTCCCAGCGGGCCCTGCATGATGTTATTAGTACCCCCAAAGCTCCTTGTTTAAAGGCAACTTTTAGGTACCATTTTTGTAAGTCTTTGGTATGACTCGGCCGGGTTTCGAACTCACGACCTCCCGTTCATGAAAGCAAGGTGGGCTACCTTTTTACGGGCGCTCTAACCGATTGAGCTATCATGTCCGATAGTAGTTACAAACACAATGCAGTATGTCAAAATATTCGTTGTATACTCATTTCTCTCTGAACCATGATCTGCATATTTTTTTTAAATAATTAGTATTCATTGAATTTATGACCATTTGTGTGCAGATGACAATGCTCTCTCGGCATATTTGATAAGGCTACACGTTTTTTTTTAAATCCGTGAATACCTTTGAAGCATGTATCATATGTACCCAAAAACGAGTACTCTTTAAAGGTCAATCACCATTTCGACGTCTTCTGGACGATATCAACGATGTCTCAATTTTGCTGGCTGCTTCAAATTCCATTATCTTAATTATTACATACCTACATCTGTATTTAAAAAAAAAAAAAAAAAAATCTTCTCAAACACTCACTTGAGACTTGTTCCTTGATAGAGTCAGACAAGGCTTGAAGACACATGACCAGCCAGCGAAGCTTCACCAAAGGAAGTCTTTCCTGTAACACCATCCTGAGGCATCTGTAAGCCCTGTTGAACATGTCTTCAAAACTGGACGGTCCTACTGCAATGGCTTGTTGGTGATTATTCGGAGGTTTTGAATGAGAAGAGGTGTGATCTTTGCCAGATTGGACTTGGAAGTTCGGTTCCGTTTCATCCATTATGGGGTCTGGCGTTATTGGAGGGATATTGTGAAGATCCGTAGAACCATGAGTTACATCAAGAAGGAATGGGTAGAGATTTTCCATCTGTTCAACCAGATCTGAAGCAAGGGATAGATGCGACATACTGTCAATGTACGGCAACTCACTTTTCTCTATGTGATCACTACCAGTAGCTCCTTTTTGCGTCTGGTTAGGGGTGGACGTATGCAAATCGAGCCCTGCAACTGCCTTTGTCTCTCTGCAGAACCCCCTTTTTCCGGTTGAAGAAGTTCCTCTTCTGACCGACAAACCACCATCTTCTTCATCAGACGTTGTAGGGTCCGTCTGGGTAGCTTTCTCGGCTGTTCCAGGTACAGCGGTCTCAACAGGATCGAGGATGTCAATGACCCATTCACCTCTCAGCTTCATGTTCCTCGGGTCGGCTGTGGGGAGAAGCATTTGGAGGAGTTTGGCCTCACCATCGTATGCCAGCTGCATGTAAAAGAAAATAAATGATATATATATTTTTGATACTATTGACAATTTAAGACGCACCAGTATTTCACCAGCTGATTCTCTATTACGAAGAATTACTCGAATAAAAATATTTTCGTTTGTATTCGAGGAGCCCATACATGCTGAGAAGATTCAGATTTGATGGACACATATAGAATATTTTGTTCATAAGAATGGAGTGGGTAGGTGATGATAATGACGAATGAATTAGGTATGCAGCACTTAAATTTGCACTTTCTAAAATTATAATTTCATTATGAAAAAAAAAATGTTATGTTTAATATTGTTTTATAATGACAAACACTATGTTTAGTTTAAGGTCCATCTTAAATAGAAACCGGTTTCATCACAAATTCTTACCACGTACAACTTTTCAATATCGTGGATTGTTGAAGTGAAGAATACAGCTTCATAAGATGCCCATATTTCGGGTTCATTCTTGTCCGCCGCCTGATGCAGCAAGCCTGCTATTTTTTTAACCACCTTGGGGGAAAGTAGAACATTTATATACAAAGTTATCAATGATTAGTAACGTCATATTTTATCGCTATTCATGTATATTCTCCTTGATACCCTTTTCCTTTTCCTCTGTTCTTACTCTCAAAATATTTTAATGTGGATCAACATTCTAAATTTCTCTCGATCTAACTCTGTACTTTCATCTTACTCTAATCTTGTTATGGACATGTACACAAAAAGCCATCAAGAGTAAAACATGCTTAACGAACTGCAAATTACTTACTTTACAGTAAGATTAAGATATTTTTTTACAGTAAATATATATTTGTTTCTAATGAATGGTTGACCGTGCCTTCTAATTATTGTAATGATTAGGGAAATAAACGATTGTCAGTGCCATATCCAACATACTAAAGGTTGTACATTTTAAAAGTGTGCACCTGTATCTTGAAGTGACTTTAAAATCTTAATACTTTTTTAATTCAACAAATTCTAGCTCACCTCTGCAAAATGATCGCTGATTTTGAATATAAGATTTTGGGTATAGGCTTGATAGTCTGTAAGCGAGGTAAAGTCATGGCTTGCCTGGGATGATAGATGCTGTTTTGTTCTCTGAAGGAAAAAAAATTCAAACGAAATAATAATTTGAAGTGGTTCTTTAACACTTTCTTTAAATGGCTCCTTGGTCAATACCAATTGCATGGCATACTTCAGCCTTGGTCGAAACTCTATAACTAACCCTATCCATGACGAATAGAAAAATCATGTGGGGATATTAAAAGCTAATACTTCTTTGAGAGAAAAAAAAGATGGAGAAACATGGTAAAATAGTAAAGAAATAAAAGGGCCATAATCTAAAAAAATATGTTATCTTTATTCACCATTTTTCTTAAGAAACGAAATTTAAACATTTGTGTTTATGGGCGGTGTGCTTCCAAACTTACGTTTCTCTTTGGTGCCAACTTATGTCCTTCGGCATGCTGAGAGTGAAAGTTTATTGAACCTTCATTGCATCTGTTCAGCACCTCCAGAATGAGAGAATGATGGCTAATCTTTAGCGCGCTGTCTCTCTGCAAAACCTTTTAACAAAATTCAGAATGCGTATTTATTAGTAAAGTTTTTTTTACCTGAAGTATGTTTGTTGATATGAATTAAAGAAAATAAACATAAAATTTTAATATGAATATAATAATTTCCACCGGGCTTTATCCTATGTTTTGGACGTCGATGTATAATATCAATTAATTATTCTTTTGATATTATGTATGTGTTGCGATGCCAATGAAAGGCAATTTATAATGAAACAAGATGGAATCGCATTTAGATTATTTGAGCAGATCCAATCGACCTTGGTATACTATATCACGAATTATTTATAAATATTGTGTGAAATATTCATATCGAATCTTAACTCTTTATAACGTTTTTTTGTTGTTGTTACTGAGTTTTTTTTTTTTTTTTATTATTTTTTTTTTTTTTTTAACATTTTTGTTTGTTTGATTTTTTTTTTGTTATTGTCAAAGCAGTGTATCTATACTAATACAGAGTATCATGGCACAGTGCATCGGGTAATGAACAAATAGAGTTAAAATGTAGTCTTATTATATACGTTGAGCTCATGTTTACGATAAGGACTGAATAACAGTCAGGGTATCCTTTTTATTAGCCTTACCTTATCGATCTTCCGAAGAAGTGGTAGCGTGACGTCAGACTTCGAATCTTTATCAAAAACGATAAAACAGAATGCTGTTTCAGGAAATCATCCTTAAGGCCCGGTCCAATGGCAGGAGGATTGATTGCGCATGAGTTGCGTATACAAATTTCGTTCTTCTTCTTTCGTGTCCACCATTTACAACATTAAGTATAATAATTATGAATATATGTACATGTTATATAACCCTAACAAAATTATATATTTGGCCATGACTTTGCACATTGTACAGCCCTCTCATTTGCAGCCATTTCGGAATTTTGAAATTCCATTTCGGAATTTTGAAATTCCGTTTCGTTCATCCGCAACAAAAAGCAAAAACAAAACAAACAGTCCGCAATTCATATGCAAATCATCCGAAAAAGCCAGTGGGACCGCGCCTTTAAATGTATTTTCAAGGAATGAGCGTTTGCATATAATATTACTGAATAATAAACGGTAAAACACAGATATACTGTATCTTACGGTAGCTTTTTAACCGAAGGCGTCAGTATATAAATAACTAAAACGATAAAAATTCTCAAAAACAGAAGCAGTTATTGTATTGTACTATTGTATACATTTATTCATAAAGGCATGTCTAGGGATGCAGAAAAGGATTTGAAAAACCCGTACAGGTCTGCACCCCGATAAAAAAAAAAACAATTACAAGAAACTCAATATTGCATCAGATAAACAAAGTTACATAATAATAATTATAAAAGCGATACATCAAATATTCGAAATGTACACAGTATGGTTAAATTCGGAAGTATGTACATGAGTAAACAGAATAAACAGATAAAATTACATTTCAAAAATATGAATATAATGAGTATACAATTTATCAAACACACTAGAAATTTTTGCAGCATAACAAACGTTAAAAGAATACATGGTAAAATTTACCCATTATTGTACCACCGTCAGATTATCAATGAGAAGGTAAGTAAAGTAGCAGGTGTCTAGCAGTCATGACATTTCCTCTTTGTCAAGACATATCTGGATTTTCCTTGTAAATTAATCGTATGGGGTACAATGTTCAAAATTATAGGTTCAGACTAATATATAATTTCAAAGTTCATTGTTCCATATTGACACACTTGATAACAGAAATGAGGTCTCCTCCCTTTTATAGCAATGGGTATGTTTAGCATTCAACGTCATAAATATTAATTTGTAAAATGTAACTACTGTCTGTTGTCAACAAAAAATATGAAATAGAATAGAAATAGAAATAGAAGTAAAATATTTTGATCCCGTACATTCGTGTATATAGGATGATAAAAATATCTCCTTAATGTGAGCAAAGTTGAAACACGAGGCACATGGTATGGACCTGAAAACAGACGCGCTGGAATCATTTCAAGATTGTGGGGATTCAAGGGAGCCAATCTCAGAAAAAAAAAAATGTTCAGCAACTGACCCATCGAGCTAAACCTCTTCCGAGAGGAAAAATTTAATAGTTTGAAGAAAATATGTCCTTTCTTTCCTTCTCTGATTCCATTGTTTTTTTTAATAGTCCAAGAAGGATGGGGTGAACCAAATATTATGGGCCCTAGTGATTTTTTTTATGAAGTAAACTGAAAACCTGCAATTTTAAGCGCCCTATTGTGCAGGCGGAAAGTACAAGTTAACATTTTGTTTTGCAGTGACCTGAAAACATGAAATTACTTGAAATGCGAGGGCATATTTTCAATTACTGATTTTCCGAAACCTTGCAATTTACAGTGTCAAGTTTTTATGATTTACCTAAATATTAATATTTTTTAATTTTCTTTCATGAATTCCTAGGGGCCCATGAAGTCAAAATTAACGAGCTTTGTTCATAAAGGGAAACGTTTGTCTCAGTCTAATTGTTTTTGACGCATGTGCACATAGAGACCGAGTGATTAAGATTTTTTATTTATTCAATTACTTATTTTTTTTTTTGCAGTCCCTATATTTACCTATAATTATCATAAAAAGTTTACTTTTTATTCGGTTAAACGAATCAACCAGGTAAAAATGAATGTGGATAGTAACATCATTTTCAAACCTCGTTGTCAAAACTACTTTCCAAAAATGTTCATCTTTGAAAAAGAAAGACAAAAATCCAACAACAGAAAAATTAAAAAGTCTGTTGTTAAGTCTCGGCTAAATACCTCTTTTAATTGACCTTGTTGTGTCAATCTTACCAGGCCTGTAAAAAAAAAAACGAATATAAATATAGTGAAAGGTACAAAATCATATTTTGATTTACTTGGATGATTTTTATATTTTGTACCAGAGTACTAACCTCTCCGGATGTTTCTAAAATTTAGTGGTGCGTCGTTCTAAATAACTGATTTATATTTGGCTGATATTTTACAATATAATTTTGAGAAGATCTATTAGTTCTAATTGTCAGTTGTATTCCTCATTGACATTCCGACCAACCTTATTTTAAAAGAGGGAAGAGAATGAGTTTATAGGCGGTAAAAATAAGAATTGAGAAAATTGAGAGAAAATTTTGTGACCAATTGTTACGAGATAACATAGAGACTTCAGAATATTACCATTTACAAGGGCTGGATTATTATGGAAATTAGGTCATGTCTTCAGATGTCAAAAAGTCAACAACAAGAAAAACATTATAATTTAATGCTCCCTGCAAATGAGCCCCTCCACACAAAACTCTTTCGTCATATCGAATTTATCAGGCATTCAGCGGGGTTCAACTAAGAAATTTTTAATTAGGGCACGCCCTTATCATTTCACTCTCATGACTATCTTCAGATGAAATGGTAATGTTTGAATAACTACTGGACAAAGGACTCTATTCAATATAAATGAATGAGAGAGAGGTGTGCAATAAAATGCTAAACAATGAATGTTCGTTTAAAGAAATGATGGAAGTGTTTAGGGAAAAAAAGTATATTCGTTTCGTCATCAATTTAATCTACCTATAATAAATTTGAAATATCGAACAATCAATTTCGTCCGAAATGCGATTGCAATTAAAAATAATCATTCAAATTCGATATAAGAAACTCGGTTTTACCAAACTGCAAATTGCTCCGATCAATCAGTTTTGTTGTTTGTGTTTAATTTGAATGACCAATGGCCCAGCTTCGCGTGGTATCGTTTAGACTGAACATGTTAAATGAACATTAACGAATTTCATTTCAAGGGTTTGAAATTGACCTGGAAACCTATAATAGGAATGAGAGAGGTGTTAAAAATCGTTTCGTCAAAATACATGGACAAAACGATAGACCACATTAAAGAATGGACAAGTTTTTTTAGAAACTGGCATCTAAGTTTTCTGAACCAAAAAGATCGATCCATTTTATTCAACAAGATTTAACAGAGGCCGCTTACAAATTCATCTCTTACAGAAAGAGAAACAAAAATTGTATATAAACATGATATATATATTTATTTTATATTTATACATACTCTTCTTTCTGTGTTAAGAAAAGAATATGACTTGGAATGGATATCAACTGGAATGTTTAATATTGACAAATTACGTTCAAGTACTATATAGACGTGGCCACTCGAGGGGAAGTGATTTGACACATTATCCTTCTGTTTGTCTTTGTATGGACTATCTTCATTTACTGGGGTGTCATTTTAATACTATTAGATCAAGGAGCACTATGTTCCCACCCTACCATAGGTGCCATTTCTATACGCTATGATCATTTCAACCAGATTTTGTGTCTTTCTTTAAATTTCTAAACTTTAATCATAAACATGCTGATATATAATTTATGGGGAATGAAATTCAACGTTGTCATGGCGACCATATCACTCAAATTTCGGGTCACATTCCAAAGTCATATCCCTTAACGATATAGGCGTATTAAAAGTAGGATTCTTCTTCCTCTTCTTTTTTTTTCTTTCTTATAGTGGCAAAAATTACATCCCAAACGAAATGGTGCTCCTCTTCCTTTGATTTTCAGTATTTTGTAGTGCCAAATTGCACTAAAACAATAAATATTTTTTAAATATCAATTTTCTGTCACATTTGTAAGTTTACTAATGGGTTCTTACCTTGAAATTCAACAAATGTAATTATTATATTAATGGCACCTTAAAAAATACAAATCAGCCAAGGACAAAAAAAAATCTTTTATTTGCACAAAGCGCACAAATATGGAGACCTTGAGAAATCATAATAGAGTAGTAAACAATGAATAAATCATTAAAATGTTTTGTAACATTCTCCATTATGAAACTGCTTATAATTACATGAATAAATTGATCCAATGACAATTTGGTGCAAAGTGTAATTATTTATTTTACTGTAAATAACGCTCCCATGTGGTGACCTTAAGACATTGTAGAATGGGGAGTTTAGATACAGTTACTTCATTATACCAAATGTGAATATGATCGGTATATGTATAATTTTATATATAATATATATATATATATATATATATATATATATATATATATATATATACATATATATACATGCATAGATATGTAGAGGGGCACAATGGGTCACCCTTTGGTCCTGTAAATGACAAAAATACCTCGGTCTTGATAGAGTGAATTTTACACCCACTTTAAGTTCCTTCATATAATTGTGTGTTTTTTGTTGTTGTTTTTTTTTACATTCCAGCGTCTTAACTATCATTAATCATCTTGAAACGTCTTTACTTAGCTTTAAAATCGTATTGGTTTGAACAATAGGCCGACCTTTGCTCCATCTTCTCATTGCATTGATTATCACGGGTTACTTTTACGAACTCATTCCTCTTCACAAGTTTTAACATCTACATGATTTCAGAATGATGCATCAATATTGAACGTTGCAACAACAACAAAAAAGAAAAAAAAAAAAAAAAAAAAAAAAAAAAAAAAAAAAAAAAAAAAAAAAAGAAAAAAAAAAAGACGTTGACTGTACATGATTGTGACAAGAATAAGAATATATAATCACTACATTATTTTAGTTACGCAATTATAAATTAATCTGCATTCTTAAGATTACTATACAAGGTCCATACAGATAATAAATGTTATTAACATTTTGAAACTTTGGATATAAGAGTACGATACATGGATAACATTTTTTGTTAAATTATAAACAAATAACTAATGGTATAAATCAGACTTTTTATTATTATTTTAGGGCTGAATCATGATCAAATATTGTAAATGGGGTCAAAGATTATAAATCACACACTATTGTTTACCATATCTATCAATTGCTTTTGTTTTAATTTCACCAAATGTATCTACTGATGTAGAAATACAGTCATGTAGGCATACATGTGTTTGCTTGTTTTTTTTTCAAGAATATGTATTAAGAATATTAATAACACATCATTTCAGTATTAATGTATGCTTTAGAGCTTTAAAATTAAATGAAAATCAATACAATTATTTTTAACAGAGCAAGATCATTTACTTTCACTTTTGCAGCCGATGTTTTGTTTTTATATTTTATGCATAATATAAATACGCCTATATAAAGATTTTTTTTAAATACGCAAAAGGAGCTAGTATCAAATCAAATTAATGAAACAACAATTCCAGTTTTATTCAAATTTAGAGTTTCTTACATTTTGAAAAATAATCTATATAGATTTTTATAGATATTAAAACCAATGTTATGGTAGTCTCTTCATTACATAAAACTGAAGTGCTTTTATTCTTGCTGTTGTCTTTTTATCAATCGTTTACAAATGAATCTTCCAGTCCGTTTCACGCCACCGACAAAGAGAATAATATGAAAGATCTACCGTGATGGTTCACTTTCAAACATTTGGAACGAGATACCCATTTTCATCCAGAATAGTCTCTTCTCTATGTACGAATGTAGCAATGGACGATGGTTTAGAGAGAACGTAACCAAAAGCATCAATGTCTTTGTACAGGAAATGCTCAAAGGTTCCTGCAGCGCCAGCACAAGATGGAATAGTCTCGTAAAGTAAGGTATCAGGAATAGTGTTCGACGCACATTCACACGGTCCTATCATAGGTTGAGGATCTATGCTTAAAAACGGCTGGGTTAATGTGCCTAAATGTGACGTCACAGAAACACCTGCCCCATCTCTGGAACTACACTCTCTCATGTCCAGATATGTGTGGATTATCTGCAAAAGGTGTTATGAGCAATACGATTTTTGTAAATGTATAATTAATATGAGGGCGGACATTACAACGGTTCTAGGACAACTACCCACTGGACAATTACCCCTGAACAACTAACACCGCCAAAAATGTACCCCTAATTCTACACCTAACCATATAACCCAATATCTGGGGGTAGTTTTCCTGGGGGTAATTGTCCCGATATGCATTGCAAAAGCAGTGATTATTGAAAAAGTGGGATTAAATAGGAATTAAGTCAAGTGTATGCGGTTAAGGCACTCGAAATTATTTTCAAACAAAATAACCGTCCATTTATAAATGCAATTACAACAAGATATGTATTTCCACATGCAGGCCTATGTTTGTATACCAATTATTTGTTTCTGTGGGTGTTGCTATGTTTTTAGAACACATGCCTACCTCTGATTCAGTGCTGGTTTTGCTGCAAAATTGTCTCCGTAACTGAGGAATAACCCAACCTATTGTCACGGCGAGAAGGAGTAGAAATAAGACTACGGTAGATCCGATCAAAATTGGTAAACGGATATAGGTACAACCATCTAGAAGTAATAAATTGTTGAATAATATTATAAATAACGACCAGATTACATGACTTTTACAAATTTTCATTTGATTAGGTCAGTACATTTTGCAGTTGTGTAAGTTCTTAGGTCTGCATTTTAAATTCATAAAAATGTAAATTTATAGAAAAATCAATGATTGCGAGAAGGAAAACAGTTCAAAACTTAGAATTGCCAATATCTCTCTTTTTATTGCCGCTGGGGAAAAAAGTCAATTCAACCGGCCAGAACAAGCCCTTCCGACCAACAACAACAAACCCATCAAACCAAACCCGCAAGTCCAATCAAGCAACAAAAGGAACTGACCAGGAGCCGATTCTTAAAGTTTAATTTTCAATTACCCCCCCCCCTCTTTTTTATTATCTGTTATCACGTTGCATTTGACAGTTTCCTTTGGCGTTCTTCAAGAGATCACAATGAGTAGGATTTCAGACAACCGAATAATCATGATCTTACTTTTAGCATCTGTCTCTGGCTTCATATTCTATAACTTTGTATTATCCGTAGGCTATCTTTGCAACTTTCCCCTTGTTGTCACAGACGTAATGCTAGGGCGCGTCGTGTTCTTTGGATTTTTTTTCGCCTATCTTCAAGGCGCAAATGCACGTATTTTGCTAATTCGAGTAGGTATTATTTCCGGACCTTGGTTATTCGTTTAAAGATGAGAAGAGTTAAATTAAAAGTTTTAATTAATTCAACACGCTTTTATGCTACTTAAACATAAACAATAACCGTGGCAATTGTCTTTATAACAATTAAATGCCTATTTCCCTAAATATTCAAATATTTACCACTTTCTCCACTGAAGCTTCCGTTAAGCAAAGATGTATTGTCATATTCTGTAGGGATAAGGTTGTTTGACCGGGGGGGGGGGAATATTATTCACCATGACAAGTATTTGGATATCAATTTATGCATTTTACGAATATATTTTTTATAATTATGATTAAATAAAGATCTTTAAAAACGCTAAAATTCTAGAGCGAGATGGAAATATTAATCACTGAGTAAGTATGAGATTTGATAGGTTGTATTTTTTTTAATCATATTGTTTGTAATTTGCTTTTAATGCATCACTAACTCATCGGCATTATACTTAACTCTTAACATGCCATATTAATTTATAGCCAAAAAATAGTAGATTTCCTTTTAAAATCTTTTAAAATGGTATGAAATAGTCTTGCTTGGTGTAAATGACTAGAAATCAATCCATAGACACAATACAATCAACTGTGCTATTTGCAAATCCTATACTGCAAGCAATCAAGAGAAAATGAATTATTACGATTGTATAGATAATAAGTACAATTGCACGAAAACGTGTCCGTGGCACGCTAAGGGTTAAGACACATCAAAGTTTTGTCTGATTTCATGACCAAAAAGAGAAAATATAGGGAGAGAAAGAAAGAGATGGGAAAAAACTATAAAAATAAGACAACTTAGGAAAAGAAAATAAAACAGGGAAAAGAGAGGGAAGTGGATACAATCAGGAAAGAAGAAAAACATACGAAAGTGAAATCACTTCACATTCTAATCCTTGTTTAAGTGAGCTCATCAAAGAGAAAGTTGCCATTATGATAAATTATAGCTGTTTCGATGATTATTGTTTTTCAATAAAGAGGTTGTTATCCACTGCTGAGACTGAGAGCTAAATTAATAGTTTTGAACCTGAATTGCCTTGAATAAGCTTCCCACGCCCCATTCTATATTGTAACATAGTTGTTTTGTTTGTTTGTTGTTTTTTTTTTTGTATATTATCATAAGAAGCGTCTTTCATTGATACAAAAAGGTTATTTTACATGACTGCAAGGGAAAATTCTTAAAGTAAGAAAACACGGAATAATCAAAATATTTACCTGCAAGAGTGAAGAGCTGGGAGGAAATCTCATCAAAGACAGTAGAAGTGTGCTCTATCAATGGTAAACAAAGCAAGAAGCAGTTATATGGATCAAATATCATCATATTATGGCATATTTAACTAGGTTCTTTGGGGTGTTTTTGTTTTGTTTCCCACAACTGAATTTGATAATCGTATTTTACAGGAAAAAGTCCCATTTAACTCAATTGGTTGGGGAAATAAGAAAACTAATTTCGAACGGATTGAAAAAATTGTGTTCAGTAACTGTAATCTGGCAATGCAGTCATTTCATCGTTAAGTTTCTTCTCAACAGCAACTTTTTATTTCACTTTCGTATGCATGCTAATCAAAGATGTCGTAACCTCTGACAGCCTGAAGGACTTTAATTGATTTGGTTTCAAAATGCCGATGAGATTAACAATTACATTGAACAAGGAAATTGAACAAGGAAATTAAGGTCTTGTTTAAATGAATATTCTCTATGTATTTTGGGTGGTCGATGTTGCAATATAGCAGACATTTATAAACGAGAATCAAATCACACAGCCATCGGGAACAACACATGGAGATAATATAGAATGAAATTATGAAAAGTGATATGAAATAGAATTATAAAAATATTGTGACCATTTTGAAAAAAATCGATTGACTCAAGTAATATTATTGCTCTCCTTTTGCATCCCCAACAAAATATGCATACATTTTAAATGATAATGAGCAAGACAAATCTGTATAATGCAAATGCACTGCATATATTTCATTTAATTTATCCCTACGCACAAGTAACTATGCTGCCTCACGGTTTTAGGAATTGCTTTAGATAAGGACAAAAAAGTGAGTTGGAATAAGGGCGGATGTAAAGATTAACTGTTACCTTCCTGATAATCCGTAATATAATTCTGCGTTGATTCTGAAAAAACAACACCCGAAATGCATTTACATTAAAAAAAATATAGTTTTCACATTAGGGATGAGAACAAATGTATACATTTTCCAAAAAGACAACTCAATAATAATTCCACAAGAAGCATAACCTTAAAAATTACAGTCACACGATTTCGGACACCCGCCTAAGGAAGCTAAAGAACGTTAAAATCAATCACTACAAGTATTTTATACATGTTCAATATGTTTTCCTCCAAGCCCCCACCAAGAAAATTCAACCAAACCTAATTTCAAGAAATGATATAGTTTTAAAAGAAAAAAAAATTGCATATATAATCACTATAGAACTAGTTTGATTAATGGGAGATATCTTCTTCGTCATGTTGATATCAATATGATAAAATATGATATTAATTTTTATGTACCTTCAATCAATACACATGTAGAAATTGTATCATTCCAGTGAGGATAGTATGGTGTTACTCCAGGAACACAGTGAAGAGTATCGCTTCCATTTAGACTGTATCCATCAATACAGGTAAGATGAACGATAGAGCCAAACCATGTGATGTTAGAATCCCAAGATCCACCTGTGGTATTATGTACGTCCTGACAGAAACCTAAAGAGGCTACCAAAGAAAGAGAGAAGTGGAAAATGGGCTCTGGTGTGTGACCTGCCCTCAGGCAGAACACGAACATGTATAGAACAAATTTGTCAACAACGAAAACGGTAATTCTGACATATCGGATGTATATCTTGATTACAATATTTGGGTCTGGAAAAATGTAAGGGTGGAATGGATTCGATACGAACAATAACAGTTATAAACTTTAAGTGTAAAATGATGTGTGTAGGCTACTCATTAATTCAAATTAATTAAATTCATGGACAACTAGCCCGAAGACTGCGCACGTGGTCCATTTGCATTAGGATATTTTCTCATTCCTATAAGTGCTTTATATAGCTTATCCATTCATCCTTATATAAGTTGATGTTATGTAAATATTTGCTAAATAGACAAGAAGAAAAAGAAAAGGTCCCAAAACGCACCGAAATATAAAAAAAAAAAATAATAATTATCCCCACGCCACAAATCCATCAGGACCAATGTTTAGACAGATTAATGGTTGCACTGGCCGATGCAAAGTTATTCCGGGTTTTGTTTTCTAACTTAATTTTGTGTATAGGTGTATGTACACATAAACAAACCTAATAATTTCCCTTTATATATTTACAATGAATATAAAAGTTTACCGCTATAAACCGACATTCTGGATAATACTTCTGTTTCTTCACTACACTTTGATGCATCTTCCAACTGAGCCTCGGCATATGTTGTACAAAAACATTCCACATGGTTCATGATAGCTACAGCTTGAATATCGTCTGATTTACAAGATGAGATGCACCTTGCAGTTGATATGAAGGGAAGTCCGCTTTGTAAATTCATATTTTCAGACTTAACAAAGCAGCCTGAATATCCAGGCTCTGGGGAGAGAAAACAAAAAACATACATAGATTGAATAAAAAATATTAACGATGAATATAATGAACAAATATAAAACCCATATACCATACATGTATATACCAGCAGGAGCTACGCTGACCAATGGTTGAAAGATCACACTTCGATTCCATTGATTTTCCGTTTCAACACCGTTCTGTTTAAATTACGAATTTCTACGGGTTATGATAAAAATATATTGAATGAGATAACTTAAAGCAAAATAAAGGCATTTTATCACATCTATAAAATAAATTATAAGCACTATTTTCGTTGATACATACCGTTTACCATATTATTGCGTATTGTATGTGATGACTCAGTTTAGCGTGATATTTGTTTTAATCATATTTCTTTATATCTGAGCATGACTTCTACTAAAAAAGCGTATATTCCTTAGCATATCATAGATATCTAAAACATAATTTTTGTATTACACTGTAAACATATATTAGTCATTGGTGCTTATAAATTAGTCAAAACGACTAATATATATTAGTCCAGTCTCAGTGACTTAATTACCTCAGTCAAGACTAGTTTAGGTAAGTCATTTTGACCAATATAAACAAGCCATTTAACAAATGACTTGTTTACATTAGTCAAATGACTAACAAATGACATGTAGGCCTACAAATGACTTATTTATGGTCAGAGGCTAGGCCTATACGGCGCACGTAACAGTGATTCGCGGTCAAACCACACGGACACATGCCGACATGGTAAAAACAAAACGACATCGAATGCAACGCCTAAGAATTAGATCCATCTCAGGATATCATTGAAAATGCTTTTAAAGACCAAGGTAAGTTTATGTCATATTCTATTTTTAACGCGAATCCCGAACATTGAAGAAATTGTGATGTCAAATTATTATTGTAGCCCCACATGCTCAATTCCACGTTAGTTGTATGCTTATATCATGGAATACTAGTAATTTGTAGTTGCAGAACACGCTCTATTCTCGGATGGTGTGCTGAATGATAATAGTTATGATATGATGATGATTAGTATCATTGAATATATTCATGTAAAGAATCAAAGGAAAGAGTTCCTCTTGCGACAGCCACTTCACAAAAAAAAAAAAAAAAAAAAAAAAAAAAAAATCGATAACAACACACCTGTGCGCATGCGTCTCTATAATTTATCGGACGTCAACCTTTTGCTATTCAAAATTGATTCAAAAATAAAAAAATCCACGGCAGTGCGCAAGCCGTCTCGTTGTGTAAGTGGTGTGAGAGTAAGACAGTGACGCTGGTGACTCGGGTTCGACTCCCGCTATTCCTCTTTGTGTTTTTTGACTAAATAAACTGGAAGTTGTATTTTGTTGTTATTTTTTTTATTATTAAAATATATATTTTTTTTAAATATAACCCTAACCATAACCCTAACCCTAGTCTATATTTAAAAATATTATTATAAACAATTTCCACATGTATATTTTTCGATTTGGGTAGCTGTCGCAAAAGGAACTCTTGCCGAATCGAATTTAATTTGTAAAGATGAGGTGGTGCAGCCCCCCCCCCCAAAAAAAAAAAAAAAAAAAAATGAAATAAATAAAAAAAAAATTTATTAACATTAATTTTTCATTAATTTTCGTGCAGAATGCCAGACATCTCCCATGGTATCTACAACATCTCTATCACACTCAACATAGCACAGCAAAAGTGTTCAAAAAACAGATGAAGCTTTGCAAACAGAAGTATCACTCAAACACTTTGCATCTATCCTACGAAGACAGACAGCTTACAGACCCATCGCGCTTTTACGCGCTCCAGATTCATAGAATGTGTTTCTTCGTCAGACGATTCCTGCTTCTTTTACACCGGTGAGTTGTTTTTGTGATTGTTCACATATTTGCAATAATGTATGATCATGAGCAATGTATACACGTACATAACAATATTTCCTATTATTTAATTTATAACATAATATATATTTTTCACCCTTTTACATGATTGAAGTGATCATGCTGAGCTATTTGTTCAACTTTCTGAAAGAGAAGGCATCAAAATGAAAGGTACTGGAATGGATTCAAAACACCGAAAGCTTCTCCAGCTAGTTTGAGTATTTTTCACTTCATGTTCTATAATTCTGTACTTGAATCTGTACATGAAAATCATTTTTGAATAACAATCTCACCTTTTAGAGGGAGTGTATTTTAGAATATTGGACTAAATGGTTTTATTTGCCAATTGAATGCAACATTTCTTTAATTAGAGCTTTGCAATATTATTGATTGCAGGTTTTTTTTTTAATTGTTTCACATATTTAATTGCAATTTACTTATATATTAGCTTATAGTACATTATGTCTCATATTTTTTGTTGAATTATAGACACATTTTCAATATGGTGTGGTCATGTCTACTGAAGAGACTCAACAAACTGCTTGAACGCCTTTTTAAACACAATTTGTGCCATTTTAAACTGATTTTTTTATTTATTTTTTTAAAGTTATGAATGTTATAATTGTTAATGTCACATATATTGCAACACTGAATTTACCTGGCTGGATAATAGGTTAGAGCGGTCCGCAGACTGTAGTTATTTAGTTAACTTTGGTCCAAGGCCTGGGCAGCCTTAGCCAGGTGAAAACAGTGAGTCTTAATATTTTTGTGTTCTTAATAATATGTTTTTTATGGAATCAATTTATTTATATTGTATGGCAGTACTGTCCAAACTCTTAAAATCGTATGTTTGTCTTTTTTCATTTGGATAAGGGGGGTACCAAACTCATTAAAATGTCCAATAATTATTCAGATCATAAAAATGTAATTCCCATTCCACCTGTCGACCTGAAAACCTTTTATTATTCAATTAATTTTCATAGAAAAACAAGATAAATATTCCAAACATTTTGACAACAGTGTGTCATCCCTGCACCAAAGGCATTCGT
Source organism: Paracentrotus lividus (assembly GCA_940671915.1). NCBI lineage: Eukaryota > Metazoa > Echinodermata > Echinoidea > Camarodonta > Echinidae > Paracentrotus > Paracentrotus lividus. Next base: position 34,903,901 of record CALNVZ010002974.1, on the reverse strand, counting down.
TCTGTAAATGGGGACATAGACAATTCAATTGAACAATTAAATGTTTTCTATGAAGACAGTGCGATGTATAAGGCGATGATGGTGATAGTGCATTCATAGACATCTATAGATCTTTAGTACCCCTTAAGAAGCGAAAGAGGAATAGAAAAGTACGGAACGATTTTTTTGTTGGCGAGTCTGTGTATGTCATCTCTTGCCGAATAGAATGATAATAATAATAAATAATAATAATTAGTAATAACTAATCTTGAATGACTATTTTAATTTAATTTAGTAAAATTTGAAAATCAAATGAATTCATGTAAGGAAGTAATGATCATGATGAGAGAGACAATATTTCAATTTATTACATTAGGATGCCTTCCAGGAATTTTATAATGCCTGTCTTAATAATTCTTTTTTATTTTAAATGGCCTTAATTTTTCAGGAACATCGTTCACGGATATTCACGGGTGTTTTAATAATTTCGTTTTAATTATGTCTAGTGTATTGTATGTTATTTTTATTTTGACGATTGGATGTATTATATTTTATTTCATATTCTTGTTTGTTGTTTTTTTAGGTTTTATATGTTTATTAAAGTTGTTTATGTTTTTATGATTATCTGTTTTCTTACCTTTCTCTTATTTCCATTTTATTTTTTATAATTGTTTTATATATTCTCGATGTTTTAGTCTAATCTATTAGATAACATCTTTCATTAATTTTTTTTATTAAGCGTGAATCTTTTATCTCATAAGCACCATACTCAAAACCCTTCCCCACTCACCCTTCTTACTAGCTCAAAACCAGTAATTATTATAAAAAATATAAAAAATACATATTATGAAGAATTCATTATGACATTTTCCGTCTTCGAACGTGGTTTTACAAATCGTGGACTGGCAGATACATTTGGAATTGGAACATTTTGAAATTTTCTGGACCTTAAAATGCGACCACTTCTCATCAAATGGCCAACAAAAGGAACAAGTTAGGGCAAGTCTCCGAAGAGTTTTAGATATTTAATAACACAGAACAATAATAATACAGAGTGTACTGATAATATTTAACCCCATCAACGCCTTGTTCTCAAAGAAATAACTTGGTCATCTCTATAAACAATCACAATACTCCTCAAGCTCTTTAGTTTGCAACATTTCCAAGGGGTACCTTTCATTTTCTCTCTCAGCTTTGGAGGTAGTGTATCAGATTAAAAAGATCACACAAGAATCTGAGTTGCATTGAAACCACATATGAACATGGCGATGGCGTTCATGGCTGATCGTTGTTTTCTCATAAGAGACCTCCGAGCAAAAAGGGGATCAACACTAAAACACATACCACCAATTTGTACATTGGAAGCCAAACTCAACACACACGCCACAGTCAAGACACGTCGCATGGAATCAGCAAGAGATTCCACGATTGAACGTGCTATCGGACGATTTAAACTTTCTCAGAGTATTGAATGGAGTTGTACCTTTGTTGAGCTAGGGGAATATTGCTATTTGTTATTGCTGAAATTTCCAAGACAAGCTAACTTCAGATACATGCTATTTCCTGCATTTCTATTTTTTTTTTTTTTTTTTTTTTTTTTTTTGGGGGGGGGGGGTTCTATTCTGCCAAATTTCTTGTATTTCAAACCTTAATATATACCACCGTACACTTACTTGTACCTTGTTTGAATGTATTGCATGCAGTGAAATGCAACATGTCATGTATACATGTACATATTCAAAGCAATACGTATACAATACGTATAATTATTATATTATTTGAAGTGAAGGTGATGATTGGGAATTTCTTCATTGAAACCAATATTTTCGAATTTACATTTATGCGTTTTAATTTCATTTTTTTAAAATACAAATTTGTATTAGACTTTTCCATTCTTCTCCATCCTGGTCTCTCTCTCTCTCCCTCTGTCCTCCCCTCTTGTTCTCCTTTCACTTTTACTCTTACTCTGTGTCTTCCTCACCCTCTCACTCTCTTCCTCCTATGCTATTTAAGTGTATTGGCCTCACAAACTTGCCTTTTAGTACAGTAATAACACTATGATGTCTTTTCATGCCATTTACTATGTAATCCTCATTACAACAATTCAGAGTATCTGCTATCATGATAATGTTAACTATTATGCTATATATTTTTATAATTTATGTTGTACTATGTAAAAATGAAATTTTGTAAATATGTTTCATCGATTTAAAAGTATAGACCATTATTATTATTATTATTATTATTATTATCATTATTATTATTATTATTATGTATAGCCCCATTATGTTAAAATAGATGTTTTAAATCAAGAAGAGATTTAGTTGCTTCATTTCTTTTGTTTTTACATAAAATATGGCCTTAAAATGATGACCAGCTAAAATAAGTCATTTGACTAATATTTGGCTTTGTCTGACTAATTAATTCTAGTCATCTGACTAAATCCAAAAGTGTCTGAAATGACTAAACTTTAGTCATTTGACTAATTAATTCTAGTCATCTGACTAAATCCAAAAGTGTCTGAAATGACTAAACTTTAGTCATTTGACTAATTAATTCTAGTCATCTGACTTAATCCAAAAGTGTCTGATAACTAAACGTTAGTCATCTGACTAATTAATTCTAGTCATTTCAGACATATGGCAGGACTAATTTTTATTAGTCAAAATGACTAATTTATGTTTACAG
>CALNVZ010002974.1:34846637-34876989 GCA_940671915.1 Paracentrotus lividus | reverse complement strand
GGATACATTGAATTGAGTAATAGTATTTCTAAAAATTCATTAACTGATTGCACTTTTTCCACATCAAGAAGATTAATATTAAAATCACCAGTAAGATATAATATTTTCTTTTCATTATTTACAATATTACAAATATTATTCATACATTCATAAAATTCTTCAAGTGATTGGTCAGGTGGTCTGTAAATTACACCAAGTAATATTACCGAGTCGATATTTACAATTTCAATAAAAATACTTTCAATACATGTATAGGAGGTATTTACATCTAAATCAAGGCGTCGTTTAAAATTCAAATCATCTCTCACATAAATACCAACACCACCGCCTCTTTTGGAAGTACGATTTATATTAACAAATACATATTTTTCAAGATTGCATAGAGAATTTAGAGAATTTTTCCAGTAAGCCATGTTTCAGTGATATCCAATCACAGATGTTGTATTGCCAAGCGAGGACAACAATAATGAATTTTTTCAATTACACATAGACTTCTAACATTTAGGTGTATCATGAAAATTTATTTTGTAGATCTTTCTGTTATATTTCAGTGCGATACATAAGTATTGATTCATCATGGGGTATGAATAGGATTGGACAAATTTGTTAAGCTATTATCAGGGTACACAGGGGACAAAATATCCATTAAGAAATCTAATTCATATCTATCAATGCATTGCCTTAAAAATATCGTGTTAAACGATAAAAAAAGACACAAATACACAAGTATACAAACAATACACATTCTCAACAAGCAATGAATAGTTCAAACTAATAATAAAAATACAATAAATGATAATACTAATTAGAGTTCTTTGACAAGAACAAGCAAGTTCTAATTCAATGCATGAAAATAGGCACCGCATGATACAAATATTCTTGTGGAGAATTAACAGTGGTAATATTCAGAATAAGAATATGTACATATAAAAGAAATGAATGGTTAAATGGCAATGTAAGTTAATAGGGAGAAACTGTCAAAGTTTAGCATTCATATGTTCTAGAACTAACAGGGCAAGATCTCTCTTTGAGTGAATCCTTTTTCTTCGTAGTTCCTCCGTTGGTTGTCTTTACCAAGACAACGAATCATTCCATCCATGGAACCCGAAGGTGACAGATTGCATGTTCTCTTTTTGCATCATGAAGGGCATCCCATAGAAGAAGCTCATCATGTCGGGAGGTCCATCGTAGAATACTCATACCCAGTTTGGTTTATCCTTCAGCTTCTTCCTATTTCGCGAGAAGCCGTTGGCGATGTCTGTAGGAGGTCCAACTTCGATGATAAGCCCTTGGCTTGGGCTTGGGCTTCTGCTTTGGGGTCCCATCGTCGTCGTTGGGTGGGTCGGGCTGGTACTGTCGGGATCCGATGACTCCTATCATATGTCGATAGGGTGGCATCTATCCAAGATTTTTGCCTTTGCACTTACATACTGTCGTCGTTGTATCTCATCATTTATTTTGCAGAAGACACAAAAACTCGAAGACAATTTCTCCGTGAGTATTGTTCTAGATCATTTATTTTGGCTCTTAGAGAACCGATGAGAAGTTTGTCATCATTTGCGGCAGATTCCATTGTAGATATGAGTTGGTCATTGCTCTCAACCTTGTTCTGTAACTCTAAAATGCTTCCTGCCTGCTTTTCAATGCGATCAAAAAGATCACGAAACTTTGAATCCAAAGCCTGGGTAACAGCTTTCTTGATAACAGACAGGACTTCATTGTCCTTCAGTGCCTCAGTCACCATATTCTTTGTTGTTCCAGTACGGGTAGTAGTTGACATGATGAACAAATACAATAGCAGCAATGTATGAATGGAGCTCCAAAGTGGCAATAAATGAAAGGTAGCTGACTCCAATTTCAGTACATGGGACTGTAATTAAACTTGTTGAGAAAGTCACGATATCAAGGCAAGAAGAAAGCAGTATATATACAAAAATTAATGTGGATAGTAACATCATTTTCAAATCTCGCTGTCAAAACAAGTTTTCAGGAATGGTCATCTTTGAAGAAGAAATACAAAAAGCCAACAACAGTAAAAAAATATATTTAAAAAAAAAAAGAAAATAATAATAATAATAATAATAATAATAGCGATAATAATGATAATAATAATAATTTTTAAAAAATTATTTAAAAAATAGGAAAAGAAAAAGAAAGTTAAAAGCTGTTCTTTTAGATATCTCGGCTAAAACCCTTTTTAAATGACCTTGTTGTGTCAACATTAACAGGAGAGCGTTTCATCAACATTTCTAATCTGACAAGTTGTCAGATCTAATATATTTACTTGATTTTGACTGGCTGAGGAGCACTGTTACTATGGTAAATGTCGGATAAAACAGCATATTATATTATTTTATGAAATTTATTATGTTATAACAGATAAAACATCCAACGAGTCCTTTCATGAAACGCCCCTAAGCGGGTAAATAAAAATTACGAGTAAAAATAAAGTAAAAGATACATAAATATGTTTGGATTTACTTGTAATGATCTGAGATTATGTACATAAAGTACTATCCTCTCTGTTTATATAATAAATGTCCATCGTTCTAAATGACTAATTCATATTTGGCTAATATTTTAACAAATTGTATTTGAGAAGATAGATATTTCCAGTTGTCAGTTGCATTCCTCTTTGACTTTATAACCAACCTTATTTTAAAAGGGGGAGAGAACAAGATTATTGAAATACAAACTTTGCGACCAACTGTAAGTTAACAAAGAGACATCAGATTATTTACAATTTACAAAGATACAATGATAAAATGATTATGGACATTAGCTTATATCTCCAGATGTCAAAAAGTTAGGAAATTTGACGCTCCCTGAACATGAGCCCTCCGCACAAAATACTTTCGCCATATCAAATTTATCTGGAATTCAACTGGGTTCAACTAAATAATTCTTAATTTGGGGACGCCCTTATCATCTCACTCTCATGATTATATGCAGATGACATGGTAATTTTTGCATAACCAATGGTTAAAGAACTCTATCAAAATAAAGGAATTAGATAGGGTATTATCAAGGAGCTTCAAAACTCCTTGGAATTATGCACTAAACATGCTAAACAATCAATCTTCGTTTGGTCAGGGTTAAAGAAATATGTCTACACTACGTTTATTGCGTCATAATATAGTGTTTTCTCTGGTCAATTTCAAACTATGTACAAGCAATTTGACATATTGAGCAATCAATTTCATCCGAAATGCGATCGCATTTAAAAATCATCATTCAAATTCAATATAAAAAACTCGGTATTATCAAAATCCGTGGTATCTTAAAGTAATGCACGAATTCGTTTAGATTGAACATGTCAAATGAACATTAATGAATTTCATTTCAAGATTTTCAAATTGACCGGAAAACCTGAAATAGGAATGAGAGAGGTGTTTTATTTATTTATTTATTTTTTTGGTCAACATAATAGGAATCAGAGAGGTATTTATAGACTAAAACCAAAAGCCAAAACCAAAAGCCGTTTCACAAAATACAAGAACACAACGATAGAAAACAAACAAAACAACGGACAAGTTTTTAAAGAAAGTATTACATTTTTCTGAACCAAAAAGATTGATCCATTTTATTCAACAAGATTCAAAGTGAAGGAGAAAAAAACAATTGTTTGTAAATGTATTTATTTTATATCCATACATACTCTTCTCTCTATGTTAAGAAAAGAATATGAATCATCTCTAGTACAGAAAGAGAAAAAAAAACAATTGTATATAATATATATTTATTTATTTTCAGCTAGATTATGTGCCTTTCTCTAGACTTTAATAATTAACATGTTGATATATAATTTATGGGGAATTAAATTCAACGTCGTCATTGAGACCATGTCACTCAAATTTCGGGTCATAATCTGTACGTAGTCATATCCTTTAACGATATAGGCATATTTAAAGTAGGATTTTCTCATTTTTTTTATATATAGTGAAATAAATTAAATGCCAAAGGAAATGGTGCTCCTCTTCCTTTGATTTTCCATATTTTGATAGTGACAAATTGCACTAAAACAATTAATATGATACAAAATATTTTAAAAATATTAATTTTCTGTCACATTTTTAAGTTTACGAATGGGTTCATACCTCGGAATTCAACAAATGTAATTATTATATGTCATTGCATTGTTCCTTTGCATGTGTAAATGGCACCTTAAGAAATACAAATCAGGACAAAATAATTGTTTTTTATTTGCACAAAGCGCACAAATGTGGAGACCTAGAGAAATCATAATAGAGTAGTAAAGAATGAATAAATCATGACATGTTTTGCAACATCCTCCATCATGAAACTGCTTATAATTACATAAATAAATTGATTCGATTACAAATTGGTGCATTGTGTCATTATTTGTTTTACTGTAAATAACGCCCCATGTGGTGACCTTAAGACATTCTAGAGTGGGGAGTTTAGATACAGTTGCTTCATTATACCAAATATGAATATGATCGGTATATGTATAATAATATATAATACATGCATATATGGCGGGGCACAATGGGTCACCCCTTGGTCCTGCAAATGACAAAAATACTTCTGTCTTGATAGCGTTAATATTACACACTCAATTTAAGTTCCTTAATGTAATAGTAGGCTTTTTTTTTCTTTTTTTTAATAATAATAATAATACCGGTTTCTTTACCTGTTAAGACCAAAGCGCTTACAGTATATTATTACCCCGGTCATTGGATTCACTTTACAGTGCACAATCTCCACTCCCTGGGGAGCATTCCAGCCGGTCGCCTGTTAGGTGCACACATGCTAAAGCGAACCACATAGCATTCGCAATCCTACCGGGTACCCATTTTTATCACCTCGGGTGGGGTCAAACATGTAGATAAATTGCCTTGCTCAAGGGACATAAGTGTCGGTGTTGGAATCGAAACCACGGTCTTTGCATTGACAGTCCAGTGGTGAGACCACTAGACCACGACACTTCCAGCGTCTTAACTAGTATTTCTCATCTTGAAACGTCTTCATTAGCTTTAAAATCGTATTGGTTTGAACAGTAGGCTGACCTTTACTCCATCTTCTCATTGCATTGCTTATCACGGGTTACTTTCACGAACTCATTCCTCTTCACAAGTTTTACAATCTACATGATTTTACATTGATACATCAATATTGCACGTTGCAAAAAAAAAAAAAAAAAAAAAAAAAAAAGTTAACTGTACATGATTGTGACAAGAATAAAAAATTATAATCACTACATTTAACTTCGCAATTATAAATTAATCTGCATTCTTAAGACTTCTACACGAGGTCCATACAGATAAATAAATGTTATCAACATTTTAAACTTTGGCTATAAGAGTACTATACATGGATAACAAAATTGTTAAATGATAAACAAATAAGTAATGGTATAAATCAGACTTTTTATTTTACGGCTGAATGATCAAATAATGAAAATGTGGTCAAAGATTATAAATCACACACACTGAAAACCTAACCTCGTCCGTCAATGGACCGACTAGCTTTAAAGCTAGTCGGTCAAGACGGACTAGTTTTAAAGCTAGTCTGTCATGTTAGTCCGTCGAGACGGACTAGCATACAACTGAATCTACATCTCTCAACTTGACGGACGAGCTTTAAAGCTCGTCCGTCAAGCTTGATGCTAGTCTGTCGATGCGACCGACTAGGTCAATAAAAGCAGCTGCGTCGACAAAGTTTACCCATAAAATGACTGACTAGCTTTTGATACAAATAGTTGCAATGTCGTTTCAATGTACCTTCTCTATTTATTCTGTTTCCGAGCATAATCAAGTTGATACATTCTGAAACCGAGGTTGTTTTGGCTTGACAATCTGAAAACTTACGAGACATAACATCAATCATGACAAGTATGCAATTCACGAGTACCGGTAAATTCCAAATATTGTTCTCCATTCTTCAATTACAAGCTAATTGAATACCTTGTTACTATAGAACTCAAGAACCCGGTATTTTCTTACAGATTGCTGGTGAATGCCCGGCTTAGCAACAACAGTGAATAGAAGTTGGATACAATCAACATTCTCAAACAAAGGTTGTTTTGACTTGACAATATGAGAGCAATACGATAGCCGAAATAACATCAATCGTGACAAGTATGCCATTCAAGAGTAAGTTAGAAATATTGGTCCATTCTTTAATTACAGGCTTATTGAATACTTCGTTACTATAGAACCCATGAACCGTCTATTCTAGGAAGAAGACAACTTTAGACTGATTTGCAGTTTGCTCGACATTTATTCCGCTCCGAAACTAGGAGTCCTTTTTCCTCAAAACATGTAAAGTAGGAAAGTCAAAGTAAAACAAGTAACATGCATAAAAGCAATAACAAAATCTTATAACCACAATTAAGAGGGTCCACCATAAACAATTCGACAATAATGTATAAACATGATATGATTCAACAATCTTAAGGGTACATGTACCATGAGTGAAACTCAAAATTGTAGGGATCTCCGGTCACGTGATCAGCGGAGGGATAGTAACTCCTTCCGATCACCCCAGGTCCCTGGGGTTTACGTGACCTGCCGGTAGGATAGTATCTCCTACGGATGATCCCCACAACTTTCCAATACTCACAAAATCATCAATGCATAAATAACATAGTTATGGAAAACTATATTTGTGGGATCTCGAGTCACGCGATCAGCGGAAGGATAGTAACTCCCTCTGATCACCCCAGGTCCCTGGGGTTTACGTGACCTGCCGGTAGGATAGTATCACCTACGGATGATCCCCACAACTTTTCAATACTCACAAATCATCAATGCATAAATAACATAGTTATGGAAACACTATATTTGTGGGATCTCGAATCACGCGAAATCAGCGGAAGGATAGTAACTCCCTTCCGATCACCCCAGGTCCCTGGGTTTACGTGACCTGCCGTAGGATAGTATCTCCTACGGATGATCCACAATTTCAATACTCACAAATCATCATGCAATAATAACATAGTTATGGAAAACTATATTTGTGGGTCTCGAGTCACGCAGATCAGCGGAAGGATAGTACATCCTCCTGATCACCCCAGATACCTGGGGTTTACGACCCACCGACAGGATAGTATCCCCTGCAGTATCCCCAATGTTACATCACCGGTGCTAACATATAACCCAGCGCAATATATAACACAATGGTGATAATCGGAACCAACACATGGAATAAATCACGAACTAACAAGAAATCCTCCACCCACATTTTTACCTCTTTTTGGGGGGGGTGGGGCATGTTGCCATGGTTGCTTCCTTAACCAATCTATGGACGCCATGCTGTTCACTAAAATATTGATATGACATGTATCATACTTCATGTATTTATCATGGATTCAATCCGTTACATATTGTAAGCTTATGTTATTATTCTTGCTGCTAGTCAAACAGTGATAGAGGCGAAAACCCGACAATATTGCTATTGTGGCCTAGTTTAACGAGCAAAATAATTATATTTCCTTTGTTGGGGAAAATTCCCCTATGGCCCACTTTGTAGTTCCGAGGCTACTGTGCGACCGAGTGGCTCTGACTCCACCCTCTGCTAGCTTAACAATTATGTATGATGTATACTAGTACATCAAAATCAATCATTAATTTAAATATGGTTCTAGTTTGTCAGCAATTAAATAAGTTTCAAGTTTAATGTGAATCCCAAAAATGAAGGCGTATATAACTGAATAATATGTAACTCACGTTGGATTCAATCCGTTACATATTGTAAGCTTATGTTATTATTCTTGCTGCTAGTCAGACAGTGATAGAGGCGAAAACCCGGCAATATTGCCATTGTGGCTTAGTTTAACGAGCAAAATAATTATATTTCCTTTGTCGGGGAAAATTCCGCTATGGCCCACTTTGTAGTTCCGAGGCTACTGTGCGACCGAGTGGCTCTGACTCCACCCTCTGCTAGCTTAACAATTATGTATGATGTATACTAGTACATCAAAATCAATCATTAATTTAAATATGGTTCTTGTTTGTCAGCAATTAAATAGGTTTCAAGTTTAATGTGAATCCCAAAAATGAAGGCGTATACACTGAAAACCTAAACGGGTAGACCGACTAGCTTTAAAGCTAGTCGTAGTGATGCCCAGACTGACTAGCTTTAAAGCTAGTCGGTCAACCGACGCGACTAGTTTTCCTCAACACAACCCGGTTGATTACGACTAACTTTAAAAACCGTCCGTATTACGGGAACTAGCTTGAAAAGCTAGTCGTCAAGTTAGTCCCGTCAAGACACGACTAGGCTTTAATGCTAGTACGGTCACGAACGACTAATTTTAAAACCTGTCCCGTCGTGACCGACTAGTTTAGGACTAGCACTAAAAGCTAGTCGCTGTGTGATGCCAGACATGACGAGTTTGAGCAGACTAGCTTTACAGCTAGGTTTGGTGAAAAGCTAAGTCCGTAGCGCTTTTCTGCCGCGTGTTCTTCGCTGCTGTCTTGACAAGACTAGCATGACGGACGAGGTTACGAATATGGCTTCACCACTTGTAAGAGAGTCACAATCTGAAATATTGAAGAACATTCATAAAGAACGATTAACATTGATTTTGTCACAAGATTGGGCAAAAAAAAAAAAATAAACATTTTTATGGTATAGATATAAATCAGAAGACAGGAATTAAACAGGAGGCACAATTAGTTAACATTATGGCAATTTACAAATATGGGGGGCACGGGCCCAGGGGTCGCCGCCGATTGGCTTGCATCAGTCAGACTTTTTTGTAGGCCTTACTGCTAGCATTTTCGCGATTTACACTGCTTAGAGCCACTTCCAGATCCCAAAGTCGCGCCTTCGAATAATATTCTTTTCTTTTCAGCATACAAGATAATCTAAAAAAGAAGTGCGCCCTATATTTTTATTAAGTTATTTCAATTTCATAATTTATGCTGAATTGTTCTATCGTTGAAGTAACACAAATTTATAATTGAATTTGGCAAGACAAATCTTTCGCGTTGGTAATTTATGATTAATCTATGTGAAAAAAATAACGCTACTGTGAACTGATACAAGGAATTAAAAAAGAGTACTACGCAGTCATGTCACAGAAGGAGAATCGCCTTTATAATCAAAATCTAAAGCTTACGGAGGTATATCTGTGTACTCTCTGTACAGTTTGCTCATATAAAAATGGAATTCAACATACAGAAAAGCAACTAATACATGTAATAGTGATCCTTTTCCGCAATGCGCCATTAATCCAATCAACTTGTACCATTTTCTATTCAAGCTGGTTGCTTAAAGACCAGACATTCACACAGCAATTATAAGAATCGACGGTTCATGGGTTCTATACGAACGAAGTATTCATTAGCGTCCACATAGGATGATTTTCGTAGATTAGCGGATTCGTTGTTTTGTTTTTGTTATTTTTGTTGCCGGATGAACGAAATTTAGTATACGCACTCCATGCGCAAAAATTAATCCACTACACCCGTCAGTGGCCACCAGGCCCTTAAAGAATGGAACACCTCTCGTGATTAGGACATAACTTGCTCAACGAATTTATGTTATTTCGGCTATCGTAAATGCTCTCAGAATTTGTCAAGCAAACAAACCTTTGTTTGAGAAGTTGATTGTATCCAACTCTATTCACTGTTGTTGCTAAGCCGCCACCCGGGAATTCACAGCAATCTGAAGAAATACCGGGGTTTCTTGAGTTTCTATAGTAGAAGGTATTACAAATTAGCCGTAAATTGAAGAAATGGAGAACAAATTTGGAAATCTCTACCGGTACTCGTGAATTGCATACTTGTCATATAGATGTTATGTCTCGTAGCTTCCAGATTAGTCACCGAAAAACAACACTTTGTTCAAGAATGTACAACTGATTATCTCGAAACAGAAATAAATAGAGAAAGGTACATTGAAACGACATGCAACTATTTGTATCAAAAGCTAGTCAGTACATTTAATGGGTGAACTGTCCTATCTCCCCCCCTAATTTTTTTTTGGACCTAAGTCGGTCACGACTGGACTGCTAGCTTGACGGACGAGCTTAAAGCCTCGTCCGTCAAGTTGTAGAGATTAGATTTCAGTTTATGCTAGTCCGTCTTGACGGACTAACATGGCAGACTAGCTTTAAAACTAGTCCGTCTGACCGACTAAGATTTAAAGCTAGTCGTCCATTGACGACGAAAGTTTAGGTTTCAAGTGTATAACGACTAAATTGTAACTCACGTTGCAACCGCGCTATCCCTCAATCTTATGTGTTATAATGGATTCCAATTGCTACATTTGTAATCATAACAGTCAATATCACGCCTAGTACCAATCTTCCCTAACATCCATGATTTGATTGTTATCTCTTTCACACCTCGAACCCAGTCTGTCCGAGATCCACAAGGCTCATTAATACCGAATTAAGCGTTATGTCCCGTTTCCGTGGATGTAATTTCTATCACATGTGTACCACAGCCCGAGTCTATCCTCTTGGAAGTACCGATGAGAGCAGTCGGATCCTCTGTGGACAGTGAACCAATCTCTTAAAAATAAACTGTGATTGGATGATCCAACCTGATGAGCAATAACTGACGCGGTTTCGCAGCCAGGAGCTATTATCTCCTCGCGTACTTATTAAGCGATTTCCTGACCCCATCTCATGGCGTCTTTGTGATGTGATGACCACCGACTGCATGATAGAATAGACTGGGAGATGGTCGACCAGGGCGAATACATACGAAGGCATAGCCGTCCGTATGTTGAAGAAAGCCATATCGATCGCGATTTCTGCATTGGCAGGCGTATTCAGGCCAAAGTTATTTTGTTTTCCAGATGCAGAATTAGCTGCGCAGGTGCTCGGTTGGTTGTATCTCAACCTGTTCTCCACCAGGCGCGGAAGGTCTTGTAACGTCGCTCCTCCCTGACCGTGCCATTGGACCGTCCCTCTTGCTCTTCCCAAGTCTTGGTGGTTGAGCATGCTCGCCCTCTGCTTGGCACGTCTGACCAAGCTGTCGTTTACGATCCAAATCCTGTCGCTGGTTGTCTCTGAAATAGGATGGAAAAAGAACTCCCCAAAGTAATATGTTCTATATTCCTATTCATATCATCATACACGTGGGCTACTTATCCTCCCACTTGTAATTTACTATGAAAGTATGTTATAGTAGGTTTCCATTAAAAGAAAAAGGAAGGAATAATCGTTCCTCTGTGTTACATGTAAAACCTAGCAACGATGGGGGTTACGACAATATTAATAATTGGGGGAGTCTAATCAGGATAGTAACTCCTGGTTGATCCTCCAGCCCCATTCTGGTTATTAACATGAATAGCACTTCACATAATTGATCTGCACATTGTATACTTTGTATCATGTTCAACGTTAATTGTATTATAACAAATTAGGTTAAATAATTGTGTAGAATTATTACTGCCTTCCCATTTGCTCATTAATAATTTAATTCCAATTTGTCATAGTGATCTCTATTAATATAATGTTGTGGCCTTGTTGGGAATTAATATTGTGTAATTTATGTGGAGCGCGTTGATATCGCAACATATTATGCTCTATATAAAATTATCATTATCCTTATCCTTATTATTATTATTATTATGTTTGTAATAACATTTATTCCTATAAATTTTAAGTTGCACCTGATATTTAGTGGATATAACGCATATATACAAAGCTGCGCCACCTTCCCATTGCCATTATCTATTCTGGGGGAACGCCTTTCAAGGCCGCTATAATTGCCGCTCCGATTCGAAAGGAGTATATGCCATACTGGCTACCACTATACCCATTATACTATAAAGTTTTCTTCAAAACTGAACTAAATTAATACCTAATTACAGGGGCCCCATCACAATGACAGAATAACAGACCATCTATATCAGGTCTTACACGGAGGTATGCTTTCATGGCTTTCACTGGGCATTTTTCATCTATCCCATTGCCACCAATATTAATCATGGTTCCTTGCCCGTATTAATCGGTTTAAAAAAAAAAAAACCTAATACGTACTACCAAGCTTCCCTTGGGGCCAAAATTTAATATCATCCCTCACTATGACCTTATTTAAATCATCGCCCTTCCTTTAAATCATAAATTCTCCCACTCTCAAAAACCCCCAAAAAATGCCAATAAATATGATGCGTAAAACATCATTAATTCGTAGTTAAAATAGCATACCAAGTATAATATTGGTATAATTATCTCTAAAGATTCCCAAATTATGGGTCTTCTACTGTCTCCCATAGATCTATCGCGCCTGCTCCCTTTCTGCATTTTCTTAATTAAGAAATATTTAGTTGGGTCCGCCCAGCTGTACATATTGTATAAATATGATAACGCTGCGACATGCTTTATGATGATTTCCCATTAATGGAGAGGTGTGCGATGAATGCCATAACCAATATAGTTATTGCAGGCCATAATATATGTTATCTCTTCAATCGAAACTCTTGAAATAAATCTACAACACTCTAATATGCCCACTATAATCCCTCTGCTAAAGACTACCCTAGTAGTCTATATATTTCTATTGCTAAATCAGCACTATTCCCATAGATATACGACTTAATCGGTCTCGTGCTCCTAGTGCTAATTTGCGAAATCGCCCCATCTAAAATCATGAAAGGGAGTCGGCAACACCATTGTCAAGCATATATACATAAACTGCTTTATAGACAATGTTTTTCTTTAAGCAGATCAACACAAATTTACATAATGATAATAACTCCATTATTTTCACACATAATAATATCTGCTTATTTATTACAAACTTCACTGACATAATATTGTCTATATACAGGACTATTCTCCTATTTCTAAAATTCCTCCCCCCATGCAGCGACGGAGAGTAGAATGGGTATCATTTCTTTCCATGCTATTGACGTACCCTCAATAATTTCGCGCGACGACCACTTGTTATTAAACCACTTGCCTTCAAAATAGGCTCCGAAACCAATTTCCCCGCTAGCATCAGTGTACAGAACGTGGTCGTTATCTCCTCCCCACCCTTCCTGGGGGATGAATGATATGCCATTATAGTGGTTCAGGAATTCGAGCCATGTGGTTAGGTCAGCTTGGGCCCCCTCATTTAACAGTACACTGGTACTTTTCACAATTTTTTCCCTTTTGTTAAGTCTATTAACCGTCGTAAAAATGCTCTGCCCGGTCGTATCGCTCTGCAATGAAATTCAAGGAGCTAATCAAAGATTGAATCTCTTTGACGGTGGCTGATTTATGAGCTAGCGCGCCCTACCGATTTTCCGTCTTATTTCCACCAGTTTTTCTTGTGGTACACGTACTTGCATTAGTACTGAGTCAAGCTCTTAGCCAAGAAATGTCAATCTTGTAGTAGGCCCTTCTGATTTTTCTTTGGCTAGGGGGACGCCTAGTTCTTTGCACACTAATATTAATGTATCAACAACTTGTTTACATGTTAATTCTTCATTTTGTATTGAACCCACGCATAAGAAGTCATTCACATAGTGCACTATTTTGTTGGAGCCAATTCTTTCCCTAACGCAATAATTCATAGCATTCTCCGCCACGAAAGTTTTATGCCCAAAACGGCGCCCTTCCCTTATTCATATTGAGTATAAACTTTATTATGCTCAACCCCGGGGTGTGGCCCATTCCCGCTTGGTTGCCCACAATCCCTATAGGGTTTGGGGGCGGTCGTATATCCGCATATTTCGCGGAGATCCCCCACCTATTACATAAAGGAGCCACAATTCCCCATCTATTAATGACCACAACCCGCCTTTTCTATGCATGCGATATCGAAATTCGATATCATAATTTCTCCAACCATACCCATAATACCAAGAAGCAGCAGATCGAATTAACTGCCCACATTTTAGAAGCTCATATGAGCGAGTTGGATTGGCTTCTAGATATACTGATATATACAAGAAATGCATCGGTCCACCATTCAATGGACAAGATTTTATTTTTATTAAAGATAGCGGGTTTCAGCACTAACCTTCCCCCTTCATAAAATATTACTAAGTTAGGGGCTTGTTCGTCTACTGCCTCTGGCATTAATTATATTGCTATATTTTATATCTCAAGAAATATATTAAAATCTACATAATTACCCTCTCCATATTTTTTTTTTCTTCTTCATATTATGATATACTTTAGTCCCCAGTATATCAATGACCGGAAACAAGGGCGACTGATCTACCGGGTGAGTCAAAAAAACTTTACACCTAGAAAAATGTCAATAAAATGAAAACCAATTTATAAACCCCAAATTATTTTACATATTCTGAAAGAGTAACTCCTCCCGCATCTTCTGGTACCATTTTTGTGTGGTATGTCTTTACGCTTGGATGAACATTACGCATTGTTTGCGAACATGTAAATTTCGAATTGTGCCAGAATGGGAGTAAAATCAAAACAACAAAAAGCTAGAAAAAAGTAACTTCTTCCTGATTAAAAAAGCATAAATTTTTAACGAAAATGTCTTCCGCTTAATAACTTGGCAGGTGTGTTGTTACACATATTGACTACATTTTGTATGAATATTAGATTGACTCGTCAAGTAATGCACGAATGAGTACACATCAAAGATTAAATTGCCACTGACAGACCTAAAAAGGCCTCCTAATACTTTTGAAAAGTGAATATTTTGTTTTTGACGTGTGCTCACTCATGCCTGACTCTACAGATCTATCTCATTTTCATACAAAATGTAGTCAATATGTTAAACAACACCCCTACCAAGTTATTAAGCGGAATACATTTTCGTTAAAAAGTTATGCTATTTTAATCAGGATGAAGTTGCTTTTTTCTAGCGTTTCGTTGTTTTGATTTTACTCCCATTCTGGCACAATTCAAAATTGACATGTTCGCAAACAATGCGTCGTGTTCATCCAAGCGTAGAGACATACCACACAAAAATGGTACCAGAAGTTGCGGGAGGAGTTACTCTTTCAGAATATGTAAAATAATTTGGGGTTTATAAATTGGTTTTCTTTTTATTGACATTTTTCTAGGTGTAAAGTTTTTTTTGACTCACTCGGTATATTATATGTGTGAGCACCACTGTGCTCCCCCTTATATCCTAGGCAATAACGCCTGACCGAGTCGGTTGCCCGACACTGCTTGCCCATATGAAAGAATGGGCTTCATTATCCCTCAAACTATAACTAGCTCTAGACCTAGTGTCACCCTCGTTGTGTGTAATTTGAAATTGAGAGCCAGCATGTAGGCTACCGGTGTTTGATACAATCGTTGGGAAGGAAACCACTAAATTGCTTTCCCTCTCGCTTTCAAGATTGTTAGATCTATGTCTTGTTGTTTCACTAGATTGTGATATTTCTGGTAGCTGTGATTGCATAGCTACGTCTACCTCACCTTGCATTGGCTGTGCTTGTGAAGGCGGCTGGCTTGATGACTGGTTCGCTCCAGTTGTCTCGTTTCCACGGTATTGTGGTCCGTCAGTCTCTGGTGCCGGGTTTATGCTGGGGGTGGGTAAGCGTCCACTGCTGGGGTTACCGCTCGAGTGCCTCGCCCGTTTTGGCCGCCCCGCCCGCCGGGGAGTTGAGATGCAGAGTACGTCTTGAGTGGTGTCGTGGCTAGACTGCCTTAATCTTGTTGACTGTCTAGGCCTAGCAATCTTTGGTTGGCGGGCCACCCGGCTCTGGCTTGATCTCCGCTTTCCCATCTTTCGATATACTGGGATTTCCTCTCGTTATTTAGACTTATCTGTATACTCAATTGTAGAGCCTTCTCGAAAAAGGACTTCTCCGAGCGGAGATAAAGTCGAAAGTGAGAAAATCTTGCACACGGCGTTCCCACGCTTATTGCGCGCATAACTCCACGATTGTAGATTCACTGGCTGTGCGCATTTTCGGTTTCTTTACAAAGGTAAATTTCACATGTCGCTGTCTCACAAAGGCACCGCTTAAACAGCTTTAAAAGGCACGCGCTATTTCTTGCCTATACCAGCAATTGTTTTGTCTATCCTTGACTCTCCCAGAATGACTCTGATCATTTATTACACTGAAAACCTAACCTCGTCCGTTAGTGGACGGACTAGCTTTAAAGCTAGTCAGTCAAGACGGACTAGTTTTAAAGCCAGTGTGTCATGTTAGTCCGTCGAGACGGACTAGCTCACAACTGAATCCAAATCTCTCAACTTGACGGACGAGCTTTAAAAGCTAGTCCGTCACACTTGATGTTAGTCCGTCGATGCGACGGACGAGCTCTATAAAATTAGATAGGTAGCCTCAGTTTACCCATTAGAATGACCGACTAGGATTTGATACACATAGCTGAAATGTCGCTTACAACTGAAATGACTGACTAGCTTTTGAAATACACACAGATGCAATGTCAATTATTATCTCCATTGTAAATTTAGAGCGGCATGTTTCCGAACATAATCAAGTGAATACATTATTCTCAAACAAAGGTTGTTTTGACCTGACAATCTTAAAGCTTACGATACATAACATCAATCATGACAAGAATGCAAGTCACGAGTAGGTTCAAACTATTGTTCTCCATTCTTTAATTACAGGCTTATTGAATACCTCGTTACTATAGAACCCAAGAATCTGGTCTATTCTTATAGATTACTGATGAATGCCCGGCTAAGCAACAGCAGTGAATACAAGGTGAATAGCATCGAGTGAATAACATGCGCATTGCGAAAAGGACATCATCTATTATTTGTATTATCTGTATGTGAATTCTATTTAATGAGCAAACTGTAAGGAAGCAGATCCGATATACCCCGTAAAACTGAAGATTTTGATGATAATGGCGATCTCCTTCATGTGATATGTGTGAGTACTCTTTTTGAATTCCTTATTTTTCAGTTCATAGATATCGTTATTTTTTCACATGGATTAATACTATAATCATCAACGCGAAACAAATTCTGTCTTGCCAAATTAATTTATAAACTGCGTGTGTGTTACTGACAACGATAATGGCAACATTAAATAATGAATTCAATTCTAATTCTAAGAATTATATGTGCCACTATTTCTTTTCAAGTTCAAGTTCAAGTTCAAGTTTATTCAAACCAATCAAAACCACAACAATTTTAACAAATATTGACAAAGATAGAACATGATGGGTTTGGGACCCCGGAGAAAGCAGAGCTTGTGATAGGGGCCCCTTACACGGTACAAGTATAAACACAAAACAAGTATAATAACATTTGTTAGTATATTGAATATGGCATAAACATATTTACAATGATAAGTAGGGATAAACATGGAATACCAAAAAAGTTTAAAATCACACACACACACACACACTACACAAAATTAACAACACACATCACACACCACCAACCCACGCAGCAAACACGCAGCATACACACACGTGGCATTCCCGGATATTTACTTTAACATGTTTTGTAATTTCTCAAAAGATATTTTTACATGAAATTGTAAATTTAGATAATGTTGGGCTGGACCTGATGTTTAGGGGTAACTTGTTCCATTCTTTGATGCAAACAACTTACAAAAGAGTTCAAAGCAGTTTGTTTGTCCTTGCTAGAGGTTGTATGGATTAGTGTTCTCTGACGTTGTTTATACTGAATGAACAGTAGAATTTACAATAAAACGCATCTTTTAGAAATGAACTATTTGAACGCCGTATGAGATTTGTACATGAATATCAAGCAATTCAAAGAGACCAATTCATCAAGAGGCAAAAATTGAAGTTGCAAAAATAGAGGAGTACTTGGACTTCTTAATTTGAATTTGTAATGATCCTGATGGCTTTCTTCTGAAGGACGATCAACTTGTTTATATGGCTCCTATACGTATTCCCCATGCAACATTCAATAAGTTAAGTGGGGATAATGAGAGCATTATAAAGAGTTACTAAAAGTTTTCTTTGGTAAAAAGAAGCGCTAACTTGGAAATGACACCTACACTCTCGAGACCTTGGTACAAACATTACTAAGGTGATCTTTCCAAGTTAATATGATCATCCACTGTAAACTCCAAGAAACCTTACATTTTGACTTCGGGTGATCAATGACCACCAATATTGTCAAGGCATCAGTATATCATGGAATTCTTTTTCCCTTTAATCTAAAGACAACATATTGAGTCTTATTGGCATTTAACAAAAGTTTGTTACAACAAAAACCACTTGAATATATTGCTAACTTCTGTATTTGCAGACAGAATAAGATTATGCATGTTTTTGTTGGTGATTGAGAGCAAGCAAGTATCATCAGCAAAAAGTGAATAGGTAAACAACTGAGTGAGTTTATAACATCATTAACATAAATCAAGAAATAAAAAGTAAGGGACCCAGGACAGAGCCCTGAGGCACACCATATTTTACTTTACTAGATTGAGAGTTTAACACTCCATAACCATTACAAACTGTAATCGATTATGTAAGTAACTTTTAAACTCAATCTGAAGCAATCCACGAATGCCATAATGCTCAAGCTGCTTATTAATTATCTATATGGTCGATAGTGTCAAAAGAACTTTCGACAAGTCCAAAAACACCCCAAGACAAACTTTCCTGCATCAATTGCATTTATAATAGTATTAACCAAATTCAAGACACCCATACTTGTCGAGCAATTCTTGCGAAAGCCAAATTGTTGTTGGAATCAGAACATCATGAAGTTGAAGGAAGTCATCCAATCTTTTATACACTATTTTCTCTAGAATTTTTGAAAATATGGGTAACAAAGAATTGGTCTATAATTTCTCAATATTCTTACGATCACCTTTCTTGAAAAAGGGATTACCTTAGCTATTTTCAATTTATTTGGGACGATACCTTGAGACAAGGACTTATTACAAAACATCGCACAATGGATCAACAATACATTGAATACAACTTTTGATGACTTTGGGGGAAATGTCGTCTGAACCACAAGCCTTGGATGGATTTAGGGTTGAGACAAAATTGTAAATTTCATTAAACAGAAGTTGGTCTAAAATACAAAGACGAGGAGTGATTCTGCCTGGTCAAAAATTGTTTGTATGATGTTTCGACAGGAGGAATTTTCCCTGTTATTTTCAATGGTAAATCAATGAAATATTCATTAAAATATTTTGCTTTTTTTGCACATCTGATTGTAACAGTAAATCGTTATGATACATATCATTCGGAAGTGGCGTTTTTTTTCCCCCTTCAAGCAAACCATTAATATGGGTCCAAGTCTTTCTAATATCATTCTGAGCAGCTCGAAACACATTATCATAATAATCCTTCTTACTTTGACGAACAAAGGTTTGTCAACAAATTTTTATAATCAACATAACTTTTCCTGTTAACATCATTTTTGCTTTTTAATATATGAATGATACAGCTTGTGCTTCTGATTAATAGATTTGAGAAGACTTGGAGTAATCCATGGCTTCCTGCATTTCTTCTTTACACTCAATTCAACTAAAGGAAAATGTGTATTATATAATCTGAAAAAAATATTGCTAAATAGTCATAAGAAACATTAACATCAAACAAGTTATATAAATTAGACCATTCAATTTGAAGAAGATCACGCTTGAAATTATCCATTCTTTTATCAGTAATCACACGTCTAAATAATTTTGTTATTGACCTTGCCCGTAGTGACTGCATTGCCTTTTTAATGCTAAAATTTGGCATATGATCAGAGAAGCAGAACAAAATACTCCAGAATAGAAATGGTCTTGAACACACGTTTTGTAAATATATATTGTCGATTAAGGTTGCCGAAGATGATGTGACACGGTAGGTTTTAGTGATTAGAGAGAGCAGCCCAAACGAAGACATAAAGTCAACAAAATCTTTCAACCTTTTTCTACATACATATTTATCACATTTTATATTGAAGTCACCCATAATATGTGTATCATGTTTTTCTTTACCTAGTATTTGCATTACATGATCAAAGCCATCAATAAAGGTTCTAGTGTCATTACCAGGTGCTCTATTAAATGCATCAACAACCGATTTTGTTTGCAATATCAATTTCTATAAATACAGATTCATAATAAACTATTGCCATAGACAGGTCATTACGTAACTTGAAATCAAGTCCATCTCGGACATAGCAATGCAACTCACCACCTTTTTTATTTGATCGACAGACTTGAACATAGGAATATCCTGGAATGTTAAACATAGCTACATTTGTTGATGGTTTGAACCAGGTTTTCTGAAATACCAATCCAGAAAAATTATGTTGTATACAGGATAGTAATACTACTAAGATCATCAAAATTTCTAACAAGGCTTCTTGAGTTAATATGCATCAGAGAAAGTGAGTTTCTGTCAACATACTTGAAATCATCGCAGTTGATATAACTACACTCGTTAACAACTACCTTCATCAATATCTTCAAAATCTTCATCCATTAGGAATATTAGATGTAAACAGTGTAGTTACAAACAACAGATCTAAAATGGTCACTTAACATATCACATAACAAATAGAGAGATAAATACAAGGAAGTTTGCGGATAAGCCATTAACATTCATACACACACACAAACACATACACAAACACACTCAAAATGACATGAAATATATTGATTAAAAAAAGGTGCAAATGCACAATCGCGCGAAAATATCGAATGGATGAATATAGGACATACAAAAAGGGAAATGAAAGATGTCTAAGTATCAGAGGGATATACAATAGTAGTAAAGAAAGAAAAAAACAAAGAAGAAAAGAGGAAAGATATACAGAAAAGTTATAAACAACTTTAGGTAAAAAGCAAACCTCTAGGAGAGGCACTTAGAGTGATTAAAGAAAATATAAAGTTACAAATTAGCAACTTGCTGCAAGGACGAAAATAGTTTTTTGACTTCAGCCTCTTCTTCGTTGGTCTTAAGGGCAGCCATAACTCTTCCATCGATGGACCAAGCTGATGCCACCTTTGGATGGGTCACAAGTTTCATAAGAATTTTGTGATTAGTGGCCGTCAGGTCCTCTTGGATGGGATTCCTGTTCCCTTGAGCTTCCGACGTCCCTTCATCAGCTGGCCTTCATTCTGTGAGAGCACAGCTTCACCAAGATTGGGCGGGGCTTATCATCAGTGCGGGGCTTCCCAGAACGATGAGAGCGGTCGATGCTGCATGGGTCAAGTCGCAGCCGAGATGATCAGCAACCACCCTTTAGTACTAGGTCATCGGTGCTCTCTTTCGCCTTCTCCGGAACACCAAACACGCGACAGAGTTCCGCCTGCTGTACTGCTCCAAGTCGTTGGCTCGACTTCATAAGCCTCAATCTTTTTTTCTAAATTCTCGATAGAAGTCGAGAGGTTTTAACTTCATTGTCTTTAGTGTCCAACGCAACTCTCAGGTCGTGGATCTCCCCTTCCTGCCTCTCATCCTCTCCTCGAACACTGCGCTGGCGCTTGGAGAGGACTTTCTCCAATTACTATCTGAAAGAGATATTGGATTAGAGGCGCGATTGCGGGATTTCTGAGGTGGCTCTCAAGAAAGATTTGCGTAGAAAATGCAAAAATAGGCAGGCCTACAACAACAAGACAATGATGATGCAAGCCATTGGCGGGGAAGCCCGGGGACAGTGGGGACCGTTCACCCTCGATTTTTTTTCTGGAGGATCGTCCCCCTGATTTTAAAGTGATCAGCTAGTGAAGTAATAAAGAGGCAAAATGTATGTTGAATATAATGCTAAATGCTATTTTAAGCTCCCCCCCCCCCGCCCCCCCTCCAGCCGTGACATCAAATCGCCGCACTGGAAGCAAGCATATAAAGTATAAATTCCAAATGCATATTATTAGCGTTATGGATTGGCATCTAACTTGTTGTTTGGCCGGGCTTCAGTGTAATTATTTCACATTTGATTTTCCAAATTAAATCTCAACATCACATATATTGATAATTGCCATAATGTTAACTAATTGTGCCTCCTGTATTAATTCCTCTATTCTGATATCATCATAATAAAATAATTTTGGCTTGAATTCTTGAATTTTTGTGAAAAAAATTAATCGTATCTTTAAAATGTTTTCTCATATTTCAGATTTGACGTCTCTGACAAGCAGATGAAGCCATATTAAGCTATTTCGTAATGCTAGTCGGTCAAGACAGAAGTAAGAACATCGCGACAGACAAGTGCGACAGACTAGTTTTGACGCCTTGACGGACTAGCTGTAAAGCTAGTCCTGCTCAAAAGCTCATCAGTCTGGGCATCACTACGACTAGCTTTTATGCTAGTCCATCAAACTAGTCGGTCTGGGCATCACTACGACTAGCTTTTATGCTAGTCCATCAAACTAGTCGGTCAAAACGGACTAGCTTTAAAACTAGTCTGTCATGACCGACTAGCATTAAAACTAGTCCGCCGTGACCGACTAACTTGACGGACTAGCTTTCAAGCTAGTCCGTAGAGACGGACGAACTTTAAAGCTAGTCCGTAATAACCGGATTGTGTTGAAGGAAAACTAGTCCGTCGTGACTGACTAGCTTTAAAGCTAGTCAGTCTGGGCATCACTACGACTAGCTTTAAAGCTAGTCGGTCTACCCGTTTAGGTTTTCAGTGTATGATCACGTTATTCTTATAGATTGCTGGTGAATGCCAAAAGCTTAAGATTTTGATTATAAAGGCGATCTCCTTCATGTGACATGACTGTGTGAGTACTCTTTTTAATTCCTTATGTTTCAGTTCACAGGTAGAGTTATTTTTTCACATAGATTAATGCCATAATTACCAACGCGAAAGATTGTGTCTTGCCAAATCAATTTATAAATTGTGTGTACTTACAACGATAGTAACAATCACATTAAATTATGAAAATTGAAATTTAACTCTAATAATAAATATAGGCGCCACTTTTCTTTTAGATTACTTGTATCTGAAAGAAAAGAATATTATATCAGAGGCACGACTTTGGGATTCTGAAGTGGCTCTCAAGGACAAGTGTATACGCCGAAAATGCAAAAGCAGGTAGGCCTACAACAAAAAGTCATGATGCAAGCCACGGCGGCGACCCCTGGGCCCCGTGCCCCCCATTATTTGAAAATTGCCATAATGTTAACTAATTGTGCCTCCTGTGTTAATTCCTGTCTTCTGATTTATATCATCATAATAAGATTTTTTTTTTTTTTTTTTGCTCAAATTCTTGTGACAAAATGCATGTTTTTAATCGTATCTTTATAATGTCTTCTAATATTTCAGATTTGACATCTCTGACAAGCTGGTGAAGCCATATTAACCTCGTCCGTCATGCTAGTTTGTCAAGACAGCAGCAAGAACATCGCGGCAGAAAAGCGCCACGGATTAGCTTTTACACCACGACCGACTAGCTGTAAAGCTAGTCCTGCTCAAAAGCTCGTCTGTCTGGGCATCACTACGACTAGCTTTTATGCTAGTCCATCAAACTAGTCGGTCACGACGGACGAGCTTTAAAATTAGTCTGTCGTGACCGACTAGCTTTAAAGCTAGTCTGTCTTGACGGACTAACTTGACGGACTAGCTTTCAAGCTAGTCCGTAGAGACGGACGAGTTTTAAAGTTAGTCCGTAATAACCGGGTTGTGTTGAAGGAAAGCTCGTCCGTCGTGACCGACTAGTTTTAAAGCTAGTCAGTCTGGGCATCACTACGACTAGCTTTAAAGCTAGTAGGTCTACCAGTTTAGGTTTTCAGTGCACACTATTATTTATCATATCTATCAATTGCTATTGTTTTAATTTCACTAAATCTGATGTAGAAATACAGTCATAATTTGTTTTATACATGTGCTTTTTCAAGAATATGTATAAAAAATATTAATTACACATCATTTCGGTATTAATGTATGCTTCAGAGCTCTAAAATTACATGACAATCAATAGAATTATTTTTAACAGAGCTAGATCATTTAATTTGATTGTTGCGGCCTATGTTAATTTGTTTTTAAATGTTATGCATAATATAAATAGGCCTATGTAAAGATTTTTAAAATACGCAATAGAAACTAGTATCAAATGAAACAATGAAACATCAATTCCAGTTTTATTCGAATTAAGAGTTACTTACATTTTGAAAAATCATCTATATAGAATTTTATAGATATTAAAACCAATGTTATGCTAGTCTCTTCATTACATAAAACTGAAGTGCTGTTATTCTTGTTGTTTTCTTTTTATCAATCGTTTACAAATGAATCCTCCAGTCCGTTTCACGCCCCCGACAAAGTGAGTAAAATGAAAGATCTACCGTGATGGTTCACTTTCATACATTTGGAACGAGATACCCATTTTCATCCAGCATAGTCTCTTCTCTATGTACGAATGTAGCAATGGACGATGGTTTCGAGAGAACGTAGCCAAAAGCATCAATGTCTTTGTCCAGGAAATGATCGATGTTTCCTGCAGCGCCAGCACAAGATGGAATGGTCTCGTAAAGTATAGTATCAGGAATAGTGTTCGATGCACATTCACACTGTCCTATCATAGGTTGTGGATCGATGCTTAAAAACGGCTGGGTTAATGTGCCTAAATGTGACGTCACAGAAACACCTGCCCCATCTCTGGAACTGCACTCTCTCATGTCCAGATATGTGTGGCTTATCTGCAAAAAGTGTTATGAGCAATACGATTTGTTGTAAATGTATAATTAATATGAGGGCGGATATTGCAACAGTTCTAGGACAACTACCCACTGAAAAATTACCCCTGAACAACTACCACCACCAAAAATGTACCCCTTATTCTACACCTAACCATATAACCCAATATTTGGGGTAGTTTTCCTGGGGTTATTGTCCCGATATGTATTGCAAAAGCAGTAATTATTGAGAAAGTGGGATTAAATGGGAATTAAGTCAAGTGTATGCGGTTAAGGCAATCGAAATTATTTTCAAAGAACTAAACCGCCCATTTACATGATTTATAAATGCAAATACAACAAGATATGTATTTCCACATGTAGGCCTATGTTTGTATACTAATTATTTGTTTCTGAAAATGTTATTATGTTTTTAAAACACATTCCTACCTTTGATTCAGTGCTTGTTTTGCTGCATAATTGTCTCCGTAGCTGAGGAATAACCCAACCTATTGTCACGGCGAGAAGGAGCAGAAATAAGACTACGGTAGATCCGATCAAAATCGGTAAACGGATATAGGTACAACCATCTAGAAGTAATAAATTGTTGAATAATATTATAAATAACGACCAGATTACATGACTTTTATAAATTTTCATTTGATTATGCCTGTACATTTTGCAGTTGTGTAAATTCTTAGGTCTGCATTTTACATTCATAAAAGTGTAAATTTATAAAGAAATCAATGATTGCGTGAACGAAAACAGTTCAAAACTTAGAGTTGCCAATATCTCACTTTTTTATTGCCGCTGGGGAAAAAAGTCCATTCAACCGGCCAGAACAAGCCCTTCCAAGCAACAACAACAAACCCATCTAACCAAACCCGCAAGTCCAACCAAGCAACAAAAGGAACTGACCAGGAGCCGATTCTTAAAGTTTAATTTTCCATTACCCCCCCCCCTCTTTTTTTTATTATCTGTTATCACGTTGCATTTGACAGTTTCCTTTGGCGTTCTTCAAGAGATCACAATGAGTAGGATTTCAGACAACCGAATAATCATGATCTTACTTTTAGCCTCTGTCCCTGGCTTCATATTCTATAACTTTGTCTTAGCCGTAGGTTATCTTTGCAACTTTCCCCTTGTTGTGCATTTATGTCATATTCTTCGACGCTGCTTTGCGTCGCTTGACAATCAATCACAGACGTAATGCTAGGGCGCGGCGTCTTCTTTGGATTTTTTTTCCCGCCTATTTTAAAGGCGCAAATGCGCGTACATTCGCTAATTCGAGTAGGTATTTTTTCCGGACCATGGTTATTCGTTTAAAGATGAGAAGAGTTAAATTTGAAGTTTTTATTAATTCAACACACTTTTATGCTACTTAGACATAAACAAGTTTGATAGGCGTGGCAATTGTCTTTATAACAATTAAATGCCTATTTCCCTAAATATTCAAATATTTACCACTTTCTCCACTGAAGCTTCCGTTAAGCATAGATGTATTGTCATATTCTGTAGGGATAAGGTTGTTCGACAGGGGGAAAAAATATTATTCACCATGACAAGTATTTGGATATCAATTTATGCATTTTACGAATACATTTTTATAATTATGATTACATAAAGATTTTAAAAAACGCTAAAATTCTAGAGCGAGATGGAAATATTAATCACTGAGTAAGTATGAGATTTGATAGGTTGTATTTTTTAATCATATTGTTTGTAATTTGCTTTTAATGCATCACTAACTCGTCGGCATTCCGGCAGGTCCAAACTTAATAAGATCAATCTCTAGATCAAATGCGAAAGAACACTAAACAATGAAGAATTCATTCTATAAAGATATATTGTTTTTAATCTTCATATTAAGTGGAAAATAATGATAATGAAACTAGTCATTTGTAGCACTTTTGTGAATTAGCTTTTCATTACTCATTATAAGATTTATTGTTTAGTATAGGAAAATGTAATTCTTTAAAAAATAAAAAGTAACGTGAGCTACATTGCAAATTCTTTGACGGTAATTATACATGTATATCGTTGGACTACACTGAAAACCTAACCTCGTCCGTCAGTGGACGGACTAGCTTTAAAGCTAGTCAGTCAAGACGGCCTAGTTTTAAAGCTAGTGCGTCATGTTAGTCCGTCGATACGGACTAGCTTACAACTGAATCCAAATCTCTCAACTTGACGACGATGCTTTAAAAGCTAGTCCGTCACACTTGATGTTAGTCCGTCGATGTGACGGACGAGCTCAATAAAATTAGATAGGTAGCCTCAGTTTACCCATTAGAATGACCGACTAGGATTTGATACACATAGCTGCAATGTCGCTTACAATTGAAATGACTGACTAGCTTTTGAAATACACACAGATGCAATGTCAATTATTATCTCCATTGTAACTTTAGAGCGGCATGTTTCCGAACATAATCAAGTGAATACATTATTCTCTCAAACAAAGTTGTTTTGACTTGCAATCTTAAAGCTTACGATACATAACATCAATCACGACAAGAAGCAATTCACGAGTAGGTTCAAACTATTGTTCTCCATTCTTTAATTACAGGCTAATTGAATACCTCGTTACTATAGAACCAAGAATCTGGTCTATTCTTATAGATTACTGGTGAATGCCCGGCTAAGCAACAGCAGTGAATACAAGGTGAAATAGCATCGAGTGAATAACATGCGCATTGCGAAAAGGACATCATCTATTATTTGTATTATCTGTATGTGAATTCTATTTAATGAGCAAACTGTAAGGAAGCAGATCCGATATTACCCGTAAAACTGAAGATTTGTTGATGATATGGCGATTTCCTTCATGTGATATGTGTGAGTACTCTTTTTGAATTCCTTATTTTCAGTTCATAAATATCGTTATTTTTCACATGGATTAATACTATAATCACCAACGCGAAACAAATTCTGTCTTGCCAATTAATTTATAAATTGCGTGTGTGTACTGACAACGGTAATAGCAACATTAAATAATGAATTTAATTCTAATTCTAAGAATTATATGTGCCACTATTTCTTTTAGATTACTATCTGAAAGAACAGAATATTGGATTAGAGGCGCGATTGCGGGATTTCTGAGGTGGCTCTCAAGAAAGATATGCGTAGAAAATGCAAAAGTAGACAGGCCTACAACAAACAAGACAATGATGATGCAAGCCATTGGCGGGGACGCCCGGGGGACAGTCGGGACCGTTTCACCCTTAATTTTTTTCTGGGAGGATCGTCCCCCTTGATTTTTAAAGTGATCAGCTAGTGAAGCTAATAAAGAGGCAAAATGTATGTTGAATATAATGCTAAATGCTATTTTAAGCCCCCCCCCCCTCCAGCCGTGACATCAAATCGCCGAACTGGAAGCAAGCATATAAAGTATAAATTCCAAATGCATATTATTAGCGTTATGGATTGAATCTAACTTGTTTGTTTGGCCGGGCTTCAGTGTAATTATTTCACATTTGATTTTCCAAATTAAATCTCAACATCACATTATTTGATAATTGCCATAATGTTAACTAATTGTGCCTCCTGTATTAATTCCTCTATTCTGATATCATCATAATAAAATGATTTTGGCTTGAATTCTTGAATTTTTGTGAAAAAAAAAATTAATCGTATCTTTAAAATATTTTGTCATATTTCAGATTTGACGTCTCTGACAAGCTGATGAAGCCATATTAAGCTATTCCGTAATGCTAGTCGGTCAAGACAGAAATATAAACATCGCGACCGACAAGCGCGACTGACTAGTTTTGACACCTTGACGGACTAGCTGTAAAGCTAGTCCTGCTCAAAAGCTCGTCAGTCTGGGCATCACTACGACTAGCTTTTATGCTAGTCCGTCAAACTAGTCGGTCAAAACGGACTAGCTTTAAAACTAGTCCGTCGTGACCGACTAGCTTTAAAGCTAGTCTGTCATGACCGACTAGCTTTATGGAAAGCTAGTCCGTCGTGACCGACTAGCATTAAAACTAGTCCGTCGTGACCGACTAACTTGACGGACTAGCTTTCAAGCTAGTCCGTAGAGACGGACGAGCTTTAAAGCTAGTCCGTGCAAGGAGGTACGAGAGATGGAGTTCCAACTGGCAACTAATTTATTCAAACAGCTTTCACTTTCTAAAGACGCACAAAAGAATATACAGGTTCAATGCTGCCTTTGATGTCTGATCTTCAAAGCCGACAGAATCATGGGGATAACAGAGTAGCGAATTTTGTATAAAATAGAATATTGCTTATATTTCACTTTTCATTTGACTGAACAGCGCCAAAATTGAGCACATGATAAAATATGAATGTATCGACGATATAATATCTAAACATTGGGGTAAATTCAATGACAGCACCTTAAATTTGTGAAAAGGGTTAAAAAATGATCATTCTAAAATCCCCTTTTTAACAATCTTCCGATTATTTCCGGCAGACGAAAATTGAATATGTGCTCGTTGGAATATTGGAAATTATGATGATATATGTCAGATAAGTGCCCACAAGTGCCCAGTCGAGTAATTTTGATTTATATGTCGGAAAATATTATGACATTCCTTTTCGCTTGCCTGGTAAATTATACGCACTGTGTATTGGTCACAACTTTCAGACAGGTGGTAGCGAAAAGTAATTTCTATTACAAAAGAATATCTCCTTTTGAAAGTGGCCCTACGAGTGCAGCCAAGTATAGGGATCTTTTGTCTACCAATCTGCAAGGGAGATCTAGTTAAGCACATGCCCGACATATTTTCTGCTAGCGGCTTTTAAGCTAGATCAAACGATTCCCGCTTGCAAGATCTCCAGGGCTTGTACCTCCTTGGTCCGTGATAACCGGATTGTGTTGAAGGAAAACTAGTCCGTCGTGACTGACTAGCTTTAAAGCTAGTCAGTCTGGGCATCACTACGACTAGCTTTAAAGCTAGTCGGTCTACCCGTTTAGGTTTTCAGTGTATGCATAAAATGTTTTATTTTCTAGTAATTATCTGGAAGATTATCGTTTTTAATTGCAACGTCAATTTTTGTTTTGATTACTTTAATGTCATATGCTTAGTTTAATGGAAGCTAAGCTGCAATGTTTCTAATATTGAATTGTTGTGTGTGATAGCCTTATTAATGTGGTGTACTATGCATGTGTGATAAACAAAATATTTTGATTATGGAAATGAATAGATGAAGGCATCAAGATCCATAGGTAAGACTGATAATAATGAAATACATACTGATCCAAATTAAGGGTGACACGACATTTGCTCCCACCACAATTGCTCCGTGCCTTATTTTGTCTAGGATGTCGGGTTAGGGTTCCAATAGGATTCTATGTAAGGTTAGGTCTAGGTTAGGGTGTAGTGTGATCAAGTCCAGGGTAGAAGTTAGTGATTCGATTAGTGTACATGGACTTTGAAGCAGAGCACTTGTCACCAGAGCAATTGTCATGAAATTCATTTAAGTTATACATTTTTAATACGAGGCTGTCAAACTTAGATAACTTTTTTTTTCCTGGGACGCACGGTATATGTGTTGGTCATCCTCAATAATGGACTTGAACTTGAACTTGAACTTTATTATTAAACAATCGTATAACAAAATATAGTTAGAATACAGTGAGATGTATAATTAGGTTAGATGATAAAAAGAGCCATAAAATAGTCTGGTGCTCTAATACATTTAGCAACAAACAGGTGATGTCTTCGAATCTGTGAGATGATAGTTATTAAATCCTAACATTAAAATAACTTTGCATGATTATGAGTGCTCATTGATACGACGTTTGCAAGAGTATGAATTGCAGCAAAGCTGATCGAGTTCCGTATAGCATAGTTTGATGTAAATTATGCGCACCTCATTAATTTCTTTAACGTGATTTCTTTCTCACCGGTAATTGTATGGGTCCTATATGTTGTTTCAAATACTGTGGAA
>CALNVZ010002974.1:34806055-34831523 GCA_940671915.1 Paracentrotus lividus | reverse complement strand
GGTTAATGTGCCTAAATGTGACGTCACAGAAACACCTGCCCCATCTCTGGAACTGCACTCTCTCATGTCCAGATATGTGTGGCTTATCTGAAAAAAGTGTTATGAGCAATACGATTTGTTGTAAATGTATAATTGATATGAGGGCGGATATTGCAACGGTTCGAGGTCAACTACCCCCTGGAAAATTACCCCTGAACAACTACCACCGCCAAAAATGTACCCCTTATTCTACACCTAACCATATAACCCAATATTTAGGGTAGTTTTCCTGGGGTTAATTGTCCCGATATGTATTGCAAAAGCAGTAATTTTTTAGAAAGTGGGATTAAATGGGAATTAAGAAAAATGTATGCGGTTAAGGCAATCGAAATTATTTTCAAAGAACTAAACTGCCCATTTACATGATTTATAAATGCAAATACAACAAGATATGTATATCCACATGTAGGCCTATGTTTGTATACAAATGATTTGTTTCTGAAGATGTTATTATGTTTTTAAAACACATCCTACCTTTGATTCAGTGCTGGTCTTGCTGCATAATTGTCTCCCTATCTGAGGAATAACCCAACCTATTGTCACGGCGAGAAGGAGTAGAAATAAGACTACGGTAGATCCGATCAAAATTGGTAAACGGATATATGTACAACCATCTAGAAGTAAATAAATTGTGGAACGATATTATAAATAACGACCAGATTACATGACTTTTATAAATTTTCATTTGATTAGGCCAGTACATTTTGCAGTTGTGTAAATTCTTAGGTCTGCATTTTACATTCATAAAAGTGTAAATTTATAAAGAAATCAATGATTGCGTGAAGGAAAACAGTTCAAAACTTAGCAATGGCCAATATCTCACTTTTTTATTGCCGCTGGGGGAAAAAGTCTATTCAACCGGCCAGAACAAGCCCTTCCAACCAACAACAACAAACTCATCTAACCAAACCCGCAAGTCCAATCAAGCAACAAAAGGAACTGACCAGGAGCCGATTCTTAAAGTTTAATTTTCCATTACCCCCCCCCCCTCTTTTTTATTATCTGTTATCACTTTGCATTTGACTGTTTCCTTTGGCGTTCTTCAAGAGATCACAATGAGTAGGATTTCAGACAACCGAATAATCATGATCTTACTTTTAGCCTCTGTCTCTGGCTTCATATTTTATAACTTTGGCAATCTTTGCAACTTTCCCCTTGTTGTGCATTTATGTCATATTCTTCGACGCTGCTTTGCGTCGCTTGACAATCAATCACAGACGTAATGCTAGGGCGCGGCGTCTTCTTTGGATTTTTTTTCCCGCCTATCTTAAAGGCGCAAATGCGCGTACATTCGCTAATTCGAGTAGGTATTTTTTCCGGACCATGGCTATTCGTTTAAAGATGAGAAGAGTTAAATGTGAAGTTTTTATTAATTCAACACGCTTTAATGCTACTTAAACATAAACAATTTTGATAGGCGTGGCAATTGTCTTTATAACAATTAAATGCCTATTTCCCTAAATATTCAAATATTTACCACTTTCTCCACTGAAGCTTCCGTTAAGCATAGATGTATTGTCATATTCTGTAGGGAAAAGGTTGTTCGACCAGGGAAAAAAATATTATTCACCATGACAAGTATTTGGATATCAATTAATGCATTTTACGAATACATTTTTATAATTATGATTAAATAAAGATTTTAAAAAACGCTAAAATTCTAGAGCGAGATGGAAATATTAATCACTGAGTAAGTATGATATTTGATAGGTTGTATTTTTTAATCATTTTGTTTGTAATTTGCTTTTAATGCATCACTAACTCGTCGGCATTCCGGCTGGTCCAAACATAATAAGATCAATCTCTAGATCAAATGCGAAAGAACACTAAACAATGAAGCATTCATTCTATAAAGATATATTGTTTTTAATCTTACATACAAATCATATTAAGTGGAAAATAATGATAATGAAACTAGTCATTTGTAGCACTTTTGTGAATTAGCTTTTCATTACTCATTATAAGATTTATTGTTTAGTATAGGAAAATGTAATTCTTTAAAAAAATAAAAAGTAACGTGAGCTACATTGCAAATTCTTTGACGGTAATTATACATGTATATCGTTAGACTATGCATAAAATGTTTTATTTTCTAGTAATTATCTGGAAGATTATCGTTTCCAATTACAACGTCAATTACTATTTCGATTACTTTCAATGTCATATGCTTAGTTTAATGGAAGCTAAGCTGCTAACTGTTCTAATATTTGAATTGCTGTGTGTGAAAGCGCGTTATTATGTGGTGTACTATGCATGTGGTGATAACAAAATATTTTGATTCATGGAATGAATACGATGAAGGCATTCAAGAATCCATAGGTGAACGACTGTAATAATGAAATACATACTGATCCAAAATTAAGGGTGGACATCGAACATTTGCGTCCCACCGCAGCGATTGCTCTGTCTTGCCTTGTTTTGTCTAGGGATGTTCAGGGTTAGGGTTGCGAATAAGATTCTATGTTAGGTTAGGTTTAGGTTTAGGGTGTAGTGTAGAATAAGTCCAGGGTAGAAGTTAGTATTCGATAGTGTAATGACTTTGAAGCAGAGCAATTGTCGCCAGAAACAATTGTATGGAATTCATTTAAATTATACATTTTTAATACGCGGCTTTCAAAATTACGTAACCTTTTTTTTCTTGGGACGCACTGTATATATGTATTGGGTCATCTCAACAATAGACTTGAACTTGGAAGATATTATTAAAACAATCGTATAACAAAATATAGTTAGAATAAGTGATATATATACATGTATATATATATAAAAATAGGGTAGATGTAGGGAATACCGGCCACTTAAGCTCATTTGCTTAATTAGCACATGAAAACAATAAACTACAAAGAAAAAGATTCTCATTGCTTAGACACATATTCAATTTTTTTTCTTTCCAAAAAAAATTGAGGTAATCAAATATTTGCTGAGGCAGTAATATGCAAATATGACGTCATCGTAAATTGGTCGGCATTCCTACAGTGTAGGAAATACGCGGCAGTATTTTTTACCCTTTTTTTTGGTATAAAGATCTGGTCTGGAAGCACTGATTTGAATGTAAACCATCAACTTAACATGTTTGTATTGATTTTTTTTATAAACATTATCATCTTTTAGAAGATTATATTGCTTTTACTACAAAATTTCAAACACTCAGAATAACTTTATATCTCATGTAGATCATGACAATCAACAACAAATAATATAAGAAGAAATAGACATTTTCAAATTGTCAAACAATTATATAAATAATAATATAGATACATTATATATGCAACTTACTATTTGATCTACATGCTTAGCAACTCAACCGGAAGTAAAACAAACAACCGTCCATGTGGTGTCCGGTATTCCCTACACAAAAAATGACTGACTAGCACTTTCATCACACCTGCCACCCCAATACACAGGCTTTGTAAGTGCAAACACTCCATACACGTTTGCCCACCCTCCCACATGTCATAATGCATGAAATAGAGGTCATGCCCCAATTCTATTTTTATACCATCAACATTCTCTAAAATGTCAATTTTTACATCAGGCCATTTCAGGCTGCAAATTTTCCTACCTTGAAATATGTGGTAGTTTTCTCGGAGATTTCTCACTTGTTGTTGTCGAATACAGCATTCAACCTTCCCAGAGCAGCACCACCTGAACAATAGAAATGCCGGTCATTACAACTCAGTTGACTTATTTGGCAGCTAGGGCTGGACATGTAGTGACCGTCCGATATTCCCTACTGTCCGGTATTCCCTACATCTACCCTATATATAAACACAACACAAAAAGAAAGTTCCCCCTATTTCAGATATCAATATTGTTTTAAATAGGAGGAGTTAAAAAATCTAATTATATGTCCATGTAAGGAATTTAACTAGCTACCAGGGGAGCGAATTTTAGAAAGATTCATAAAGTCATGCTTCAGTGAGCAATGGTTGAATGCAAAAATGTCATTTTTTGAAGTTCACAGGCCTCAAATCACAACTTTGATTCAATGATATCGGACCAATTTTTAGATTTTAAACATTTCACGCATCAGAATGTACGCAAAACATGCTTCCAAATATACGGAAAGGACATTTGCGTAAAATTTCAAGGTTGAGTGAGCAAGCAGCAAAAAATGCCAAAACTGCGATTGTTACTTCTTTTTCATGGTAAATTGATAAAATATGATGGGATTCATGTCTAGGAAGAGTGTTTTTAACTTTTGGAAAAAGTTTAAATCAATTCACGATTGAATGAACACCATAAAGTACCATGTGAAAAACACTAAGTAAGTATTCTTTCCATTTTGTACACTCAAAATCATGTGAATATCTGTTTTTGTATTATTTTTATGATCGGTGCACGTGTGTACATGATTCTATTGCATTTATGTAAAAATTCATGCTTCAGTGAGCACGTGGCACTGGAAAACCTGTTTTTTGATTTAGAGACCAAAATTAAATTGCTTACTTTGCTTAACCATAACAATTCGTTTGAAAGTATTCATTTGATTTCATTTTCGCAAATATCCCGATTTTTTATGCTTCAGTGAACACAAGATATGAGAAAAAGTTTGCGGCCCTGGCACGGCCTTATGGCACGTCCGATTCTTAAT
This sequence comes from Paracentrotus lividus, assembly GCA_940671915.1. NCBI lineage: Eukaryota > Metazoa > Echinodermata > Echinoidea > Camarodonta > Echinidae > Paracentrotus > Paracentrotus lividus. The sequence continues at coordinate 34,826,890 of CALNVZ010002974.1, read as the reverse complement.
TTGACCTAAGTTCCTGTTAGTTAATGACCTCTTAAAGATTCTCTCCAAGTTTCAAGAATTAACTCACAGTATAACGAACAAAAAATTGACAATGAAAATGGGCAATTTATGACTTTTGTTCACTATTGATTTCCCCCATTGACTTCATGTATAGAGTTTGAACAAAAAGTGGACAAAAGTCAAATATTGCCCATTTTCATTGTCATTTTTTTGTTTGTTATACTGTGAGTTAATTCTTGAAACTTGGCTCAAATCTTTAAGGTCATTAACTAACAGGAACTTAGGTCAAATTGAGAATCGGACGTGCCATAAGGCCGTGCCAGGGCCGCAAACTTTCTTCCTTTTTTCATGTTTTTCTCATATCTTGTGTTCACTGAAGCATAAAAAATCGGGATTTTTGCAAAAATGAAATCAAATGAATATTTTCAAACGAATTGTTATGGTTAAGCAAAGTAAGCAATTTAATTTTCGTTTCTAAATGAAAAAACAGATTTTCCAGTGCCACGTGCTCAATGAAGCATGAATTTTTAAATAAATGCAATAGGATCATGTACACACGTGCACCGGTCATAAAAAAAATACAAAAACAGATATTCACATTATTTTTAGTGTACAAAATGGAAAGAATACTTACTTAGTGTTTTTCACATGGTATTTTATGGTGTTCATCCAACCGTGAATTGATTTAAATATTTTGCAAAAGTTGAAAACACTCTTCCTAAACATGAATCCCATCATATTTTATCAATTTTACCATGAAAAAGAAGGAACAATCGCAGTTTTGGCATTTTTTGCTGCATGCTCACTCAACCGTGAAATTTTACGCAAATGTCCTTTCCGTATGTTTGGAAGCACGTTTTGCGCACATTCTGATGCGTGAAATGTTTAAAATCTAAAAATTGGTCCGATATCATTGAATCAAAGTTGTGATTTGAGGCTTGTGAACTTCCAAAAATGACATTTTTGCATTCAACCATTGCTCACTGAAGCATGACTTCGTGATTTTTCCTAAAACTCGCTCCCCTGGTAGCTAATTAAATTCCTTACATGGACATATAATTAGATTTTTTTTTTAAACTCCTCCTATTTCAAAAATTATTGATATTTGAAATAGGGGGAACTTTCTTTTTGTGTTGTGTTTATATATATATACTGTATATATATATATATATATATATATATTATATCAATAGTGTATAATCTATCGCGCAATATACTGGATTATAGGTACGACAAATACTAAATTTGTTTCTCCGAGGCCGCAGGCCGAGGTGAAATAGATCTGCACGAGGGATAATTAAATATTTGGAGTTCATATAGTCCAGTAATGTTGCAAGATGGAGCCTTCACTTTTTTTTTTTATAGTAAATAGACCCCTATATCTTTGACCTTGCCTCATAAATTTTTGGTGCAGATTTAGCTAGTGTGACGTATTTTGTTGCTCCGCGTATCCATTGTTATAAACTGTTGCGCGCAACATTTTACTGTTATTACGCGCTCGCACAACAAGGCAATCGATAGAATCGATACTCTCCCCATTCATTTAACACGGGCTTTACCCTACAAAAACCGAAAGTTATATTGTACATATGTACAATATAACTTTTTGAAGGTAGGTCACGTGGTACTGATCTATCAAATGACGACGCGTATTTTTCTACCACTATTTACTATACATTATATATATATATATATATATAGGCCTACAGTCTGTGTAAAAAAAATGGTACAGTCGGGAAAAAAAAATATTTATGTGTGAAATATTTTCAGATAATGTTTGTATGTGGTACCAAATTAAAGCCAAAAGATTTTCCTTGCTGATGCGCTTTGTTCTGTATAATTTGCTTTTGTAAAACAAAAGTTATGCTAAATTTTGTGCGACGTGGAACAAATCGAAATTGAGCACTTTATGGCCATTAGGCGAAACCTATACACAAAGGCATGGGAAAGCGTGCGAAAAATGGATTTTTCTTGATTTTAGAAAACTAGTCATATTTCAACAATTACAACACTAAATGTGATGAAAAAAATTGCAGGTGAAAGTCTGATCTTCCTGTTTTAGGAAAATACCAAACAATAGCAGGCTGTGATTAAACTTCATACTATAAAATAAATGTTTTCCACTTGTATCATTTTATTTGACACAGACTGTATACAGTGGTGGCCAAAATTATTAGAACACCAAGTAAATTTAAATGATTTTAGTTGTTTTCATTCAGTTCATCATTTAAATAGATTTAAATAAATTTTCCGAAAGGAAATTTCATGAGAATGTCAAAAATGTCATTCATAATACGATAGGGTGAAGTAGTAACATGTTTTGTGGGAGTTTTTTTTATTATTATTTGTGAGGGGCCCCTAATTTTTAATTTAGAGCCCCCATTTAAGTCCCCTTTTCCTCTGACCCTTAATATTTCAACATATTTGAATTGCTCATGAAATTTCCTTCTAAAAGATTTACATTTACAAGGAGTGTCTTCATTTAATGAAAAAAAAATAGTCTTAACCTTCAATGGGCATGGTTACTTTGGTCATCTCATCACCAAGGGAGGGGGCGAATCCACCCCTCCCCATTCGACCAAATTTTCTGAAATTTGGCAGGTATTTGAGGTATATTAGAATAAATAAGCCTGCTAAGTTTCAAACTTCTACCTCAAATACTTTTTGAACAATCGGCATATGTAATTAGCATTTTACTTTTTGGCATTTGGACTACATGTTTAATACACAAGTCTATGGGGAAACAAAAAGCGCATAGCGCAACTATTTTTAATGCTGTGCATTACCAGATGGTCGAAACTATATAAATTTGGTATCAAAATATACGTAAGACCTTATGTTAAAAAGTCATGAAAGCTCATGGCACATAAACGATATCTTTAATCTGATTTCGGCAAATGAACTAGGGCATTGATAATCCCATAGACTTTGTGTAGGTTCAGGTGTTCTAATAATTTTGTATATTACTGTATATATATATATATATATATATATATATATATATATATATATATATATATATATATATATGATATCACATAAAATAAAGAAACCGTCAAATGCAGGAATACAGCTGCTCCAGGTTTCTCCTTCTATTAGTTGGGCCTGAGTTCATTTCCAAAACTTATTTTTTATATGAGATCATTTGTAATGTGCTACTGATGTCACAGGACTATTGTGAAGTGTTATTTTGATATACTTTGCTGTACTTTGTGATTTAATTCTGCCTGTCATCATGCTCAGTTAGTCAACAACGTGACACCATGATAGTTTAGTCATCCTCGGGAGCAGAACGGCATAGACTATTGGTGAAATACCGCTGGATTGTGTGTGTGTGTGATGACCCAATATGAGCATGCTGTGTGTGTGATTACATCCATGTAAGAATTTTCTCCCTCCAGTCTCTTCTCTCCTCTCTCCACTACTCGGCTCAACCTTGGAGGTAAACTCAACTACCCCCTCGGGACAACATCTGTTTCCAGCTTATCTCTCCATTAGTCTTTATTCAGCTTTACTTTTTTCAAATATCATCATGGGGCCTCTCTCAGCAGCTGAAATTGCCCGACAAGTCATCTCTGAGCTTGAGAAAAGTGAAAGTTTAAAGAAGATGGTGAAGGACGCGGTAGCTGAGGCAGTATCCAACCTCTCCAAACAACTAGAGATCCAGGAAGGGAGGATTATGGAGCTGGACGGGCAGGTGAAAGCCCAGTCGGAGAAAATTCAATTTTTAAAAGAGGACAAGGATGACTTCACCAACAAAATCTCCTCCATGGAGATGAAGCTGGACAGCATGGAGCAGCAAACCCGATCTGCCAACATAAGAATTTTCGGGTTGTCCGAAATAAAAGGAGAGAGTCCTGGGGAGGCTGTGGTGAAGTTGGCGAAGAAAGTCGGCGTCACACTTACAACAGCCGACTTTGAGAGCTGCGTGCGTCTCACCTCGACGCACCATGAAGAGATTGACGATAAGGAAGGAAAAAAGCCACGCCCTGTGCTGGTTAAATTTGTCCGGGTCAAAACAAGGTCTTCGGTAATGGGAGCGAGGTCTAAGCTGAAGGGGACCAACATCTACCTCAACGATGACCTCACACCGGCTCGACAAAAGCTCTTATACAAGGTACGCCATTGTCCTGCAGTCGATCGCTCGTGGACCATAGAGGGGCGAGTCTTCGCTGGTCTCAAAGACTCCAAAGGCAACTTTTCAAAAAAATTGATAACGTGCGATGCGGGCATTGCAAAGCTTTAAAAAGCTGAACAGTAGATGACTTCCTATACTTTATCTTTTTCATCTGTCTTGCCTTTTGCTGCCGTAATATTCTTTTGTTTTAGTTTTGTTTTCATATAAATGTATTTACTTTACTTTTTAAGTGTTTTTAAGTGGTTCTCGAGTGAGAGTGATGTAAATTTATATCATATTCCTGGATATAGTCTGGTGTCGAATCATAGACATACTAAACGGGGAGGTGGCGTTGCCTTGTACATTCCAGACAAAATGGATTTCATGGTACGACATGAGTTAAATGTGATGACTGATCAACTTGAGTCTATTTTTGTTGAGTGTTTTATTCCAGGCAAAAAGAACATTGTTATAGGGGTTATGTACAGACCTCCTCAGAGTAATTTAGATCCTGCTGTGAATGAAATACAGGAAATTTTATTGAACCCGCTTTTCGTGAATAAGAACACTGTTGTGATGGGTGACTTTAATGCAAATCTTCTTCAATACGATGAAAATAGTCATATTAATGCTTTTTTAAATATGATGCTGTCCTTTTCTTTGATGCCTTTAATCGTCAAGCCAACAAGGGTAACTGAAAAATCTTCAACCCTTATTGATAATATCTTTTGTAATATGGAACCTTTTCCATCATCAGGAGTGATAATATCAGATCTTTCTGATCATTTCCCTATTTTCTCTAAAGTGAACCTACAACTCGATACTCATGAACATGAAGTTAAATATATCAGGAAAAACAGTCCTAAAAATATTGAAAAGTTTCGTGAAGCACTAATAGCAGCTGACTGGGCCAATATTTTAAATGAAGACGATGTCAATACCTCATACAAACATTTTGTAAACAAATTTATGTTACTTTATGATCGAAGTGTTCCCCTTGTCAAACGTAGTACTAGAGATCATAAGAAAACTCCTCGCATGCCATGGGTTACATCTTCCTTACTAAAGTCGATTAATAAGAAGAACAAGCTATATTATTTGTATAAAGTAAGTGGGACAGAATCATCACGAAAACGGTATGTTAGTTACAAAAATATTCTAACTTCAGTTTTGCGATCTGCAAAGAAAGCACACTTCTTTGCTAAGTTTCAAGCAACATCGAATGACATAAAGGGAACGTGGAAAGTGATAAAAAATGTTTTTAAATCAAAAAGGGATACCCAAGGAGTAAAGAATATCAAAATTGATGGTCGTGTAATTGAAGATAAGAATATTATCGTGGAGAAATTCAATGATTTTTTTTGTAGCATTGTCCCTTCTTTGTCACAGGCAGTCCCTTCCTGGCGAAAAGTCTTTTAGAGCTTTCCTTAAAGAATCAAATAATAAAAGTCTATTCTTTACACCGGTAGGTCGTGATGAACTAATATCTATTGTGAGATCACTTAAGAGTGGGAAAAGTCCTGGTTATGACAGTATCAATAATGATTTAGTCAAACAAATTATTGTGGGAATCGCAGAGCCCTTAATTCATGTTTTCAACCTATCAATGTTAAATGGAACAGTACCACTAGACATGAAAATTGCAAGGGTAGTGCCAATATTTAAAAAGGGTGATCCACAATCTTTCACTAATTACCGTCCCATCTCCCTCTTAACATCATTTTCGAAGATCCTTGAGAAAATTATTCATGTTCGAACAATAAAGTTTTTAAATAAGAACAATATATTTTCAAACTTTCAGTTCGGGTTTCGGGAAAAGCAGACTACTTCCCATGCCTTATTGCACTTTATTGATAAAATAACGAATGCAATAGACAAAAGAATGCATACAATAGGCATATTTCTTGATTATTCCAAAGCTTTTGATACTGTTGATCATTCTAGTTTACTAGGCAAACTATCCCACTACGGGATCAGAGGTACTGCATTGGATTGGTTTAAGAGTTATCTCACTGATAGAAAGCAGTTTGTTTCTTTGAACGGTATTGATTCAGGGTTTCAGAATGTTACATGTGGCGTACCACAGGGATCAATCCTTGGCCCCCTATTATTCATTATATATCTCAATGATTTTCATTTTTCATCTGATGTATTGTCATTTATCTTATTTGCTGATGACTCCAGCTTATATTACTCACACAGAAATCCTCAGATTCTCTTAGAAACAGTTAATTCTGAACTTGGTAAAGTCACTCAGTGGATACAAGCAAACAAATTATCTTTGAATTTGCAAAAGACAAATTATATGCTGTTTAGTAATACAATTAAATTTCTTCCCGGAGAAATCTGTTTTGATATAGTTTTAATAGATAGGGTACAATCAACAAAATTCCTTGGCTTGTACATTGATGAGCAACTCAGTTGGAAAATTCATATAAATCATCTATGTAAAACACTAGCAAGAAACACCGGTGTTATATATAAACTGAAGTCATTATTTCCTCAAGACATTCTTTTCATCATGTACTCTACACTGATCCTCCCTTATCTTAATTATGGTGTACTTGCATGGGGTAATTCTCTGAAAACTCGCCTCGAAAGCTTATTTTTGATCCAAAAGAGAGTTTTAAGAATCATATGTAATGTAGGTTTTCGATCACACACTAATCAGCTTTTCCACAGACACAAGATTCTAAAGCTCCAAGATATTTATCAAATTCAACTAGGTATCCTTATGTATGATTTACATTTTGGTGTCCTACCAAGCGCTCTGTCCAACATTTTTAAGAAAAACAATCAAGTACATCAATATGCTACGCGGAATGCTTCTGCTCTCCACTTACCTAAAGTGAGGACAAAACTGGCCTTTAGCACATTAGCTAATACAGGACCTCGGTTTTGGAATTCTCTCGATAACAAAATTAAGCTTTCTGTAAGCCCATCTGTATTTAAACGTGTACTTAAGGTCCATCTCCTTGACAATTACTGTGACTCTCAAGGTATTATATTGTAAACGATAGTCATCTTGGCATGATTATGGTTGTTATCTTTTCTTTCAATATGCTGTGTCTAACTGTTTATTCCTTTGTCAGTTTGTGTGTTGTTGTTGTTGTTTTTTTTTTTTTTTTTTTTTTTTTTTTTTTTTTTTTTTTTTTTTTTTTTTTTTTTTTTTTTTTTTTTTTTTGTTGTTGTTGTTGTTTTTTGTCATTATGTTATGCTGTATTCTTTCTCTTCTCTATTTTTCTTCCTTTGTTTCTTGTTTCGTGATGTCTCTAGTCCTGTTTCCCTATTGTACATAGCCTTTCTGCTTTTGTTATGCCAAAACATTTTCATATTATCCTACGTAGCTAGTTATAAATATGTTCATTCATATTACACTGTAATTACATGATTATAAATGTAGTTAAAGAGGGGACCCTAATCCCTACAAGCTGAGCTTTTTACCAGGGTCTCCTCGTCCTTCTTTTACCTGTTTACAAGAACTTAACTTCATATTTCTTGCTTACTTTACTTAATATGTATCAATGTAAACATGATGAAGTTTAAATGTACTATGTGATATCTTGTACTACATTGTATAAAGAAGGACCAATAAATGAATATCTAAATATCTATCTAAATATCTAAATATATATATTATAGGTTAGAGGAGAGAAGGAAAAACAAACAAATATAACAGGAAAAACATACTTTTTAATGCCACTATATAGAAGAGAAAAAACAAAACAAAAACACGAAATTATACATGCATGCAATTATTGTACTTTTCCAAATATAATATAATTCAAACGAAGTGGTGATGTTTTCGAATCTGTGAGATGATAGTTTTTAAATCCTATCATGAAAAATATCAGTTAGTGCATAATTATGAGTGCTCATTGATACGACATTTGCAAGAGTATGAATTGCAGCAAAGCTGATCGAGTGCCGTAGAGCATAGTTTGATGTAAATTATGAGCACCTAATATTTCTTTAATGTGATTGCTTTCTCACCGGTAATTGTAGGGGTCCAATGTGTTGTGTCAAATACTGTGGTATGATCAGATGACGTACCTGTTTCTAATGTAGTCGAGTATGTAATCTTCATAAAATCCTTTGTTGTAACTAGATTTATCATACAATTTTGATCAGTGTAAGTATACATATACTTATTCTATTCTAAGCATGAATCTTATAATAACATAATTTATCAATGATAAAAATAATCATGATTATAATAACAACAATCATAACACTACTAATGAAGAGCGTATATCTTGAGGAATTGTATGATTTAGAATAGGGGATTGAAAAACAAAGGGATATAGAAATTGGTGACACTGGATAATAATTATAATCCTTATTCTCGTTATCCAAATTTTTCGCCATCTAATATTAAGGCATAACCTTATAACACATAAATATACGTACGCCCTAAAACACACACACACACACACCCACACCCACACATTACCCATACTTGTTGTTTGTTCAGTATGTATGATGAAAAGGTCTTCAGTTGCCTTCTTCTTTTATTTAATGATACTGATATGATAATTCAAAACATATTTCTGAAGCTCTAACACTTTAGGGCGATTCCACACTAGAACTTGAAAAAATGCCAAAATTAAAATATTCTTTCAACTAATCATAAGTAGTGTAATATTTTACTCTCATACCTAAACTTCATGGAAATTACAATTTTTTTTCCAAAGTGAAGTCGGAAATGGATTTTTTTGGGGGGAAAACAGTGGAATTTTCAATTTTCATAAATCTTACTGATTAACAGGTCGAAAACAAAAACTGCTTCAAACCACTATAAAAAGAGCCCAAGAATATTAAAAAGTGGTACAAGTCAGTGGATTAATGTATCATGGATGGCTCCAAATAATTTTTAAAACATTTTTATGATGCTTAATGGGGTGAGTAATGATTATTCCGAACCTGTTTTTGGCAATGTCCCGTACGGCACATGGAAATGCAAAAGTTTTGACCACACTTTTGATTTTGATGTTGCAATCTTGCTATTTCAGTTTCTCTATCTTTGACCCATGGGTAATCAATTGATCCTATTAGGATATAAAATCCGCTCTTCATTTTTCAATAAATAGTATTTTAAAGTTGTCCCGTACGACACACAATGTGTCGTACGGGACATGTCCCGTACGCCACACCATATATATTGCATTTCATTGGGGTGTTTTGATTACTACAAAGTCCACAAACTCTATAAGTAGGTCTATTTGAATTGAAACACATTGAAGTGACATTAATTGAAATTGAATAGGCCTTTGTTTATCTCTAGTGAACATGAAATATGTGATTCCCACCATTTTAACTGACTTCAAATACATGTATTCCATTGCGAAGGCCTTCAGCTGTACTGGTGATTTTCACTGGTCAAAGCTTTTAGACACATGGTGCTAATTGATGTTTACCCATTTTTTTTCCATACCACCCCTTTTCTGTTATTGGTATAATTATGGAAAAGTCCACCCTTATTTCAAGTTGGTTCATGAAATACAGTAAAGTTTGACAGAGTTAGAACTTTTCTTCTCAAAAGAAGAAGAAAAAAAAATTTCTGGAATGGGCAGGAACTTTAGTACTTTCCTTTTACCATTTATTAATTATGATATAGACAATATAATTCTCACATGTGTCTTAAGAGATATTGGACTGTATATGAAGTGATCTGGATTCTTGCCAAACTTTTTTTTATTTTTAATTTTATATAATTTATATTATTCATTTATTTTCAATTATCTGTATCAGCCTATGGGGGGGGGGTTATAGGCAAATTGTTACACTTCTATTTTGCTCATTTCTGAAGAAATGAAAATAAATAACCTACCAAAACCATATATTAGTACAGAAGTTATATCAAGGAATCCTATGGACGACAAAAAAAAAATCACCAAAATGCCTAATTAGCATAATTTATGCAAATTAGCCCTTTTTTGCAAAACAAAACATCTCAAGAATCGATTGTCTATTACTCGTTACACCTTGCATACTTATTGGTGAAATGTGTCTCTGGCTAATGCATGGATTAGAATTTTAAATTAAGTTTTAGTTTTGTGGTAATAATGTCATGAATATAATTAGCTAGAAAACAATAAAATACAAAAGAAAAAAATTAATTAAAAAAATGAGAATTTTTTTGAAATTCAAATCCATACATTCCCCAGACATATGTTTGGAGAACATCTGTGCAAAAAAAAAAATGGGAGTAATTTTGTGTGTAAGGTATTCAGTAGATTTTGTTTTGGGTAAAAAGTGCTAATTTGCATAAATTGCAGAAAACAAGTGACAAGTAATGATAATACCAATAACTATAATGTTATTGGTATCATCATCACTTTTCACTTGCCATTCCCACTTTTCAAGTTTAGGTATGCATCCCCTTCACTTCATTTCCCCTTCCTTTTATTCCTTTTCATATTTTGCGGCCTTAAAGTGCCCCCCCCCCCAGATACGCCACTGATTGTCCTGCATGCCTTGTTGCGGATACAAAAGAAGATTTGGGAGTAATGCTTTGTTTTTGATTGACATAAATGTATAGTCCAATGTTATACAGGCTGGCCCGTATGACACATCAATAGTGTCCCGTACGACACACTATATTATTCATGAAATATTGACAAAACTATTCAAGAATAGTGCTTTCTAACATGATAACTGCCCTTTAGTTTCATAGGATTATCATTATTATCAGACAAAAATTAATTGATTTAAGAAGTAATCAAGAGAAAAATTAAGAAAGTATAGCCCTCATTCAGAGATGTCCCGTACAACACATTTTGCATGTCCCGTACGCCACAATGTTCTTGAAAACTATAATTCGCTCTATTTATTCGTTAATGCTTATTTTGCAAAAAAAATATTATATTTCTGTTCTTTGGTAACTGAAGATCAAATTTAGTTCAGTTTTGATTTAAATTTCCTGTGCAACTCACAAACTTTTGAACACAAACTTAAGGCTTCCAAAAAAGTCACTTTTTCTGCGTCCCGTACGACACATTACTATTTTCAATCTCTAGTTTACAGGATTTGTATTCAAGTCAAATCAAGTCTTGGTTCTTTTACCATTCTGGTAGTACTTGAGAATGACCATCAGTTACTGGACTATTTTTTGTTTTTTATTGTCGAAAAGCTGTCAAATGTTCTCTAAATGTCCCGTACGACACGTACGGAATCGCCCTTTAGGTATTATTCGGTTACGTAGTGGAAATATAAGTTCCTGGACTTAGAAATATTCTGTTGTGAGAATGTCATATACCATCCATGATACAAGATGGCATTGTATCATTCCATTCTGGATAGTATGGCGTTACTCCAGGTACACATTCAAGAGTACCATTTCCATTTAGACTGTATCCATCCAAACATGTAAGATGAACGATAGAGCCAAACCACGTGATGTTAGAATCCCAAGCTCCACCCATTGTATCATTTAACTCCTCACAGAAACCTAGAGAGGCTGCGAAAAAGAAGTAATATTATGGTTTTTTTACTTCGGAGAAAAACTTTGAGATCTGGTTTATTCTGAAGAAGATGTTATTCTGAAGAAGAAGGTGTTGAATTTTTTTTTCGGCCTTCGGCCAATCGTAAGGTCATATATCGGCTGTAGGGGTAGGTTTAAGATGTCAGTCGACTCCAATCATGTAACATTTTTTTTTTTTTTTAAACTTTCTGCTCAATTTGGCGCCCCTTTCTGGTCATTTTGGCGCCCGGGCCCGTAAAGCCCCCCCCCCCCCAGAATACGCGCATGCACACATGAAAAGGACGACATTTACCTTAAAAATGATTACATCAAAATATAAGTTTACCTCTATAAACCGACATTTTGAATAGTGCTTCTGTTTCCTCTTTACACTTTGATGCATCTTCTAACTGGGCCTTGGCATATGTTGTACAAAAACAGTCCTCTTGGTTCATAATAGCGACAGCCTGAATGTCGTCTGTTTTACACGAAGAGATGCACCTTGCAGTTGATATGAAGGGAAGTCTGTCTTGTAAATTCATATTTTCAGAATTAAAGCATCCTGTATAACCGGGCTCTGAGGAGAGAAATCCAACAAGAAACAGATTATTGCAAAAAAATAGGAAGAATTATCAAATAGATTCATAAGTTGCAGGAGAAGCTGCGATTATCCCATGAAAATACACTGTTGCTCATAAAGGTTGGATATTGTTCTGAGTGATCCAGCGACATCTATTTGCTCCGGCTTAGATTTCTTGAAATTGTTTGTCTGTATTGTCACTTTTCTGGACCCTGGCTATACCTTGGACACCCCAAACTATTCCCGGGGAATGAAAATAAAACAAAAGTTTGGCAACCCCCAGAACGCCCATTTTTGTCATTTTTTCTCATTTAGGGGCCCCTTTTTTGTTTACCCGGCTGACCAAGGCCCCCATAATCCCACCCTCACCAAACGCGTCTGATGTAGGATTGTTATTGTTCTTTGAGTTAAATCTAAGTTCGTGATCACAGACTTAGATTTATTGTCTAGGGGAAGGGTAAAAGTTTACTTCGATTCGGGTTGAAAATTGAATTTATTCATTTTTACAACATAGAAATTTCTATCTTCTCAAAAATGTACTGTATAATCTCAGCCAAACATACATCATAATGAAAAATAGACAATGGTTACCATTTACAACCTTGTCATTAAGGCTGAAACAAGATTTTGGGGAAAATGACAAAAATCAAGAGTTCATAATTGTTTTTCACTTCCTTTGTTTTGACCATAAAGGTTGGATAGAATATTTCCATTTTTTACCGATTTCACTTTTTCCTTCAACCCCTCCCCTAAACAAGAGACTAACGCCTGTAATCTTAAGCCTTGATTTATCATAAAGAACGATAACAACTCTATATTTCAGACGCTTTTCGATGGGGTATGACGGAGGGGGCCTTGGTCAACCGGGTAAACAAAAAGGGGCCCCAAAATGAAACAAAAATGGCAAAAATGGGCGTTCTGGGGGTTGAAAAACTCTTTTTTATTTTCATTCCCCGGGAATATGTTGGAGAGCGTCCAAGGTATAGCCAGGGCCCATAAAAGTGATAAGAGGGACAAACAATTTCAAGAAATTTAAGCCGGAGCAAAAAGATGTGGCTGGATCACACAAAAAATATCCAACCTTTATGAGCAACAGTGTAGTAAGGCCCATTGAAAGATCACATTTTTGTTTTTATAACGAATTTTCGCGGTACATAATTATGATACATCAAACATGTATAATGAACGAGATAACTTATGAAAAAATAAGGGCTTGTAATTTACATGTAAAACCTCTTTAAAATAATATATGTAATTTCCAATGATATGATATCGTCCTTGTGATATTCGTATTTGTATATGATTTCAGCAAGTCTTCTGGTATGTTGAACGACACGTGGCAGCAATCCAACCAATAACAGCGCGTATTATACTGACAATATTTAAACTATAAATATTTGTTATATGGATTTAGTTAATTGCTCTTGAAAAATCGATCGATCAATCAATATGATTCCATTGAATAGTTCCATGAGTACCACAAGATCGATAAAAATCATAACAAACGAGATTCACTTACCATAACAATTAATTTTGACCAGATGGGAGGAACAGGTCGAATTCACCGGCTCACAATCAACTAGGCGATATGTTTCTGTAGGATTGCAAGAATAATAATAATAGTTAAAACAAAAACAAAAACAAACAAAAACAAACGTAAACTAATTTCAAAGGTATCAGTGGCATCAAAAAGTAGGCTATATCGATAATAAACATAATATGTAATTCTAATATCATATTTGTGTTATTTATAAGATAGGGTTGAAAATATGCACTCACTATCTTTGCAAGTCGGAGCCCTTGTACAGGTCTTGTTTATATGATCTGAATGACACTCGCCTTCCACATATGTGACGTTTTTAACACCAGGATAGCCAAGTTCTCCACAGATGACCTCTGCTACTCGTTCCGATAAGCTGTCTTCACAAACCCTCATCCATTCACCTGAACAAGACCGTAGCTTAAGGAAACCTTCTCCAGGTGAATCGCCGTCTACAAGATGAGCTGATACATTACCTAAACAAAAGATTTGTGGCGTTTACTTGTATCACAATTTTTTTAAGGAACGTTTAGGTGTATTACATATATAATGCACAATCTAAATTATTTTCCAGTCTTCCAAGACAAGTTATACCTTTCATAAGATTCGTGATGTCCCAAGCTGGCTTCCATTTTGTTGTTTTAAATCCTAATTATTATTATTATCATGAAGTCATAAGGAGCCTGCACTGTTACAACGCGGTTTAAAAATTTCGCTGTTTAAAGAAATGTTGGTTTAAAAGTTAAACATTCTTGTTTGATATTTAAACATTGTTGTTTAAAACCGGTTTTATAGCCTTAACAAAGACCTGTTTAGAGATTAGAGTTTAGATATTAAACAGTTTTGTTTAAACAGGCCGAGGCAAATGTCACGTGATAGTCATGAGCTAATGGCATCACTCGTTATATACATGCAAGGTAAAATCGGTGCAACATTTTAATCATGGCGAAGGACTTATGCCCCACACATTAAATGAGTGTATGTACTGATGTGTTGGCTCAGTGGATAGGGCGTCTGCCTTATAATCGAAGGGTATTGAGCGCGAAACCCGGCCGCGGTAACCAAACGCTGAAGCGTTTTTATTTTTGGAGAGAAGCGTTAAACGATACTGTTGATATTTTAAACAACCATTAAACAACAGGTTGTTTAAACTTTTAAACAACAAGAGTGTTAAAGTTTTAAACAACTACAGGTTGTTTAATGTTTAAACAACGCTGTGCGATTCACTGGTTCACCCGCAGTTGTTTAAGATTTTAATGAACTTGTTTAATTTTTTTCTCACAGCGTGAGCTTTCGATCCTAGCAGAATCTTCATCAGAGACAAAATGGCCATTATTATTATTATTATCATACGACATTTCTTTAAAATTCCAACAGGGGTAATGTATTTTACTGCCGTAATACATTTTGAGTGGGGGTGGGGTGGGGGAAGGGGTGTCACAATAAATACGCAATAAAGATTGTTTCCTTAATCTTGTTTCAAACTTACCCGATGTTTCATAACAGGAGGCTGAAATATTGAACCCCTTCCTTGTGCCTCTGTCATTGGAGGTGAATTTAAGGCGGACGCTGTATCCTTGGGTGAGGAACGGAGGAAAGTGTTTATATTCTCCCGTGTAGAATCTTATATTACGATGATTCACCATATCCAGTATGACAAGATGGTCATAAAAATCTTCTAAGCTGAAATCATGAAAAGTAACGAGGATCCTCCTATGAATAGGTGCTGTGATATACCACTCCACGGATGCATCATTGGGGTAGAGAGCAGGATAGTTGGAAGATTTAAGATTATAGTCAGTGATGCAATCCAGTGAGATATCTGTAAAATAACGAAATAAAAATAACATCTGTATATAGAAAATGCAAAAATGTGTACAGTATATGGAAGGTACGTATAAAATACTGTCGTTTAACTTGCACCTAGTATTACCCAATATGACGAAGGACATAATACATACATAATGAGTTAATTAGAATACAATATTCGATTAATTTTGGTGGTATCTAACTTGCCATGAGACGGTTTTAAAACGGTTTTGATACTTGTTCTGTAAATAGGGACAAGCATGTTCAATTTACCCGCGGCTCTTGAAACGTCGTGGAGACTTATAAATTGTCAAGCCACGGGAAAATTGAATCAACGATTTTTATTTTTTTTTTAATTATTTATTTTTTATTATTATTTTTTTTGGTCGCGAAGGCGTCTCGGAAACGTCCCCGCGACGAAAAATGTATCGAAGACGTCTCCGCGAAGTGTGATACCTCCATTTGTTACCATACAACGAGGCATTTGCTCTAAGACTACATAATCAACATGAGTGTTGCTTTAGTTAGGAAATCGGACGGTTTATATAAATTAGGACTGGAGGTCTTGTTATACAGGGATGCTCGGTTATGATAAATAAATTATATATAAAAAAAAAAAAAACTTGATAGCATTTTGAAAGGAAAATTTTAGAAGACTAATACGACAAAAAAAAAAAAAAAAAAAAAAAAAAAAAAAAAAAAAAAAAAAAAAAAAAAACAGTTAAAACTATGCATTCACCAATGTAGATTACTAGAATTTTGTTCTTCTACCAAACTGCAGTCTCTCAAATACCTCAATTATGATATTAAATACATAATGACTTTCTGAAATACGATGTCCGATAGCGATAAGGCATCGGCGTTGCCGCTGTCTCTTAATAGCTAAATGGATTTTCTCTTTATTCCTGCAAGGGTTTGTCCGGGTGAATCGTGCCAGGAGGCAAACATGTAAAGCATATGTTCATTTAAAATAGCTATCAATACCTACTTGTTTGTTGTGCACCTGCTGTAATCGCAATCAAAATTATCATGCCATTCAGGAAATAGTTGACACGATACCCCATTCTAGAGTCAAGGTAAAAACATGACAAATACAATATACAAAATTAGCCTCATTGATCTGATGCTCGCCGTTTTTACCAATCGTTTACAAGATATCAATAACATGAACATTAATTAATCGGATTTTCGATAGTGAAATATATGAATTAAAATTAACTAACTATAACGAATATTATACTTTTGATAACTTCACTTTTTGAAAAATTTCAATTTATTCAAATTTAATGCATAAAAACACAAGATACGAATACATAATAAATAACGGTGAATTGAAATACACAGAAATGGAAATAAAACTTTAAGACTCTGCAAAAGACCGAAATTGTAATGGAATGACATACATTGAAATAAGCTAAAATTATAACCTACAAGATTAAAAGTATACAGAAGTCCCCCCCCCCCCTCCCCCTCTGGGTTACCGCTCTGAGACTGTTAATGTTATGTTCATTATCATTCCACCCCTTCGAATTTACAGATAAATCTGAATATAAAGACATTATGAAGTCAGAATTATATCTTTCTGCGATACTGAGAAATACAAATACAACATGATTTGTAGTTCACCTTAAAGACGTTTGAAGATAAATTCCATTCATGACAAGCAACCAGGCAGCCAGGACCGCGGGAGATAAGCAGCACTCTCTCTGATGATATTAATATTCTACAAGTTTGAAGAAAAAAAACAACATTGCAATATCATGATTATATTTGTTTACAAAATTCTCTCAAAAATCATCTTTTGGATGCTTTAAATGCACGAACAGAAAAGAGACGAAATAAGTTGATATATGCACTACTTTCCACCTGGTAAATAAGGCAATATCGTGCATTCTTCTTTTTTACTTTTATTATGCCCCCCCCCCCCGTCACACCTGCCGATATCATTCCAAGTTGTAAATTTACTTTGTATGGATAATCTTCTCATTATATTAAATTGTTCATGGATTGATCATGAAGGACTCTTTCTTCCATGTGTTGACACTTTATACCATGCAGATGTTGGGGGGGGGGGTGAAGAACAAACAAAAACTACAAAACAACAACAGGGACAAGGAAAAACTCAATGACAAAAAGCAAGCAAACAAAAAGCTACCATATTAATGTATTCCAAATTATCGAGGGGTTTGGGAATCATTGCTGTATCATTCGGTTTCGGTTTCACAAGCATTGGGTTTTTAAATAACAGATTACTTTTTAACAGCCGGAAAGGTGATTCGAAATATTTCAGTTGCATACCCACCTCCCCCCCCCCCCCCTGAACCAACCACTGGCGTAAATCCCGGGGATGGGGGGATACATCCCCCAGAATTTGAGGAGGGGGAGATGGCCTGTACAAACATCCCCCCCCCCCAGTTTTCAAGAAAGAAATGAAAAAAAAATACCCTACATAATTGTATTATTGGTTAAAATAGCGCTTTTAATATAGGTTTTCCCGGTCAAGTTTAAACTATCTCCGATCAATTTGACATTTCTTTCGAGCGCTTTCGACAGGAATGTGATCGCGATTACAAATATGCAATAAAATTCGTTTATGTGTAGACAAAATCAAACACCGTTCAATCCAATTGCAAATTCCGCCGACGAATTTGCTGTTGTGAGCAGTCGCATTCGTCAATGTTCGCTCAAATTCGTTTCCATTCGAATAATCCCGTCTTCTGGTGAATTCAAATTCGTTTGGGGCATCCACTTTAGAATAACTGTATACAAATTAGGAATGTTAAGTTCGAGTAGAAAATAAAAATGGAGGGGGCCGTGAAGTGTTTTTGTCAGAAAAGAGCTGATCATGGGGGGGGGGGGAGCCTGAGATTGGAAAACACACACGCACACAAAACAAAACAAAAACAAAAAACATAAGCTGATTATAATGTTTGCGTTTTTATCGGAATGAATTAAAAAAACTATATGTCTGCTCGAAAACGAAATGTTTACCCAAAAAAAATTACAATAAAAACAAAACTATTGTGTATAAAACGGAGCAGGGGCTGCAGCCCCAACCTCACTCTATTCATTAGAAACTTGCATAACAAAAAAAAAGGCATGAGGGGGTAGGGGTTGTTAAAATTTCTCGGCCTTCCTTCGGCCATCTACAAGGTCATCATGTAACGGCCATGGGGGGGGGTGTTAGATTGGTCAGTCGGGTCGGCAATCTATTTTTTCTACCATTTTCCTCTTTTTTCCTTTTTTGCTGTGGAGCACGCATAATCTGGGTGGGGGGCTTCCCGCTGGCCCCTGGATCCTACCTGAACATGGTCAATAGACCAAGTGACAATTAGATCAACTATGTAATACATAAATTCAGAGTAGACCAAATAGCTTGTAGACAGGCGCGCCGCCCATACACCAGGGAAAAAAATTTAAAAAAAATAAATAAATAAAAAAGAAAGTAAAAAAAAGGGGGAAAAAAAATGCAAGATCGACAATATGACCAATAAACCGTACCCCTGTGATCCTTACATATGACGTTCTGGATGACCGAATGTCACAAAAAAATAAACAAATTGTCCCTTTTCGTTACTAAAAGTGCCCTTTTTCTTGCCTACAAAGGACACTTTCATATTATAAAAAAAAACCTTTATACTTCTTGAAAGGCCCGCGGACACCTTTTTTTTTGTAAAAGGGGGCACTCTTGTTACTAAAAAGAACCTCTTTCCTTCCCACCAGTTTCTTTTTTTAAACCCAAATTTTCCGCTCAGTCGCTATGCGACCTCGCATAAAAGGGATACAAAGCAATAAGCATGAGACCATTACCCTGCTGCCGGAGGCAATCATTGTAAAAAGTGTTGTCAAAAGCACATAGGCCTATTTACATCCCTCTAAACGTATTTTTAATGCCCTTTTTAGCACTATGTTTTTAAAATCATTATAAAACATGTAATCTATTGCAATTTGATTATAACATTATCAAGGGGCATAATTTTACACTTTGCTTAAAGTGTGTATAAAAACTGTAATGTGTGCTTTAACTTTAAAATGTTGCTTAAACTCCAAAATGTAGATTTTTTCTTTTAAAAGGGGTGGCACTTTTAATCTCTCAAAAATCAATATATTGGAACACATAATAAATTAAAATACTACTTTTATACCCAGCCCCTCCCTATCCCATAAATTTTGCTCATTATGCCACTGAGGTAAAGGGCCTCTTTTTTAGAAAAAAGTGCCCCCCGCCCCACTTTTAAATTCGTTCCGCAGCCTCTGAATACAAATTATTGCTTATAAATTTATTTTGTGTTTACCATGGGCGCCACCGTGACCCCCTTGTTTCGTGTGTTCACACGGATAGACCTAAAACGTTTTAAATTGCATACCTAAAAACGAATTTGACTGCTGGAAGCTCACCTCCACTTCCTTTTTACAGCTGGGAATTTTTTTAATTGATCGCACGAATTTGATTTCATGCACATTGACGAAGTTCACTGCACATAAACACTTTTGATCGCACATAAACGAATACGAATAATCATAAACGATTATGACAGAACATAAACGAAATCGATTGCTCTAAACGTTAACTTAAATTACCGATAGCCCCGCTCCGGGAAGGTATCGTTTAAATTGATTGAACATTAAGGAATTCAATTGAAAAGTGTTTAAAATCGACCGGGAAAACCTATACTAAAAATGGCCTCTTTTTCATTCCAAAAACCCCAAAATTTTCCTGCTCGGTCGCTATGCGACCTCGCACTAATGCAGGTGTCACATTAGCCGTGTTGGCGCACCGTTTGCCACCGTTCTGGCCAAATTTGTGCACACGGCGGCAAACGGTGAGGCACACGGTGAAGCGGTTGAAGCCCGTCCAACACGTTCATAGGAGCTCGCTGGGCACCCGTTCCCGAAAGGATTTTTAAAGAACGGCCGAACTCTTGCCGGGTTTTTTCCGGGTGATGACCGGGTATTTCAGAACGGTTTTAAACCGGACCAGTCGTTAAAAGGGCGGTAAAAGGACTGAATGAGGACGCCGCGCCCGTTTCATGCCCGTTTACAGGACGGAGATGGACCGTGGTGAGGTCGGGCAACATGAATCGATAACCCCCCCCCCCCTTTTTCCGCATCAAGTACGCCCCCTTGTGGCTGAACTTGCCAACTCCTAGAACATGAAACTATACGTGAAAACTATGCTTTTAAATCAGTTGTCCCCTTGATTGTTTACCAACAAGATCAATCAAGTAAATGAATTCGAGTTAAAAACTAATACCCAGAGTAATATTTTTACAAAACAAAAGTATTATATACCATAAGGAATAAATCATATGACATAAACAGGGAGG